>CM057810.1:7756654-8436654 GCA_030067965.1 Latrodectus elegans
GTAAGTTTTTAAATATTTTTCTTTAAAAAAATTATTATTATTTGTGGTTTTCAGTATTTTTACCAGGATTATTTTTAATATTCAAATTTAATTTTAAAAGGTGAAATTTTTATTTGTGTTTTTTAACATCTAAGTAATATTTAAAATTACTAATCAAGTTTTTTTTATTGTAAAGATTGTGATTTATGGATCTTGTAAATAAAATTCTATTTGGATTTTTTTAGGTGAATGACATTTTTCTTAATAATTGTTTTCATTTATTAACTCTTTGTGACACTGTATCTGAAGATTCATCCACATTATTATCACAAGAAGGTGAGTTACAATTTCTTTAATTTATTTATTTTGTAAATTTATTTATTTTGTGAAAATCTTTGGACGTAAGACATTTTGTGATCCAATATAATTTAGAATTAAAACTTCCATGAGGAATGATTCCAATGTTATCTTGAAATTGAACATGAATAAGGGAGGGGCAATTAAAAAGATATTCTCCAATCATTTGCATAGTGTCACAGGAAGGGCAGAGAGGAGAGTCAGGCTGCCCAATTTTGAACAGGTGGGCTGCCAAATAATCACATCTGTTGATAATTCTAAAACATGCCATTCTAGGAAGGAAAGAAAGTTTAGCATGTCTCTCACTGTCAAGTAGGCTACCCAAGATTTACCCTCAATCAACTTTATAAAAATGTACTTTTTTTCTAACTAATTTTGTCCCTGAAATTGCATGGCATTCAAAGCGGAATCAAAAGATTGGGTGGATGGAGCATTGAATCTTTGGCTAACTTATCAGCTTGTTCATAGCCATGTATACCACAGTGAAAGAGCCACAGAAAGACAACCTCTCTTCCATTAGTTATGAATGTGGTAATAATTTACTTGCATTTAAATTTCTGATGGATAAGAATTGTAATCAGAAATAGTTTTAATTGCATACTTAGCATCAATAAAGATGATAATATTTTGTTCAAGAATAGTAATAGTAGCTCTAAGAGCCATAAATGTTACAGATTTCATTGTCAAAATTGTCCCACCATGTGCTAAGAGGTTTCCTAAAACTGATTTTTGTAAATATAAAATATAATATTTAGTAAAACAAAAATTTAAAAAAATGATTGATGTGTATGAATTATTATTTTGACTTCTATCTTGTTAAAATTATATTAATATAAAATTATGTTTTCATACTGTACCTTTTGAGTGAAATGTAGCTAAGCTAGCAGCCAAGTGGATAGTACTATTTTATTTCAACAGTGAATTTTTGTAATGGTTTGAAATCCATTTTAAACTATGTCCTTGTCTTATTAGACCTGGTATGCAAATCAGTTAGGGAAAAACAAAAACAACAATAGAAACTCCCTATAATTTCTGTAAAAATCATTCTATATCATTTGTGTTATTTTAAGATAATTTTTAAATAATATAATAATAATTAACATCCTATTGCTGTTCATATGTTATTTAATTTAGCTTACTGAATTCTTGCCATGCCAGTTAACTATAAAATTGCATGATAATGCATTGATTAAAAATGCAAGGAATGTTAATTAAGATAACTCTTTTGCATTTAGGAAAGTAAACAAAATCTGTGCATCATCAAATTTATTAGGTCTCAACCACAATTATTTCATGGAAAGACTTCAGCAGTCTGTTTCAACAAAACCTTCAAAAAATAGTGTTCAGTTCATTCTCAATGCTCTACTTTAGTATACATTCATGTAACTGTTTTGTATATGTGTTACTAGCTTATATGTACTTAAATTGAGAATTTATTAACATTAACAGCTTTAATATAATATTCAGAAAGGTATTTTTTACTCTTTAAGTTCATATTTTACTTTGGAGAAAAGCTAGTATTTTATCAAAATTTGATTATATATTTTTATGCATAAATCATGTATCATAAGGATTGTACAAATTACATGAGATTATATATATATATGTGTATATATATATATATATATGTGTGTGTGTGTGTATGTATGTATGTGTAAATATATAATTACAAATACGTTATATTTATTTGATGTTTGTATAAAATAGTTTGTCTTTATTTACTTTTTGCTTAAAATTTTGCTTACAAACCTTATATCTTAAAGAAGTTTAGAAAATATGCATTTATAATAGAGCTTTATGCCTTATTCAATGATACATTTATAAGTTCAGTGGGGCTGGCTTTTCTTTTTTTACATGTTATAGAATGATAAATAGAGTTAATGCTACCATTTGAAATACTAAAAAGTAATAATCAATGCAAATTTTGATTTAATAATTAAATTTTAGATACAAAGAAATTCTAGTTTGAAGTGAAGGTAAATTTATAATTAAATTTATGATAATATACTTAGTATGCTGTAATCATTTGTTATTTTCCTACACAGTTGTTACAAATTACATTATAAGATACTAATATCAAAAAAAAAAATTTTATATTTTTAATGTGATTGTTTTTTTGTTGAAATGTAATATTTAATTTTAATTATGGTATTTTTATAGGTGCTAGGAGACCTTTTACATTAAGTATGAAACTATTTTCTAAAGTATTTTCAAATGCTTGGAGAAGTTTTCTAAAATATGAGGTAATTTTAAACTAATATAGAACTTTAATATCATTTGACATTGTACATGTTATTTCACTGAAAATTTCCCTTTTCTTTTCATTAGCTTCCTCTACCACTTCTCAAAAAGGTTTTACTGGTTTTACCAAAGAAAGTAATGCCTTATTTTCAAAATCCATGCGTGTTGACTGATTTCTTGTCAGATTTATATAACAAAGGTATACGTAACTTTATATTATCTTACACATTAGCTTTAAATTCAATAAGAAAAAAGTTTGCTTTATTAGCTTCTTATCTTATATTTAATAATATATTTACAGCTTCAAATAATGGTCCTTAAATTATTCTTTTCAAGCTAAGAAAGGATAATGAAAGCATTTATGTAAAAGTCATTAACTTTTATAGAGTTATGGGTAATTATTAAATGTGATTTTATACTAAATTAAAACAGAATTTTTTGTGTCCAAATTACCTTATTTTAAACAAAGTTTTATTTTTCCTGAGTCTAATGTATTTTGTTATATTGCGTTACTTAAGTTATATTCCCCTTTTCCAGTTATAAAGTTATATGCAAAGAAAAAAGCAACTATTGCTGGAAGCAAAATTACCAATGAGGTTAAAATGCTGTCTAAAACTGTATTGTAATGACTTATTTAAATCACATTATTATTAGTTTTTTAATTAAAATAAGTTTATAATTGAATTCTTATAGACTTTATCTAGTTTAAAAAAAATTTTATTTAAAAAATTCAAAACAAATTTTGAAAAATTGAATAAAATTTTTTAAAAATTTCATTTTTTATTAGAAAAATTAAAATGAAAAACTAAATATTTCGAAATCTAAAAATTCATACAAGCTGAATATTTTCTTTTAAGATTTCATTAACTGATTTTCAGTGATTACAGTATTGTATATGAGATATAATTTAAGCTGAAAAATTTCTCTCCCTTTTTACATGCTGATTTGTTTTATTTCTATTTTTGTATTGCAGCTATTGATTGATAATTTTTAAATTTATTATTCTATAATTTTGTTAGTTGTAAATATCTTAATTGATTTATATCATATTATATATATATGTATGGATGGATGGATGGATTGATTGATTAATTAAATGAACAGAGCCTTTAATTAATTAATTAAAGGCTCTGTTCATTTTAAAATAGTTATGAAAGTAATCTAAATGAAAATGATGGACTACAAAAGATAAACTTGTTATAGATTATTTAAATGTACCTTGCAGTTCTTTTCAATTTATTGATATTTTTTTTACTCAAATTTAATTCATAGGAGTTCATAAATAACTCCTATCTATTTAATACTTTGTCACAAGTGAGTTAATGAAGTTAAGAGCTAAATTTCAAGCTTTCATTTCTACTGTCTTAGGAATCAGTATTAATTGTTCTTGTATTATCAATTGTCTTTTCTATTCATTACTCATCCCCCCTCCCAACTTGTCTAGTGGTCAGTGTGCCTGACTGCATTTAGGTAAGTCCTGGGTTCGAATCCCGGTTCAGGCATAGATGCACTTTTTCTCTCTATCTTGTCTTTGTCCTTTCCTTGTATGAATGAGTTGTAAATGTTTCCTACCCTATAAATGGGTACCTATGCCCATGTGTCCTGAGTAAGTCAGACTCCAGAGCAAAATATGGATTAGTTGGGAAAGTGGACAAAGCATCCCATAATGCAATCCTAGCTGACTCATGACAAAAACATTCATTACTCATGTGAGGAATCCTGTGGAGTATATTCAAAAGCTACAAAAAATTGTTTTCATTTTTAAGTAAATGCTTCATATTAAATGCGTGTTTTAATTATATTTTGTATTAGGACATCTAAAAAATATGATAGTCTTCAACTCAACTGCCTAATTAAGTTCATCTGTGTCTAATTCATTATCTTTATCACACTATCTACTTTATAAGAAAGATTAAAAGAAAATGTTTTTGTTCATTAAAAAAATTTATTATAGAAGTTTTTGACTACACATAACTGAAATAAATGTGTAGAAAACTTGTGATATCTGAGTAAAGTTATGAAGACTTAAATGATAATTTAAGTTTGATGCTAATTAATAATTATAATATATTCAACAAATAATTATAACTATACTATTTAATATGGTCACGTTAATCTTCATTATATCTAAGTAGCTGCAATTCTGAGGCAAAATAATTCCATATTTCATAAATATATCAATTTGTCAACAATGTCTTCTATTCAATATTTTATTTATGTAATTTATTTCCTTCAAGAAATATAAATAATTAAATGTTTGTGATTTCATTATAAACTGCCATATTTCCAATGTATCTTTAGTTTATCTTCAATTCATTTTGTGAAAACATGTTTAATTATTTTTAATGCTTATTTTTTAATACTTTTATTGTATCTTAGTTTATTGCTTGACTTAATATATTATTTGAATGGTTAAAAAATTGTTCATACAATTTTGATTTAGAAGTATGAAGAGTTATGTTTATAAACAAAATTCTTTTTTCTTTTATTACACAGCTATAAATATTTTTGAATTAGCAATGACCATGTTTATTTTCTTTATCTGTTACTCACTATTTTTCTGAATAATTCATTGTAATGCAACATAATGTCATTAATCTAAAATAAATTTAAATTGCTCTAGGAATACTTATGAATAAAATAATTTCACTTAAATTTTTTGCATTAAGGAAGCAATTATTTAACATCATTAATCTTTAGTTATTAAATACTTTTTAAATAGTTTTCTTTTATTTTGAATTAAACATTTCAATCCAATGTATATTATATTTGATATTCTTAACTGTTTGTAATTCCTTGTTTTCCAGTTTCTATTTTCAATTAAAATTTCCTCTACAAAATTTAATAATAAAGGGAAGTATCTCTTCCCAATAAATTTAGTGTTACATAATCTAATAAATTCCTCCAATACTTAAATAAACTAAATATCTCAAGTTCAATAATTTAGAAAAAAGTTGACTTTAAAAAAAAAAAAAAAAAAAAAAAAAAAACATTATATATGAACAAAGCCCTCTTTACTTTGTTGTGAAACACAAAATAGTTTCTTTCAAAATAGTCTTCACTTTAAAAAATAATTAATCCAGTTAGATATAACATTATGTAAAATATAAAATGTTTGAATTGAAACAAAATATCTCATTTTTATTTTATTGTTTACATATTTTAAAGAAAAAAGTATATTTATAATAGTGTGTGGTATTTGTAAAAATAAATTAATATTTTCTGACTATAAATAAATGTTAAATTTGAATGAAACTGTATTCCATAGGCAGAAAAAGTTGGATATTTGAATTTAAAAGAGTCTACTTTTATAGTGTTGAATTAAATTCAAATTTACGTCAATACTTATTTACATCTTAGCATGTTACTTTAACAGTTCCTTAAAAATGCAATGTTTATGTAATATTTAAATGTTATGGTTCTTTTTTTTTTCCCTTAAATTTACTTGTGATATGTAATTACAATTAGAATTTTTTGGTGTTTACTTTATAATCAAACAAAATATGTATTATGTGTCATATTGCATATTAAGGCTGTGCATAGGATTCTGTTTTTATTACTTTTATTTCAATTGGCATTTTAAATTTGTAAATATAAAGTCAATTCACTTTTTAGGTGGTCTTGTTAGTTTGTTATCTCTGAGTGGTTTATATGTGTTGATGCAAAAATATAATGTGTAAGTTTTTTTTTTTTTTTTTTTTTTTTACATTTTGTTTTATAATTATAATTTTGTGCTTTGAAAAATGTTTTAATGCATTTCTCTCTTTCTATAGGGAATATCCAGATTTTTATACCAAACTATATTCTCTGTTTGATGAGAAAATAGTCAATAGCAAATTCAACTCTAAGTTTTTTTATTTATCAAACATCTTTTTATCATCCACGTAAGTTTTCAGTTTTTATAATTTTAAAAATCATCAGCTTTTATAAATGTTAATCCATAAAATAAATTTTTATTCTTCATTGTAAAAGTGGATCAGTATATCTTGTGAATTATTTCTAATTATCATAATTGGTTTTAAATTTAGAATGCCTTTATAAAAGTGCATGCTTGAAGTTTTATAGGTAATTTTTTAGGATAGATTAAAGATGGATTTTAAATTGATTTTATATGTGTTCAAACACACCTACACACAAATTATTTTCTACTTTAATATGCATAAAATTAAATCTTAAGTGTACTGAGTAATTGCTGATTTTCAGTTCAACAGTTTGTGTCCTTTATTCTAATCGTAAGCATTAAAGTTTCAGTGGTTTGAAATCCATTTTAAACTGGTAGTCCTAATAAGTTAATAAAAAAGCTTAGATTAGCCTTCATGTGCAAAAAGTGACCATAAAGTGGATTTTGATCACAATATTTCAAAACTCTGATCCAATAAGGTTTTTGTTAATATTTGTCTAACTTGTGATAAAAGTACTGTACATTTTTTTAATGATAAGATCTTAATTTTTAAGTATTCTCTAATTACTGATGTAAATACATGTATACTTAAATGAAGTGACATTTTTTTTCAGCCATTTACCAGGATATTTGGTGGCTGCATTTGTGAAAAGATTAAGCAGACTTTCATTATGCTCCAAAACAGAATGCATAATGAAAATTATTCCTCTCATTTGTAATTTATTAATTCGTCATCCTACTTTGAATTTTCTCATTCATCGGACCAATCCTAAAGGTGAAAAAATTTTTATCTTTTACAAAAATTTTATCTAAAATGCGAAATGTAAAATCAATGAAAAGTGCATTATAAAAACGCTTTTACTTTTTACTATTGCTTCTCACAATTATAATAATAATGTTGTAAAATTCATATTGTGTTAAAATGCTTATTATGTTAAAAAGGACTTATTTCCATATCTGATTTCTTATCTATTGGTTATAATTATTCAGCTACTATTATTTACAGTTTTTATAAAAAAATATAAATATTCACATTATGATTTATGAAACTTTTTTTGGATTAGGATCTATAATGTAATTTATTGTGCTATTTTTACTTAGATTTTATTATGGATTGTTGTTTATTACGGCTTTTTTAACTGCAGAGTATTGTAAATAACATGAATATGTATTTTGAAGTGGGGAAATCGTTTGCTTATTTACTGTTTGAAGAAAATATAGTTAAAACCTGAATTCAATTAATTTACTTACTATAGAAGCAGAAAATATCTATTTTTCTTAATTTTTAAATATTTTGATTTTAAATAATTTTGTTAATTTTAAATTTAACATAACATATTTTTATGTACATTGCATTTTATAAAGTGTTTGTCATATTTCCTTTCAAAATATAAAATGAACTTTTTGTGACTTATTCTCTATCAAAAAAATTAACTCTCTGAAATCAATCATAGGCTGAGAAATGAATTAGAATCCCAAAATAAATAAACGGAACTTTTCTTATATGAAGTATTGTTTCGTTATCAGCCATAAAGTATCCATCAACAGAGTAAAAATGCAACATTGTAGAGTGCACTTGCACTGCCTATCTAGATATTTTATTATTGTTTTTTTATATTGAAGAATATCAGAGCTTCATTTTCATGCCAACAGAATATGACCCATATTATATTGTCTTCAAACATTTGCACTGCCCACAAGTAAACTAAGATGAATTCATAGCTTTCTGGTGTTCTCAACTAATTGGGTGTCTTCAATCAATACAAAATAACAAGTAATGTCATTCATCTATCACATTTTCTGTTTCCAATCCTCAGATATCCAATGTCTTGCAATAACGCTGCAAATAAATTTTTGCACTTTTGTTCAAAATAACTAATTTTCGCACAGGCATCATAGTATGTATTACTATCCTTTACAATTCTCTGTGCCCGGTTTAAGCTGAAATCCATTTAGGTTGATGATTTTTGTCATTTGAAATACACAGTAATATTCCTGCTCTGTCTTACAATTCATCAAAAGTAATGCTGATGTCACTCTTGAAAAACTACACTTGAACCATTCTTATGTCTTCTAGTCAAGGACTGGTTTCTAATTGCAGTTTTTGAAATCATTGGTATGGCTACTTTTGAGAATACAGAGAGATTTGCTATCTTCAAGTCATGAAGCTTGTAAATCAGGTTTTTTTTTTCCCTATTTCTTTATTCATTGTGAATTGAATTTTTCATCTTACAGATGCTAGCATTTTAATGACTTCTTGATATAAATAATTAGAAATGATTTTTAGGTCATTTAATTCATGTCTAGAAAAGAAATAATTATAATAAATTTATACTTTATCACTAGCAAGCATTTTTAAATGAAAACCTCAGGATTTTTACTCTTTGGCTAGTGTGTATTTATAAAACATGTTGTGTATTTCCACATGATGAAACCAGAAAGTATAGTAAATAAGTAAGTCTTGTTATCTTAAAACATTTGTTTAAAATAATCATAATACAGTAATTTTGCTTAGCATTCTAATCACCACATTTTATTGCTTGTTTAATTTAAAGTAAATTATTGAAAAATTGTTATTTAAGTCAAGAACAATTGCTAATGTTTGGCATTATTTAGAAATTCTTGCAACATTATACCTGCCCTAGCTGATTCCAATGTTCAAAATGCTGTTTAAATGTTTAGCCAGAATCACTTCAGTCCTAAACATTTTTACTAATTTATCTTTTAATTTTTATTTTAAAATAAAATAAATTTTTATTTTAAAATAAAAATTTTTTAAATAAGAAATGAGTAAGTTATTTAAATTATTGGAAAGAGTCAATAGATTTTGTCTTTTTTCCCCTCTTTAAGTTTCACTTGTATATAGCATTTTCTGTCTGCGATATAATCTTTCCCGTTTCATTCCAAATCAAATATTTCTTAAATTTTTCTGAATAGGGTAATTGTTCAAAATAACAGGCAATGAATGATCAAAAACAACACTAAAAATTTTAATAAATATTTCATCTGAAGTTCTGGAAAATGAATTTTTCAAAAAATAAGTTGTATGTTTTTCTCCTCTTTGCATCTGACCAATATGAAAAGCAGCACAGTGCTAAACTATTTTTCCTTTATGTTTTTATTATTTTCCTAACTTAAAATTATTTGTACTTTTCTGAATGACAATTTTTCATTTGTGAACTTAAACAAAAAATTTGTTTAATTCTGAGGTCTGAAATTGACTTGCGCATTTTTCTTATCTATGTGGATTGTTAATTAACCTGTAATAAAAAATAACAAACTTTTGTAACTTTTTTTATTTCTGCATTAATTTACACTAATAATGCCAGTCTTGTAACTTGACTGTTTAACAGTTTGTGGACTCAATTACCACTGCTTGCATATTTTTGCAATGATTTCATATTCATTTAAAACATGTAAGTTAAATATGAATTGAACCAAAATTTATAAAGTTTTAAAACAGTTTTGACAGCTTACACTTTTGAAAAAATTCATTTCAGACATTTATAATTGGATTGTCTATTTGTATTTATATAATTTGTTAATTTTTTTTATCATCTTGGTGGTTTAAATCATAATAGAAATCACACACACATTGAGGTTAACATTAATTTGCCAGAAATTTTAAGCAAAGAATATTGATAGCTGAGAAAAAATAAATATACCTTCTTTCTTTTGGTGAGTTTATTTTAAGTGATTATTAAACACTTCAATGAAGAAAATCAAGTTGTAGATTTTATAACTATAAGATACATTTGTTATTGGGCAGTGTTTGTGAAGCTTCTAAAAATTCTTAAAATTTAGAGTTAACTCCTAAATATTAATTTTTTCCATTAATATTTTTTACTAAAAAATTTATTTTGTTCTCTTATTTTTTAAAATTTCCATCAAAAAAACTTGAAAAAGTTAACATTTGATATCCCTGCAAAGCTTAAACTTGACCAACTATATATGTTTATTATTTTTGTTTGCAAAAATAATTTATGTCACTTATTGATCTCCATGTTCTTTTTTAATTTTCATGTCTGTATCAGAATAACTTGTAAGAAGTTTTTCTTCATTTTAAGGTTAAAAGTAATCTTGTATTTTGACAGGCAATCAATTTTTTAATATTCCATGATGAGTTTTATCGTCTCTTATTCTTTGATTGCTTACACCTGTATCAAGTTTTGTAATGGCCTAATGTAATAAGGCTTCAGTGACAGTAACATGCAAATCATATATGCATTTTGTATGAACAAATGTGAGGCCTGGGCAGTTAACCTTTGCCTTCCTGGAGAACTAGCCAAGTGAATGAGCAGTGCATATATGCATTTTAAGCTGAAGCAATTTTTAATAACTACTAGATGGCACTTTGTGTCCATTAAACTGAATATAGTTGTAGTATTAGTTTCCTGACCATAAGTTTGTTCATATTCTGGCTGTTTTTGGTATTTTGCTCATCTGCTGTGGCTGGGGAGGGGAGAAATTGTAATGTAAACAAACACAGGTCAGTACTTTAACTTTTCACAAAATGTTAGCATTCTCACTTCTGATATCTCTCTGAACATTTTTTTATGCTATATGGAATTTTTTAGGGTTTTAGCTTCAGTTTTATTATAGTTTGTACTGCTTTTGGATACATTTTGACCAATTCTCTTATTTTGGAAAGACTTGATTCCATATTACTATCATGAGATAGTTATTAGTGTTATTTATCAGAGGATGAATATATTCATATGATATATGGACCAGTTAGTGATATAGAAGAAAGCGATGATTCATTTGTTATAGAGAATTGATTATGAAGAAGTGATATTTCTTGTGATTCTGACACTTCTCCGTGTTTTGAGATTTTCCATGCTCGATCTTCATTTTACATTTATTTTTGTATATAGTTTTTGTCATATATTTTTTATTTATTTAAAAGTATATTAATTTCTTTTTCAATTAAAATTTTGAAATAAATTGCACTTACATTTGCACAAATTATTTCTCAGGATAAGCAAAAATTTTTTTATATATTTTAATTTAATTTAAAGGAAAAACATTATTAAAGTCTACTTTCAATGTTATAATTTAAAGTGCTACCTGAAATTTTGGCAATAATACTTAAACTTCATTATTTCTCCCTAAACTTAAGCCTAATGGATCAAAACGCCTGCCCTGTAGTATAATTCCTTTCACTTCTAGCTTCTTCCTGAACGCACATCTTAAATAAAGGAACCCTGCATGAAAGTTTTAATCCATCAGTTTCAGTATTTACACAAGTAATTACCATTTTAATGCAATTTTGCTTGTAAGTTTCAGACATAATTTTGCAACTGATTCTTCAGTTCTGTTGCTTTATTTGAGTTTAAATGTTCTATATATATAATTTTCTATGGATGTTAGTTTCAAGTTTGTTTTTCAGTTTGTTTCTTTGATAATCAAAGATTTTTAGTTTAACCTGAACAATCTCAATAATTTCTTTAATTTTATGCCCCTCTTTATTTGAATAAATCATTAATAGAAAACTATTTTTGTTTTTGTGCATGTGTAAATTGACAGGCATTTTCCAGTAATAAATGTGTAGATATAAATAATTAAGTAGAAAAAAGAATTATCTTCTGTAATTTTTGTTTTCTGATTATTTTTATTTTATTTATTTATTTATTTATTTATTTTTTTTTTATAAAATTCCAATTAATATTCTGTTTCAAGTTTTTAAAAATGTTACCTCAGTTTTAAATTGGCCTGTTTTCCAATTTGAATTTTTTTTTTTGTATACATCTTGCTATAGTTTCTGAAATACTAGAACTGAATCATTAATTCTATATAATCTATTAAAAATTAAAGCTTCTGTTATGAATGTAAATAATTATTTTAATTATTTTACTGATACATTTATTAGTTCTCAATTAATATTAGTTCCTATCATGTAACTTGTTCATAATTTGCATGTATTGTAAAATGGTTCCAAATTTCAATTGCAAGGAAGATACATTATTTAAGTAAAGATTATGAAACTTATCTTAAAATTATTATTGCATACAATAATTTTTCTTTCACATAATTTGGAAAGTTTACAAATAGCTAAATGTACTTAAAATGCATTTGAGATTTTGAATGATACTCTGATAGAATAAAATCTGTTAAAATAAATATTTAGAAGGCTATTAAGTATTTGTCATATCATAATTATACTGTTTGATACTTTGCTGTAGTTATTTAAGTATGTCTTATGTTTTGGGATGCCTAAATTTCTTGGGAAAAGTAGATTAAGTAAAATACTTCTCTCTTAATGAGATTTATTTGTACATGTATACATTTTGATAGCATAATATATTTCTTACTTATTTTTGCTTTTTCTTTAGAACTTGCTGAAGATCCTTTTAATTTTAATGCTACAGATCCTGCAGAAAGTAATGCTTTAGAGAGCTCTTTGTGGGAAATAAAGGTATCGAAATAAGGAATGGATAGCTATTAAATTAATTCCATGTCTCTTTATCTGGTCTATAACTTAATGTTTTTGTAAAATATTTTATATAAAATTCAAGAATTTGTCACCTTCAATTAAAATAACATATGCCAATTTTTTTAAATAGATTCTATGCCAGTTATATTTGTCTTTCCCATAATCACCAGTGTTTTTGTTTTTATCATTAAAAAATTATTTAATAATTTTTTAATGAATTTCCAGTTTTTTGATTTTTGTTTTATTCCTAATACTTTGTTGTTTTTAGGTAACACTCAATAAAAATGTCTAAAAATAGTTATTGCCCACAATCTGAAAATTATCATTTGTAAAATTATTATTATGAGTAAACAATGTTATAAGTACTTCTTAATTGAAATTAAAAAAGTCCAATAGTAATATTGAATGACATAACTCAGGTTTGCTTTTATAAGGAATACTTATTTATAGACAAAGTGGTTATCTTAAAATTTATTGCCAAAACAAGTAGGGCAAAAGATTTAAATGATTTCTTAAAATGAGAAATCATTGTAGTACAAGAAGAGTCAATGCTGATATATATAAATCTGTAGCTTTGCTCATATTTTCTTTCGTTGAATCTCCAAGATAAAGTTAGAAGAAACTGGAAGAAGTTTCTTTTGTTTTTAAATTAATGACATTGTAAATGATGTTTATAAATATAAGCTGTCGGAAAGAAAATGCAATTTATATGATTTAATATAATTATAAGAAACTTTATAAAGATTATATTAAATTGAATTTTTATTAAAGAAATTAAAATTTATATTCCATTATAAGAATTGGAATTTATACTTCATTATTAATTAAAAGTTTCTCTTAAAATCAAAATTTGTGTAATAATGGAAATCCTCGATGTTCACCTACTTTTAAATTAGAATTATCAGCTTACAAATAAAATCAATGTACATTTCAACTGTGCACTGCTAGATTAGCCAAATTCTAGTCATAGCTTTAAATTTAAAAAAAATAAATAAAATAGAGGATTGTGTGTTGAAATTAAAATTTTTTTTTTTTACTATATTGTCATATCTGCATTTATTTTATTTCATGTTTATAAGTGCAATAATTTAAAAACTGATGGCATTGTTTAAACTCTGGTTTCTACAGCTTAAATAGCATTTTTATTAAAAAAAAAAAAAAAAAGTAAAATGTGACTTTTAATAAGTGAGTCAAAAAAGTTTTTATGCTTTTAAGTAAATATTAAATGTTTATTAAAAATTACATTTAGTTTAATGCTAAATATGGTTAATAAAATATTATAGACATAAAATTTTGGTATTTAATCCTCAGAAATATAAAAATATATTTTTTGAAAATTGTAACTTTATACATTACACTTAAATATTTTTTCATCATTATATGTAATGAAAATAAATTGATTTTGTTTCATTTTAAAACTTTTAAAGATTGGCTTTTCACAGAATCAATCTTCAAATATTAATAAAATTCAATTTGATCAAACAGATTTTTATTTCATTTAAATTATTTTATCATTCAGTTATAATATTAATATATTTGAAAAATATTTTAATAAGAATTTCATTTTTTTTTTAAATTTAAACTTGGATATTTTTATATTAGTTTAATTTTACTTGAGTTTTTTCCCCTTGTATACTAATATAATTGTAAGAAGAAATTATAATTTTTAATTTTCATTGTATAATTTTTTTCTTGAGTACTGCACTCCCTATTAAAATTATTTTCATTAAAAAAAATTTTTTTTGTGTCTATGAATGCTGTATCAAATAAAGCAGCAAGTTCTTATAATAGCTTTTGCAATTTATTCATTACAATACTTTCAGAGTAGATTTTATTATTATAATGAGTGCATTGTATGTAAATATTTTACTCTACTCGTATGAGACATAAATCTTTAAAAAAAATAATAAATAAATGAAAAATTTATTTTTGTTAAAAAATAATAATTTAAACATAAATTAAAAAAAACTTCTCATCAAGATGAATATACAGTTGTTTAATGAATCTTTATCAAACTTAATAGAATATTAAATTCCTTTAGCTATATTATATTTTTAGGGAAAAAAAGTAATTTGAATTTCAAATTACTTTTGTTGTAAAGAAATTTAAATTTAATGTACAGTGTATTGCCCTAACCCCTGTAAGCATTTTTATGTCTACTAAATTAGTTACCTTCCAGGAAGTGTTTTCATTGATAATTGTCTGTATTCATGTGTCACAGGGCAAGAAACTTTTAGTCCTCTTTTGTTTTTCCTACTTGGTATACCATTCTAAGAAAAATGCTCTAAAATCAAAAATTTGGTGTAAAATTTAACTTTAGGTTAAATTTGTCATTTATCACCCAAAATCATAACAAGTGTCAGTACTATTATAATTAACCAATATATAATTAATTTTGCTAACTAAACAAAAATATTAATTTTATTATGAGGAGTAAAGATTAAAAAAGACCACATATTTGTGGAAAAGTCAAAGCTCTATTATTTTATGAAATTGGTATGATTTTAGAATCTGGTTAGTTCTTCAAATGAAACTGAAAACTGATAAATTAATGTCAATTGCAAAATTAAATAAGTATTTTTGTGTGTAGATTTACAGAAATCAAAAATTAGTATTAATAATGTATGCAAATATAAATCAGTTGAATATTAATAAAGGGATTAGCCCAAAATATGCATGGTTTAGTGAAATCGTTTTGAAAAAGTTGATGAAAGCAAATGGATGAGAAAATGTTTTCTAAATACTAATATATGGAAAATAAGAAATCATTTAAATTAAAGCTTCATGTAAGTAAAAAAAAATTTTTCATTTAATATTTTTAAATAATCTGATTTTAGTAAATTATTTTTTTTCATCATTGAAGTTTACAAAAAATTAATACATAAATGCTGTGGAAACAAAATTATAAAAATGCTTATGATATGTAAAATATTTAAAAAAAAAAAAACTAATACTTAATTGAAATTGTTTTTACTTTATGCTTTTTAAATAATTGATATTAGGTCGATTTAAATCCATATCAACATTAGTGTTCACAAAATATGCATTGTTGTTGCTGTTCTCGTGTGCCAGCTAGGCTGGCAAATTGGGGTGTGCTGCTCCACTTTTCCAACTGAACTGTATTTGGTGTGGAGTCCGACTTCTTCAGTACACACACATGCCATAGGGACCTGCTTATAGGGTGGGCAACCGTTCACACAAGGAAAGGACAAAGACAGGATAGATATAGAGAGAAAGTACATCCATGCCTGAACTGGGATTCGAACTCAGGACCTCCCTATCCGTAGTCAGGCATGCTGACCACTAGACAAGTTGGCCGCCACAAAATATGTATTACCATCATCAATTGAAAATACAATATTATAATATTATGATATGTTATATACATAATTACAGAGTTGCATTTAGTCAAAAATTGTTGGTAAAATATTATTTAGAGAAATACCTTGAAACTTTTTTTTTTTTTTTTTTTTTTTTTTTTATGAACCTTGTTTTAAAAATAAAGCAATCAGGTATTTTGCTTTTTTCTAATAATAATGAATTTGGTTCAGTAGTTTTCAAATTAGTTAAATTTTCTACAAGAATAATTAAACTGATTGATTTTTTTTTAAATTCATTAATCTATAGAAACCCTTAATTAACTTAGTCCATTATATCCGACTAGTTTTTAAGATAAAAGCTTATGATACAAAACATGTTGTACATTCTTCACTTCAAATATTTCCTATAAAAACACTGTTAAACAAATGTTATATAAAATAAAAGGAATGCTCTAATTTCTTATAAGTGATTAATGACTGAAACAATTTAGCAGCATTTCTTAATTTTTATTACAATGCTTGCATTACACTATCAAAATTTTCTCATGCAAAACTTTCAGCTAAATTAATTTTTTTAGCTAATAAATTTAAAGCAATTTCAAATTTACAATTGTCCAATATAGAAACATTCCCCATTGTATAATTTTAATTAATTAGTGTCATCTGAAATGGTAGCTCACATTCAGTATCTTAAGCGTTTCTATTCTGTAGAGAATTGTTTGTCTTCAGTAATAATTGCTTATATTACCCATGCTTAAGCAATAAATTGTTTCCGCTTCCCTTTTTTTAGTTACTTTTTATATCTATGAAAGGAACACTTGTAAAAATTAAATTCTATGGATAATAAATTGGTTAGTTAAAATTTAATATGTGAAAATTTTAATGATTCTCATATCGTGATATATTTAAACTAAAATTTAATGTTGCAGACTCCAAAGTTTGAAATTTGTTAATGTTTTAATATATTATTTAGTGTCCTATTATTTCTTATATTAGGTGTTATATTATTTATAGGCTTTAAATTAAAACCTAAATTCAACAGTGTCCATGTACTTCACATAAAATGTTATGTTAAACAGCCTTACTTATTATATTTTCTGTTATGCCAAGAAATAATTTTTTTTTTATTGTAAATTGTTACAGTGACAAAAATGTATTGTATATAAACTTTTATTTTTAGACTCTTCAAAATCATATCAACCCAGAAATTTCTCAAAAAGCCAAAGTAATAAATAAGGAATTGCCTAGACTAGAGTTTGATCTTTCATCTGTTTTAGACTTGTCAATAGACCTTGTAAGTATTTTGATAAAATATGCAATCATTGTTAATGTTTTTAAATTGGTTATTCATACTATGTTACATCTGTATAATATAGTATTGACTAAAAAAAAAAAAAAAAAAAAAAAAAAAAAAAAAAAAACAGGAACTAATTTTTTTTTTTTTTTTTTTTTTTTTTTTTTTTTTTTTTTTTTGTAACAAATTAAATGGGCATTATTTATATAATCCAAAATAATCTAGTTGAAACATCAGGATTTTTCTGAAATTAGTTATTTAATATATTTTTGTATTTTTATAGTTGGTTTTTAATTTATTTTTTTCTAAAGAAGATCATATTTTAGAGTATAATGCTGAATAACACAATGTATTTTTAATGGTTCAATATCTGTCATATTTATTAATGTTATAGAAAAATAGTAAATTTCTAAAATTTAAAAATCAAAATTAACATTTCATTTGACTTGTGAAATTTCTGAAATATATAAATATAAAATGCTATGAAATAAGGAACTGAAAAAACTTGTAGAATTTCTCCAGCCTATAAAAATTTCATACTTTTCAATTCTACTTTTCATCTTAAATGTGTTGCCCATTTAAATTTTAAATTTCCATGTAAGTTTCAATTATGATCTTATTTATGTGATATAGAAATATTTTTAAAAAATGCATGCTGCAGCATTTGCAATTTTTATGTCTTTTAAATTATAAAAGCTATTAACTTGTAACATGAAGTGTTTAATTTCCACCTGTGTGTTTTTGTAAAAACCCCTAAAGAGACATTCTTTATATATATTTATGTATTATATATCATTTTAAAGCTAAAACATTAATATATTTTATTTGATGTGTTTTAATTTAAAATATTGTGTGCTTAATCATAGGATAAATTCTCAAAATTTTAGATTATTATTTTTATATGATTGGAAAAGTAATCATAATGCATCAGTAGCCCAAAACATAATTTCTATAATTGGAAACTGCTTAGTGAACAAGCATATGAACATTATAACAAAAGCTATAGTGTGGTACTCTCAGTTGGCTTAATTTGCCCCAGGTTTTCAAACCCAGCCATAACTATCACAGTGAAGAATTATTGAACTGAAGTTGATAAAATACACCAGAAACTTGCACGTAAATTCCAGCATTTATTAATAGGAAAGACTCAATTCTTCACCAAGACAACACTGACAGTATATTTCAATGATCACTCATCAAAAGTTGCACATGATGGGCCATAAAATTCTAGATCACCCACTGTATTTACCTGGCCTCTTATTTACAAATTAACACTTTTTCAGACATAAGTAACTTTCTACTGAAAAAGTGCTACAGAAATCAATGAGATTCTGAAATGGCAATCAATAAGTTGGTCACGCAGAACTGCTAAATTTTAGGATATTGGCATTAAAAAAACTAGTTTCCTATTAAAACTAGTTTCCTATTAACAAAATTACATTGGAACTAATAGTTTTATTTTAATTACTAAAGTTTGTTTTATAAAATATATATATTTATTAAATATATATATATATATAGACTGTAAAAATTCAGCGTGATACATCACAACTTAGTAAAATTAAAGCAGCTTATAATTTTATGGGCAAAAATGTTTTATATGAAAGTGCTTATTACTTCTTACAATATATTTTAAGACTTGCAGAAAGTAAATGAGATATGTGTACACCTTCATACTTTCTTGTACAGCGCCCAACTTTGGCTCTTAATATGCAGTTAGATGAGAATCTTCTTAATTTAGAAACAGAGATCAAGTACAATATCCCACAAATATTTGAGCTGTCACCCCCAGAAATATTTTGTTTTGGAGGATGTTGCAGTCATGGTTCTCATTTAATGTGTTGCAGCTGCCTTTATGAAACATGACATGTCTTTGATTGTGTCTAGATTCAAACTCAATTCTTTCTGGTGATGAAAACGATGCTCTGACCAATCTGGCTTCCATCTTTTGCTGAACTTTAGTTGCTGGCGTCAAGTGGAAGGCTTCCAATACTGGATGTGCCACTTTCTGAGAAATTAATTAATAAATTCCCAGTATAATCATAGTAAAAAATTGTCTCAACAAACATTATATGTAACTATGTTCTCTTTCTATTATTGATTTTTAGAAGCAGCAGTTATATTTTTAATTACCAAAAATATCATATGTCAATTAAACTGTAAACTTCAAATAATTCATTAAATTGTTTGGCCACAATAATTGCTGAATATCAATAATTTAATAAGTGCTGATCAACTAGCTTGTTCATAATTATTAATCATACAATAATTTTTTTTGTATTTGCAACAATTTAATTGCTGATATTGAAAACAGATTGGTTATTTTTTCCTTCCATATAAAAAGACCTATTTTTAAAATGGAGTTATATATGTTAAATAATAGTGCATTATTTTTTGATATCTATGTTAATTTTAGATAAAAATAAAAAAAAAATTGAAATTAAATGCGTTTACAAATGTGCTTATTGACAATCAACAGGTTATAGTGTCTGACAAGAAAATATTTTAATTCAAGACATTTTTTGTATTTTTGCTTTTTGAAAGATTTTATTACTATGAAATATTTTTTCCATCTGTATGAAATTGAGCAATAAATCTCTGATAATACTCAGAGATGTTTTTATTTTCTAATTTTCAGGAAGTAATGTTAATAGTAGTAGTTTGTATAATGCTATATAAATAAATTTTCAATATAATTTCCTTGAATTAATTTATTTATTAAATTGTAAATTTTAATCAAAAGTCTAGTATTAATTACAAAATAATTTTGTTCTATTTTTAATTGATTCCAACATTATATATATATATATATATATATATATATATATATATATATATATATATATATATATATATATATATATATATATATATATATATATATATATATATAATTTGTATCTTTTTCTATATGATATGTAAATTTTATGGATGCCATAATGTCACTGTTGTAAGGTTAAATTATTATAATACACAAAGAAAAGGTTTGTCTGTATAGTATAAATTTTAAGAGATGAATATCTTATGATCCATGTTAAGAAAGTGTTTTTAACATACATATTATTTAGGATAAAATCAATTTTTTCCTCTCCTTTAAACTTAATTCTTGCAATATTTAACATTAAGGCTGATTTTAAATTGCATGAAATTCCATTAAGTAATTTAATAATGAAATAATTATATTTCTGCGTTATATGACAAATATACTTTTATCTCAATTTACGATGCATTTTTTAAAATTTTAACGTATAGTTACTAACAAAAATATTTTTATAGGTATACCGTAAAGAAAGGAAAAGAAAGTTCACAGAAGCTCCATTTGCAGTTCAGAAGCCATCAAAAATAAGAAATTGGTGGATTTTATCTAATAAATTTAATACATAATTAATAAGTGTAGCTTTTTTTCTAAATTAATGCAGAATTTCAATAATATTATGAAAATTTTTATTAATGTTACCAAAAAATAATTAATTACAAAATTCAATTCTGTTAAAAATTGAATTCTTTATATGACAAGAATTTCGAAATAATTTCTTGAAGAGGTAAAATATATTTTTTCAATTGAAAGTAATCAAAAGCTATCCAAAAACACGGATAAACTAATCAAAAGGATAATTTTTAGTCTTCTAAGAATAGTTTCAAATATGTATTAAACTTAACATATTTTTTAATAAATTATGAATGCACAATAATGTTATTGTTTTTATAATTTTAAAAAGAATAATTTCATAGCTAAAAGAAAAAAATTGGAATGACAAAAAATAGTTTATAAAAAGTGTAATTGCAAAAATTTCCAAAAAATTTATACTAGATAAATTAATTATGAAGAAAGAAATATATAAACTAGAAACCTCAAAATCTTGAGCTTATCTAGTGTGTGATAAGTCAATCAAGAATACTTAAATAAGAAAAATATTGAAAACGTACTAATGCTGTTGAAATATAATTGTTTTTTCACTTAAAATCGATGTGTAAAGAATATCACAATTAAATTGGATTGAAAAGAAAACCTGAATTTATAAGCGTCTTGATCGATATCGGTCTCCCT
Organism: Latrodectus elegans; assembly: GCA_030067965.1. Classification (NCBI taxonomy): domain Eukaryota; kingdom Metazoa; phylum Arthropoda; class Arachnida; order Araneae; family Theridiidae; genus Latrodectus; species Latrodectus elegans. The sequence continues at coordinate 7,778,231 of CM057810.1, forward strand.
GATTAATTATTTTGGCATTTTTGGATCTTAATATTATTTACGATATTTTTACTTATATCCAAACACTTCCCATTTTGCAAATCTTGGTATAACTCTTAAGTGCCATTAGATGACACATTGCTAAATGTTTAATTTTTAAACATGTGCTGCCTTTCTTCCAGAAATTAAAAAACAATATTTTCGATAATTTTAAAAAAGTATATGGAATATTTATTTTTAGCTGTGTATATCTAGGCACTCTTTCAATGAGGAAATAACTTACTTAAAATTATTTTTTTCAAAGATCATGCACTAATTCCGTTCATAATGTCCACATTTCTACGACTCAACTTCCATAACAAGCCAATAACAGCTATGGAAGATACTTCGTATTCTTTTATCAATGAACAAACGGATCAATTGTTCATCACCTTCACCTTATAGATACAGCTGTGCTTAGAGATTTGCAACAATAGTTGCTACGACAGTTAATCGATTAACATCGATGAACTGAAGAATTGAAAGATACAAAAATAGAAATAGAATGATTATGCAGTAAACTTGAACGCGTCCTTTGATCAACATTATCCATAATCTTGCTTTTAGTATATCAACCGAGGATCGTTCATCTGAAGATACTTAACCGAAGTAGGATTATGTAACACAATTTAATTTTCTAACTATTAACTAAAATTTTCTCTTTCAACATTTAAAAATGTTAGATTACTTTGAATATTTTGTACCAATGTTGTTGTGCAGTATGTCAGAATTAAAATTAATTTTGACCTATCTGCGAACACTCACAGCTATAAATTGTTTAGGTACTTAAAATATTTAAAAAGAGATTCTCTTTTTTTTTTTTTTTTTTTTTTTTTTTTATAAATTTAAGGTTACTTAAATAAAAGTTGGTTACTATACGCATGCAATTTTGCATGATTTCTATTTTCTATGCAATAAAGTGAGATTTTACTGATGCAAACAATAAAGACACGCTTCGTTTGAATTGAAATTGTTTCTAAATTTTCTGTCAAATTAGTTTCGTTATCTGAATCTTTATTTAGTACCAAATGATATAAATGGGATTTTTACTCTGATATTATATTGAGAGAAAATCATATAACGCATTGTATATATGGAATGAAAATTAAAATTTTTTATTTAGTTCAATAAATATTTTTTTAGAACCATGTTCTTGAAAAAAATAATCTGGAGCGCAAAATAAAAATTAATTTGCAACAAGAGGAAGCTAATCAGAAATTGGCAGAGGAAGCTAATTAGAAAATCTATAAATAAATTTTCTAAAAAACATAATAGAATTAGACGTACAAGCAATTGAATTAAGATCATTAATATCTGATTTGAAATTTCATATGGAAAATTTATCTCAAAATGTAAATTTATCAGAATATGATTAAAAAGGAGCAACAATTGTACCAATAGATAACTTAGATGTTCCCTTAGAAAATTCGCCTGGTAATATCAAAATGAAGAATTTCAATTAAATGATCCCGCTACTTGACCTGATACAATTTCCATAAAAATGCGAGACTGTTTAATTGAAAACCATCCCCCCACAGCTAGATAACCAAACATTATCAGAGATAATTCTGACAGAATTATCTCTCCATAGAGAATCGTTCTTACTATTTCTCAGAATGAGTAGTTCTCAGAATGACTTTACGTAATTTATGTACCATTAATGCGGCTAAACATAGACTGTGATGCACAAAATGTTTATTGGCAATTGATTATTGAACGGCTTATTTATTTAATTCAATATTTAGCCTGACAGTGCCTTGCATTTAAAGAGTCTTTGAAAGATTGTAGTAGTGATGACTGAAACTTTTTTTAAGTTGGTTAAATCCATAGCAAAATTTAATCCAATTATCGCTGAACATTACAAACATAGTAAAAGAAAAGCATTGCTTAAATACTTAGGGAATCAAATTCAGAATAAATTATCAGCTTTATTTCAAAGAAGAAAAACATTTATTACTTATGATTAAATCTTCAAAATATTACTCTGGATATTACACTGATGTCAGTCATACCTAACAGTTGATCGTTGTAATTCAATTTGTTCATAAGAACGAGGAAACCAAACGCCCTAATTGAAGGATATTTTCTAGAATTTCAATCTGTCGACGACACTTTTGGACAGGGTGTGTTTGAATTCACATATAAATAGACATTTAAAATTGTTAGAATTTATCAGATTTACGAAGCTACATTTACGATAATGGTGCTAATAGGGGAGGAAAGCTCAAAGGATTGCTAAAATTAATTTTAAGTATCATTTGCAAATCTTGTCTGACGATTTATAAAATCTGAACTTAAAAGAAAAATAGATCAGATGAGGCATATGAGTATGCAAGTGTCATTGCTTATGATTAGAAGGTGGATACTGATTATTTTCCGCTAAGTCCAAGCAGTTTAAAAAGTAACTTTCAAGATGAATGAACCAATCAATAATCCTAGACAAGAAAATAAAAGTTGAATTTTACAATATAATATTACACATTGCTATTTCTTCAATTACTGAAAGATTAAGTCAATTAAAAGAACGTTACAATTATTTCAAGGTAGTATACTATATACCTAATTTTAAAAAAAGCTGAATGACAATGAAATTTAAAACATTGTAAAGAATTACAAAAAAGTTGACGGATACCAAAAATGTTAATGAAAAGGATATTGAATGATTAAATTTGTTCGAAGAAATAAAATCTTTGCAAAGGATATGATATCTATTGATGTATTAAATTGTGTTTTATAAAAACAATCCTACAGATACATTTCCAAATATTGCAATAGTTTTACGAATTTCTTTAACCCTGCTAGTTTTTGTGGTTACTGGAAAAGGAAGATTTTCAAAACTTAAAACTGTAAAAAACTACATGCGATCTACCATATCGCAAGAAAGATTATCAGACTTATCAGTTAAAATTCCATAAAGAGTGAAATTTTGAATAAATTAAAGGAATTGTGATATGATAATGTGATTGTGATAATTTTTTTTTTCTGATTTTAAAAGGTATTTTATCATTTATTTGTTTTTAAAATTTATGTGTGAAATACTCAATAACAATAAGACAAACATGTTTTAATTAGAGATGTAAAATTCGCAGGAATTTTGAGAGAATTAACTCAACCAATCATATTACGTTTTAGAGATTATTTTTTCACATATATATGAACCGAAGTAAAGTCAAATTTGTTATCTAAATAATTTTTAAACGAAACTTGTTTTTCTGAAAAAAAACAATCACTTCATACTGGGTACGAACATAAAGATCCAAAACAAATGTTTCCCGTTAAAAAAAAGTGAAACTTTATTTTCTACAATAAGTATTCATAAAAGCATAAAACCTAAAAATTATGAAAAATATAGTACTGAAAATTTTCCTGAAAGACAGCATAACTAAACGATTTCTCTGTCCAGAAATTTAAAAAATACACATTCAAATAATAAACATTTCTTTTTTATCTGGTTATTGCATAATTTTGATTTACCTGCGGACGTAATTCCTGTAATAATTAACATTTGCAACGAACATAACTTGAAATCTCTCCAATCTTTACAAATGGCCGTCATCTTTTACCAAATGTTTTGTTAAATTTCTATTCCCGTAAATTAAAGTAGAAAATAAATTGTATCTTTTTATATATATTATGTGGTTTTAATAATTAAAAACTTTTAAGTTTTTAAGAAAATTCAAAATTTCCGACAATTTTGAAAATTTGGGAATTTTTAAAATTTTCATGGGGAAAAAACCTGGTTTATTTCCAAGAATAAATATGGTTTTTTTTTTTTTTTTTTTTTTTTTTTTTTTTCCCATCCTTGCAACACTAGTTTTAATACTATAATTTTAAACTTTTCAGTATAAAAGTCAAATTTTGAATACTATAAAAGAACATTTTACATATAATTTGCAAGGTTTTATATTAAAAAAAAAAAAGCAACAGAGTCCTTTAAAGGGGCGCCGAATTTCAATTTGAACAAGGGCGCATAATACCCATGCGGCGGCCTTGCATCCAAAAGAGCATGATCATTGACTTCTTGGCCAAAAGCAGAAGCATTTCCTAAAATGCAATGTTTGTGAACTGTTCGCTTACCGTCGTGGTAAAATATACCCTGCAGGGCTAAAAAGGGCTGTCCAAAATCAGCGACGTGGCAAATGTGCCTCAATGGCCGTTGGCGAACGATGATTTTATCGATTCCTTCTAACAAAGAGGCGGGGTACCGTTAAGCAACTGACCACCCTGGTGAACCAAGAGGCCACGAATATTGTTTTACAAATTACTATTCAGAGAACATAGCTGAGTCTAGGCATCCAAAGCGGATTCCTGGTTCATGCATTTGTGCTGACTGCTGTTCATCGGCGCCGAGAGATGGAGTGTGCACGCGAGTACCGCAACTGGACGACTACTGGTTATCCAATGAATCACGTTTTATGCTCAGTCGGATAGATGGACGTTAGCGTATACTACTTGAAACCTCTGAAAGCAAAATCCTTGCAACTATTTCTGAAATGGTTCAGGAGGGAGTCTGGACCGTTATGTGCTTTGGAGAATGTTTTCCTAGCGTTTTCTATGTTCCCTCAACATTATGGAAGTCACCATGGATCAATTCAAGCAAGCATCTATTATTATGGACAATGTTCACCCCTATATGTGCATTTTTTTCCCTGAAGATTTTGCCATATACCAACAGGAGGATGCGAGGTGTCAAACAGCTGGCAGTGTGTTCTGACGTCGCTCGAAGAACACAAGGATGAGTGTACTATTCTTCTCAGCCAGAAAAATCCCCTGACTTAAATGCAATCGAGAAAACTAGTATATCTCGATCGAATTGTTATCGGCATCGATTATCACCCGCGTATGAAGCACAACTGGCCATTATATGGCTCAAAACATCAGTGAACAACTCCAAGAATCTAATTGATTATTAGAGCGTCTCACCACTGGTGTTGTAAAGGAGAGAAAAAATGGATTTATTTCCGGAAATAAACCCAGTTTCTTTCCTCCTTCCTTCGTCGGATTATTCCCTTCGGAGTTTTAAAAGTTCTCTGGAATTTTGAAAAAGATCAGAGCTGTGAAATTTTTCATCTAATTTAGAAATTGTTGAAGTTTTTTTTTCAAACCATTAATTAAATTTTTTTGTCAGATATTTCTTAAAATAAATAAAAGTCCATTTATTTTATGATTTCTACTACTAATTACGGTAATTTTGCGTCAATGATCAATTTAAAATAACTTCAAAAATTATTGTTGAGAAAATTTCTTTTTTTTTTTTTTTTTTTCTCTCTCTGTATAAATTTATGACGACAGAAAGAGGTAAATGTCAATATTTATTCTAGCAGTCCTGATGTCCAGAAAATATATCTTAATGTTTTGTTTTTTTTATTTTTTATCAAATATTAATTTCTCATATATATATATTTATATATATATATATATATATTTATATATAAGAAATTAATATATATATATTAAATATATATATATATATTACGTGTATTTTTGTTTTTCTCAGTACGAGAAACTAACTTCTTTACTAGAAGACAGAACAGACATTTTTATCACATTTTCGTAGTTTATTTCTCTTTATTTATACAAGACAAAACAATCAATTAAACGAAAGATGATTGGTCGAGTTTATTCCCTCAAAATTCCCAATATTCCCCGAAACTCCCGGTTTATTCCCAAAACTCCCGAGTAAATTCCGGTGAATTTTACATCTCTTTTCACCACCGTCCGCTCTGCGAAAGATAGTTTTTCTAGCTTTTGATTGGATGTCGCATTATAGTTTTAAGTATGAATCACGTGATTTGATAAAGAAAACGTAATTTCGATTTCCTTTTTTAAACGTTTCGTTTGTACAGAGATTTTTCTAAGGTAGATAAAAAAAATCCCATTCTTCAAATTAGTATTTTAATAGCTAATACACGCAAAGCTCAATCATTCAAATTTGTCCAAAATTTTATATTTGCGTTTGGATTTTCAGAAGTTGAGTAAGTCTCCTGTTAGCTTCTAAACAAAACATTTCTACTGCTAACCTTTAACTTGAATCCAATTTTATACGATATTTTCCTGTTTCTTCCAAACATGGATTGATAACTAGTTTAGACTATGAGACGGCCTGTTTCATTAGGCCAGTCCAACACCAAGCTCATAATTAATCCGCAAAAATACCCTGCGGTATTTGCGATTTAAACTATTGATTAATCCCTGATCTATAGAAAGAAAAATAAAACTTAGATTAGGTAGATGGGGGAGAACTCCTCACAAATCGATTCAAGATCCAGATTTTCAACGTGTCCAGAGCATTTATCCACAATTAGAACAACTTTGATTTTTCTATAGAAAAACGTGGATCTAAGTCAATTTTCTTAAATGCTTCAAGTTATCCAACCTTTAATGCAGCGCATGATTTTTGAACAATTTTTAAATATTTAAGCTTAAAAATTTTCTTAAAAAGCAGAGCCAGATCTTCTTTTTCACTCATATTGGCTGCGGGCTATTCACTCATTAGTTGCTTCTGTCTTTTACCATCATTACATTTATCGCTTTGAAGCAAAATGTTCTTTCAGGTAGGATCTTAAAAAGCAAATTTGTATCGTTCGTTTTGAAAAGATCCTTTGAGTCGTACTTGGAAAGTTATGATTTCTATGTTCACTCTTCCCATTGCATTTCCGAAATTTTATTCACAACACCACTTTCACCACATAATTTTCGAAAGCTCAAACATTACCTGGTTTTCATTTTTTTTACGCCAGCCATTTTATATATTTAAATTTTTCCTGTTCAGCTTCATATCAAAGCTATTGAATTTCTCTTTGAGGATATTACTATCAACAGGAGTATTTTTTTTTTTTTTTCATGTATGCCAGCCAAGGGTATTTTAGTTTAGGATTTTTGCTTTTCAATAATATCTTCAAGAGAACGCACTTATGATTTTCCTTTCCAAAGAATTTCCTTTTCTTCATGTTTTTTCCGTGTCTTTAAAATAGACAAAAGCATTTTATAAAAATTTCATATTTTCGGCAAAATTTGTTTTTAATTTTTTTTATTAATTTTTTTTCAGAATATTCTTTAATACTTCAGCCAATAAGTACCTGTGTTTCTTCAATGCAACTTAACTGAAATTCTTATTTTGACTATCCATTACACGATGCTAAAAAACTATATACAACCCTTAATTTCTCATTCGATATTTTCGAATATGGTTTAAATTCATATTCCGCTTAAGAAATTTCAAAATTAAAATAAGTTTTTCCCTTGAAGGTACGAGAAGGTTGATCTCGAATGTTTCAAAATAAATGATTCGTAAAATAAAAAAGTATTAAATTATGACTTTTTTAAACAAACAGTTTTTTTAAATATATATATATATATATATATATATATATATATATATATATATATATATATATATATATATATATATATATATATATATTTCTCCTTTCTGAGTTTTCATGTATGGTGAGGAGGTTGGTTGGGTTTATGGCGCAAGGTCCAAAAATGGACATGCTGCGCCAAATATATGATTTTTTTCTTTTATTTTATAATAATAACAATTATTAGTTTTTTAGAAACCAAGCAACATTAAAACCTTAAAAAAAAACTTAAAAATCACTGCATAGATAATTTTAAAATCTAATTCCAGAATATATAAAAGATAAAATTCAAATGTATATATAACTTAAAATTTTAAAATACAAATTAGATAAAATTAAGGAAACCTATAGTCCTTAAAAAAGCAAAGAGGTTTCTATGGGGTGGATCCCCTATTAAATCAAATAAATTTAAAATATCAGTATTAAAATAGTGTAAACGTTGTTGGTTAAAGTCTAGACATGATATTAAAATATGATAAACAGTAAATGGTTCATCACACGCTTCACACCATGTATTTAGTTCATTTTAAAAAAAATGTCTACGTGTGAAACGTGTGTGTCCGATACGAAGGGGAGTCAATTTAACATTAGCACTTTGTAACGGTGAAACAGATAATGAGGTGAGTGATGAGAAAATGTCACGGAGTTTGTTTCCGACCTGCAAGTTCCATGATTCTTCCCAAAGTGAATGAATAAATCTTTTTATATCCTTTCTCACATCTGAGAGAGGAACAAATGGTAAAACTGGATCTTCAGCAGCCTTTGCAGCTGCATCCGCTCTCTCGTTTCCATCAAGACCTACGTGACTTGGTATCCAACAAAATATTATTTTGTATCCCTTGCCAGCAAGGGAGTCCAATGCTCTGAAAATTCTCGACACAACAGGATGACATATAAAACTATTGTTTCTCAAAGCTTCAATAATACTCATGGTATGGTGAGGAGGAGTAGAGTTGCAGTTCTTGCTCAATCACATTTATGATATCGCGTGTATTCGACTATTGTTCCTGCAATGTCTGTACTGCTGAATGTATTTATTCCATTGTTCAAGAGTGAATCAAGTTCTCACAAGTTATATGAAAGAGAAATTAAATAAATAAATTGAAAGAATACAGATCACAAAAAATTAAAATATAAAGAAAAAAAAATATTTTTCAGAACCAAAACTTTGCAAGAAAGAGATTTTTCCAATTTTTAATTTGTAAATGGGAAATATAATTGCTGTATCTATAATAACCTGTAAGGGATTAGCTGCCCCTAGTGTTTAAAAACATGAGTGTTCTTACACTTGAGATTCGTAAAAATGAGTATCTACTGTATTTACGATTTTCCAATAAAAATATCAATCCTATCTACCCAAAAATAAAAAAAAATTAAAAAAAACGAAAAAGACTTATAAAAAAAATCACACAATACAAAATTAAAAGTAAACAAATGTGAGATCGGAAGGAATAAAGATGAAAAAGAGATCACAGAGGTGTTTCTTGTGAACTCTTTCGCGCCACTGAAAGTTTATTGACTAACAACATAACTTATTTATCTACTGGAGTTTCTGTAGATATAAACTTGCATTGGTAAAATTTTTCTTAGTTTTTCTATTACAGAACAGTATTATTTTTTTCATTAAAATATTGGAGAAACAAATTTTTTGATAATTTTTGAACATTTTTAAAAACATACACTTTTGGTTGATAAAATAACTAAAAGTATAAAAAATATAAGTTTTAAATAAACATAAATAAAATTTCCTAATTGTTTTTAAATTATTTCAGAGAAAATTAACGGTTCTTTTAATGCAAAAATAAGATTATTTTTCAAAATGACTTTTAAGCTCAATCATAAATAAGAAAATTTTGTGAAGTTTTTAAGAAAATATTTTATAATATTTTAAAAATTTAGTTTGTCTGATAAAAAAATTAGTCTTATTTTATGGCAACTTATTTAATTTAAGATACTTTGTTGACGGTGACGCCATAAGACCCAAAAAACAGTGTTTTTGCATTTGATGTCATTCGGATGTAGGACGGTAGTTGTTCCTCTGTGGCCTTGCAAGGCCATGTAGAGACAATTTAATAAATTTTTATATTTTACATTTCTCTAAGTATTTTAATGTTAATGTTTTTTGTCATAATTTATTTTTAATGCGTGCTGATATCGCGAAATATAATCTGTGATAGCTCTATGTTGCCTTCACATTTTTTCTTGTTAAAAAGTAGGGTAAAGATCCTCAAATGACAGTAAAGTCAATATTAAGTTATATTATAACTTTTGATGAATTTTAAAAGTAAAACAAATCAGTAAGTATCGCTGTTCATCCACATTTTAGTTACTCAATTCATTACTAAATATTTTTTAAATTTGAATTATCAGTGAGTGCTTGAGTAATTATCGTATTGTTAAACATTAACAATATATGTATACATGCTTATATATTTGAGATTTGTAAAAACATTGCTTATATTATTTTGTTTGTACATTACTAGAATTTTTTCATATTATATCACGATTACATAAAACACGTGGGAAATTATGGTTTTTCATTTTATTTTGCAAGTTATTTAAAACAGTCCGTGAATTTTTATAAAAAAGATATTCATTGCGAGAACAGTATAAGTGTTTTTCAATTTAAATGGGGAAAAAAAATTTAGATGAATAATTGACTTGTAAATATAATTAAAATTGGAATTTACTCATGTGAATTACTCTTGTGTATGAAGTGATATCTTATCACGACGAAATGTGTATATAAAGTATATTTTACTTCAATTATTAAACTTATTATGAATAGTTTGCGAATGTAATACTTTCTGAAAAATATTTGGTTTGACAGAATACAAGAAAATATTCTAAGTATTATGCTAAATGATAACGATAATCATAGTAATATTGCAAATCACATTTAATGTGTACTTATCCAAATCAAGAATTTAAAAAGCAGATTATGAAATGTTTAAAACTAAGTTAATAAATGTTAGCTAAGAAATAAATGTATTGTTTTTTAATTTGTATTTAAATTTTATAGACTCTAAATTTTTATAGGTATAATTTTATTAATTAAGAGTAAAACATATACTGCTCTAATGTATTTATGTAATTCTAATGTAATAATGTATTTATGTAATTCTAATGTAATAATGTATTTATGTAATTCTAATGTAATAATGTATTTATGTAATTCTAACGTATGTATGTATGTATGTAATACTAATGCAATATGTAATAAGCTCAGTAGCGTGATAGCCCATATAAGCACCAAGCCCTACAATGCCCATATATATTTTCTTGACCTAGAGCATTGGGGTGGGAAGTATTTTTCTCCAAGTTTGTTGGTCAGCCTAATGTGAAACCTCAGTGCATAGCTCCCAAGCATGTTTGATGCGCAGTTTTACTAACTCGCTAAAGGGATGAAAGGCTGATATTAGCTTGCCTATCTCCAGGATTGTACATCTGATTAGTGCCTTAGAAGCGCAAAGTGCTATCACTACGATTCAGTCATATTTACACAAATCTTTATTTTGTGCAAAGTTGAAACTAGGGATTTAGTAAATTATATTTCATTGATCTTTCATTCCATGCAAATGAAATTTGTTTATAGATAATTTTGCTTTTCAAACGAAAGAGCCAACATAAAGACATAATTAAAAAAAAATGTTTTAATCTTTCACAATTAAAATTGTTATATATCCATATAAAATGAATACATGTCTATTTAACTTATTAAATATGTCTATTTTTACCATTATTGTTATGCTGTAGATAATGTTTAAAAATGTATATAAGTGTAGAATACTGATCTGAAATTAAAAATTGATATTTGTATCTCTTGTGTCTCCTAAACTCAATGATTTCTAAAGTACAAATTTGGTGTATTTGAAAATATTTTAATGAGTATTAATGAAGCATTTTACTTAACATATACCATGGACTGTAATATAAGGACAATATTAAAATTACTAGTTTTTACAATTAAAACATTAAATAAAAGGGGATTTTATTTTGTGAAGGAAAACTAAGAAGAAAGAATAACTAGTTATAAACATTAAGATATACTTGTAAGAGTATTTTACCATTTTGTCAGATTTTATAGTGAATTGCAAAAAAACTTGTTAAATAAATAGGGTTATGACAACCTGCATTCTCTGAACTATAATGTTAGTTTTTAAAAAAGCTTTTGTAAAATTATGTGTTAGATATTATGTATTTTTAATATAATATTATGAATTGTTTTCTTGAATTGCAAATGTAAGCTGCCTGTTAAAATCAAAATGCAAATAATTTTACCCTGTCTATCTCTCTAGTCATAAAAATGTATCGTTAGATTTTGCAAATTTTAATAGTTATTTTTCAAAATGGGAAGGAAAAGCGTAATAGCTTTCTTATATCTTCATTGTAACAAATAGATAAAAACTATTTATAATTTATATGGTCTAAATAGTGTTATTAAATGATATAAAATTTTTCGCGCGCGCAGGTATGGTCAGCAGGATAATACATAAGTACTTTTAATTTTATCATTAAATTTAAAAGAATCTATTTCTAAATTATCAAAATGTACAATATTCTTAAGGATCTAATAATTACAAAATCTCTAAATTTTTAATGTACAGCTAAACTTGACAAAAAAAAAAAAAAAAAAAAAAAAAATCACACATTGAAACTTATCAAAGGATCCATTTTTTTTACAATAGTTCATGTTTGCTAGCTACATTAGAAAGAAATATTTAACTTTTTGCTATAAATTTCATTCGAATAGATGGTTGTGCCTATCAAAGCTTTTAAAATTTAAATAAAGATTGATAAATTTTTAAAAAAGAGAAATTAAGTTTCATTTTTTTCTCTGATGTTATTTTAGGTTATTGAAATATATATGCATTTAAATTATGTATTTTTAATTGTGATGAACATCATAGAAAGAGTTCTTCTTTTTTTAAACAAGTTAATTTGTTGTTAATCATTTGTGATATATATTTTAAAACTATATTGCATTTTTTTCTAGTAGAATAAAATTTAAAAAAATACCCAAAATCTTTGCCAGTTATTTATAACAGGAATTATGCAGGTTTACATATTTATCCAAACTCTTTTTTCTGGTTTTTTCTATCAAAACTTATTTATTTCTTAAACTTACCATTGAAAGACTCTTGAAATTTTCATGAGGCAAAATTAATTTTTATAAACTAAGTATGAAACTTTCTTAAAGACATTGAAAATTGCTTAAAAAGGAATGGTTTCATGTTGAATATTGTATGTAACTAATATCTCTCTGAAATATTATGCTTACTTTTGTAAAAAATTAACCATTGGTATATTTAACAAATAAAAAGTATGTCTAAAATTTTAATTTGCGTTTATTAATGTTAATGCAAAAATGAATTTAAGTTTTCTTTGATGATGTAAATGATAATATATAAGATTTCTAGAAAGTTTTATTTGATACTGCAAACCATCTGGCATCTTAACCGAAGCATTGCAAGGATTCTTAGAATTATCTTGAATTAAAGACTATAGTTAAATTTTTTGTTATTAAAGCAAGTGCAAATGATCAGTTGCAGGTCATTCAGTGATTAATTTGATTAGATAATGTTAAATTATCTGATGGCATTTATTTAATTTTTTGTTGCAATCAGCAATATACAATCCTTGTAAAAAAAAAAAAAATTGTACCAATTGTGAATTAATGGAAAATTTGAATGTCACTATTATTTATGCATATGGTACATATTTATTGAACAAGAAGTTATGTGTGGAATCAATAAATTCAAAATTTGCAAGTATTGATAATTTCTAGGTGTGTGCAATTTAATTTTGTGTAGAATAGTTCTTTCAAATAATTTAGCAAAATGAATTTTGCTTGCTTTTCATGTACTTCCTTGCAAAACAGTTCCAAGCATAAAAAATATACTAATAATTTTCCTCTTGATAAGATTCCTTGATTTTATCAAAACTCAAAATTAAAATTTTATCTGATTATGTCTGTGCCTTTCTTAGAAATAGTCATATCTTTTAAAAACTAAAAGAAATGAGCTTTATCCTAGGTGATCATGAGTTTAGACATTTGTATGATAAAATCACTTATATAAGATGCAGTGTCAGAACGGTTATATTTGTTTTGAAAGAACAAAAATATATGTATTATGAAATGACCATGAGGTAACAGAAAATTGTCTTCATAAAGCATCTTCCTGTTCATTGACCCTTATTAAAACAAATCAACATGTGTATTATCTGCCACTGCAGTTTATCAATATTTTGCACATTAAAGATTGCAAGAATTTCTATGATGCCTGTCATAATTAACACATATAACCAATGATATGATGCTTTGTAATAAGTAGCTTTCTTGGTTGAGTTTTATTCAAAATGTAAATCCAATCCTCACATGCATTCAATCTGGACTACAACAGTTTTCTTGTCAGGTAATGCTAAGAATGAATACTTTATTCAAGAAAGTGTTGTTCAGCTTCCTACTGTTCAGTTATCTGCATTATAATTTAAAATCTTCATATTGTATTCACCTTAAATTCTAGAAAATTTGAATAAGCAAAAAATATAAGGTTACCAAAATAAAAAATAAGGCTTCTTTCAATCTAGCCATTCTGCATTTTGTTTAGATACTTAGTAAATATTGTAACCAAAGGTCCTGTGTTACTCTTACAGTAGAGCTATATTTTTTTAAGACTGTATATTCATATATTTTTTTAGAATGTGGAAACATAGAATAAATTATGCTCTCTTCATATAGTCTATATGTGAAGCTGAGAATTAAAGTGGTTATCACTCTAGGTATGAATTTGTGTGTAAATATTTACTGTGGTTTTTGGAATCCAATTTAAAAATAGCAAGCTTAGTTGAGTTGGCTTTTCTATACTGTTAGTGATTAGAATGACACAAGAAAACAAAAAAATGCCATTATCTGTATTTTTTCTCCAGATATATTACTCATTAAATATTAATCCTTGTTTTCTAAAAGTGATCATTGAGTGATAGTTAAACCATTGAGCAACTTCTGTCGGGAATTTAATTGCTTCTCTTGTTAGTAAATACAAGAGTCACCTAGAGTGACATACTTAAATATGGTATCGAGAATTGATTTGACTGCTTAGCTAATTAAAGTTTACATTGTTAATGATATTGATTTCAATCATTGTTTTTCTTTTGTTTTGTAAATTTGTTTGTGGATTTCACCTGTCCATAGAATAGTATTAGGTTTATAGTTTTCTTTTATCCAAATATATTGGAGGATAAATGTACATGTTCACTGGAAAACCACATAAATTTTTTAATATATACTAAAATGTTTTGTACATAAATCAAAATTTATTTTATTATGATGCATAACATAATTGTGATGTGTTAAGCATACATAGATAAAAAAAATAATAATTGAACAAATGTATGAAATTGTAATTATTTTATGTATTTCTGTTGTTGTTGCTTATCCCCCTAGTTTAGAATATACTAAACCAGGTCCAAGACATCAAGTTGTGAAATTAGCCAGAAGACCCTACACTCTCATTCAACAGCTGCCCCACAGAGGCACCAATACATTCTAAGATATGAGAGGCAGAGGCTGAACATCGGCAGACAGCATAAGTCTTCAAACCACTACTGAACTTTAATCTTATGTGGCCAGTCCTAAGTCTGGATAGTGTTGTCTGCTGAAGTCTTGAACCGGTACATTGTAGGACAAACCAGGGCACCGCCGAGGTGGAATCTTCCAAGTGTGGTTTATACCAGCTAGAAATAACAAGTGGATCTCTGAGATTAGAAGTTCTGTGGAAGGAGGAGTGGGGAGCTCACATCCCTCACCAGCAAGCAAATCAGCAACTTCGTTTCCGTAAACCCCAACATGCGAGGAAATCCGCTGTAGACAGACAGTATCACTCTAGTTTAATACTGGCAATTTGAGAACAATATCCTGTCCCAATTTATCAAGAACATTAGGCCAATTCTTTAAGTACTGGATGGAGCTCTTGCTATCAGTAAATATCCAAACATCATCCACGTCAGCTTCTAGAGCCAGATTCAGTGGCTCCTTGATAGCGACGAGCTCAGAGCGAAAAACTGAACTGTAGTCAGGATTTCTAAAACTATATCGATCTTCTCCAACATTTGTCTTCATAAGAACACCATTGCCTGATCTACCTGATTTGATCAGCTTCCATCGGTGTAAAGAATGAGGGCCCGAGAAGGGATATCATTTATAACCTCAAGGGGGAGCTGGCGCACAAGCCTGTTTCCACATAAAACCAAGAGGGCTATCCTTTTTCAGCCTCTGATTGTTTGTCCAATTTGAAAGGAAAACTGATGTTCTATTGTAGGACCCATAACTTTTAAGTGATGCAATGTACTTTGCACAATTTTCCCTTCTTCGCAGGGATAAGGGCTTGTGATCAGCCTCATAAAGAACTATATCACTGAGACAACAATGCCTAAGACCAGCGATAATTTTGCCTGTGCTAAGCTGTATTCTCTCTAACTTATTCAGATTAGAAGCTGCTGCGACCTGATAGATCTGGTAGCCTTACTAGAGTACTGGTCTATGTGTTTCTTCTATAAATATTTAAAATTAAAATTCAATAAAAGTAGCATTTAACAGACAAATTTTAATAATCATGAATGAATTATTTAAATATTATAAATTTACATAAAATTAATTAATTTTTAATTTTTTTAAAAAAAATCTGATATAAGAAAAAATTTCCTCTTTTGTACAAAAAATGAAATCTATATAATGAAATATTAATTAAAAATATATTTGAATAGGTTTTTGAAATTTAAACAAATTTCATAACTAATTTAATATTATTCCTAACAATATATTTTGTTCATTATTGTATATCAAATTTGTCCCTGCAGAAAAATTTATAGTTCCAATTTAAAGACTGTAAATTTTTAATGTCGTGGCTTTTTAAGCTATGTATGTGTCATAAAATAATATTGATTTGAGAAAATATATTAATTTTTAAAAGAAATGATTCTTAATAAGGAAGAAAGGTATTTTTAAACACTTTTTATAATGTTTTTAAAAATAGTTTTTAGTTCTGTATAAGCAGGGCTTGACTTAGCCTAATTGGGGTGCATAACAAAATCTTCTATGAGAGTGCACCTCTACTTCACATTAGCAAATCCTCTATTCAGTTTTGGAATCTTTTTAATGTAGGGCCCAGGACAACTGCCCCATATGCTCCTGCCTTAGTCAGGCTCTGTGTTTAATTGTGTTTTTACAGTGAGTAGATTGACAATGCATTTAAAGAATTAAATATGAATTTATTTAATTTTTAAGGCAAAAATAGTTTTTTAGTTGATACTAATATAAAACAATACTAATATTAGAGTTACTTTGTGTTGTATAATATTTAATATTAATTTGCCTATAATTGAATTGATATTTTACATTAATTATATCAATATTATCTCATCAATATATCAAGTTTTGAAAAATAAGCATTACAAGGGTCATGTTAGTACTAAGTAATTTATGTTCATTGGCAATATAAACTTTTAAAACTGTATATAAAAAATATATATACTACTATTAATTTTTTTAAAAAATTCAATACTGTTTAAAAATTTAATTTGTTTAAAAAATTTAATACTGATTCATATTAATTAGGAATGAAGGATATATGTTCTAAAAAGAAATCCACAGAGTTTTGAGAAGTAGTTCATTTAGAAACCATGCATTTTGTTGCTGTGTATGTTTGAGCATAATATTTTCAGTAAAATTTTGAGTAATTTAGTTGATTTTTGTCAACTATTACTGGAAATGATTCAGGCTTTTAAGATAAGGTTCATATTATGTTTTTACTTGAAAATATATATGTCATCTCTACTTTTAGTCTGTGATTATTTGTAGCTAATTGCTCTGTGTACAAGAAATGTTATTGGCTACAATTCCTTTGAAAAACTTGGCAGGCGGTCTTTGTATTCAAATGCAGTTGGTTCAACTGAATCATTGTTATCAATGGAAGATGGTGTTGCCCTTCTATTTTCTGCATGTATTTTATATGATGTGTATTCAGAAGTTATCTGGGACAAGGTTTTTTTACTTATAAACATCATTAACTGCATGCAAAATCCTTTTCCTATTAGAATTTCATTTTTTTAAGGCTTACAGGCTACTATATGGTATCTAATTGTAGTTGTTACAGAGTGGTCAACTCTGTGGTCTTAAGCATAACAGCTCATTGTTTTTACATATATTTTCCGCATGGAACATTGTAATAGTTTAGAATCCATTTTAAACATAATTATTTCAATATTATCCTAAGTCTTAGTGGAAAAGCGTTATCAGAACGTAGTAAGTTTGAATCCCACCTTAACTGAATATCCATTGTGTTCACTAAATACAGCTGCTGCCTGTTAAATAGGTCGTGGTTACGTCCTTCAAGTGAAATAATAATCCTGGGAGTGATCAGTCAAGTATTAGGGGGTCATCTGCTTAATCATTGCTTCTAAGTAATGAAGACTCTGATCTGACTGCTTCCTCTAATTAATAGAACCCAACTTAGAGATGGATATAGGAAAGTATAGTGGTTCAATAACTACATTTAAAGTTGAAGCAGTATACGGCAAATATTAAAAATGTTAATATTGATTTTCATCTGTTTGTCTATTTGCTATGCAGTGTCAAAAATAATTGGTATAATAACTCAATATATACTAATGGTATACTGATCTTTGCATTAAAAAGTTTGATTTTAGCTAATGTTAAACAATGGGAAGTGTTTTTTTTTCTTTCAAATTTTCTTTTTTCTTTTTATTATTTAATGTTTACTGTTTAAACTCCTTTTAGAAAGCAAAGAATTCTATGTTTTTTAATTGTCTTCTAAACTATTTGCTATGTTATGGATGTCAAATAATAAATTTAACCATTTTGTAGTGAGGCGCATGCAATTCATTTTTGTATAAAATTTAATAAAATTTACTTTTGCTACAAATAAACTTTTTTTAAATTTTTTAAATTCAAATTTTTTCAAAGTGCAAATGCAAATTAACAACACTAAAAGCTTTAAGTGAGTTTTTTTTCAATCACTTTTTATTTGTAATTAGTTATATAATATTTCTTAACTTTTTATTTTAAATTGTAGTATTTTTTTATACTAATGAGCTGAATTAAAGGTTTTGAGTTAATTCCTTATTGTTGATAAAAATTTTAGGAGCATATATATGAATGGTTGATTAGAAACTACTAATTGAAGTATTAATATATTTTTATATGTGCTGATATAGCAGACTTTCTGAAATTGAGATGTACTTTTAGCATTTTTTTTTAATAGAATTCTCTTGGAGACGAGTGATTTCTGTTTGCTGATTGGCTTTTGAAAATGGTTCATTCCCATGACAATATTTCTCTATTCAAAATAAATTCAGCTTGTAAAAAAAGTCAATAATTGATCAGTACAAAGTGAGTTTTCCATAACATGATGCAAATATAATTTTTTAAGTAGTTTCTGTTTTATGTATTAAAAAATGCTTATTTGTCCATTTTAATGTGACATTGTTATTTTAAAATATTAATATATTTTTATTATGATTTTTTATATATTTTATTATATTATTTTATAATTTGGATAGTTTTTATTCATGTATTTAATATGCATTAAAACTATAGCATGTAATTTGCTTGCTAATACCTTTAAAATTTCATTTTTCTTGTCAACAAAATTTACCCTGTAATATATTTATCATATTAAAATCTTATAAAATTGATTACAAATAATATTTATATCTAAACTAATTTAAAAATGAACTTTTTTTTTCTTAAATTCACTTATGATTCGTGTAAAAAGAAAATTAATTAAATATATAAGAATTTACTACTATGGTGAAAAATCATAATATAAACAAGAGATCTATGAAATTCATGTGCATAGAAATGCATGAATCCTTTTTGTGATGGCATGTTTCCTGGAGAGGAATTGGAACAGAAAGTATTGTATTAATAAATGAGGTTTTAGCACTGTTAAGCCTAGTGAAGAAGAAAAAAAAATTAAACTGTAAGGTTTAAGTCTTCATGTATACTCTTTGTACCCATTTTAGAATATTAGATTTATATTAAAATATATTTTCCATGTAATCTACATGAAAATATAAAAAATACTACCTACATTAAAAAAATAATTTCCAAGAGTGCTTTTAAAAATTTCCCCAAGTTTTAATTGATAAAACACATTAATAAACTTAGGAATTTAAAATAAATGTGACATTCTGTTTACAAAAAAGAAACAAAGTTGACATGGTGATTGGAAAATCTCAAAGCATGAAGAAACGCAAAGGTCTACCTTGAACAATTAATGAACAAACTACATTTTTTTCTACATTTTTTTTTGCCCTTTTTGTCTGTATTAACAGCGGGAGAATGCTTACCAGGCCATCAACTAGCTGCTGATACAAATCTAAATAAACTGCTTTTTTTATAATTTTCCCAGTTCTCAAAAATTTGTTTGATTATTATAATTTTAAATTGTTTAAATGGTGTTTTAGAGATATTTTTTTATTAAAAATATTGTTGATTAAATTCCTGGGATCCTATGCAGGTTTGGAATGATTTCTAATTTTCTTGCCAAGCATTGCACTGGTATCTCGTCACTTCACACAGTGTCCAACTTTTAAGACTCTAATAGTGCTCTAACTTTAACTTCAAATATAGTTATCTCACATTATTTTAAATTTCAAGTATCAAAATTTTGAATATTTCATTATATTTACTTACTGTAGAAGAGTATTATATAAAATGCTAATAACTAAATTTATTTTGATCTTTACTGCAAAGAATTCTGATATAAGTCATTTTCAAAAATATTTCCCTTTGTATTTCTGATAATTTTATCTGTTCAATAAATGCTTAGTAACTCTTTTATTTCATTTATGTTTTAAATGTATTTAAAATATATTTAATTTGGGAAACTTCAACTGTTAGACAATAATTTATTAATGGATGCTTTTTGGTATAGATTTTAACCATTTTAAACAGGAATATTATACCTGCTTAATTATATTGTTGCATGTAGCATTTTAATGACATATTCATTCATGGTGATTATTTCTTACTAAAGTGATTTAGTATTCATATTCTATGACATATTATGAAACAATAGATAATATATGTATATGAATTTCTATAATTATCAATTTCTACATGAATCTTTGAAGTTTTTACGAGTTATAATATTTTATGAACTTAGTCTTTTGAACAACTTATTTAATAGTCAATATGGTTTATTTTTGATATTTAAATTTTTGTATATTTTTAACAGAATGAATATTTATAATTATAAAATAATTTTACTAAGTCAGATAATCTCTTTAGTGTTTTTGAATCTTTTAGAATAAAAGAATTAAAAATTGTCACAGTTTTGCTTTCTGGATTTAGCCACAATGATTCTCTAATATTTTTAATGTGTAACCACTATTTAATTTTTTGACAACATTTTAAATATTTCATGCAATTATGTTTTTTATTAGTCTAGTGAAAAATAACTGTCAATATGATGCCAAATAGAAGAAAAGGCAGGACAACTGCCAACAGGTATTATACAACTTATTTAAATTATTTTTTTTATGTATTACATTCTTAATTTAGTTTTTATCCAAGTAATAACTGTCTTTTTATGAAAATATCAAAATATAATCCCAACATATGAACCTTAAAACAAGATTGTTTCTCTGAAAATTCTATGAAGAAAGTTATGAAATTTCCAATTACTGTATCACTATTAAGATAAATGGAATTTTTAAAAATTTTAATTGTATTTGTTATGCTATGTGTGAAATACTTTGTTTTTTATATTAGCATTGAGCAAATGAAGAATGATTTTTACATAATTTTAATAAGCCAAGATAGATATACACAGTACACTATTTTGCCTGCTTTTCTTTTTTTTTTTTGAACAACTAATGTCCTGAACTAGCTTAATTTTCCAAATATCTTTTGCACTTTCTAAGATAATAATAATTCATTGTTATAGTATGATTTGTTATTCTATTTTTTGGTATTTGATAAATCTTGTCTTAAAAATCAGAGTTGGTTCTACATTGAATTTTTCCCAATGAATAAAACTGCAAGTGTTGCAAATTTATTGCACAAAATTTTTCTGTCCAGAAACTTATTTTGACATACTGCTGAGAGATGAACTTTACACAATTTATGAAATTGTATTTTAGGAAATGTAATGAAATAAAACAGTACCACATATTTGCACTAAATCAATAATAAAAATAACGTTGCTTAGAAAAAAATCTGGTTTGATTGAAGCAATTTTCTCACCAGTTAAATATTTATTTTGGCTGCTTTCTTGTTTTGAAAATATAGGTTCTGAATGAATATATATATATATATATATATATATATATATATATATATATATATATATCCTTGTATCTTGTATGTAAAGGAATCTTATCATTGCCTCACTGATATAATTCTTTTATCATTCTATAACCAGTAGATCTTGTAAAAAAAAAAAAAAAAAAAAAAAATTGACCTGATTTGGGCTTATTCTTTACTAACTTAATTTCTTCATACCATAAGCACAATTTTATATGCCAAATATGGTAATTGGCCTACCAAGTTTTGCAGTTTTTAGTATAGAGTAATTTTTCTCTGAATATGAAACAATTCTACTTTTTCAGGTGTCCATTTATGATGGCATTGTTTTAAATTATTTACATTGAAAGAAGGCTTAAATATATTTATTGAATTGTATTGTATTTTCTTAAACTAGTAATCATCCTTCTGAAAAATATATTCCTATACAATAGTATCTTTACAATTCAGAAAATTATGTAAATACTTAAAATGAAATTCCAAATTTTGTAGCTTAATTGTTTTTAATTTCAGACCAAAGATTTATTTAATTTTAAATTTTGTCTTATTTCACTTTTTAAAATAAATACTAATTAACTATTTTTCATAAAAATGCAAGGGATGTGAATACAAGTTGTGGAGTTTTAATCAACTTTTTGAATCAATTCTTAAACTAATTGTTAATTTAATTTATAACCTCCTTCAATTGATAGAATTTGTTTTGTTGCTTCATATCACTTTGCTTTTAACTTATTTAATTTTTAAATGATTTAACTAATAAGCATTTTATGATTACATCTGATATTATAACCTAATTAGTTTTATCATCAGTATATGATAAATGCTTTTAAAAGCATAAAAAAATTATAACTATAAACTTGTGGCATTTCACTTTTAACATTAAATATTTAATTGTATGTCATGAAAGAAAAGAGTTGTATGTATACCATTATGAATCACAATCAACTTCTACATAAATTAAAATTTGTTGTATGAATGAATTGATTGGATTTAATGTATGTGTAATCAGCAAAGAATCAGTTATCAGAAATAATTGTATTTCATTGGAAGGTTTAACTATTTTGTATTATCTGCTTATGATCATTTTGATTATTAAATGTTTTAAAGGTATATAAGGAAAATTTTGGTTGCGCTTACAAGAACATAATGTTTCAATATTATGAAAAGTAATGTTCTTATAACCATGAAATATCTTAAACAGGTAAAATAATATGGCTGCAGTTACTTTTTCTCTGAATGATAAAGGATTATTTTTGTATCTCTGACTCAAGCTTTAAATTATCATGCATGCAAAATATCTTTCAAAGCATTATATAATTGATGTTAAATAAATTTGTCTTTTAAATAAAGATTTCAAATGATGGTATATATGAATTTAGTGGTGAAAAAAATCTGAAAAATGAAAGGGTCACAATCACGCTGAAACATTAACAGTGTATACTTCAAACTTTGTTTAATGGAAGTTTAGTGCTTTCAATATTTTTTCTTTTTGAATGGAAACCTTGCTGGTTAATTAGATCTACTATTTAAATATAAATTGCATATAATTGATTATGTATAGGTGTCTATGAATATATTTAATTGAAATGCTTCTCATTATCTAATGTTTATTTTAATAGCAAACCAGTTAAATCAAAGATGTATAATGATAGATCCACAGTGGTAAGTTTTACAATTTTATTTATAAGTTTTTTTTTAATTGGTAGCTTATATAAGAATAGATTAATTTTTTTGTATTTAATATGTATGCATTATTTGAATTTTCCTGTATCTATTTCTGTCATAATATTAGAAAAATATTATTTAAAATTTTAAATCCTTATTATTTATTATACAGTAACTTGATAAATATTTAAACCAGGAATGACCAACAAACAAGCTGTTTTAAATAATTTTGTGACCCTGAAGAATCATTGCAACTTTACAAAATACAATTATTTCATGCCAAATTTGCACGATAGTATTTGTAATAAGTCCTGTAATTGTGACTATTTTATCTTTCTGTTTTTATACCTTCTTGAAAATGGATGATATTGCATTGGAATATAATATCCTGCAGCATTGTGCTTTTAATTCTTATGACTGTCTTTTTGGTTATTATTAGAGCTTGTTATACTTAGATATGTGTACCAAAACAGTGTTCTAGGTACTTTTTGCATTTGACTGACAACAGAATGCTTTCTCAGTACCATATGAAAATTTGTTTTTCTATTTCCTTTCGTTTATTGTGATTGCAAGATAATTTTATTATATTTTTAACAAAAAAAATTGGATAGTATAAATTTTATTAAAATGTTAATTATTTGCCTCTCGGAGTACCCTGCTGAACTCCTTTATCCCCAGAGATCTACCTAAGATCTATAGGGGTCTCCTGCTTCAGGTTACTTACTGGGCATGATTTTCTCCAGAAACATCTATATCACATAAAGCTTGTGGATTCACCCGACTGCATTTTATGTAGGGAACATGTTGACATGGATGGGGACCATCTTTGGAAATGTTCTGCCCTCCAGGAAACCGGCACTTCTTCACATTTCAAGACTCTCTCCACTCCTGGAGATACTTATTTCCTTTATTGGACTGTAAGACTTATTATGCTCGAAAAAGCTAACATAAGGACATAATTTAAAAAATAATAATAATTAAGATTTAACAGTTGTACATTTTACTTTTGGTTGAAATTCACTCGCATTATAAAATGATGAAATTTTTCCCTTGGTCAGCATTTTTGTTAAGAGAATATTAGATGAACATTCTTTTATATATATATATGTATATATATTTAAAAGCATACTTTAAATTTCTTTTTTACATTAAATGAGTGCATAGATTATGGTAGAACATAAAAGAATATAGGGAGAAATGGTAAGAAAAGTGCTTTTTTGTCATTCGAAACACGTTTACTTAATTTGTCAAGAGAGTATCACTGTATTTATGGAATACAACATTCAAGGCATTACAAAACAAAATGATTATTTAAAATATGAGGAAGTGAAACAATTGAAGTTCAGGAAGTTTCAATCACATTCAAAGTCTTAACAAAAATGTTTGCCCAAATATATGTTTCTGCAGTGCTGAACCGATCTATTCTGTTTCATTTGTGCTTTCATTGCTTCATTATTCAAAAAAATTGGATGATAAATCTGGAAAAATGTTGAAAATATTTGGTAATATGTCAAATATTAATTAAAAAGTACTTCATTTGATAAAACTATTTTGAATTTAAATATATCTCGGCAAACTGGTTGAGTAAGTGACACTTTAAACAAATTATCATGAAATTGCATGATCAAGGTTGAGATTTCCTGTGTTTTTCTTTACTATTGGGCTAGAGTTTAGTTTCAGATACAGTTTAAATTGTAGTTCTGGTTTGTGGAGAAATGAATCATTTCTTGTTACTGAAGACATACTGAATTTAATAAATTTGGAATACAACAGGGATTGCTGATTGATTGATTTTTCCTATGCTTTTAAAAACTTTTTGCGAAAACTTGTGTTGAGAAATTTTTTCTGGAATATCAGTTTCATGGGCACCTGCTGTATATGACGAAGAAAATGGGGCTATAAATGAAATTAATAAAATAGAATCCAACAAAACTTAATAACCAATGTAAAAGATGATTTAGTTATCCTTTATTCTAGCTATAAAATCTGCTTAAATATTATCAAAGAATTATGTTATACAAATATTCATATAATCAGTGAATTGCATTCGATCACCAGGATGGAACCCCTAATATGCTCATTAAAAAATATAAACTTGGATATGTACATTTCATATGTGGAAGCTTGTTTTTAGGAATTATTAAGTTACACAAAGAAATTGTCTTTTTATAAATAACAAGCAGAAACTAGATTAAGAAATGATAGTTATTGAATTTATGCTTTTTATTAGACATCATTAGAAAACTTAGTTGATTAAATGCATGGTCTCAAGGAATTTAAGTCTTGATACATTTAATCATGTCAAAGCCTTTAATAAATTGTTTTTGAATCTCAATTAAATGATCAAAAAGTTCGAAATGTATCTGTTATGTTAGTATGTGCAAAAGAAATAAGCAAATTTATAGTTATTTTGGTGAGTTATTTAATTTAAAAAAAATAAAAAAATATTTGAAATATATTCCTTTCTTTCATGTTAAGTTAGTTTCAGAATATATACAAATGGAATTGACTTGCAATGTAATTATGATTAAACAAATATTTGAAATATCAAAAGCAAGTATAAATTTTTATAATCTTATGTCACAAAAGAAAAAAAAAAATTTCAATTTGAAGCAAAAGCTATGAGCACTTTTAAATTCCCACATCTTTTTTTTTTTTTTTTTTATGAAATTTACTAAACATGACTTAATGTGTCAACTTGCACACACTAAATGAAAAAAGTTAAGAAGCAATCTTGTTAATTGTGTAATTAAATGTTATTTGATTCATTGCATTTTTATATTATCGATGTGTATACATAAAAAATAATGAAAACAATGACCAATCTCTTCTAATACTAATATCATAAATATTTTTGTTCTGAATCATCAAATGAAATTCATATCCTAGAATATCAACTTCATAAAGTGATTCCAAGCCATGGCCACTTGTAGCAAAAATATGTATGATAATAGTGTTTGCAAAAATTGATTAATGTTGCATAACATGGGAGTTAAATTAGCCAAGTCAAACTCTATACATGAAATGCTTAAAAAAAGTCTGGGATTTCAATACCAGTGGAGTTCCATCCATATCCATTATTTGAAGGATTTTCAGTTTCCAGTCTTCAGTTTAATGGTTTGTTTTATTCTTAACTTGAATATGGATATTGTGGCTTTATCTGTTGTATATTAAAAATTATTATAGGGAGACAGCCATTCAACTATCATTCATCTGATTAATGCTTTATTAAAACTAAATGCAATAATTTAATAAAATAAAATCTTTTTAACTAATATTTATATTGTATTATAACTTTTTATGTTTAAAATTGACTTTGCTTATAATTTCATCTCTTACTTTTTTGCTTCATGACTTTATTTAAATTAAGAATTCTTTAAATTGTTATATAATATTTTATATGTTATCATTTTTAAAATTAACTAGCATTTAATAATTAAAAAAACTAGCTTTTATTTTTGATTATATTTAAGAGTTTTTTATGGTCATATTTGGTTGCTATTCACACAATCATATTGTGTTTTAAAAATTATTTTTTTATTTATAGTTTGAAGGTGTATATGGAAATCCAAGATTGATGCATGCTACAACTTCTTTAGTGGTATGAATAAAAAAATAGTTTTCTCTTTATTACATTTTTTCAACTTGTTTTCTATTTTAATTTCTATCTATTTTCTTTAATAAGGGCTCTGTTGTTCAAATACAAGTACGAACGGGAGAGATATATGAAGGCATTTTTATGACATTTTCTAAAGAGGTAACTAAAATTTAATGTAGAGTTTCATTTGTTCTACTTCTGATATGTTATGTTTATTTTTGAGAGTAATTAATTATTTTATTATTTATAAATTAAGAAATTTCTGTTAATTCATTTCTATTAAAAATCTTTACATCCTTATTATATACTTTGACATTTTATTTTCAAATTAATTTAAATAATTTTATACCAAATAATTAACAACTATGCAATTCCTTTGTTTTACAAAAATGTTTTAATAATTTTTATTAGCAAAAGTTTATATATTTGTATTGCAATTCCTTTTATTATGCTTTATTAATTGTATTTTTTGATATTATCAAATATAGTTATAAAATGTTTTAAATTCCACTAAATATAATGTAGTTTAATTGCTTTGTTTCTCAACTTATAAATTTCCTTGATTTTCTTTCAAGAATTTTGTTTTTAAGCTGTGTTTTTCCAATTTATCATGGTTTAAAATTTTAAATCAATTTCTTGAAATTTTTCCATGTGCAGCAAAAGGCATCTATTTTAAAGTAAATCTTAATATTTTAATTTTAAAATTAAAAAGATTTTATGAATTTAAAATTTTAAATGTTTTAATTCATTTTTACAATTGCATTGATATTTGGCTTATCTAGTAAGCTTTTTACATTAATTCAATAAATAGCATAATTTTATTTGATTTGTCATGTATAATAGATGTTACTGTTCCTATATTTGATTAAAATTTGCATTGTGTTTCAACATTTGCATTAAATTAATTTAAAATTTTTATGTACATAAAAAGTGAATTTGGAAACATTACATAAAAGCTTTATGCATTATACATTTAAAAAATTTAATTATTTTTGTGTTTTTAAATATATGGATGTTTATTTATTACCTGTTTATTTTAATATTTAATGACAATTTTAATGTAAAATATTACATAGCAATTAAGTAAACTATAAATATTTTTTAATATTGGTTTTGAATTTTTAATGTATTACATTAATGAATGAAATTTTATTTCCGGAAGTATATGTTTTCATTCTAAAATTAGAAATTATATTTGTTTCTTATTAGAAATTATGTTTGTTTCCTATTAGAAATTAGAAATTACATTTGTTTCCTATTTTAAAAATAAGGAGTTCTAACCTTATATTTTTTTCTATTCAAGACTTCAAATGATTACTTAAGGATTTCATCTTGAAAATACAAGAATTATTTTTGTTTTATTTTGTTTAATTCTAAGAAAATGTATACCAATTCATGTGTGGAAATTTCTTTGTGATAATTTGAAATTCTAGACAACTTTAAAGCTTAAAAATTGCATGCTCTTTTTTAAATAAGCTTTGATTAATGATTCCATAAAAGTTTTTGATGTCTGAAATTAAACTTGTTCTAATATACCAAGTAATAACCATTTAATATAAATCTGCTATTTATTTATCTTTAATTAAAGAATTTGAAAAATTATAAAAACTTGCATAACTTTTTTATCATAACAATGAAAATGATCGTTAGAAAATTAATTTTATCTAAGTATTTCTTCTATTTACTTATAGAATATAGTTTATTTTTAATTCTGATGCAGAAAGTTTTCTTATGCTGTATTGAATACTTAAATAAGCATTTAAATAATTTTTATTAAATTTGCTTGCTTTAGGTTTTGCATTTCAATTATAAAGCTTTCAAATAATTACTGTGAAATATTTTTTAATTTTTTTAAGAATAACAAATGAATCTGAAAATTTTGGAATCAGCATTTATAAAACTAGATTAACTTTTTTGTAAAAGTTTTTATTACATTCCTTATCCTGCATTTTAAATTAATTTCTACTTCATTAATTTTCTGATTAGTTTTTCAAACCAAATAAAATAGAATTGTATTATAAAAAGTTTGAAAGTTAGAATGAATACTCAAATTTATCCAGTGAAACAGTTTTTTTCTATATTTACTAAAGCTTTGTATAATTAGGGATAGATTTAATTGTTTAAATTATCATATGAAATTAGTTTATTTTTTACTATCTATTGATTTTCAATTATATTTCATATTTACTTAAGATAACATTAGTATCCATTAATTTTTTCACCCATTTGTACCTGTCAAAAATCTGATTTCTTAAATCTTGAAAAGAGGCTTATTTGAAATTGGATTGCTTTCATATTAATTGGAAGATTTGAAACATCTCTTTATGATTATTTAATGCTTGAAATCATGGAATTTTATTATCCTTGTTAATATATGAAATAAAATTATCAGTAAATCAAAAAATCTGTTTTGTATTGTCTCAATTTTTTAAGGATTAGAGTTTGTTTTCATGTGGTGGAGAACATTTAAAAAGTGATTGAGTAAAAAATCTTGGAAAATTGCTGTAATCTAATCAAGCTTTTTAGCAGAAAAGAAATACTGTTTAATTTCTTCTCTGCAAAAATGAATGTAATTAAATTTATTATTATTATAAATGCAAGTATATTCATTAAATAAAAAGTATCTTCTACACAAAGAAATTAAATTTGTAAGTAAATAATGTCTAGTTATACAATTTCTCAATGCTAAAACGAGCTATTTACTTTCTTTATCACCAAAATATATTAAATACTTGCATATTAGATAGAAAGTTGTAAACATATTTTAACTAACATTCTTTTAAAGTGTAAGTTAATTTTAACAGAAAATAGTAAAGGCTTGATGATTTTACAGAAAATAATGAAGGCTTGTGTAAATATAATTATTTAATATTAACAAGAAAGTTTCAATGTAAAATTGTTCTCAATGAAAAAAATTTAAGCTAATTAAGCTAGTATGAAATCTTCCTAATCTAAATCTACAAGAATAATTTAAAATCAAATTGCAACTGGATAAAATTCACCTCTGAATTGACAAAAATAATAATTTTCAAAACTAATATTAAATGTATTAATTTAAGGTTACCTATAATTAAATTGATGAAATATTAATTTGAATTTAATGCATCAGAATCTGACAATCATAATTATTTTTGCAAATTTTAAACATTCATTAAATTAATAAAGACATTATTTACAAAGTGTTTGTTAAACATCATAATGAACTGTCATAGTTAGTATGTCAAACAATAATTCAAAAGCTATGTTATAACATTTTTGTAAATTTATGGGAATTAATTTAATGAAAATATAATGGTCATAGTTGATTATATCTATCAGAGATAGATACAACTCCTTGAAACTCCTGGAATTTTGACTTCACTCCTTGAAAATTGTAAATTATTCCTTTAATTTTTATTTATCTTGATGCATTTTATTTATTATTTTTATTTATCTTTTTAATGTTTTAAAATTTTTAATGAAATTGTTCGAAAACCCAATTGAATATTAGCTTTTAATGTTACACCAGGTGGCTGTACAATCAATATTAGATTGTATCCATAGATGTTAACTAAACTATAGATCAGCCACAATAATTTCATGATAATCCAATTCAACCAGGATATAATATTTAGATTTATGTGTGTGAAGTGGAATAATCACCTACAGGATTGTCATTATTGTGCAACCAGACATTTTAATTTATTCTTTATCTGTTTGTTTCTGTTTCATTTATATTGTATAAAATTCACTGGATATTAGTATTTAAATATAAAATTTTTGAGTTAGAATATACTTTCCATGTCTTAAGCGAAAACTGCATACAATTTCGGTCAATCATTATGAATTTGTTAATCAAGCAAATAAAGACTGAAATAAATTATTTAATATGCATGGTGGAAAGTCTTTTTTCATTGACCAGTGGATTCTGAAAAAACAATACAAAGATTGGCATTTTCTTGGTTCCAAAAAAAAGAATTTTGTACAATTTAAATTATTACAATCAACTGCAAAAGATTTTGAGATTGATAAATGAGAAATTTGATCCTATTAAAGATAGAATAGATACTATCTATTTTAAATTTTAGGTAGACAACATAGTCACTTATGAAAAATTATTAATTTGCTTTTACTACTCTCATAGTGAAGCATCTGTTGAATATGGGTTTTCTGTGAAAAAAAAAAATTTGGTAATAGAAAATTTATGTAAGCATTCAATTATAGTTAAGTGCATTATTGAGGATCACACCCGAAACATAGGTGTTTGCAAAATATGATAATTAGTGTAACCTACTTAGTCCTGTTGTTGGTACCAAGCAAAAATATAAATGATGTGTAGAGGAATTAAAACTGCAAAAAAGCAGCCAATAACAGAAGGAGAGCAAAAAGCTCTTGAAGAAGTTGATTAACTGAAAATCAAAATAAAGTGTTTGGAAGATGACACATATGAACTTGGGAGATCCACAATTGGAATTGCTCAGAAAGCTGAAAGAAATAATAAATTGATATTAATAGTAAAATAAAATATGTGTTGCTGTAATGGTTTGAGAGAAACAACAATTATTACTCACTAATTAGTGAATTAAAAGCTTTAGCGATGGAAAATTAGCATTTTCTTACGTGTGTCAAGAAATGTGAAAATCTATTGAATGATTAAAGAAATTGAAAAATCTAGAATATGCTTATGAAATTGTATAGTTTTAAAAGAGTTTGAAAGTAAACAGAAGAAGAATATAAAATTGCTTTTATTAAATAATATTTGAGAAAAAAGTCGCACCCTAGAAGTTATCTACTTGTATTTATTTTATTTTAAATAAGTATATTTATTTCAAAAGGGGATTGTTATACATTTCATATATTAATATCTGTAAGTTCATTAAAAGATTTTAGAATCACAATATATTTTTATCTTGAAGATATTATCATTAAATGTTGCAATAAGTTATTTTTATTACTTACAAATATACTTTAAAAATGTTGCTCATTATATATGCATATTTGTTTAATAAATATTGGTAAAGACAGGAGTGTGAGAAAATATAAATATCAATAACTCCTGAAAATTTTTGATTTTTACAAACTAAGATGTTTTTTAATTTATTTTTTACAATAGCTGAAATTTCTGTGATGTATTTTAACAAAAATATGCAAGAATATTTAATCATACACCATGAAGAGAAACTAAATTGTCTCCTATTGTTATTTGTTTGATTGAAAGTTAGTTGCTATTAACAAGAATATCCATTAAAGTTGTATATATTCTTGTAATGATTATATTTTAAAAGCAAATTTAGACCAAGAAGTCTTGTGTTTTAATCCTGAAGGAAGTGCAGCCCTTGGCATATTAATTATCAAGCATTAAGGTTTTGATTAATTTCCGAAGTATTTTTATATTCTATTGTTATAAGAAAATGCCCCAGAGCGATACAATTTGTGCTCATTTTCACCTAAAGTACATGAAATCTTATTTAAAAATATTGCGGCTGAGAAAACTGTGTTTTAATACTTAAAACTTAAGTTTTGAATTTGCACGCATGATATAAACTAAGTATTGTAAACAATTAAAAATGTTGGAAATTATTAAAGACTGAATTTTTTTCTTTATTGTTATTTGGCAAAAAGTCTTTAGCATAGTATAGTTTCTTCACTTTTACGATGTTTTTAATTGTTATTTCAATCCAATGAAATTTATATCTTAATGCAGAAAAAAATGAAAGCCAAAGGTTCATTTTAACTTATAGAATTAAGTAATTATTCACAATACTTATTTTAAAATTTTAGTTAATAAAGTTTATTTTGAGGATTTTGATCATTGGTGTACCAATTGATAAATATTTTTCTATTGAAAATATATAATCGATAGTTTCATTGCATTTAAATTGCTCTTTCAGCTTGAATTGGTGCTAGAAACTGCACACAAAGTTAGCCTAAAAAGTTTAT
This sequence comes from Latrodectus elegans, assembly GCA_030067965.1. Lineage (NCBI taxonomy): Eukaryota > Metazoa > Arthropoda > Arachnida > Araneae > Theridiidae > Latrodectus > Latrodectus elegans. Next base: position 7,811,127 of record CM057810.1, read on the forward strand.
CAGCTAGAGGTGTCAGCCCTGCTGTCAGTAATTTACTGGACTCCTTTCCATTTGATGATGGAAATTATGGAAAGTTGATTTTTAAATGGAATGATGTTGTGAGTCTAAAAGCTTCTAACATTGATACAGATTTTGCAATCAGAGGTAAAAACTTGAAATTCAGTTGAAATGATTGAAAATGCTTTGTTTAAAATTTTTAGTATTCATTGTCATAATTTAATTTTAAATATTTTGATAGTTCACTCTATTTGCTTTTACTAAAAATAGTAGTAGTTAAACTTATTTGTTTTGCAATCATTAATTATTTAAATTATTGAAATTTATTTAAAAAAATTATCTGGAATGTAACCTTTTTCTTTTTTTTTTACCATGAAATTACAAAGTTGTTCTAATTTTCTTTTTTAACTTCTAATTATAAGAATCTTTTGATTGTCTGTAATTCAATTTCATATAAGATTTCAATATAAAGTTTTTGTGAAATCTTATCAATATTAATTTCACTGAATAAAATATGAATTATATAGACTGGAAATTATCCTAGATTTTCTCTGCAAAACATATGTTTGATTGCATCTATGATACACACACGTGCATGTAATTTTGTAATATAATTACCTATATTAAATTGTCTTTTCACAATGAATTTAAAGCTTATTACAGTTTAGAAGATTTAGTTTAGAACGTTTCCTGTGACAAATTAATGGATACATATACTTTTGCAACACAAAAGGTTGAGATTATTTATAAGTTCATTATTTGTTTATTTATGTAAAATGTAAACAAAACTAAGGCAAGTAGCCCATGTATTTTTTAATTAGAAAATTCCATTTTAATGAATCAAATTTTTTTAATACTTTTATTTTTCAGATAATTTTACTGACACTGCTATTAGCAAATTTAATGGTCAAGTATCGATGGAGAGGGAACTAGAACCTTGGGAAGGGGCTTCAAGTGATAATGAAAATTTGGCGTTAGGTGGGGATGATGATGGGGCTGTAAGTAGACTGTTTTATAAATATGCTAGTTTTTTTTTTTTAATTATAAACACTATGCTGTGATTTTCAATTTGCATGGAATCTTTGTAATTGATAACCTGATATTGTAATATGCAATAGACAATGCTTTCATAATTATCCTAAATTTTGATCATGTAATTTTAACTTGAATAATTTATTTTACAGAATGGATGGGATGCTAATGACATGTTTCGTACAAACGCTGAGAAATATGGTGTGAAATCTAGTTATGATAACTCATTGCATGAATACACGTAAGAAAATTGTATTAATTTTGTTTAATACAATTAAATTTCTGTTTTATACTTATCATATTTAAAATGTTGAATTCATAGGAAAAATATTTCAAAATTATTATGCATTTTATAAATTATTAATTTCTATTTTAAAAAAAAATGTCAAAAATTAAAATTCTGTGTTATTTATATGTATTAATTTGGGTCAGTAATTTATTAAGTTATTTAAATGTATTTTTTATTAATCATCAAATTTGCAATCTCTAAAATTTTACGAATGATGTATCTTTTTCTTAGTTTATTAAGTTTTGTAAAGAATTATTAAAACTCAATTTCTAATCATTTGTTAAGTTAGAAATATTTTAGATTTTCATAAAACATGTGTTTGAAGAAAATTGCCTTTATCTGTTAGACAGCTTTTATTGTAGAGTTAATTTATCTCATGAATTCTATTATGCCCTTTTATAGAAAGAGTATGTAAGTTTTGTATTTCATTCTATTTTAAATACTTTTGTAGGAATCTAAGAATTAAATATTTTGCTTTTTGTTGAAACATTAATAGAAAAATGCCTTTTTTATAAAAATTACAAAATTGCTTCTTTTGTTTTTAACTAAGGCACTCAATTCTTATTGGTTATGGAATAATTTTTTATTAAGAAAGTAAATTTTCAGTAGTAATGCATCTGAATACAATTGAAGAAAGTTTCTACATTTAGCAAAGTATACTTAAGATCATCTTATAGAATTTGAAAACTAATATTTGTATGTAAACATAATTTTAAGGCTTCATGAATATGGATATCATTTAATTTGATTTTGCTTAATTAATTGTTGGACTTACAGGTCATACAATTTTTTATCAATGAATTTCTTGAAATGCATGTTTAACTCCTTTTGATTTAATAGTGAAAAACTGCAAAAATAACCATTTAATTTGTATTAAAAAAAACTTGTCCCTCATAATAATTGTTATTATAATTTATAAAATTGATTAAATAAAGTTGCTACTGTCCAAATTTTACAGAAGTCAAATAAAATATTTAATAATTCTCTAGTTTTAAATTATACTTAGTCTTAAAACTTGTCAATTGTTATTCATTTATCACATTTTCATATTGGTTATATTTAGTCATTATTAGTTTCACTGAATATCAAGTACATATATATTTTAACTTTTTTCTAATGTTTTATTATCTTTACAACCACGTTCATTTTTATAGTTTGTTCTACTCATCTACCATTACTTGCTAATATATAGCCAAATTGCTATATATTACCAAGTAATAAATGTTTGTTGGCAATGTGATAACTGCTATTGTTTGTGTTCTTCCCCCTAACCTAAGATTTTATCTTAGTTGTTAGTTGCATTATGTTTTCTAACTCTTTACTTTTGGTAACTTTACTAAATTTAAATGTTAGTGGGCTGCTGGAGTCCTCATGGCTGATGTTTCCACTGCTTAACTTAGAGATAAAAACATTTTTTTTTAACAACACATTTTTTTTAATAAGAACACATATATTAACCAACAAATTTTAAGTACTCACAAGAAATACCTTTGATTAGTGATTTGGCCAAGATTTGTATTCTGAAATTTTGACAAATATGTTATTAGTCATCTGTGGTGTCTCGATAAATAATAAATATTTGCAGGATTCAATAAACTGAAGTTATCATATTCAACAGTAATTGTAGTCATGTAGTTTATCATTGTTCAGTATGTTATGAAAAAATAATCACAACTTATTCATTTTCTGGTGGAATTTTGATAAATTAAAAACAGTCATTTTATAAATGTATCATTAAAATGTTATATTTTTCTACATTTTGCTGGAATATTGATGAATTACTTTTCTTGTAGTGTGCCACTAACTAAAAAAGATACAGAGGAATACAAAATGAAAGAAGCTCAAGCTAGTAAAATTGCTGGAGAAATTGAAAAAAACAATTCATATCAAGAACGTATCCAGCTTGAAAATGGTGATGAGGAAGATAGATTTAGTGCTGTTATAAGACCAGAAAATTCTTCCTCAAAGTAAGAATCATTTGCATGATATATTTGATATTAGCTAAATTTTAGAGTCTAAAAGAAGTTCTATTATTTCATTCTTTATTAAGAAATGCTTTTCTTTTTTAAAATTATAAGTGACCTTAGAAATATCAGTAGCTATAACATGCATACTTACTTTCAATAAAATAAAATATTCATTAATAATAATAAAAAAGAAACCAATTATTTAAGTCATGTAAAAACACAACTTTTTAATTAAATTTTGAAAACTTACCACTTTTAAAATTTATGCTATTATTATAAATTCAAAAATACCTTTGAGATTTATTATGTGATGAAACAATATTAAAAATATTTTAATAGATGGAGTTATAGTAAATTTTTATTTATGTAGTGGTTATTTACAATGATGTGTATCAAAAGTTATAAAATATTTTATTCTTTTGTTCATAAACTGTGTAGTTTTAAACTGTGAAATACAGTTGGCAAAATAAGTATTAGAACAGTAGGAAATTTTAAGTTTTGAAGGAAATAAAATGAAACATTTGTCATATAATATTTATATTATGTAATACTTTACATAGTTACTCATGGAGTAAAAAACAAATATTTAGAATCATCAGAATTTAAAAAATTAAAATGAAAGATTTGCATTGCTAAAGAAGTATTAGAATATCAGAATCAGACTCCAATATTGAATCATACATAAAATTAAATAGCTAAAAATTCAAATGTGATACTAATACTTGATATATAGTCTTTTTGCTGAAATTGCTGCATCCAGACTGGTCTTGCTGTAAAATGAATGTCTTCTCTAATGCTAATTTTTTGCACTATCTTCCAAGTTACCTCTTAACACATCAATATATGAAAAAGCTGTCATATTATCATCAATGAACTGGAGATTTCAAACTCCATTGTAAGTCATACAGCCCCAGACCATGACATTCCCTCCTCCATCCTTTATAGTTTTCTGTACATTTTGAGCCTGAAAAGCAGTTCCTTTTCTTTTCCAAACTGTGAGCACGTGTTTAAGTTTGAAAATTTCAAATTTGCTATCATTGGAGAAAATTACATTTTTCCTAATGATTTATTTTTATAATTTATGGCAAATTCTAAGCGTTTTTTCCTGTTGATTTCTGAAATAAAGGGTTTTTTTTCTTTTCAGTCTTTTGATACCAGCACTATGTAATACATTTCTGTTTGAGGTGTTACAACCTTTCCTGAGATTGATTTAATATTTGCGGCCAGCATCCTTGCACTTCCTGTCGGATAATGTAGGGCATCCTTAACCACTTGTCATTTTTTTCCTGACAATCAGCTTGCTTGTTTTCCCTGATCTTGGGAAATACCAATTTCTTTTTTAGACTGTTGTGAAGTGCACAAAGTAAAGCATTCAACTTACTGGAAATTTCTTGAAATGTTTTGCCACTATTGTGCAGTTGAATAATTTGTTGTCTCTTCACAAGTGAAACCTCTTTTATTGTGAGTGCCATGGTAAGAAAAGTCCACGTAAACTGAGTTTCTACATATTAGCAGTAAATGAGACAAGTGCCCTTGACATTGATACGGTTGAAAGTAACCTTGAAAATTTAATGACGCCACCAGCTCTGTAGTTTGCATGTCTCTGCTTCTGTTTTAATACTTTTTTTGTGATGCAAATTTTATTATTTTTATTTTAATAATATTGTCATTATTTTTAAATTTTATTTTTATTTAGTTATAATTTTCTAAGAAAATGTTAATTGATTTAGAAACTGATTATACGATTTACTTCATTTGATTAACTTGCAAGCTACAAATTTCTCATTGTTCCAATACTTTTTTTGCTAACTATTTCATTGATAAAATGGGTATTTTTAAGAACATGCTGTGAGATCTAAATAAAAATCTTTTTTGTGTTTGTTCCTTGCTTAAGGGTTACTCTTTTTTTTACACCAATTAAATTTTTAAACTTAAAATTTTACAATTGTTCAGAAAAAAAGTACCAGTGCATTTCTATAGATAAATTTGATGGTATCCACTCTTGTACTTCTGAAGAAAATGGTATACATTACTTTTGGTCAGAGCCTGATGCCTTATCACTATTGTAAGGATCATCATTTTCAAAAACTCATTTTTTTATGTATTTAGATTTAAAAGATGTTTTATCTCCTGTTACAATTTTAGAAATAACCTCATCAGTCAGATTGCTATCTTTAACTTTATTTACCAATGGCTGTTGAATCATCTAAGAAGATCCAGAATTTATTATTATTATTATTTTTTTTGCAATTATAGTATTTTCTTGGTGTCAATCATATAATATGGAATTGCAGTTGATGATGACCTTACATTCTTCACTGTGAAGAGAAACGCAACATTTGATATTCTGTAAATCATGTTAGTACAATAACCTGTAATGGATATTTCATTTCTAAATGAAAATTATAGACACTGTAGCCTTTTTGCTTTAACTCTATTAATAAGAAATAGTTAATATTTTTAGGTCAACTTTAATTTTCTCCTTTCATTTTTTATTTGGGTATTTCAAATTTCATGGTTACTCTTTTATTTTGATAAGTAATTTCTAAAAAGTTGTAAATCAATGCTCTTATATATATTTCTATATATATATATATATATATATATATATATATATATATATATATATATATATATATATATATAATTGTATATGCTTAATATTTAATATTAATAAAATATTTAATTATAGTGAGTAAAAATAAAATTTTTTAATTAAGCAATTTTATTTTAAATGACTTAATTTATATATAGATATGTCTTGCCTCAAAAACGAAGAAATATCCCAGGACCTAAAAGGCAACATTCAACGACATCTTTGTCTCCAGTCCATGCCACTGGTTCTAAGCCTTATACTACCAATGCAATGCCTCCTCCAGGACCAGTTAGTAAACAATATATTCATTCACACTCTACAGAAAGCAAGCCCTCATCTCCACCATTCCAAAACTCTCCTGTTGCTGCTTCAGGTTCACTATCTTTGCCTCCTGTGCCAAAGGACGTTGAGAAATCCATGAATGGAGGTTAGATTGATATATTGATATTAGTGTTCTATACATTATAGCTAATTCCCTTTATTTAAATGTAATTGTATTTGCATATTATAAAGTTTTAGTATTCTTTAACTGGAAAACACATTTGTATTTGATACTTTTGGAAAATATAAAATTTTTTTTGCAATAGTTAATTTGTTTATTTTAGGATTTTCTTATCTATGAATATGATAGTTTCATTCAATGATCTTTTATATCTGTATTGATAAAATATATTTTCAAATCAAAAATGCTGGCGTGAAAATGTATATACTTTTATGTATAAAATTTTATGCTCAATTTCTCAAAATGGCCAATTCTTGTTTAAAAAAAAGTCACGTAAATAATTTGCAATTGCATTTTAATTTTAATAGTTTAACAGTTTTATTCTCATTGTATGTTGTATCTATAGAGCTTAGAATCAGATTTAAACTTCTGGTTCCAATTAGCTTAGTACTTATTCAAAAATTCCTTAGCAACAAGTAAGTTAGGACTGAAAAGAATTTTGAGTTTTATGCATCATGTATCCATTTTTTTGTAAATTCCTGAGTATTGAGTGGAATGAAAAATAAGTTGCTACTTTTTTCTTGATGCATTATTTTATTCTTTCACTACATAATTTATTATTTAAAATTAAATAAAATTAATATTTTTACTAAATTATTGCTTAATCTTGAATTTATGGGAGAAATTTGTTTTGCTTCGTGTCAAATCTTGTTTTATATCAATCTGAAAATAAAAATAATTAAATTTCATGATCCCAGCATATAATTGTTAAAAAAATTTTTTTTGCTAGTTTCTTATTTCTTAAAAAAATCTCCGTCTGAGAACCTTATCTTCTTAAACTTTAAGAACCTATTCATCTTAAAATCAATGAATTTAAATCTGTAGTAACATTAAATATTTATTAATGAAAATTAAGTAAAATTATTTTTCCTTTATAAAAACTGTTTGCTGCATTACCAAAAAGTTAAACTTAAATGCTATGAAAATGTTTGTATTAGTAAGGTTTTCAAGTAAGTTTATAAATTCATATATTTTCTAGACAAACTAACTTAATAATGTGAATTTGTATTTGAAAATATTTATGCTTAATTTCAATTATTATTTTTTGGAGTAAGTTGAATAACTTTAAATATAAATGTAAAAAATAATAATAATAATTTTGACTTTTATAATGAAAATTTCAGAAATACATTTATTATTAAATAGTTGTGGTAATAAAATAATTTTATTCTATTAGCTTTATAATATTCTTATTATCAATTCATATCAATTTCTTACCTTATTAATATTCAAACTAATTGTAAATGAGAAAATTTTTGAAAAGCAATTCGAAAGGATAATCAAACATGTAGTACACTGCTGGACAATTGCTAAGGGCCGATAGCACTATCATTCATAGCAACCACAAAATGAAAGGAAGCAAAATGTGGAAAATTAGAATAAGTACTGGATATAGTAAGAAGTATGCATAAGCAATTTTATTTCCCGCACCTGTTCATCACTTGATAGCATTCATAAGGGCTTTAAAGGTTTTGACGCATGTGGGCAGTTGTTTCAAGTCAAAGTTTTACAGGAAAGATTTAATAGACGAACTGGAAATTTTTGGCATGTCTTTCCGACATCACTTAGATGATTTTATGCGTGGCCGAATTATCAGAAAGATCGAAGAAGGGCGAAAAATAACATGTTGCCAGGGTGTTCGGCATCACTCACAGCGTTGTTTCATGGCTGTGAAAGTCATTTAAAAATACTGGATTGTGTAGTAGGAGGCACTGGGGAGGTTGTGTTAGAAATGCGGCGCCTGCAGAAGACAAATATATCGTTCTCTCAGCAAAAAGGAACAAACGCACCTCAGCTCAGCATGTGGCAAATCAATTTCTTGCTTCCTCAGGAAACAGATCTCCTGAGAAACTGTTGCCAGACGTTTGAGGGGAGGAGGACTATACGCCCGCAGACCTGTTGTGTGTCCCAGTGACCAGACAGTACTGCCCGTTTGTAATGGTGTCGTGAGCATTGCAATTGGACTGAACAGGACTGGGCATGAGTATTATTCTCAGATGGGAGTAGGTTCAGTCTGTCATCGGTTTGTAGATGCCAACTGGCATGAGAGTGGTACTGCTTATCGTCCAGAAAATATCCAGGAAAGGGACCGATATTCAACATGCAGTGTTATGGTATGGGCCGGCATCATGATCAATGGTCACACGGCCCTACATGTGGTTGCGAATGGGACTATGACGGGCCACTGATACATTAATAAAGTTCTACTTCCTCATGTTCATTTGTTCTACTCCATGTTTTCCGTGGTGCTGTCGGTGATAAATTTATTTTTGTAGACTGCAGCGCAACATGCTGTTGAAGACTCGCTGTTCAGGATTGTCTAGACAGTGAGGGTATTCAATGCTTTGTATGGCCATCACGTTCTCCTGATCTAAACCTCATTGAAAATGCTTTGGGGTGGCAAGCTGCTGGTCAAAACTATCCTCCAGCAAACAAGAACACCCTCATCCATGCACTCACAGAGAAATGGGATAAATTGTCTCAACAGCTGCTGGATAATGTTGTGCAAAGTATGATACCACGAGTGGAATGTTGCATCACACTCCAAGGTGGACATATCCCGTACTAATACCTTTCTTCAAGATGTCTGCTGACTTTTAGATCTACTGTTCCATTTTTTTGTATGCAGCATCAAATGAACATTTTTTTCTTTCAGATGTTTTACAGCTTTTGTACTTTCCAGAACACTAAATATTTTTTATTTTAATGTCTGAACAGTGTGGCAACTATATTTTATCCTATTATGCCTCATGTCTCACTTAATGCTATGCTACATTGCAATTTGTGATCCGTCCTCATCAATTGTCCAGCAGTGTATTTGGTCAGTATTTTTTGATAAAAGAAATAGTGGTTTTTAGGTGATATCTTTTTAAAAATATTGTTCATCAATAATATACTCTCCCCATTTATATTTTATTGTAATTTTTTTCCTGCCAACCAAAAATATTTAATTTTATTAGTTAATTATATGAACCAATTAGTCAACTATCTATAGTCTTCAAGCATTTTAAGAGAACTCGTATTTTAGAAGGAACAACAGGAAAAGACATGATTAAGTCAACTTCAATATCAACTACTTTAGAAAATGCTCCACTGATTCCAGGTCCTCATAAACCCCACATTATGTGCCCACCTTCTTCTCAGACATTGCCTCCAAGAATAGAAAGGAGACGAGAAAACGAAAAAAAACTTATGAAACAACAAAAAGGTATTTTTAATGTTATTAATTTTGTGTTCATAATTTCATGCACTATGTTATTTTGTACTGTGTGTTATATTTAATTTTTTAAATTTACTTTCACAATATTGTATGCTTTAGTTAATCAATGAGTCTATAAATTTTACTTACTTTTTTGCATGTATTTTTTAAGTTTGTTTAGTTAGTTTTTTGTGTTGTAGAAAATAATTTATAATATTTCTAATGTATAAGTTTTTTTAGATTTTTGATGTGGATAGAAAATTTTGCTTTTATTCATTTAATTTTTTTTCATCATATTCAATTATTTTATGTAATTCAGGTAACTCCATTTCCAGATTTTTAAGAGTGTGCCCAAATAAAAATAGACATAAAATTTTTTAAAATATTTTTATTTTACTAATTTTAACGAGACTATCAAAAATCTAATTATAAAGTTTGTTGTTTCATTAGCATATATCAAGAATTTTTAGTTGTCTGTGGTAAGTTATGTAACAGCTGAAAATGTTGAGAATTATTTTTTCTAAAATATTCAGATTTTTTTATTTAATACCTTGATTAAATTATAAATAATAACTTAACATCCAAAAGCTTGTATTATTTTCTAATTTTTTCCCAGTTTTTCATACTAAGCTATAAATTTATAACAATTTACACTTTTCTTTATTCAAGTCTACATATAAAATAAATATATTTGGAAATTTTTTCCCTAGATAATATAATAGTTAGCTTATCTAGTAAGTTTTTTCAGGGAAGTATTTTTTAAGAAATTTATTTGTACCATTTTCTATTGAAAATTCTCAACATTTTCTAAACATCACTTATATCTTAGATAATCTGGTAGATTCTCTTGTTTTTTATATTTCTTTATAGCATCTTCATTTTTAAAAAAAATGTGTAGCTTAATTCTTATGTTTTTTTTTTTTTTTTTTTTCTCTAGTACTAGGACGAACTGATGAAATTGCTGAATTTCGAAAATTTAGTAATAATTTTAAGGTAATTCTTCTGATAATATTTAAAATTATTGTATTATTTGCTTGAATGAATACCATTTAAATTATATATTAATTAAAATTAATATTTTTAGTTAAATGAAGAAAATAAAGATGCTAGTGATCTAAGGGATGAATTTGCTAGCAATGAGAAAAGTGAACAAAGTACACTTTGTAACAAATTAGCAGAACAAGTAAAAATCGATAAAGACACAGAAGAAAAAACTACTGATATCTCTAAGTCTACTTTGAATCCTAATGCAAAAGAGTTTGTGTTTAATCCGAATGCTAAATCCTTTACACCAGTAAGTAAATTTAGTGTTAATTATAATACATAAGTTTTGCTTTTTATATTAATAGATTATATAGATTAAGTAATTTTATGATAATTAATAAATCTCTAAGTTTCCGTTAGACAGCATAAAAAATTTTTAAATTTTAGGTATTTGTGCATTACCTTACACAACTTGTAAGGTAGTAAAAATGATATAAATACAGAAGATATTAACACATCTTTAGAATGAAATATTTTGGCAACAGCTTATTTGAAATGAGAAATCTTGTCTGCTACTTTTAAATTTATTCTTCTTTCAAAATGTCGCATGTAAACGAGCTGTGGACTGAAGGATATGTTTTCATGCATTCCAAAGAGAAATATTCTTATTCCAAGATTCAAAAACATTGTGAAATGCTTGATATTAAAATTTCTGTGTGTAAAATAAGCAATATTATTAATCTGACAGATAAAAACTGTCGATCATTATTTCTACATGGAAAGAAAACTACAAACAAATATTTGAAAAAAGTACGTACTGTTTCAAATGTTTCTAAAGTAAAATCACTGGTAAAAAGAGAAAATCTGCCAAAACAGAAATCAATTGCAAAGTCATTAGATACATATGTAGCAACAATAAATAAAATAATAAATCAAGATTTGCAACTAAAAAAGCTACAAAATAATGTTCACCATCTTTTGTTAAGACATATGGCTCAACGCAAAAATTTTTGTAGAATCCTGTATAAAAACTGTTTAGCAGGAGATATATGGAAATAAATTGTGACCCTTGATGAAGCATGAGTTTACCTAAATGACTGCAACAAAAAAGGTCTATTTACTATAGAAAAAGAGGAGAAAAAGTGTACAAACCTGGTTCCGTCAATGTAAAGAAAGTTTCAGTAAGGGGTTTATGATAGTCGCAGGTTTCTTTTACAATGGGATATTAAAAGAAGAAGAAAAAAATGTTAAAATAAACTCATCATACTATCATGAGAAGGTTTTACGTCCAATATTTACAGAGGAAATTCTTTTTTATGCCAATGACTTTCAAAGAGAGAAACTTCATCAACACGAAGCTACAAGTCATACTTCGAAAACTACCCCTGCATTCCTTGAATAAATGAAGACTAATGCAGGTATTGCATATATACCTTTTCAACATATTCCTGTGAAGTCCTCTTACATTTACTTATGGACTATTGTGCCTTTGGTCCCGTTAGAAAAGGCTCTTTCTAAATGCAAACCCACCACGATAAATGAACTTTGGAAAGTAGTATTGACACACCCTCTGTATTACTAAGTTAACATTAAAAAACTTCTGAAAAGGGTAATTTTAAATTGAATTAAAATATTTTAATATTGGATTTTTAGCATAAATCTTGTAATTTATTGGTTAAGTTAAAATTTTTACAAAATTTTCAATTAATTTTTTGATTAATTAGAAATTTTCATAATAGGTAAGAAATAAAAAGTAATTTTTGTCTCACAAAGTGCCCAAAGAGATTTTATTTCTGGGAGAAACTGATTCATTTTGATACTCTAAAATTAAAAATTAAATATATTAAGTTAAAATATTTTTATTTACACATTTTCTCTTACTTTTTATAATTTTAATTAGCCAATTATATAAACATGTCATTGCCTCATTTTTTAACACAACAATTACACTGCAGAAAGCATAAATATATAAATTACTAAGGATTAGTTGTCAAGTAGTTTTAATATTTTTAATTTACTCTAACAGATATTATAAACTTAGTAAGGACAATTTAATTGCATTTAAATAAATTTTATTAAAGTTAAAAATGTATGTAAAAACATTTGAAATTTCTAGCGATCAATGTCTGTCAGCAGTCCTCACACACCTATTCCTATTCAGCCACAACGTATACAGGCTCAAAGTCCAGTCATAGCAGTTCCTCATTCTCAAATCATACCAGGTTTGCCACAACCTATATTCACTGCAATGACTCCTCAGTATGTCATGCAGGCTGCACCTGTCAGCATGGCTCTTACAACACCTTTTGGTGCAGCATCTTTATCTCAGGCTCCAAGGTTTAGGAAAGGTAAAACATTATACTATTCATTTATTAATTTAAATTTATTTAAAGGTGATATTTTTCATTATATTTTTAAGTTTTCAAAATAATATAGAAGCAAATTATTTGTTCTGATTTTTCTTAAAAGCAACTTGTGATTATTTAATGAATTTGAATGTCAATTCCAGTGTATTTTGTAGAATATCTTCTTTAACATAGGCTAAGGTTACTTGTAGGGTATTAATATTACTGAAATAACTATTTTTTTAAATTTTATTTTTATGAATAAGTGTTTAGGGTAATAAATCAAATACCAAATGTGGTAAATAAATCAATGCACAAATATTTTTTTAACATAAATCTGAACTGCAAGTTAATAGGTTACATAATTGCGCAGTAGATACCAAATATCTTTAATCTGTATTTTTAGAAAGGTATATCAATATTTTTCCAGCAATATTCTTTATAACTTTAACCAAATATTCTTTATAACTATTTTTCCAATTATACTAAATTATTTGTGTTGATTTAATATTCTTTCTCTTTCTATTTATAATTTTTATATAGTTCATTTAACAAAACTCTTAAATGAAATATTTTCTCATCACCTGTTACTAATGAGTCTTTAAAATACTTTTATAAGTTTTTAAGAATTGATAGTATTTTTTAGCTTTAAATATGGTATCTACTGTGTGTTTTTTAATAGATATTTTTTATGATTTAATGTGAAGAATTTCTAATACTCTAATAGTTATATGTATAGTTAAAATAATTTCAATATTTAGTCATGATATTTTTCTAGTAGACAATCTTGGTTTGTGATGCATACATAATTATATAGATGTCATCATAAAATTCTGATGTTTTGTACTATCCTTAATTTTACAGTATATATATTGCTTTATATATATTAAATAATATTCATTTAAAATTTATATTAGTTGCATCTATCATTTTATTAATTTCTTTTTTTATTAAAAATGCAATCTTTTCTTTATTATAATGAAAATGTGTATAAGAAATGTTAAGGTACCTGTGCACATTGAAAATGTCAATTTCGATCAAAAATGATAGATTTATTTTATTCTTTTGTTAAATAAGGAATGTAAATAGCTTTCTTAAATAGGTTTGTTTTTGTCTCTATGTTAATTAGATTCTGAGATAAATAGGATTTCGTAAAGATTAGGAAACCAAAAGTGACATATTTAAAGGGCCAGAATGATGTTAAAAATTAGTTTAAGCAGTGTTTAATTTTGAGATAAAAATTTAGTAAGCTTTTAAAAGATACATAAAATGATTACTTTTCTGGAAATCTATCAGAAAATCAAATAAAAAATATTAATCAGCAAATGTGAGAATTTCTAATAAAGACACAACACTTTAATCTTTAAGTGCAATTTTCTCAGAACTGGCTTTTACTTATAATTTTCACGTTTCAAAAACGATAACTCAAAATATTTTTATAATATCATTATGGAATTTCATGAGCGGGATCTGTATATTGTTTTTTTTATTTTTTAACAAAAACTTAAAATTTTAGCACATGCTCTAGACAACATATAGATTATTTGGCTATAATTTTTTTTCAAATATGTTTAATAGCTTTTGATGTAACATTTTTTAAAGTTTTTAAAAAAATGCTTAAAATTGTATACATATTTAACATTTCTGAAGAATAATATTGGAATATATCAAATTTTAGTAGCTCAATATTAATGTTTTCTAAAGTAAAATAAGAAAAAATCGTTATAATGTATATATGCAGTGTATTTAAAAAAGTGCTCTTAACGTGTTCGGGTACCTTAAAATATTAATGTGATTTTTGGTTAATTTTAAGTACATGTATATCAAAATTAAAATTTAAATCACTTTATATGTTTTTTTGTATTAATATTATAGACATTTGTTTTTATTTATAAATATAATTTCAATATCTAAATTTTGATTAAAAATGATCTCTTTATTTATAAGTTAGAGAGAACAGCTTTAATAGACAATGATTAATGATTACAATGATTAATGATAGTCAAATGTTAATGACTTTCAAATTTTTTTTATTTGCTATTTCTGCAATATTATACCGCATAAAGTGCTTAGTCTTAGTTATACAATTCACGTGTCCAAAAGTGAGTGCAAGATTGCATTTTCTTTCATCTTGATGATTATCTAATACTGAAAAACCTTTTAATATAAACACTCTAACTTCTAAATATGAGGGTGTTTCAAAAAGTAAGGTGATAAGCCCATTTAGTAGACATTTATTCAGGAAAAAATATATGAATACAATATAGGAAGGCACATATACCTATTACTTTTCTACATAGTTACCCTGACAATCTAAGCATTTGTTTCATTGGTACACTAAATCATTGAAATCGGCATCGAAGAAATCAGCATCAAATTTGTGCATCTATGTCACAACCTCTTGAACTTCAGCATCAGTTTCGAATTGTTGATATCCCAAGTGTTTCTTTAAAGATACAAAGAGATGGTAATTGCATGGTCTAAGTTAGAGACTGTAAGAAGTATGGTCCAATACTTCCCACCAGAAACGCTGTAACAAATCGTGCATATCTGAGGCTGTATACAGTCAGACATTGTCATGCAACAACTGGATTCCTATCGTGAGCAATCCTGGTCAAGTATAGTGACCAGGATTGCTCACACAATTGACCTAGTGTAATACAATAACTGGCATTAACTATTGTTCCATGAATGAGGAAGTCAACCAGTATTACAATTTGATGGTCCCAAAAAAACAGTGACCATAAGTTTCTTTGCAGAATGCATTACTTTGTATTTCTTACTGGGAAGAGAGATTTTTCCACTACATTGAGGCTTGCTTCAACTCGGGTGTCATGTGATGCTTCCATGTTCCATCACCAGTAATGATACGGTGTAGGAATGTAATGCGCTCCAGTTGATAACATATCAGTTGTTTGAGAGATGACCCTTTTTGTGTAACTTCATGCTTGTGTGTGTTGTCTCGGTACCCAATGAGCACATCTCCCTGTAGCCTAGCCGTTCATGCCCAATATTGTCTATGTTGCCAATTGAGATATTGCGCTCTTCTATAATTGCACTCAAACTAATGTGACAATCACTTTGTTTTTCAAGCATTGTCACCTCCGGTGGATGTTCTTGGTCGCTCTGCTCTTTCTTTACCTCCAAAGCTGTTCTGTCATTGTAAAGTTCTGTACACCAAAACCACACCTGTTTCTGTAACAATACATGTTTACTATACATTTCCACCTGTTGCTGGTAAATTTCAGCTGTTTTTCTTTAAACAATAAAAACCGTATTACACTCCTTATTTCAATTTCAGACCATATTTTGATTAATGCAGAAGTTTTGTTACTGGATAGCCAGCTCCATCTAACTGTATCGACCAAATACTGTGATCGTCTTAGTTATCTAAGATGAATTATTATTCATGTGGATAATTTGCACTCTTGTCAGAGCTTTTGTTACTTTACTTTTTGAAACAACTACATGAGACTTATAAATTTCTAAATTGCAGGACATTCTGATTGGCTCTAAAATTGTAGAGTCCGTAACACTGTTTCTAAATAAAATTATATATTTAAAATTTTAAAAATTAATTGCTGTTAATGCATTTTATTCATGTTTTGTAAATTTTTGTCGAAAAGACTTTTCTTTTTCTTTAGTGCCGATTACGATGCAACCTAGGCATGAAATTACGCCTTCCATGCATGTTGCAGCTGCTACTGGGCAACCAATTCTTGCTCCAGCAGCAATGCCTACTCCATCTCAATTAACAATGCAATATACAAATGCTCCTCGTGTTATTCATGCCTCTGGCCCTCCTCAACAAGCAATGGGGTATCCTCAGGTAAATTTCCAAACTTAGTTCTATTATTGGAGGAACATAATTTTATATTTCTTAGATTATATTGTTTATGAAATGCCTGAAAATATTAATGTTAAATATGTTTTATTAATCAATGATTTCTTTAAACTCTGGCTGCTTTGGAATGAACTGTTGGGTATTGAAAGTCAGATTAAATTAACTTTAAAATCAAATTAACTAAATTTACAAAAAATATGTTATAGAAGTAATTTTTTTTTTACTCTGCATCATCAGTTGTAAATTTAAAAGGACATTAACACGTTAAAATCGTATATCAAACAGTTCCATAAGGCTATCTGAACAAATCCATATGACTTCAAAGCTGAAAAATTATTTTACCTTTAAATTACTTTACAATCCATGTATATATTGAAAAAATGTATGAATGGAATTCTTTTACCAAAATTGCATTTAAACATTATGTAATCCTTTAAAGCTAGATTCAGAAAAACAATGCTGGGAATATTGAAAATTTGAAGTCTTAAAATATTTTTTTAATAACATCTGCCTGAAAAGGAAAACTGCATGTTACTGTTTAAAAAAAAAATCTTCCTATTCTTATTGAACTCTTTGTTCAAGAAAATAATTTTTTGTGTTTTGATTTTATTTTTAAAATTTACTATGTGATAACACTTCGTAAATCTCGTAATTTAAAAATTTAGAATTTTTTTTTAAATTAACTAAATATATTTAAATTAATTAGGTAAATTTTTATTACTATGTAAACTTGCACCCAGAGAAAAATCTCTGGAAATGTAACAATAAGCTCCTTTCCCTTAAATAACAACTCACCAATGATATGCCAAACAGAACACAGATATAGCTACCATCTCCAGGCCAGCTACTAACGAGGATGAAGGGCTTCTGACTCGGGAACCTTCAAAAACCGGCAAGGGTAGCCAAAAGTTTGCTATGTGAAAATCCCTGTCTCATAACTTCTCAAAATGATTTAGCTAACAAGAGGACCGTAGAAATGAATACTTGCTCTAAGTTTTTTTTTTTTTTTTTCCTGTCTTAGGCATAGAGAAAATTCACAAAAGTTTTTTTAATTGTTAATAAAAATTACCTAAACATTATGTAATGTAGTTTAAATTATTAATAAAAATGTAATTGAAAAGTTTTTTAAAAGTAATTTTTTATTGCTGTAAGCATTGATTTTTTAAAGTTATTACTTGTTATGAAATTAATGTATGTAGCATATAAATATTTGTATATTTGTACATTGTAGATGAATTTTGTTGTGGGTCCTTCAAGAGTTGTTCCTCCACAGCAAGTTGGAGTTGTACCAACTTCTCATTCTGTTTCATATTGTGAAACTTCCCAGATTCCAACCCACCACTTATTGAGTAAATATTTTCATTTAAACAACTGCTTTAAAAGATTTTTCTTGGATGTCTTTTATGTGGTAGTATTAATTTTATCAGCTTGTAACGAAAGTTTTCCATTGAAAAGTTTTTAAAATCAGTAAAAATGTAACAGCTGTATTTTTAAAGTTGATTGTGATCACTCATATCTTTGATTTTTTGTTAGCATATTGTTTCTCAACAGCTTGCCTTAACATTGCATTTTGTTGAAAAACTGTGCAGGCCTGAACATGTTTTCTTATCTACTTGAGTTAGCTCATGTGGCACCCAGCGATTGAACTTGTAATTTAAGTTTATACAATGCCAAATCAGTAGTAATGGACATAGCACTAATATCGAAATACAGTGGCTTTCAAAAGTTGAACTTCCGATATTTTGGTGACTTATTTGTAAATAAATGAATGTAGAAACATTAAATTTGGATGATATGCACAAAACATTTTTGTATTGATTGCAATCTAGAAATTAAGTTTTGAAAAAAAAAAAAAAAAAAAAAGCATAAATAATTTACAACATAAAAAAGCAATGCCCCTGGAAAAGTTTGTTCTTGGGAAAGAGAATAAAATCATAATTTTAGGCAGTATAATGTTATAGAAACAACAAAAAGGAGTTAATAAAGGATATGCCTACCCCCAGCTTGAATATGCAATTGCACTGACTATTGTCTACAAATCTATTGACAAAAGCTGAAAATCAACAGAAGTTACGCATGTAATGAAGAAAAGATGTTTGCTTTTCTCACGCTCATATATACTCTTTCTTTTCCACAAAGAAAGTAAGAAGGGGTTAGCTAGTATTTTTATGTAAATTTACACACAAATTATAAATTTCATTTTTTTGCCATTTTTTTATGGTGAATGTTGAAAAATATTTCTTAACTTGGAGGTCAGTGTATTTATCTGTCTTTCAAGTGATTATATACTGATTTTTTTCCACAAATTCTCTCAGGTGTCTCATCAGTATTTGTAAATCGGTGAGAACACTGCTTCTTAAATGTCATAGTCCTTGTTTTTGAACTTATGTTACTAAAAATCTTCACAGTATCATATGATACAACAATAGTACTTGAATGTGTACATGAATTTATTGCAATCTATAGCTGACTTTTGCATACAAAATTAGTAGTAAATGATACTTCTATTAACGTTGTGATTCCATTTTAGACATCTTGTTCTTAATCATAACGATGATTTTACAGATCTCGTAACCCTGTGTTCCAAAGCAAGTCCCCTTTCAAATATCTAAAATCTTCTGACAAAATATAAATGAACATGCAAACAACTGTTTATGCAAATTATATTATCGATTGCGGAAAACTTTCATTACAACTTGATATATATATGCTTGTCCTTTATATAAGTATGAAATTTTCCGTACTTAATTGGTAAACATTATCAATATAGAATCTTACTATTGTTTCAAAAGATAATTTTAAAAAAATGTTTTATGTAATTTTCCAAAAAGTTCTATTCTTTGACACAGCATTGTTAAACTTTTTACTATGTAAAAATGTTTTGCAATGTAAATCACAAAATGTATTGGTATCATCAAATGAAAATATATTTATTATAATTATTAATTTCAAAATTAAATATCTTTACATTTTTTATTAATACTTCTGCTAAAATCTTACTATATTTATTCAAAATGTAACAAATTTTCAATTACTCTTAATTCATTTTTAACAAGAACTGTCTAAAAGACACTTAATGCATGAATTACATTTTATAGAAATGCAAATTAATTTATACTACTAATTTTGAATTGGAAAAAAAAGTACCAGTAATGTTTAATTTCAAATCACAGATTTGAATGCATAATTTAGAAACTTAATTTTGTTTACAAATTAATGTTAATTCTTGATCTTATTATATAATTGTTTCATTATTTTTAAATAGGTTATACAGTGTATTTTTGTGTAAGGAGTTAAAATTTAGTTTTCTATGTTTATTAAATATACTTATTAGATGAGATTGAATATTTCTTTGATTTGTGCATTCAAAATGCTTGATTTCTATATATTACTATATATAAAGTCAATGATCTAAGCTTAAACATTCAAGTTTTGCAAAAAATAAGAAGTATAATACTTTTGACAAGTTGTGAACAGCTTAATGCCAAAGGCTTTTGTTAAGGGTTTTATCTAATGATAATACTAAAGTTTTCTTTTATTTTTTGTCTTTCACTTTAAAATTATGGAAAATAAAGTGTCATTTAAAAAGGAAAATTTCAAAACATGCATTAGCAGTTTTATTGCTTAAACAGTAATTGAAAACAATATTGAGATACAAAGAAATAATCATTTGATATGATTATCTCTTTGTATTTCATTATTAAAATATAAAATTCCAGTGATAGAGAGGAGATAATAATATAAATTGAATTATGTTAAAAGTTAGCTAATTATGTAAAGTTTCAATCATAAACAATAATTTAGATCTACTGAAAAAATGATAATCTTACATTTGTTTCAATCATTAGCATAGTTAAACATATTATTTTTTCATAAATATTTGATTTATAATACTATGTTGAAATGGAGAAGTGCCTAAAACTTTGATATCTGCTATATTTTTAATTCAAATGTTTTGAGTATGAATGTATTATGTTGCAGTGTCTGCCCATCCTGGAGCCCATTCCTTGCAACAAGGTGTATCCGGACAGCATTCCAATCACCATCCGCCACAATCGCAGACTCCTGGTGTGCATCCTTCACCCTCACCAGTCCATCAGGTACCAACACCACATGGTAACCATTCCCAACCACCAACGCCCACTACAGTCATGTACCCTGCAGGTGCTATGGGTCAACATCCTCTTCAGAGTGTGGCACACCATAATCACACTCAACAATTGAGCCATCCATTACACCAAGCTCACCATCCAGGTTTTCCTAGTGGGCCTCAACCAGTTGTCCTAATGCAGCAGCAGCAGCAACCTGCACCTCCCTCCCATCATGGACACCAGCCAGGTGCAGCACACCACGCTCTACATATGCATACTCTACATAGTCAAAATCCAGGAAATCACATGGGAAATCCTGCTCATATATTACCCCAGATGACAATAATCCCTACAAGTGCTGCTATGCCCACCACAATATCTACTCCACCATATGTTCAACATCCTCAAGGTAAATTAAATCTTCATTTGAAGTGTTTATAACTTTAGAAAAAATTTTCGTAAAACAAAGATCAAAAGCTATAAACCATCAAAAATTATGATTTTGTTGCTTTATAACATCAGCTGTGTAAGGTTCTTTATTGTGTGCAAGGTTCAATAATTGATCTGTGCATAAAATTCAACAATTGTAATATTATATGTTAAAAGTAAATATGGTATTCTTATTAAACTGAACAAATTAAGAAAATATTTTTGGGGAATAAACTGGTTATATGCTATCATATGTATTTTATGATACTAAATAGTTCTAAAGTAATTTGATAAACTTTTTTGTGACTAAAGTTTACACTGATGTGCCAAAAATCCATAAAGTAGTCTATATTAAACATACAAGCAGCAGGAATGAAGATAGACTAATTTATGTATTTGTGAAAAGGTCATATGTAAGCTCAATATTAATAAAATAGCTTCAGTGTCTTATCTAAAAAATTCATAAACTGTACATTACTTGCAAACATATTGGTTGGCCCTAAAATAACTTGAAATTTTTGACTTAATCAGGCACATAATAATTAAGATATTTTAATGTGACACAAGCTGTAGGATGCAAGGCTTAAGTTATGAACAAATCATTGGAAATAGGGGTGGTATCTTTATATTTTATTCACCATGGCATGGACATAATTTCCTTGCTTTAGTTTATCTGATCATTAACTGAAAATGGTTGTATGAATTTACTGAGAAACTGTATGCAGTTATTCATAAATTTCGAGTTAAACATATTATTTGCTGACTAATTCCCAATATTTCAAATTTTAAAAATCTAGATTTCAGTAATTTTTATAATTTTTGGCAGAAATTTATAAAATCGTGCTTTGTAGATAAATGTGCTATTTTTTTTTTTTTTTTTTTTTTGGGAAAATGATGATTTTTTAGAAAAATATACTAATATATACAAAGCATGAAATATCATGCATTAAAAAATTAACATTCCAAGTATCCTGACAAATGTTGTAATCAAATCGATTTTACTCTCCAAGCTGGCTGTTTAATGATTAGCATTGTGATATTCAGTTCAATAGCATATGCATTCAACACCCACCATATTAATCTGGATGTTTATAGTGGTTCAAAGTCCACTCTAAATTGTAGGATTTGTGCAGATTAATGTTTTAGTGCAAAAATGTGACAACAAACCAAAGTTGCATACAACCAAGCCTTGCGTAGTCTAATGTAAATTTTTTTCACTGGCTGATTTTCTATGCAGTCTGTAATTCAATTAAGGGGAACTTGAGCCTATTGTTTTTTCCCTCTATTTTAAACTAGTTAAACAATAACAGTACATAATTGAAGCTTTTAAATAGAAAACGTAAAATCCATATTTTGCAATAAGATTTGCTGCAAATTTAATTTTTTTGAATCATTTAATTTATAGCTGAAATTATGAAAGAATGTAATAGCTTAGTACAAAGTCAGGAAATTGTATTTTTTTTTTTTTTTTTTAATGTATTTGATTTTTAGCTGTAATAAAAATATTGCAACTAAAAATCTTGTAGTTCATCCTTTAGCATAAGTTTTTTTTAATAGATTTATCATCTCAAAATTATGGAGTTTTCAAGTACTATTTCAGAAATCTACTAAATTGCCAATTCAGAATTACTAAAATTAATATTTTAATTGATAAGTTCTTGAAATTTTTAATTAAAAAATAATTACAGTTTTATGAATTTGAAATTAATATTTTTTGCAAAGTTTCTCTTGGAAATTAGATAAAATAATTTTTAAATAAAACCTTTATTATTTTATATGATTCATAATGAATGTTGCTCAGTTTTTCAATTTTAAGTTTAGTCCTAATAATTAGAATCTTCATTCTCATATGTTACACATTCTTTAAATAAGTGAAAAAAATATTTTGTTGCAAACATCTTATAGTATCATTCATTGGGAAATATTTCTAAAATATTTCTAAATCCAATATCTATTTGATATGTAAATTAGTGCTCTTTTTTTATTAAATGAATAGTCTTGTGTTATCATTGTGATTTACCAAATTACCAAATACGATTTACATTTAAAAAAATGGGAAAATAGACTAAATAGTTCTTACTATAAAAATCATAGAAGTTATGGCTGCTTAGTAACTAGCACTTTAGCTTCTAACACCGACGCCCATCTGGAGCAATGATATCTAATTTGAAACCTATACTGTAGTTCCTGGATAGATTGATTCATGTGTGCAAAATAGGTTTTGTTGCTCAACAATTATATCTTAAATAATCATTTGAACACATTTGTTATGTGATTTATTAGATTAGATTGATTTTATTCTTACAAAACTGATCTCATAATATAAAATAATATTAAGACTGAGATAATTATTTGATATTGTTTTAATATTTATTCTCTAATCTCTTATAGTATGATAAAATTTGGGTATATTTGTTTACAGCAAATACTTGGCTCTTTATATTGTATACATTTTAAATTTTTTTCCCACACTATTACATTACTTATCATGATTTGAATTTAATAGCCAATTTGAGTTTTGATAATATTAAAAATAAGTTATCTAGACTTTGTCCATTTGTTTATTGGATGATAACTCACACTCTAAAATTTTAAAGTTTGGTTGCAGTTATTCAAGACTTGTGATGAAACATTTATTCTTTAGAAAATTTTCATGCACTATATATCATAAATTATATTATAATTGCATTGCTATGTAAACAAGTTACGTTAAATGAAAATTTAAATAAAAAAAGGGTTTAAAACCGATTTGTGTCTTAATCAGTGTAATTGCAGATATCAAATGCATGCATCTGACTATCAAGCTTTCATATTGTAAAAGTGGAACAATTTTGTATTTGTGATTTGTTTTGTGCATAAGACTTAAGCACAAAATTTGCTTCATTTTTTCAATAAATTTAACTTTTTATTAGTGTTTGATTAGCATTTAATAAATTTTCTTTTTTTAGGTGTGTGAACATAGATATTTTTAAATGAAGTACTGAAAGAAAGACAACATGCATACCTTAGTTTCAAGTTTATTTATTTCAATATAAGGACTAATTACAAAAGTAAAACAAACAAACAAACAAACAAACTAAGTATGTAGTTAGCATAATAAAAGTTCTTTATTAAATTGTTTCCAGCTTTCTTAAAAAAAATTATTTTGAATACAGTTTTATAATCAAGCACATACTCTGAATAAAGAAGATTTAACATTTTTCTTTATAAGACATACATAAAATCTGAATTTATTAGATTTTAGCAAAGGAAAAATGCATAAATATTCCATTTGGTTGCAAAAATGTGAGTATGGATGCACATTTTAACATAATAAAATTTTAGCAATATCAATTTTCTGGCTTTTGTACATTAATCAAGCCAATTCAAAGAAATAAAAAAGCAATATGCCTTATTTGTAAAATATGAACAATTTCCTCAAAATAATATAATACATTAAAATACTTTTATTAAATATTTGTGTTTTATATTAGTTTACTAAGACTCTTCAATTTTATCAAATATATATTTAGATTACATGAAATTAAGGAAGTGTCTTGATTTCATACTACAATGAAAATTGGTACGAAATTACGGTACTACACCGAAAGCTGACTAATAGGACTGAGATTAGCATATCTATTTGATTTTATATAATTTAATCTTTTTGGCCATTAAAACTGCTACATGAAAAATGTGATAAGTTTAATAAATAAAATTTTTGTTATTAGAAAAGAGCTGTTATAAAATAAAAATGATTAAATTTTCAACATCCATATAACATAGATGGTAATGGTGTTTGAATGTGAAGAAACTTACTAATTTTCCAAACTGCATTTAAAAGTTGTAAAAAAGAGAGTGCTTACCATCATACTTCTGACTCAATAGTGGTCAAATTATAACCTAATTGGTGTGTGACTTATGGTAACAGAATATTGTTGCTTTTATCAGTCAAAATCCTGTTATTAGTATATAAAATAATTGGATGTAGGATTATCATGGAATACAGTCAAATTGGCTTGCTATCACTTACAACAAAGAAAAAAAAGACATGTTATCTGCATAATCTTCATCAGGTCATTGAACCAGAACTTAACCTACCAGGGTCATTTTTTTGGTCAAAACAAAAATTGGAAATAAAAAATAACAGTTTATTTCAGCTCAAATATTTTTAGTCATTATTTTGTTACTGTAAGTAACTTATTTTCTAATTTAATATTAATCATATAGTTGTCATATGTACTATTACTTTTTTGTTTTAGTTTAGCATGAAATTACTTGTAGAAAAGCAAATTTCATTCAGCTGTATCAACTAGTAATTTAGATAATTTTTTAAGAAAAATATCAGTCTGAAATGTTTATCTCAGCATGAGATGCATAGCTGTTTATATAGACCAGGGATAAGCATCAAGGGAATCGCAATTGACTTGCTGACCCCAAAGATATTGGTGTGATTGCAGATGCTAATTTTTATCAAGAAAAATGGGCTTAATGACTCATGGTGATCATGAGACAAATAAAAATTGAAAGCTTTTGATTCTGAAAGAAAGAAAATTCTGAAGAAAGTCTGCCAGTTCCTGGTACAGGCTACTTAACGAAAAAAATCAGATCAAGAAATATCTTGTGTGGGAAAGAAAAGGATTGTGGTGTATACATATTCTGTGTCTAATTAGTTAGGAAACATGAAAACACAAGTGATAGTTGGTATTAATTTATGGGGAGCAAGTACAACAGTCAAGAATAAGTTTAAAATCATTTATATCTATAAGTGATAAAAAATATTTTCCTGTCTTTTGTTGCGCACCCTAAGCTGTGTTTATGATGACTCTTTTTCACAAAGCAGTCATAGGAGCTGAAAGTCCATCTAGATAGAAAAATCTTTATTGGTATGTAAGGATTTTAGTTCAACTTTTGAAAGTAATTTAGATTATTTTAACTATAAATGAATGAAATTAAAATTGTTGATGCCCTATAACCCTAGTGGAAGCAAATTTGAAACTATTAAGTTACCATATTTTCCTGTATGTAATCCACAGCAGCGGATTATCCACAAGCCCTTTATTCAAGCAAAAGAAAAAAAAGCGTCGCATAATCCGCGTCAATTTTTTGCGACGAATAGTCGAAAATTTAGTGCCAAACAAAATAAAAAAAATATAATTAAGAATATAATTTCTACAGAAAAGAACATTCATAATGATAAATATCTGTTTGAATCCACCTCAAGGCCAAGTGCGATTAACTGAGATGAAAGAACATCAATCAATGTATGAACAGATTCTAGTAAATCGTATCGATTTTTAAATTTTAATAACTTTTAAAATGAGATTAGACATTCTAAATATAAACTATATTTATTTTGTTAATAGTTAAATGAAAGAAAGGGATTACTATCTAACTGCGCATGGAATACATTTTTTTTTGTACCATGCCTGCTTTGTTTTTCACATTACACGTTTGTCGAAATTTTTTTTCATTTGCTTTCCCTATAACTTTCAATTTAAAATTTACTCTGTAATTTCATAATTTTCATTTCCTATGACAAGATATGAATCTGAATATTTTTAGAGCGAAATAGTTCAAGCCAAGACAGAATGATGTTAACGAATTGCAACTTTAATAACCACTCAGAAGAACTGAATTCGTCCTTGAACGTAATTGGACAATGCTAATTATGGTTAAAATAAGTCAACTGAGTATTGGCGCCATCTGTTATTTATTCTATGAAACATAAACCGCATTTCTTTCAAAACTTTATTGTAAACTTTTCTGATGAAAAATAATTTTTGAAAGATTATCAGCGGCAGCGTATGATACGCAGAACAAGATTTGGAGCTTTTTTAACCCATAATCTGCGAATTACATACAGGAAAACACAGTAATTATTTTTAGTCAATTTTTACAGAATTTGGACCCATTGCAAAATATATAAAATCTTAAAAAAATTCTTTGTGGAAATGATATATAAATCAGTTATCTAACAGGGAAGCATCGCTAGAAGTAGTTTATTTGAAACCAGGTGATCAAATTTTGCTTTTTTATAAAGGTATATTCTAAGCACCTTTTATAAAATGTTTACAATATATTTAATCGTATATGAGGAAACAATCTTACTCAAAGCGTTGAAAATGAAGATAATTTAGATCGAATAACAGATATCCTATTTACAATGAGGATGACATTTTGTAAACTAATTTTAAATAATTTTGACTGGGAAGGGAATAAAATTGCTTATCCGCTCTTGTTTAAAATTGCAATGATGATTTTGGCAGCTCCTGCTGTTTAAATTAGTGTTGAAATTGCATTTTCGGGTTTGAAGATTCAATTTTCATGTTAAATTGATAAATATTTTTTACATAATTATTGCAAGGCTAAGTGTATAAAAGTAATATTAAAAGAAATTTCAATTTTAAGCATTTATATATACAAAAAAAAAAATTCAATGTGAACTTCTTCTCATTCAATAAATTAACTAAAAGATTTTATTCTAAGTCATTGACTATTTTTTTTATAAAATTTTGTTTTCCTATTCAAAATTAATCATTTAGCAGTAGACTAAAAAATGTCAGGATTGTGATAAATTAGATTTTTCTCTTTTGAAAGTAAACTATAAGTTTGACGTGCCTTGAGTAGATTACATTTCTTTCATATCATTCATTTTAACAATAAAAAAAAAGATAAAAGTAGATTCACTCTGTTTGAAATAAAATTACATATTTCATGCATAATTTTTTCACATAAGGTTAGAAATATATCAATAACTAAATTATTGGCTATTCTAAAATTTTTTAATTATCTTAAATGTAAATAATAGAAAAAATGCAGTTCCAATTTATGTTAAATCATAGTATAGGAACTATCATTTTACAAGGTTGGCAAAATAGTAATCTTTAAATTGCAATTTAGAAGGAAAAGGAATATTGAGTTGATAATAAATTTTCTTGGCCTACGATAAAATCAGTTTTCAACAAAAAATTAACTATGAGAACGAAATTAGGGCATTGGATTTCTTTGCTATATTTATTCAATAGGACAAAATGGCAATTCCAGAAGACTTGAAAAAGTGCTTTGTAATGCCACATTGTAAAAGCTTTAATTCATTTTTTCTATCATTTTTGGGATTAATAAAATTCTAATTAATTTCAGATTACTTTTTAATTAAGTGTTACTTAACACCCGAAACTTAAAAATTAATTGAATGCCTAGTGTCCATTTTAATTCAAAGTTCTTTTCAGATTTGGGAAAAATTATCTCTTACATGTGAAGTGATTACAAAATTGAAAATTCATTTTTTTAAATTTATTTTCTTGTTAAATATTTGTTTTTTGTTAATTAAATAGTAACATATTAAACCTTTTTTATGCTTGGTAAAAATAATAATAAACTAAAACTTGCTCAGCATCTCAGATTGGCAATTTTTATACTCATAGTGTATTGTAAATATTTGCTGAAGCATAATACTAATAATGCCTATAGTTACATCAGTCTAGAGTTCTTAAATATAAAAGCTGAGTAATTTTCCAAATTAATGTAACTTTTTGTAATAAAAGAATCCGATACATATCTGATCTGCATTCATGTACAACCATATTCTTATATTAATGTAACACTGAATAATACTCAAAATCCATTATAAAATATGAAAATATTTATTGTATAAAATCACATACAAAAATATCTTTCACTAATATATTTGGTATATAAACTTTGTATAAAAATATATCAAAAAATATATATATTTAGCTTGTGTAAAATAAAAAGTTTACATTTTTATAACTGTATATAGGAACTTAGATTTTTAGTGATTTTTTTCCTTTCATTTTCTCCTACGAAACGCTCTTTTGTCAGATAATTTGATTACAATTGTATTGTAATTACATACAAAGTCAAACTTTAATGATTTTATCTCTGGTGTCAAAAACCTCATTTAATTTTTTCTTTTTTACATATTATAAACATAACAATGCTTTAGTTTTTCCAATGGTAAAAATACAAGTATCTGAATTCAAAATTGTCTCATCAAAATTACCTTTGCGTATACAATTATGTATTAAATAATAGCTATTGCTGTATGTGTTTTGTAATATGCTTAACTGCATAATTGAAATCAAATTGATTTGTAGCACATTTAGTTTTTTAAATTTGATGAAACCTTCATTGAAAAATCGACACACTGGTAACCTTGAACTAATGAACTGCTTGAAATTATATCTACCCAATGATTAGCATAAAATGTGATGTTACTCTCAGTTATTCCTCCACTTGCTTCTATTAGAATATTAGGAAATTGAAGCTTAATGGCTAATGCAGCTGTCTTTAAATCCTAAATAAACAAGCAAATATTTCAAGTTTTTATATATAACCAATGACATTTTTGACGTTTTATTCAATTTATTAGGGCATATTTACTAAAAAAAAAATATTTCACCTCAATACTTTGAAAATTAACAATAAATCATTGAACTCTTAGCAAAATGATTAGTAACAAATACTAATAGCAAAACAATAAATAAGTTTTTTACAAAAATAATTTTATCTTCAAAACCATTGAGTTCGGAAAGTAATTTCGTTTTTCCCTACTGGATCAATATTTTGTTAGTAAAAACCAATCATTTTGAGGGTGGAATTATGCTACTACCAGAAAGAGGG
The DNA here is from genome assembly GCA_030067965.1 of Latrodectus elegans. Taxonomy (NCBI): domain Eukaryota; kingdom Metazoa; phylum Arthropoda; class Arachnida; order Araneae; family Theridiidae; genus Latrodectus; species Latrodectus elegans. The sequence continues at coordinate 7,841,027 of CM057810.1, forward strand.
CAAAAGTAGTTACACTAGAAATGACAATGATACAATTCAATTATATAAATATTCATTCGTTGAACGCTTTTCATTTTTATAAAAAACAAAATAACTTTCCAAACAACCTAATATGAAAATAAATTAGTAAATTTAAAAGCTTATTGTTAATCTAAACATATTAAAAGGATCAAATTTGAACATCAAATGTACCCGGTGACTTTACTATTCATTAATTCAAATGATAGCATAAAAAGGAAAAATATATTACAATTAGATATGTATGCTAAAAATTTCTTGTTGACAAGTTGTCTTTAGTTTAATTAGGCAAATTTTATGTCAACATTAGTAATTTCATTTTCTTTCTCAAAACAGTGCTACTGGAAATAAAAAAATTAATATTTAACAAAATTTTTATGTACTGAGTTATGGATTTTTCTGGTAACTGGCAGTCAACATTGTTAGAAAAAATTATACATACTAAAATTCTCAACAAGTAAACAGTAGGATAATTATAAAAATAGGACTTCAAAGTAATTGAGGATTATGTAGCGTAGCTATTGATCTCATTGCCCTCTGAGAGCACTGAATATTCAAGAGTTCAAAATTGAAGTTAACAAACATAACTGGATTTAATGCATGAAAATTTGATATAGCAATACCATATGTTGTAAGTCATAAAATAATTCAAAATAAGATGTGTCATGATGCACTTTCTATTGTGTTGTCTTTTTTGTTTCCTTTAAGAAGTATGGCCAGATACATAAATGTCACAATTAGTATATATTGTTTCAAGCCTACTAAAAAATCACTGACAGTAATTTTGATTCTTCCAAAAATGCTGATTTTAATGCATGTTAGGTACTGAGCAATGGTTTTTGGTCTGCACTTGAAGCACCATATAAGTGTTCTATAGGATTGAGATTTGGTAACCTTGATTGCCATACCATTATATACTCTTCTTTCAGATTATAAGAAAATGCAGAGTTGGGTGTTATAGTCCATAAAAAATGAAAAGGTCTCTTAGCTCATTGAAATATATCACATATAGGATTGGAATATCTCACCTATATTGCTGCATGAAACAAGATGGAGCAATGTATATCCATTCAACATAGTCCTCAATACAAGGATATCAGTGCCATTAAAACATTGATTTCTCTGATATTTGCATCTTTCATTACCCCCACTTATTGTTCCAGGTACTATAGTGAGTTGTTGAGATAGATTTCTGAAGTCATGCATCTAAAGTCAAATAGAGATTCTTGAGAGGGTCTTGTACAGTCCTTCTAATAATTGTATCCAATGTCTGAAATTATTGTGATTATCATAATTTGAAATCCAACTTGGACAATACTTGTAACCCTGAATGTGATAGTAAACTTCTAACCTACTAGTAGCTCTAAATCACAATTCATCAAGTGAACAATTCCATGCATTAATTTTAACTAAAATATACTGGTGTTCAAAATTAAAAGTATTTTCAGAACTATTGGAAAGATTTTTATGAAATTTGATTTGTTTATACATTGATAAATTACAAAACAAATAACCATGCAACTGTTATAAAATATGATCATGTGTAATACTCATTGAAGTCGTAAAGTATGTAATAGCAGTTGCATAATAGAACAAGAAATGGGGATATGGTCCTTTCTTGCAGATACACAAGCCTCAGCATGATTTCATACTGGAAATAAGACAGTTCATGATTTCCTATGGTAATTGCTTCCACTTGTTCAGCAACACTGTTTTCAGGCCTTAGATGGTTTTTGGAGGGGGTTGCAATTGACCTCACCAAAGCGTTCTAGATATGCTCTATACTCTGCGTGGCTTTTCATTATCATTCATTAGGTTGAACTCAACCTCACCTTCATGCATAAAAAGGCAAACACAGGGCTCCAAGAACTCATTTCTATGCCACACTGTTTCTGTCAAAGATATAGAGGGGTGTCTGGTCATTTAACATTATGTCTGACCATACCATTAAACATCTGCAGCCATAATGGTTGGTTACTATCTATGAATATATATACATACATAGTGATGCAGGCAAGCACAGGACTGTACCTTTATGTTAATGGATTTGGAATAACCCCCTGTCACCAAATACCTCATAATTTTGAAACGATCACATCTGAACTGGCACCTCATCTCTACACACCAGCGGAAGGACTTTACACACCAGCGGGCTCACATATTAACTTGGACACGTCCCCAACCCACAGAACTCCAGTAACATAGTGAGGGAGAGTACAGCGTGATCACCCTCCCAATCACTGCCCGTGGCAAGTAATGCTTCATTTTGTTGATCTTAATGGGAAACAGCTTGAAGCTACTGAGCCATTGGAGCTTTTATATGAATATACTGCAGAAATCTGTGGTTAGACATCATTAAAAAGTGGCTGTTTATTGTTCCTAATTATAATCTCTATACTCTTTGCACCATGATAAACAGAATTCCTTCACACAAATAAGCGGCACACAAATCATATATCTTCCTGCAAACAACTCTCTCTCATGAAGTCTTCTGGAAAAGTCACCCTTGAAACTCTGCTTACTGTGACCATATATAAATATTGAGAAGCTGTAAAATCCCTGTCACGCTTTGCTAGAGTAGATAAAGGAGAATCATCTCCAACCATCATGGCTCTTGAACGAACTTGCCCAGGCTTTCTCAATAGATCCAGTTTCTACTGAAACTGTTATCATAAGTTCCAGGAGGCTGAATCCACGACACTGGTTGTTAAATGGAAACCCTCTACTAATCTGGACTTGATATGGCCTGTTTCAAGCCTCTCCATATTTGCCACCTCTTTCCATCATCTAAAGTTGGTAATTACACATTGTTACTGTTACAATTTGAATTCAATCGACTGATGCACAAAAACACTAAGAAATTCAGCAAGATATGCCAGCGAACAGAAAGCTTGTTTTGTAATTAGCGCTTATAAAACCTGTTCCTCTACTAGCTTGGCTCTGCTCACACATAAGTGTACACTTACATATTTGATGTACATGATTTGTGTCTTTGTTTCGAAATAGTGGTTTTATATTTCTTTCAGTTCTTTTCAAGAAGTTTGAAAAAATATGCAAATTCTCTTCTTTTTGAATTCTGTGTACACAGAAAAATGGAATTTTACAAATTTGATAGTTTTAGAAAACTGCAGCTAACTTTTTCTTTTTATAATCCTTTTTAACAAAAAGTGGGTACTAAATACTTATAATGAACTTGCTTCCTAAATTACACTTTATAACATTAACAGCAAAAATATGTAACTAACTTTGGACACCAGTGTATCTCCAGATGTTGCATTGAGGAGTGGTAGTTCAAATGTTTATCTAGTAATTCACTTGTTTAGCTTATCACCATATCCTTATTGTATCAATTTATGGAATGTACTAATTATTTCTTACTCACATCCAAACTACCTTTTGTTATGAAATTGCATAATGGACAACCTAACAGTTGGAAACATAACTGCTGCATATTTGCCTCCAATACTGACTTTTCATAGATAGAATGTCTTATTTGTGTCATTAGGGAGGAAATTACAGAAGCACTCAAACCATCTATCTTACAGACAGGCATGTAGAAAGAAGGGTTAGAACCCCGAATCATACATTCTGTAAATAGCAGTCTCTATTTGATGCCAGTAAAATACTAGCAGCTGATCACCTGCATACTTATTATCTTTTTAAAGTATTCTATAGAAATGGCATCTGATGTTAAAGTCTGAAGCAAAGAATTTACATTTAATTATTTTAAAATTTTGATTTTCTTTTATTTCACACAACAGTTCTTCAGAGAAATGATTTAAATACATTTTTTAATATAAATATTATAACTTTCAAATTTCTCATATTTCAATAAAATTATCGATTTTGCTCTTAAACAAATGAGCAATAAAAAAATAAAAATAACTACATATATTTAAGTTTTCTCAATGACTTATTCTGATTGAGGTGTCATATTTGTATGTTATTTTTTACTTAGAACCTCTTATAGCAATATATTCAAACTTATTATTTATCTTATTCATATGATAAGCTATTATTTTTGCATTTTTTTATTCCTTATTATTGAATTTTCCATATAATACCCTTGACATTTAATAATTAGTATATATATATATATATATATATATATATATATATATATTGGAATATGAATAAATTATGGAATGATAAAAGTAGGAAATACTGATATAACATTCAATTTTCTCCCATTCATCTTTTAAAAATCATGAAATGTTATTTATTTTTAGTGAAGCAGCTTATATATAGAATATTAATAAAATCTCCATAACTTAAGAAAATATTGGAATTGCAAAAATATTTATGTTACTGTTATTTATGACACTTGGACAAACCAAGTTCGCTTTGCCTTGGCTATGCGAATTTAAGTCAATAGGGTACGTCTTTCATTTTTAATCAGAACATCATGAAAGGGAAAGTATAACTTTAATGTTTAAATATTCTTATAGATGAAAAATATTTATTTACATTCTTATTAAGTTCTTTAATATATATATATACTTAGTATAGTTAGATATATTTTGATAAAATATTTAAATGTAATAATTTAAGTAGCTATTTTTCAATTACCTCTGGTTGAAAATTGTCCAGCATAATAATATCACAATTTGTTTTGCAAGCATCCATAGCTTCTTCTAAAGAACGACATTCTACTTCAATTTTTAGTGAAAATCCACACAACTTTTGAGCAGCTTGTACAGCCTATATAAATATTTAAAAAAAATCAAACAAAATACATAAAAATTTAAAAGCTATTTGGGAATATTAAAGAAATAATTTTAATTATAATTTTGGTAACTTAAATGTTATATTTATACACTATAAATATTCTATGAATTTGAAAAATTGAATATTAAACTTTTAGTTGATAAATATTTGTCATTTTATATAATAAAATATAGTTAAGAAATGATTGCTTTTTATGAGCATATATTTTAAATAATTTTAAAGTATTAAACTGGGTGATTTGGTCCAATAAAATTTAAAACTGACAGTTTTATTAAGACACTTTAATTTTATCATTGTAAAAATGTATTAAATAATTAAAATTTTCTAAGCTATTAATCAGCAGCTGATTTTATCTGCACATAAAAGGTATCTTTGTTTCAAGATTTATATGGTAATATAACTTTTGTATTGTAATATACTATTATGGTGATAAATGAATTTTGTTCTATTCAGAGTTGATTGATATGATTTGCTATACATAAATTTGCAATCTTTTTCTGATTGTATAATTTATGTAAAGAAATTCTCACAAGTGAAAATACGAGCCCAAGGCCAATATAAAAGAAACTGAACTAGTAAAATGTTTAAACATATAATTAAGTATTTAACAAATACTTAGTCACCTGTTAAAACTAAAAACCAGTTGTAATGCTTAAAAAATCTCAAACTAATGTAAAATATTTGAAGATTTTAAAATTAACTGGTAACTTGAGTTAATCACATCTGCCAACTCTTAGTTTTTTTTTTTTTTTTTTTTTTTGAAAAGAAAACAGATAAAGAATTTTAAAACATTTGGGTACAAGTTCAGTATCCCCATATAAGATTTCTCGCCAAATCTGGCGCCCTTTGTTTACTGCGTAGTGTTGCCGATTTCAGCTTTTGTTTTTATTTTAGTGTTGCCAAATTCAGTTTTAGTTACTTTTTTTTGTTGCCACTATTCAATTTTCTTGTGTTTAACATAAATTTTAAAGCTATTTAAAATTTACTTCGATTTTCATTGTTCTAGAACATTCTATGTCCCACGTTTTTTTGACGTTTCTATTTGAATTGGAAGCCATTTGTCTTTAGTTTGCTGTAGGTGCAATTAAGGGATGTGCTTCGTTGTCACCAGCGTCTAATCATCATAAATTTTTCTTTTTTATAATTTCTTTTGCATTAATTCTTTTTATTTGGTTTATTTAATATATATTTATTATTATCTTATTAATTTAATTTATTATTATCTTATTAATTTAATTTATTATTTAAATTCTGAATGTATTTTTTTTATTGTATTAGTGTTTGATCTTTATTTACTTTAAAAGTGTATATATTTAAAAAAATATTCTTTTCACGCTTACCTTAAAATTTATAAAGTGTATATATTTAGAAAAATATTTTTTGAATCCTTTTTTTTCAATTTTATAAAGTAATTTATATTTAAAATAATATTTTTTGCATGCCTTTTTTTTGCTTTTTTAAAATTTTATAAAGTGTAAATATTTAGAAAAATATTTTTTGCCATGCCTTTTAAAAAAAAAAAATAAATAAACTGAAATGTGACACTGGTGACAGCGACAAAAATGTCGAAATAAGCATACCAATCAGCATATTAGCTAAACTTCATATCAAGTAAGTCCATCATTTATATTTATTTCCCTTTTTTAATTTTCTAAAATGCTTATTTTTCGATCGAACTTCGGGAAATATTCCGTGTTAGCTTGGCGCGCTTACATTGGCGACTTGGCGACGAAAAAAATTCGCCGCGTTCGCCAATATATGGGGATATTGAACTAGTTCCAACATTTGTTTCATTATTCACTTACTGTGAATAAAATTATGATTACACGAGAGTATTATAAAAATTAAATTTTATTATACAAATATTTTGCTTTCTATTGAATTCAAAGTAGGTTTGTATTGATAAATTGTTTCCAAATAAAAACAGAATATAAATGTGAATTTATCCAAAATATTTATGAAATGAAATGGTCATAAAGAATATTTATAAAATGATTATTTCAAATTGTTTAGTTAATACAACTTGATGTTACTTCATCAACAAGTAAATTTAATTCACAAATAAAGGAAATTTTTTTGAAAATTGTAAAAATATATATATATGGGCGCTTTTTGACCCATAGCAGTAATGACCAAACTTATATGGAAGATACTAATAAAGTTTAGAACTCAGTAATTTGATGTAAGTCTACTTTCTGCCATAGTGATAATTTTTCAAACAAACGTCACAAATTTACAGAAACTTAAGAATTCTTTAACATACAAAATTACAAACTACTAAAACAAAAAATAATTTTTACAGTGATTATTTATATTAATACTGTTCACACAGTGGAAACATGTTCACTTTAAAGATGAATTTCATCAGTGATCAATAATGTATGAAATTAAAAATATTGTAGTAGTATTGATGTATCACCAAGGTTTTACTAAAAGCCAAAAGTTCTACTATCGCTACTGTAAGAAAAATATTTTGCACTTTCTTAATTGGATATTGATTTATACTGTAATCAAACTTTAATGTTATAAAACTCAAGTATATATATTCTAATGGTGTTTTGGCTGCAAAAAACTAATAATAAAGTTATTAGTTTCATATTCAATTATGAAATTGGTATCTTTATTGTAACTTTCTTTAAAATCTGAAGGTATGGAATTTTTTGCAAAAATAAAAGAAATAAATAATAGTTATTTATTTCAAATTTAAGTGAAATAAATTACAAAGTTTTTACACTTATTAAGAATGAAATTTTATTTTCAATATCCTTGTTTATTAAATGTTAAAAGATAAGTTTAAAGTTTTTTTGAAAGTCAGTGTTGGAACATTATTTTTTTTTAATAGAACTATATTTTTGCAGTGAAATTAAGTTGTTGGAAATATTGGAAATCTACTTAAGTATTTTAAGATATTTTAGTTTTAAGCATTACATATATAAAAATATTTTAATCATTATAAATTTGGAGTCTTTATTTAATATGTAAACAAATAAGAGATTTTATTCAAAATTCATTATTTTTTTATTAACTTTTATTTCCCTATTCAAAATCTATCATTTATCAATAGACTAAAAAAATATCCAGATTGTGATAGTAAAATTTTTCTCTCTTGAAAGTTAGCATATAATGTGAAATATTTTGATAATTATTAAAAAATTGATACAGTTTTGCACAAATTCTATTTTCTCCCAAAAACTCTTTGAATTAGAAGTTACTTGAATTAACAGGATAGATTATATATACTAATAACATAAGGATAACATCATTATTTTCTCTAATTGTACATATAGATTATTTTTTTCTAACAATAATGATAATCTTGCCAATTGCAGAATAACTAACATGTAATTAATTTTTTAAAGCATTTTGCATTATCAACTATATTCCATTTATTAAGTAACCACATTTAGCATTTAAAAATTACAATTATAGTATAATAAAGATTTAGATAGATAAAAAGATTTAGATAGATATAGTATAGATAAAGATAAAGAATTATAGTACATTAAAGTTCTACAATTATAGTATAATAAAGATTTAAATTTTCTGATTGTTTCATTAAACACAAAAATGTTTCTGATGTAATAAATAATTTACACTGCTCATTTATCTTCTAAGATAAATTTATTTATAACTATAAATCTGCCTTACTTTTTCAATAGATCCAGCAATTGCTACATGATTATCCTTTAACATAACCATGCTTGATAAATCATATCTATGAGTATCAATCCCTCCCACAATCAATGCATACTTTTCTACCATTCGAAACCCGGGTGTTGTTTTTCGTGATCCAGCAAGTATTCCAGTCCAACCACTATTTGCTAGGATAGTCTGCATTCTGGCAGCTGTTGTTGCTACACCACTTGCACGACTGAGTATATTGAGAACCACTCTTTCCGCTAACAACAAGTTACGAGCAGGGCCAGAGATTTCTGCAACTTCAGTGAAGGTACTCAAGAAAATGCCTTCTTCGAAATGCCAAATTGGTTTAAGATTTAATTCAGAGAAAATAGCATTGGCAAACGGAATACCGGCTAATATACCAGGGCTTTTTATATATATAATAAATTTTGATTCTTTGTCACATACAATACCACCATTGTAATCAAAATTACTAGTATCTTCTAAAAGCCACTGTCTGGCGAGTTCTTGAAGACGTAATGGATGCAAAATATTTTTAGCCATACTTAAAACACGTATAAAATGTTGCTTTTTTCGAAAAACTAGATCTTGTAATTTTAAATAAAGTTATTTCCCTTTAACAGTTGTTTGTTTAAATAGTCAAGATATTAAAATATATAAATCAAACGTTTATAAGCAAATTAGGTAAATGGGCGAGTAATGAAAGTTACTTTTATGTTTCATAAACTCAATCAAGAAGGCGGCTATATTGATAGATTGATCGTATAATTTGATTGAATATATTTCGAAACACAAGCATATAGTTATGCTTGTGCCAATACTTTGTATATTTGAAATTACTAGGAATGAAAATCAGTTTTTATAATTTTCTATTTTTACTCTCGATAAATATCAATTGAATGCAATCAAACATTATTACTTTTCGAAGAATTGAAAACAGAACATCAAAAAAGATAGTGAAATTCGTAATAAACCATGAAAATATAAACATATTGTATGTATCGTACCATTGGAACTCATTGTCATATACGCAAAAAATCACAATGAATTGATGATATATGTTAGATTAACCACTGTTATATTAGATTTATTAGTTATTAGTAGCATTATGACCGTTTTTCCTAATAAAGAAATCCGTAGTTGATCATTGACGTGGTATATTACAATGGCTACTCAATATTGATTTTATTGTTTCATTCATATCAGAGAAGGTTCTATTTTCAATCATTAACAAATATAAGGATCAAAATCTGAAAAACAAATTTCCTTTAAAATATTTTATATTCTATGTTTCTTTTTTGATAATCAACAATAAGGAATGAATTTTGTGAGATTACTAAAATAATTTTTTACATGGTTTTATTCTTATAACAAATATGTAGGTTTCTTGAACCATATCAAAGATTTATGTAAGAGATGTGTATTAATTACTTGTGTGAGGAAAGATACGTTATGATACGCTTGAGCACAAAATCATGAAAATAACCATAAATATTTTATGTAAATCTTATTCTTTCATCATTATAATTCTATATTACATCAAATCCACTTGATGACTATTCACAAGGTCAGAAAATTTGATAAGTAATTTAATGAGGAATATCTTATTAAATGAGAAATTTTTCGTGTTAAAATTAATGAACCAAATAATTACTTTTAATTACAATATTTTACAAATACTTGTATTAATGTCATATCAGATTGGTTTTACTCGATTTCTAGTTTTCGTGCCAAACGTTGAACAATTTTCTTACCTAGCTAAAGAATGGAATTTGGCGTTAATTTTCGTATTTGAACAAGGCTATTTCGAATATATCCCTTTTTAAATATTTCTTATTTTTTCGTGGTTAATGCTGCTGAGAGCACATATTTCTATAAAAATAAAAAAAAAAAAAAATAATAAAAAGCATTAGAAAATAAGAGTGAAATAATTGTAAAAACAAAGCCACTATTTTCATTTAATCTTTAATGTATACAATTGTTTTTGGTAATAATAGCTCAGTGACAAGACAGCTCTCATGGGACTAAGGCTCACAATGGACATGCAACGGTTTTCTTAACTGAGTGCACTGGGATAAGAGACATATAACCCTGTTAAGTAGTCAATCTAATTCTAAAACCTTCACTGTTTAGTTTCCAATCAAGCTTAGAACTCAGTTTTATGGACCCATTGAAGGAACAAAAAGATGAATCAATTTTACTCATATCGAGTGATCGAACTTTAAATCCTCCATCTAAGAATTAATTCTGTATATCCATAATATAATCTGCATGAGTAGAAAATCGTGATATGTATTGTTACACTGCAGGCCACCGTAAATGCATTACTCTGAAGGAAGAATGCAAATAACATGAAATTTGCATTAGCGGAGGTGAGATATGCAAATAATTGGAATTTCTGCACAGACGCACATCATGCGCTCCTGTGGTACTACTTCAAAGCGCTATTTAAGGCTTGAAAATTTCGATGATTTAAAGTTGGACAATTTATTTATTTGTGTATGATTAAAAAAATGATCAATTATGCCTCGTAGAAAACAGCGATCACTTTTTTTTTTTTTTTATCAAATACTCGACAAAGGAAGCATAAGGGCTTATCAAGATTGTGGATTATCTTCCAGGAGAATCGTAGTCGTGTTGGACTAAACCGAACAACTGTAATACGGCTATGGTATCGTTGGAGGTAGGAGGGTACAACGGACTGACGGATTCGATCGCATCCACCTCACTGATGACATGCAAATTGTGCGCACGGCAGTGACGGATTTCTCAGCCACATCATGAGCCATAGCACAGCATATTCAGTCTGAAACACATCTTCCAGTGCTTGCGCGTACCATTCAGTTTACAGTAGAATGGTCTGCCCCCAAGACCGTCCATTACTTAGTCCAGCCTTGACACAGAGCCACCGACGTTTTGGCCGCCAGTGGTGCAATAAAAGAAAGATGTGGATAGCAGAATGGGATAAAATTGTTATTAATTGTTAAAATTTTTCACAGATATGATCAACAGGATAATACATAAGTATCTTTTAATTTTATCAAATTTTTTAAAAAAAATAATATTTCTAAATTATCAAATTGAACAATATTTTTAAGGATCCAAGAATTACAAAAACTCTAAATTTTTAATGCACATCAAAACTTGTAACACAATAGAATTTCTGAAGTGATTGCCGGCTGGCAGTTTTCAGAGGTCCTGGATCTGGCGATCCTCTACCCTCATTAGATAGCTGTTTCTTGGTTGGTGAACTATAACTTGAAACTGATTGGCTTAAAATGAGTTTGAAATTTTAATGGACGGAACTATGGTTATTTCATAAAATTTATTTCAGAATTTAAAAAATTATTGTTGATTAATTTGTCATTTATATATTTGAATTAAATGAAAGTAATAGAATAATGAAATAGTTAAGGAATAAATTGAGAGAAATGAGAATATTTACATAAGAACAGGTAAAGGTATTTATAAGAATTTGTACACGCTATAATACAAGGTATAAATTGGTCTTTAATACAATATATTTATCTTTATCTTTTATATATATATATATTTCATGTATTTACATATACATGTATATTTAAAAAAATCTGTTTTTATATACATTTAATATGCACACAAAAAAAAAAAAACTTTTATCTTTTTTTCCATACAAAGAAGTAGTTATCAAAGATAATTTTTTTTTCTATTTACAGTTTATTTCATGGTGGTTGGTAAGGAAACTTTGGGCAATATCTGAGCAATGAGAGAGGATGCAATCTATTATGGGTACTTAGGTCCTTATAGGACGGAGGCTATTTATTGTTTCGTTATTAGTTTTATCAATATTTTTAATCACGTTATACATTATTTTCGCGAAGAATTCTCTCAGGGTAAGGATTTTTAATTCTTGTCTGATTTTTTGGTTTCTAATGAACCAGGGGGCCTTAACAGCCCATCCGAGGCCTTTATTTTGAAGAGTTTCCAGTTTTTTAATTTTACTATCGTGGGTGTAACCCCAGATAGGGCAGGAAATAAGTGGTCGAAGATATGCTTTATAAATGAGCACTTTATTTTCCATGGAAAGTTTTGAATTCCAGTTGAAAAATGGTATAATGCAGCTGTTTGCCGTTTAAATTTGTTAATAATTTGGATCAGATGCGGGTGCCATGTTAATTGTCTGTCGAAAGTTACTCCCAAGTATTTACAGGTTTGTAACCATGGTATAATTTCGTTATTGATCTTAATTACACTGGGTGGAAGTAGTCTTTTTTTGTTAAAAACTATGGATACACTTTTATTTACATTAATAAGAATTTTCCATTTAACGAACCAAAGCTCAATCTGTTCTAAATGTTTGTTAAGCGATTCTGTGATATATGATGTTTTCCTACCTTGTGCTAGTATAAATGTGTCGTCTGCAAAAAGGTGCAGGGAAGTTAGTGTTGATGTTGGAATGTCGTTCACATAGATAAGACAGAGTCTTGGTCCCCATTTGGATCCTTGTGGCACGCCAGCTAAGATTTGTCTATGTGTTGAGTATGTGGTATCAATACGAACCTGGAACTTTCGCCCCAAAAGATATGAAATTAGTATTTTTATTAGTGGGTCGGGTAGACCAATAAATAATGAGTTTGTGTACAAGTCCACCAATCCAAACTCGATCAAAAGCTTTGGCAATACCAAGGGGAACTGGTCCTGTACTTTTTTTATGTTGAAATCCTTGGGTGATGATTTCTTCTACTCTCATAAGTTGATGCGTTGTTGAATGTGATTTTCTGATCCCGTGTTTTTCAGGGATAAGTATACTATTGTTTTCTAAAAATTCATCTAGTCTATTTAGAATAATTGCTTCGGTTATTTTGCTTAGAGACGGCAGTAGACTAATAGGTCTATAGCTTGAGGGAAAGTAATTGTCTTGTTTTGGTTTTAATATTGGTACTATTACTGCAATTTTCCATTTTTGAGGAAAATACGTTTTTTTTTAATATCTCGTTAATAAGCATCGTAACTTTGAATAATGTTTCGATTGGAATTTTCTTTAGCATTTTCTTTGTTATTCCTTCAATTCCTGGGGATTTATTATCCTTTAATTTCTTGATTATTGTCATTACTTCCGAAGGGGTGGTGCTTTGTATGACTTGTGTGTGTGGTCTGGAGAGAAATCTGAGTATGTTGCTGGCAACCAGATCTTCAATTCTGGTGTCGTGTAGGTCATTAGTGGTGAATTGTGTTTCAAAAACGTCAGCAATTGCTTCTGTTTTTTGTTTGTCTGTGTAAGCAATTGTATTTTGGCCTTGAATGGGTGGAAAATACTGTGGTTTCTTCTTGAACATACTGACGGCCTTCTAAATGGATAGGTCGTGCGTATTTAATGATTCTAATTTTTCTCTCCATTTCTGTGAATTGTATGAACTTATCTTGGCTCTAAATTCGTTATTCGCTTTATTATGTTGATTTTTTTTATTCGTGGGTCTCTGCTAATTTGATATAGTTTCCTGAGTTTGTTTCTATTTGCTTTCAAAATTCTGAGGTAGGAGGTGAGTGGGACGGGAGGAGTGAGGTTTTTCTGATTCACGGTGCGCTGCAAGCAGTTCCGCCTCCAAGCGAATCGTCTCATTTTCAATTTCATCTCCTGTGTTTGTATGAATTATATATTAAAAGGGTAATTATTTAAAATTTGGTTGTATTTGATCAAATCCGTGTTATGAAGAGTGGGAGTATTAATCAAAGAAATTTTAAAGTCAAACTCGACCATGACTGGATTGTGATCCGAACTGAGTTCCGAGTGATTGTATAAATTTTAGTGATATAATTAATTCCTCTGATGAGTGCAATATCAATTGTTGTTGCTGAATTAGCACTAAAATGTGTGAGTGTGTCAGGTGCATGGATTTTTAGTTCGGCTATATCAGCGAATTTTTTAATTATTTGACCTGTTTTGTTATGTGCCCTACAGTTCCATGCAGTGTGCTTAGCATTACGATCTCCAAATATTAAAATATCATAGTTTGTTGTAAGCATTGCTTCAGGATCCATGTTTATGCATTGATATTGTGGTCTAGGTTTAATATATGTGGAGCAGAATGTAATATGGGGTAGGGTTGGCAAGGTCAATGTGACCAAAGTTGCCTCTATTGTAATTAATTTGTGTGTTGTGTTTTGGTAGTGTGGGAGACTACTCTTGACAAAAATAACTGTCCCACCCCCTGCTAGTGTGGTATTTCTGGGGCGATCATTTCTATAGCATGCATATCCTAGGATGTGAATATTTACATTATTTGTTAGGAATGATTCTTGAATTAAGATTATATCTGGATTATACTCATTGACAAAGTCACGAAATTCGACCATTTTGTTTCTAATACCACAGGAATTCCACGATAAAACTAGAAATCTCCGTTGTGTGGCACACATTAAGGGATGTTATTAATTTGCTTAAACATGTCCATGAAAACAAACATTTTATCCATTGGGTCAGTTTTAGACTGAATTTGTTTGATGGCTTCGGGAATATTTATTCCATTAAATACTTCTCTTATTTCTCTTAAGAGTGTGAATAAATCATTAAAGTCGTTTTTATTTTGATTTTGTCCATTGCTTGGAACAGTTGTATTGGTTGAGGGGGGTGCGGGTTCAAGTGCCACGGTAGCGGAGGTTTCTTTATGACCAGCCACTATACTTGCGTATGAGATCTCCTGTCTTGTATGGTTATTTTTAAATATTTTTGTTTTTTGTTTGGGTTTAGGGAATTTCTTACACCCCCGATAGCTTGCAGGATGGTTCCCATTACAGTTGCAGCAGACTGGAGATTCTAGTTTTTTGTCCTTGGGACATTCTTTTGTATTATGTGCTTCTGCATATTTCACGCAGCGGGGTGCCATATGGCAGAAATCGCTTGAGTGGTGAAAACGTTGGCAATTAAAACACTGCATAACTGTTTTGTTCACTACAATGTTTTATGGTAGGGTTTGAAATATGATGCAAACTTTTTAATTTAAATATAGCACTTATTTCTGGGCCATTGTAGAGCTAGACCAAAAATAGAGGTAAGGGTTTTCCATTTCTCTGGCTAGTCATCCTGTTTACTTTGTGGACTTTATATCCTTGATTGGCTAAGTCAGAAACAATTTCCTCACTTTTTGTGGTCATGGGAAGTCCCCTGACTACAAATTTACGGGGTTTCTCATTTTTTCCTCTTAGGAGGATATATTCGTATGTGTTACATTCAAGAAATTTTGTAATTTCCCTATGGTGATCTGCTGATTTGGGCAGCAATTTCAAATTTTCACCTGAAGCTTTCGCTTCAATATTTATTCGTAATTCTTTTTTTAGTTTGGTCATGACTGAAACATGGCTTTCACCATACCTTACAATTATGGGTGGAATTTTAGGGGCTATTTCAGTCACTGGCTGGTCATCCAAATTTTCGTGGTTTTCTTCCTCTGAAGTTAGCCCACTGAACGCGTTAGTTACAGCTATGGGGGTCTTAGTGACACTCTCATTCACAACTTTGGCTGTTTTCTTTGGGAAAATGAAAGGTTCCTCACCATCATTAGCTCGTTTTTTATTAAGTTTATCATTTTGATTGGCAATATTAGCCACTTTTACTATTATGGGTGTAATAGGGGGTTTGCCATATCAGAAACAAGATTATAGCTACCTGTGCTTGCAGTATTTAAAGTTTCTCTGCAGGTTTTAATGTTGATATCCAGCATGTCCAAGATGTTTTGTTGTGGATGTACTTCCGTAGTGCAGTCTCTGCTACCCAGTAGCGCTGTCTGGATTTCCAAGAGTTGCTTCAGATGGAGTTCCGAGGCATTGTTGTATTTAGGATTCATAATGTCCGTCAGCTTGGCAGGTTGTATTATTCATAACAGGAATTGAAAGATCTAGATGCAGGTTTACATATTTATCCACTTTTCTCTGATTTTTTTCTATCAAAACTTATTCATTT
This sequence comes from Latrodectus elegans, assembly GCA_030067965.1. NCBI lineage: Eukaryota > Metazoa > Arthropoda > Arachnida > Araneae > Theridiidae > Latrodectus > Latrodectus elegans. Next base: position 7,857,351 of record CM057810.1, read on the forward strand.
CTTAAACTTACCATTGAAAGACTAGTGAAATTTTCATGAGGCAAAATTAATTTTTATAAATCATGTATAAAACTTTCTTAAAGATATTGAAAACTGCTTAAAAAGGAATGGTTTCGTGTTGAATATTGTATATAACTGATATCTCTGAAATATTATGCTTACTTTTCTAAAAAATTAATCATTGATATATTTAACAAATAAAAAATACATCCAAAACTTTAGTTTGTGTTTTTTAATGCAAAAATGAATTTAAGTTTTATTAGATGATGTAAATGATATTATAAGATTTCTAGAAAGTTTAATTTGATACTCTAAACCATCTGGCATCTTAACCGAAGCATTGCAAGGATTCTTAGAATTATTTTGAATTAAAGACTATAATTAAATTTTTTGTTACTAAAGCAAGTGCAGATTTCTAAAATAAACTTAGATATGAAGAAAGTTTTATAATCAGCCATAAGTCATTCAGTGATTAATTTGATATCTTCAATGTGTTGGAGCCGGTTGTCCTTCTTACCTTCAGGGCTTTCCCACAGCCATATTTCAAACAGGATAATGCGCGATCACAGGTGGCACGGATTGTCCAAGGGTTGTGTTGTCAATCGCCAGATTGAATTGCTTCCCCGGCCAGCTCGCTTTCCGGATCTTTCACCAATGGAAAACATGTGAACAATGGTTGCTCAACGAATAGCACAAATTACATCCCCTGCTGTTATACCAGAGCAACTTTAGCAACGCATGAAAGCTGCTTAGTCTGCTGTACCCCAAGAACACACCCAAAATTTCTTTGAATCAATGCTAAGGCGTGTTTGCCACTGTGATCACCAATAATGGTGGCTACTCTGGCTACTAATATTGGCGGGAACCACACTTCATAGAAGTCTATAAATTTAATCATTTGATACTTTGTCAACATGTTATGTACAAAATAAATTTTGCTGTGATATCTCTTGTCTTTCTTGATGTTTTAATTTGGTTGGCCAGCAGTATAGTTTGACGGACTGAAGAAAATTCAAGAAAGCTCTGGATATTCCTCCAACTTGAAACTAATTACAATAATTAAACCTTATTTCAAACTTCAATTCTACACCGGTTGACACTCGTTAGAGTCGAAAATAGCGAATGAGCATTTCAATACTTATATAAAAATGAACTAATAAGTTTTGAAATATCTGTATTATATTGAGAAATTTATTTATATAATCTATATAAATAAAACCCTAATTTTGTTTGTCTGCAGAATTTTTGTTCGAAGTTGAACTGATAACGGCTTTGCAGAATGGAATGAAATGCATATTAAAATAATCATCTCTGGTCAAATTGAAATGAAAATTATTGAATTCTGTAATTTTGATTACAGCGTTTGAAATTAATTTAAATTATAATTGATGCTGATTTTAACTACCTATCAAGTTATTTATGGTATTATGAAATAAATTAAGCAAGATAACTCAATCTCTATGTCGGATGGCAAAGTCTATATTTTGGAATATGTCTAAAGAACGCCTTTTGCCAAAATGCATATTATCTACATTTTGGCGATGTTTCTCGAGGTACGAGCTGAGACCATTGATCCTAATTTCTTGTAGACTCAACGCCGATTCCATTATTTTAATCAAAATTGTGCTTCTTATGTTGTGGAAATTCTATGGATTGATACGCTAATATATATATGAGAGAAAAAGCCTGTTCAGAATCTATATTTGAATCTTATAGATCATATCTGGGACGAGTTGGATAGCAGAATTACGGTTTTCAGCAACCGTTAAAAATTGAGGAAGGAACTTGCATGTCTTCTCCAAAGCGATTGCAAGAAAATGCTATCCCACCCTCAAATACTTGCTGAAAACATGCCCTTAAGGATAAAAGCTGTAACTGCTCACGTGGGTGATCTATCAACTACTGAACACGAAAATATTATGTTTATCTCTGATCACAGGTGTCAAAATACTTAGAGTGTTACTTTGTCAATGTGTAAAGTCACTGTTCAAAAATTTTGTTTCACATTCAATTTGTTTTCACTTAATCTATACACGCAACTTTTTTTTTTTGTGATACAAAATATTTTTTCGAGACAGCGATAGTTAAATTACTTTGTAGTGTATATTTCGTTAAAATTAGAAATTCATATTTTCACGTTTAATTTTAAATTTCAATCAGAAATAACTGTTTTTTTAATTCTTTGGGTTTTTATTTATTTGTACATATTGCATAAAAAAAGTAATGGAAGTTCTGCTTTTGCTTCAATGCATTAATTTAATATGTTTGTCTTTTTAATACATAATTACATTAAAACTTAATATATATATATAGTGATGTATTAAATTATAGAATGGTTTCATTTTTAGACCAAACTTAAAAACTTAAACAGAAACGATTTTTTTGACTCATTGTTGACTCAATTTTTGTTTCTTTCAGTAAACCGTGCAGAAAAAGATCTAATATAAGTTCTCTTTCTGAAAGAAATAATGCTAACCAAAGACAGGATCTGAGATATCTAGGTATACATTTTTTTCAGATAAAATTTGGTCCAAGACATGTGATGAACCCGATGTCAACTATAAATTCTTTGAAGCAGGTGTAAAATGATTTAAATGAAACACAACAAATCAAGTACATTCAACTAGTTTTTAGTATGTATTACTAATCTGTTTAGAAAAATGTGATTGGAATCAGTATGTAAGATAACCGACTATTATTCCTTTTAATTAGGTTACACTTAAATGAAATTAGCAAACCTTACATAAAATAAAACTACGTTGATATATCTCAATCGAAAATTTTATACAAGACATTGATATAAAACATCGAGGAAAATTTTATTTTTTGAAAAGAGATCTGATTAATGTTTATTATTTTTGGGAAAATTCGAAAACAAAACTTTGATTTATTGACAGATTATATTAGTTACATCTGCAGTAGCTGCAAAAAGCTTAACTGATATTTTTTGATTTGTTAATTTAAGTTCTTTAATGCAAGGGGGATATTTGATTGAATAATTTAAAAATTTGAAACAATTATAAATAGAAATGGTTCTGCTTAGAATATTTTTTTCTAAACATGTGTGATGCTCTTTTAATAATTAATCATTGTTTCTTACATTTTACTTGCAATATATATTTTAAGATGAAAACAGGGCACTGATTTTAAATAACCTAAACAGAATTCAATGAATTATCCAACAAACATTATTTTTAGTTAAAATATAGGTTAACGTTTTTTTAAAATTGTATCCATAGATAGTTACAAACCTTGCATAATTGTAACAATATTTTCTAAAAATGAGGTAGTAATTTAGTGTGGAAATAATCAGCTAGTTTTCATGTAAAAGGCTATGTTTAGCACATGTAATAAAAAAAAAATTTTGTTTAAATTTTAGATAATTTTTTCCATAAGCAGAAATTTAGTTAATGGCACTGTGTAGAACTTTTTTGTTTAAATATTTGAATAACATTTCATGCATATCAAGAAAGCATATTATTTCTTTAATTTAGAATGTTGTTTTATGTTTATGTTACAAATCTATTTCAGACAAGAAGTTGAATAATTAAATTTGACATAAACTGACATCAACAAAAATAAAATCAAAGTATTTGTATTAAGAAACGTATTTTAGAGTTTACACATTTTTTTATAAAAAATTATGCATGCCTATACTTTTGATAATAGAAGTAATCTATGCATTATCTGCATTCTTAATGATTATTTTACAAAATGTTATGTAAATTATGCATGCCTATACTTTTGATAATAGAAGTAATCTATGCATTATCTGCATTCTTAATGATTATTTTACAAAATGTTAAGTACTATATAATAAATATTTACAAAAATTATATCAAACAAAGTTTCTTCAAAAATAAAATAAGCAAGATGAAACACTCATTATTGGAATAAAAAGAAATTCCATTTCATATGAAAAGGCAACAACACTAATAGATTAATGAGAATTACATAGAATTCTGGTCTAATGAACAAGTTTTTCACTCAAAATTCACATTTCTTTTACAGCTTATTTTTAGCAGGGCCAACTGTAACAGTATTTGTGGTTGAGCAAATATTTTCAGTGAAATTCACCATCAACTGAAATGCTTCCATCTTTCACATAAAATAATCAATAGAACAAAACATAATTTCGACATGAAATCAGGAATTTTCGTTTGCATCTACAAACATGGGGGTACTCTAAAATAAAAACTGATATTACAAATAAAGTTTAAAAAAAAAAAAAGGAATCTTTTTAAATTAAGTTTTAACAATAAAAAATTAAAACCTTTATTAATCTAAAGCCTTAGAAATTATACAAGGTTCAGTTTTATCAATAATTTCTGTTTTATATTGAGACCAAACATGTTCTTCTTTTTCCAATTCCATCCCATGTAGCCAATCTTCATAAAATTGACAGAAATCTTTGTATGATTTTGGAAAGTCTTCTCTATTAAAAACTGGAGATACTTCCTTTTTGTGTTCCTAAAAATGAAAGAAAATATTAAAATTTAAAAATTTAAATAAAATTTAATATTAAAAATATAATTATTTAGTATTAATCTCTCAGTTAATTATTGAATAAAACATTTAATTAAAAGTTATTTATAATGCATTAAGTAAATTTATTGATGTCCTACTTATAACTATATAATTAGTCTTGTAAAGTTGCAACAAATTATTTTTCAAAATAATTTCCAAATAATGATAAAAAGAATATTTTTCACAATTTCCTTATGTGATTTCTAAAATTTTAGTTGCCAAGCAATTAAATAAATAAATAAGCAAAATTATGTTTTAATAAAAGAAAACCTTTATTCCCAAGCACAGTTATTTTATAAATGTTATTTTGCGTGTTATTTTTTCGATGCTAAATGATCTTCTAACAATGGACAAGAAAAGTGAAGATAATGCTAACACTTTAAATTAAAGCAACATTGAGGTTATTTGATTTAGGCAAAATAGCTTCAAAACAAATCTTTCAATTAAATGTTCAGAATAATTTATTACAATCAACAAATTACATGTCTTATATGAATACCATATAAAAATTAAGTATTTTAAGTTTTTATAAAATTAATACTAATATATTTGTCATTACATTTATAAGACAAACTAATATAATGTTTTTACAGTTTAGATTTGTTCTTTTAGGAATTATTTAAGTGAAAGTTTATCCATATTTTTATCACAAAAATAAATAAATAAATAAAAAAATCACTAACTTACCAAATCAATAATATTTTTTTTTGCCACATCTAACGTTTTATCAATTTTAATTAGAATCTTCTCATTAGGTTTAATATTTTTCTCTTTCATCAAATTTAGTACATGTTTCAAATACTTGAAATCAAAGACATGACAAGCACTGCTTGAAAGTGCACCCAATATCTCAATGTTAGGAGATACTCCAATTTTCTATGAAAAGAAATAAAAACTTAGTATAAGCGCATATATTTGTGTCAGTGTTCAAATAAATTAAATGACTGCATATTAATTTCATATAACTATTGAAGAGAGTTGAAGCGCAAAAGATTAAATTAACTACGTAAGTATTAATACTTAATTTTCCTTACATATTAACACAGTAAAAACAGAAATAATAATACTTAAAATGAATATTTTGTAATTACTACACAAAATAATAACTGTAATATTTATTTTTATAGCATTTATTATTTTGTGTAGTAATTATAAAATATTCATTGTAGATTAATATATAAAAATTTTTATCAATTTTGTTATTACTATATATGTAATAACAAAAATAATAAAAGAAATGCATATTAAAAGGTCCATTTTAGTTTTTATTCAATATTCTCCATTTATCTAACTTCAATATTTAGATTATCAATGCTTTTTTATCTCACTTAAATTGATATTATTTGAACTAAAGAATTGATGAAAATACCCACATATAAACATCCTCACATATAATATATTAATAAATTTTAAATGTAAATAATACAAGCAACTAGAAAAATATAACATCAAAATTATTGCAATTTACTAAGAGCATTTCATATAAAATAAGTGGTTTCATACAAAAGATTGAAACAATAATTAAAAAAATAAATATATAATAAATATGGAAAATTAAATTTTCCTTAATAGTTTAAAGATAGACTTGATAGTTTAGATTAAAAACTTAATCCTAAATTTTGTTTATTTGATAGCCAGATACATTGTATAAATGTAGCATTAAGGACTAATTCATTTAATATATTTGACAGTACTGTTATTGATAAGGTTTAACATATAAGTTATTTATATGACTTTTGAAAAAATTCTTTATCAATTATGAAATAATAGAGTTGATAAATTAAAATCATGGTCACCTAACAATATATAATTGCAACTTCAAAAAATAAATAAAATATAATTAATTAAGAGATTAATTTATATGAAACAAACCTTTGAATAAAATGATTTCACAATTATTATAATTTTTTGAAAACTATTTAAAAATGGAATTATTATTAAGAATATAATTTATACAATAATTAACAAAATGATGCATTAGAGTAATGCAATTTTAAAATGGACAAATCAATTATATTTATTTTTAACATGCATATTCCTTTTTTTTTTTTTTAATCAAATTTAGGCTTTAAAAGTTGATTGGAAGGTTTCAAAGTATTTCATTTTATGCCTACTTTATATGTTGCAATAAATTTCTAAAAATAATTAAAATATAATTATTATGTTTATTTTATAAGAAAATTGTTGATTTTAAAATGATTCAAGTAAAATATTAAAATAGGAACATTATCTTCTCATAACTTGCATAGAAACAAATTCTACTAGATTAAATTAAAATAATTTAAATAAATTTATGAATTTTTAAGCAGAAATATAGTTTTTATAAATGTATGCTAATTATTCTATTATTTTTACATGTATGCTAATTAAGATTTTAGACAATACTTCATATCTGTCAAAAATTATGGTAAAAAAGATAATTATTCATTTGTAACTATGCATGAAGCAAATGCATTGTCAAAAATTTATTTGGTCTTCAGTTTCGTAACTGAATATTTCACAATTTAGTTTGTAAGTTTTGACACTAAATTTACACATGCTCTAAAAATATTTATTAAATTGCATTGCAAAACATTGTATAGCATAAATTGCTTAAGATTATAGTTATAGTTTGTATAAATTTTTTTGCATATTATTCAGTAAAATTATAATTATTCAAACTTACTTCTAAATCATTCAAATAATTCAAAAATAATTTATATGTTCTACAGCTCATTGCTAATATTCCAAAAGTTAATAAATCAGGAGTGAGTCCATACTGGTTGAATAATAATAATACTTCCTAGAATAAAAATTAAAGTATTGACAATATAAGGCCAATTTTATATAACAATGCATGTAAACATAAGCTAAAATAAAACATAAAATTTTCTGTTACAAATAAAAATAATAATTTATTATATTTCTGAATATTTTTACATATGAAAAATTATTTACACTTTGATTTTCCATGAATATTTTTTGTAACATTTAAGCTACATAAATTTAAAAAAAATTCAAATTAATAGAGAAATATATTATTAAAATAATCTTTTTAACAAAAATATTTAAAGCATATGGCTTTAAAAAATTTATATTTAGTAAAATCACTAAGTTCTATACATTAATTCATACGAATATTAATAAATATACACACCTCAATTTTCTTTCTTTTTCATACAAAAATAATACTTATATAATAAACGATCAATTGTTTTAAATTTTTCATAAATAACAAAATATTAAAATAAGTAAGTTCGCATTTCAGAAGAAAATGTTTTCAATCAAAACGTCAAAATTAAATATTGCTTCAATTCTCAAGTATCAGTATATGAATGCAATTTATAAAAAGATGATAAAATAAGGTATCATTTGTATCATATTTCCTAATGTAAATTGAAATCTATACATACAGAAATGAATTACTTTATTTTAATAACAAAAAAATAATAAAAGTTAAGTTAAAAACTATCTACAATTAATAACGTTAGAAGGAAAGTTTTACAATAAGCTGGCTTTTAAAACAACAATTTAAGATTTGTAATAATAAAATGGGATTGCAACTTAACAAGAAAATTTCGAAAAATTACTTTGGTTCCAATATGATCATGCCTCAAAATTCTTTTCTTCATCAAAACATTGCAAAATCCATTATCAGGTTTCACTAAGTAAGCATCCATCAGTGCCATCAGTTCTTTCTCTGCTTCAGTATGAGAAGGCAGGCATTCCAGCAAAAGTGTGAATGTTTTTATGCAAGGTTTGATATCCTCTCTTTTCATTGCATTTAAAAAACCTACAGCACCTCCAATTAATGCTAATCTAAAATTATAATTTAATTATCTTTTTTTAAAAAATTATTTTTGAAATGACTTTATAAATTTCACAAAATGAACACAGACAGCCTAACTTTAAATTTTTCTTAATTTTAATTCTCATATTAGTTATTGTACTTTTAAAAATATGATGAATTTTGTTTACCTTTTTAAGGAGGAATATTTTTACAAACAGTATTTAACTTATATGAAATAAAAATAATCCACACACACAAAATAGTAAATATTACATAGAAAATTTTTTTTTTCATGTTATTACATTTTATTTCACATAGGGTTTCATAATTTATACATTTACAGGGGTAAGAGCACAGAAATTTTTTTTTCAGGACATGTTTTAATAATTAAACAAAACCAATGATACTTTTACATATTAATTTCTGTTTTATGCATAAAACACATTTTAGAAAGGAATAAACTATATAATAAATTCTGAGTTTTTTAATTTTTAATACAACAATATGAAAAATGATACAGAAATTTAAACTTTCTATACTGAACATTTTTTGAAAATCAATAAGTTACATGATAAATGCTTTAAATTAACAATTAATTTATGTATAATTGAATAATGTTCATTTTGAACTGGATGCATTTAATTCTGATAATTTAATACTGCACTTTTTTAACATATCATTCACAGATGCAATCTCTGCATTAGCAGCAGACAGCATCATTTGTCCAACTTTCACATCACTCATATTATAATCACTGATAGCACATATTTTTTTAGTTGCATCATCCAAAAGTTTTTGAGCTACACACTGATTATCAAGTAAATTTTTCTTTTCTTTTTCAAGTTCATTAATTTTTTTTCTAATAGGTGCGATTGTTTAAACTTTCTTTCACAAGTAGCTTTTACATCTTTCTCATCCTTTCTTTTCTTCTCTAATTGTGTTACATCTTTTGATTTTTCCATATATGATGCATATTCTGCATGAGATTTCTGAATATAATGCATCATTTCTTTGGTATATGGAATGGAGGAAATAGAATTGCCATGCATTCGAATAACATAATGACAAATCCGTAAACTTTGAACTGTTAATTCCAATAAAGAAGCTCTCTCCTTTGTCACAAGAGAATTGTTAGCTGAAAAACCTATTTCTGGTTGGGAATTTACATTCAATAATGACAAACATGCTTTAAACACTCTAGAAAGAGTAGGATATTTTATATAACCGCCAGCATCTTTTATATTGAAAACTGCATTCCAATATTTACAGATATTTTGATTATTATCATAATCATTCACAATCAAAGTCAAATCTTCATACATGTAAAGAATCCACTTTTCATTCATCTTATCAATATCTGAAGAAGTTTTATTCACATGAGGAATATGTTGAATTAATCTGCTAAATGAACTTCTAGACTCTTCCTTTTTTCTATTATAAGGAGAGAAACACTGGAGATCTTTGAGTAAAGGATTTGTTATAGGAAGTTTTTGAAGCAAATGCTTTGAAGTTGCTATGTAGCAGCTTCTGTCACTTTGTAGAAATGTTGTTTTATCAGTAAGCTCTTCCAGTATTGCTGTTGCACCATGACTTATTTCAATCTTGTTTAAACTTAACCAATTTTTTCTTGAATCAACATTAATTTGTAGCAACTTTACTCCATTTTTTTCACAGATTTCTTTTGGGTTTAAAAATTTAAACATAATACTACGAACAAGTTCATTTAACTTACTGTATATCACATGTACTAAAGGTTCAACTTTTTACATTAGAAGTAAATATGGTTCAAAAAGTTTTACAAAAAAATGAAACAAAATGCAGGTATGCCAGAGTCTTAGGGTCTTTCAAATGTTTTATAATCCAAAGATGTCTATCAAAAAGAGGAGATTTCGACTCTTTAGGTACTTTAATAATAAAATATTCCTTTAGAACATCATATTGCTCAATAATTCTCTCACAAACTGAGCCAAAGTTAACCAACGGCTCTCAACATGACGAAAGAAACTACGTCTAGCTAAAGTATCTTCCAGTATTTCTAACTGTAAGGAATGATAATCTTCCCTTCTTGCAGGAGATAGTTTGAAAAATTGATGAATATCTACAGCAAATCCATCAATATTACAATCAATTTTATCAATACCCTTACGTAGAGCTCCATGGATTATGTGTAAGCAACATGTACCAAAATCAATTAGTACTGGTAAACTTTGCTTACTCAGTTCACCATTTATTTGCTTTAAAACAGCAAAATTAAGACTTGGTCCATCCATTGACAACTGCATTAATTTTTCTAAATTCAAACCATTATTTTGAATAAAATTTAATACACTTTTTACAATTTTATTGGCTTCAGCATGCCCTAAAAAATGTGATTCGAGGTAGCAAATGACATTTTTACCTTGTTTATCAGAACAGTATGAGATGTAAATATCCAACTGTTTCTTTATTTGTTTTGTAGTAGTTTCATCGAAAAGTAAAACAAAATATGAAGTGCCGATATCCCGAAACAAAAGAGTTTTGAAATACGGACCTAATCCAAAATTAATCATATACATGACTTTTCTGTCAGATAATTTGAGATTTTTTGCTATGGAGGGATCATCAAAAATTTCTCCGTAATTGTTAGCTAAATCATTCAAAGATGAAAAAGAATAATTATTTTTTATTGCCACCAAAAGTAAAATGGTTTCAGTTTTAATGGTTTTCCCTGATATCGTTTTGGGAAGCCATGATTTGTTATTCACTAATATAGTCGATGTCGAAGATTCAGATGAAGTTGATGACTTGATAAGTAAATAGTGTTTGATTCTTGTAACAGTTCACAGCTTTTTTGCGTCTTAATCCATCTGCATGAGCAAGCACTTGTCTAAAACCCGTATTTGAAACACTGAATTTGCTTTTGCATACAAAACACTTCGCAGAATGAACATCGTCAACACTTCGGCACCAGGTCTTGATTAGGCATTTATTCCCATTTTGCAGTTCCAAAAAACTGTCGGAAAATTTCGTTTTCCTTGGCATTTTTAAAAAATCAATTTTTTCAAAATATAAAATTCTGAGCTTGCTAATAAACATTCTTCAAAACACCCATCAAAATCTTTCAAAATGGAGTGATAAGCATTTCACGCATGCGCATAAACGTAGGCGAATAATTCTCACAATTTCGCCATCATTGTAAATAGTTGTGTACTACTAAAACCAGAATCTTTGTCTGTAAAGGCAGAAAATAGAATTTAATGGAAAACTCAAACCTAAATTTCTTTGACGTCAGATATTCGTGAGCAATGGCTGAAAACGAGGCAGAGACGAATGTATGGCAACCCTATTTCCAATTTGAAGGAGAACAAAAAAGGGGGAAATTTTTCTCTTCTTCTTGCATAGAAAGCAGTTGAAAGAAAATATATATTCCACTGGAAGAAAAGTTTACTACTAAAAAATATAAAATTATTAATTAAAATTAAACTTTCAAAAGAATGTAATAAAAAATAAGGAATTCCAGGATTTATTTTGAAAAATAAGGACATTTCAGGACGTTTTTTAAAAAATCAGGAAATTTAGGAATATCAGGACAACTACGAGCCCTGCATTTATTAAGGTTACAAAACTTCTAACTTCGTAATTGAAGGCAAATATAAAAAATTAAAATTACCTCTCACTAGGTGTCTTAATACTACCCAGTTGAACTATATCTGATTTGCCCTCTGGTCTATCACTCAGAACACTTGGAACAGCATTTGCTGTAGTTAAGCTTTTCTCAAATAATTGGCTATGAATCAAACTGGATGACAGCTCATCCTTTTTTTGCAGCAAAACCTTTTCAGGTTCATTATCCAGATTTTCATTTAAGTTCAATGTAGAATTACTAATTGTACTATCTGAGCATTCTATTTGAAGTGATGGCTTTTCAACAACTTTCTCTTTTATCTTATAGCCATAAGGTCTGCTTAAATAATTACTCCAGTGCTGAAGTAAGAGGCAGGATATTTCTTCTGGACCAACATCACAATCCCGTGCAGCTCGAAGAAGAAGATTACAAGTGAATGAATTTGGTACACATTTTCTTTCCTTCATTTTGCGAAATACCTATATATATATTATATTGATTGTCAAATGAATAAATAAAATACTTTAAAAAGTACTGCAGCATATCAAAGAAACAAAAAGAATGTTATAGATAAAAATTAGATTCTTTTATAAATATTATTAACTTTAGAAAAATTGCATATTAAATATTTTCAGACTTGTTATTGTTTTTTATTAATCTTCTTAAATACTCTTAATGTAAAATAATAATGGTTTAACATATATAGTAATTTATAAATAAAAATATTTGAAACAAGTACCCCACTAAACAATAAATATCATTAGTTTGAATGACTTAAACAGCTATCTATTACAATAAAAATCTGAAGGTTATTACATACTACTTTTAAATTCTTTAGTATTATGGGATTTTATGGCATATTATTTTATTCTATACTAAACCGAACTAATATACTTTATTAGAAAGACTACTGTGATCTGAGTGAGTTAAAATTTTGAATTTATTAAATTTTTAACAGCTGGCACTGATCAAATTTTTACATCTTTTGTCTCAAAGCACAAGTTTTAAAATTTAATTCCTGCCAATTTAAACTTACTTGGTGTTTAAATATTTAAAAAAAAAATTTAAAGTAACATTTCTCCCTTAATATTTTATTGTAAATTATTAATGTATTATGAAACTAAATAAGAAATGTAGCAATATGAAAATAAAACATGATCAAGAATTAATAGAATCACACAATTTAGATTTTTGTCTGATATTTGAAAGTAAAAGTTTGACACATTTGTGAAAACCAAAAGTTTATATTATTCATTTGTACATACCAATTTATGTACCTTTCAATAATAAGGAAAGTAAAGATTATTTGAAGTTGGTCTTGTAAAAATGGTACTTGAAAATGGGAAATTAATAATGGTAACCTTTTGGACAGTACATTTTTAAAGAAAATAAGCAGGAATTAAGGATAAATCTTAAATTTGAAGGTAACATTTAAAAAGTAAAATAACAGAAGTTACTGTGGTCAAGATTTCTGGCAATTTTCACAATTTTGCACTCAGAAAAGATATATAGAGATACTCTACTTGGTTAAGAATTGAGTCAAATTGGATTTCAGTGACAAAATTCATTCCATGCTGCTTTCACTATTCAACAACCATAGTAGTTGGAGAGAAAAGCAGATCAGTCTCTCAGCAACTCATGACTAGATGTTTTTAATGGATGTAGTCTTTACATTCATTAAAAACATCTACACAGTAGACAGTGCAAGGTAGTAATCAAATACTCTTTATATTGAAGATGGTGATAACATGATGAATAACAAGTGTTTTTGAATTGTCTTGTAGAAAAATGATGTTTTGTAGGTCTTAAATATAGGTAAATGTGTACGCTGTCATTCAAATTACTACTTATTTGAACTAAAGATGTGCATGTAGCTATTCATATCATCATATTAGGTCCACAGCATCTATGATGATATTGAATAGAACCAGGTGACAAATGTTCTTGAAACCACCACATAAATATATGTCTATTTAAATGCTGCATGCAGAATGACAACTTATTTGGAAAAATGCTATTGTGACACTTTTGTATTCAACTTTGTCACTGGACATACCAGAGTCACTGTCAATCTCTATACTATATTGTCAAGAAAAGCTGAAGAAATGGTCATCTTGCTGACAGTCCAGGCTGCTCTAAACATTTCTATATTAGACGAATAGGTACTCAATGAGCCATAAACAAGTCCTTTCCTAGACTAACAGTCCATGAAGATATTTGTTGGGTTTTTCATAAAACCGACCTCACAATGTCTATCATCTCAAGTGATAGTAGTGGAAAAATATTAAGAGCCTCAAGTGGATCAGTATGATTTTCAGCAATCCCTCAATTTTATATTTGCATGATATTGGTTAAATTCGAACCAATAACAGTGGCTATATCACAGAACGATTATCCATGATTTTAAATCTCAATAGGCAATGATCCTATCTCTATCAAATTCTGACATATGCTGGTAAGTATTTATTTTTTTTTTATTATTAAAGGTATATTCTGAGTTATTCATTAACATAATCTGAGAAAACTATAATGTAACAAAGCAGTTTTTAGAGAAGAAATCTACAACATTACTTTACATTTTCCTGTGAGCTTAATGTTTTTAATATCATTCCTGTGATGTGTTCCAATTTTGAATGACAGTAGAATATGTTGTTGAAAGAATATATGCTAATTGCCTATATTTAATGACATGCTAAAGATAAATATTGATCTACAATTATATCAAAGCAAATAACTCAGAGTTTAAATATATAAAAATATTTTTGATTACATTTTAAAACTTTTTTTTAAAAATGATGCTTACTGTATCTTAAATACCACTTCACCTAATTTTATTTATGAGTCTTTTGCATGAAAAATATTACAACACTCATGCTTCTTAAAAAGTTAGACATGGAAACAAATCGTATGAAATGTGATGATTATTTCATCTTAAAGAAACTGGAACATTTATTAACAATGGCTTTTTCTTGAAAATATATATATAAGATGTTTTACGTTAAAACTTCCCATAAAATTTCCTTTACAAATTATACAATAATCGTGTTAACTTTCTTAAGATTCTGGTCAAATGCATGGTAAGTGCATGATATTGGCCACATAAATTACTATACTTACTCATGAAATAAATATAAATAAAAATAAATAGTATACATTTATAAGAAAAATAAGCATTCCTTTTTGAATAACATTCTTCTTAATATTTCATAAAGGATAAATTTTCCTTTCACTTTATTTTAAACACTAAATATTTTCTGATTCTCCAATTTTTCTATATGATTTACAGACTATTTAAATTTTTATAACATTTACTGATTAAGAAAAACATCAAATTTCTAAATTTCACTAATAACTTAAAAAAATAAAGTATTTTGTATTCAAATATATTTATTTATTCATACATTTTAAAAAATCATACAATAAAATATAATAATATATATATATATATATATTAAATACCTCAACAGCATGAGTAAATCCAGAATTCTTGTCAGAAATACAGCTCATCAGTAAAAAACTAAATGTTTCAACATCAATTTTAATGTTTGCTTTTGCCATTTCATCTACAATCTAAAATACGAATATCTTATTAAAATAATATATTATAAAATAATACAAATACAACATGCATTTTAAAATGGAAATAAAATTATAATTATCCAGACAGATTAAAGCAAAAAAGTGATATATCTATTTAATTACCAAATAAGTATATATGGTCTAAACAACAAATTTAAATTGATGTCATATTTATTGGGAAAAAAATTCCTATAAGCTATTTTGTGCAAATTAAAACAAAAGTATGCAGCAAATTAAACATCACATTTATTGTGTTTTTGTCGCAACAAATACTAATGTAAGAACAAATCTGTTTGAACAAAATTTTTAAAAACTGCTTTTTAAAATATTATTTAGGATTAGAAAAAGCAAATATTGATATAATTACATGCTCAATCTTTAAAAATGTCATTGCACCATAAAATATTCAAAGAAAAATTTCTAATTTTCTTAACACTCTTCAATTATTAATACCTAAACTGAAAATATATTCTTTTTATTTTATTTATAGCACTTTTTTGTCAGTTAAAAGTTGACAGTAGAGAAATATTGCTCTATCTCAGGGATACTGTAGACTAAAAAACTTTAATATTTTATTTTAGGGGAAAAAATAATTTGCACAAACCTCAGAACAAATAATGTTGGATTATAATAATTAAATTTATAATATAAGGGCCAAATACATTCAAATCAGGAATATTCTCTTAAAACCCTATAAATGAGCAAAGAAGTGACAGCTTTATCAACAAATGTCTTTAATGTAGATAAAGCCTGAGTGCTTTATTAGGAAGAACTCCATATTTTTTTAGGTAACAAGAAGTATAGAAGAAATAAAATGTTTAAGCAACAAATCCATTCTATTTCAGTTTACGCAGAAAACCAAAAATCGAGATAATTTGCAATGTTTCATAATAAATTTACAAAATTTAAAAAAATTGTCTTTAATTAACTAACATTTATAAAGCAAACAAAAAGTTTACAGACTTTGGAATAATAGAGTTTTATAAAGGTCAACACCAGTGTTTCCGAAACTTTTAACATATGTGTACCTTTTCAATAATTTTCATAACACTAAGTATATCCCTCATAAAAAAAGTGAATATATTTTAATAATAATCAAAAATATATTAATTTTTTGTGACATACACAAAATAATAAGGAAAGGGAAATAAACTTATTCCTAATAAATAAAAGTTATATTATTGTAAATAACATTCATTTGGATCAATCAGAAGGATAAAATTGTTTGTGCTGAGATGACAGATCATCCTAATTTGATTCCATGTTTGCTAATTTTATTCTCAGATGCTGTTTCACGCCCCATAATCTGTTCCCTTTTTTCAACTAAATCTCTACAAATGCTGAAAAATCAACTTTACATAAATATGAAGTTGAAAAAAGGCAAGATGTATTTCAGAACTTTTTCTGTTAAGAATGGATACACATGTTGCATTTGTAAACAGAATGATGTTAAGGTGCTCTCCTTATGTTTAATTTTCAAAAATCTGTCAGAAGCCAATTTCAACAATTGCTCTTCTTCTGCATTCACCAAATCTTATGGTATGGATGCAGTGTTAATGTCAAACAGATTTCTTATCCATTCAATATTTTTATTTAAATCAAGGAAATAGTTTTTCAAGTACACTTGCAAACTCTCCAAATGCTGTGTTATGCATTTCAGAACATTGGAATCAATTTTAGTAATCAAACTTGTAATAAACTCATGAAGAGAGGGAAATGAGTCTACTTCTCCATTATTAACTCAATTTAGCCATAAAAATTTAGCTTCACAATGGCAGCATTTGCTTTATCTTGAAATGCCAAGCATTGCTGTATGCAAGTAAGCCAAAGTGATGGGTTTACTTAATCATATTCACTGTAAAAATCAAATGCTTCTTCGATTTTGGTCGCGTGAAGAAGGATAGTAGACCACAAATGATTGGACAATGTCACATGATCACTTTCATTTTCATTATGTGATTTTCTAGGAGTTGACTTTTGCTTCAGTTGTACCTCTTCACTCTTATTGTACCCTTGGGGGTATGCAGATGATACTTTGGGGAACACTGGTCAACACAATGAACCATCAAAATAAAATTGGATATATTCTGAGTTTATTCTGTAAAAGTATATACTGTCATATACTGTCAACATAATCACTGGGCATTATTAGAAGTTAATTACATTACAGGAAATTTTTATTCAAATAAAATGCAATGCAAATAAAAATCAATTATTTGAAATCCTTTATTTATAGATAAAAAATCAAAAATATATTCTGAAAAGGGAAGTAATCAATGATTTTAGAACGATCATTTAGATGATTATTGTTCATAGTTGAATTCTGCACATAATTCCACATTTCTTGTTTTTAAAATAGCATTCTGAATTTATAAATTTTATTACAATAAAATTGCACAATAATGAAATATGCTACTGTTTCAATAAAGTTAATTTTTATAAAATTATATAGTACAACTGATTTTTTTTATTTTTAAATTTGACTATACCAAAATTAAAAATTCCATTATATTGAGATGTTTTGATGGTTTCATAAATACATTTAAAAAGAATATCACAGCTTAAATTAATTTTTAAATAACATAGAATACAAGGAACATTTAGAATTTAATATGAAAAATATATTCTTAATTAGAAATGTGAAGGGTGTAATTTATAAACAATATTTTAAAAGTGGCTCATGATATTAAAAGAAAAAAAAATACTTGAAAAGCTGTTTGAATATCACCACATCTTCCAAAAGCTTTGATCATGGCATGGTAAGTTATTTGAGTTAATTCCCAATTTTTTGCCTCTATCTTTTCTTTCAAAACACGGGCTTTTCTTAATCCATAATCAGGGAAAGGACTTTCTCCACAAGAGTTGAAGAGTCCAGTTAGAGTGGCTGGTGATGGTTGCATACCACGATCAGTCATCTATAAATAATAATAATAAAATGCAATGATACTTATAACATTAAAGTGTATTACGTTTGCTTTATTTATAGTAAAAAGTACAATGTCAAATAAAATTGTTCAGGTTTTGCATCTGTATTGTGCTAAGCAACAAACTAAATTACAGCTACTGCAGTTTTTGAAATCAGAATATTTACATTAATAAAAGTAAATGACATGACAGTCCTCATGGAACCACAAGGCATACAGAGCCCAAACCTGTTTTCTTGACCAAGGACCTTGGGCAGTAAAGCATATGTTCTAATAAGGTAGTCAGATTATAGCAAAACCTCCAGTGTTCCCAAGCATACTTCGCACTCAGTTTTATTGATACACTGAATAGAAGAGAAAGGCTGAATCGACATTGCCCAGCCTAAGAACCAAACCTTGGACTTTTATCTTGGAAGCGCAAAATTCTAACACTACACCACTGAGCTTTTTATATCTAAATAATATTGAAAAATAATGAAAAAATTACAAATACCATAAATTTGGTATTAATGAAGCAGATTATTTACCAACTAATTATCAGTCATTCAGTTAATTTTTAGATTGGACAACTGTAAAACTTTATTAAAATAATAAATATCAATTTATCTGTTCTACATGTTAGACCTATGACCCAGGGTCCTTCAATTCACTCTTACAATGTTTCTTTAATTTTCAATGTCATGTGTGTCAGAGTCACCTGAAGAAAACTCTTTTATTAGCAAGAAGCATTTCAGTTACATTTTCAATGTCCACATAAAAATAATACATCACTTGGCTGGAGCTGCCAGAATTGCTTTGAAAATCTCTACACAGACATCAACAGCATAAATGCACACAGAGTGATGTTTCACCAGTAAACTTCTGAGTAGTCACTTTCTTTCTCTCTTGCCAACTATCATAGCTCTAACAATAAACAAGTTCCAAAACCTCTGATAATAAAATTTTTTTATTACAGTAATTTCTAACATCCTCAAAAAAAAAAAAAAAAAAAAAAAGTGGTGCTCTTTGTTTTTTTTTTCATTGATTGATATGTTAGGCATTCTTTGAGGTGAATATCTTAAGCTTTTGTAATTACCTTTTGTATTTTTTTCCAACTTACTTCTTAGTTCTAGCACCACCTTTAAGACATTAGAAAAGTTATTTTGCAATGAGAGCAATACAGTTGGTGGAAAAAAAATGAATAGTTGATTCATCAGAAGATTTGACCAAATAAAATTTAATAGTTTCCACAATAAACTATAAATAAAGAATGCTTAGTTTCAAAAGCACTTGTAAAAACACAATATGAAAAACTACAAAATTAACTCCTTATGCGGAGGAGTTGCATTTGTAGTTATCAGTATCTTCTGAAATTTTACATCATTAGTACACTTTAAAAATTAGAAAGTAAAGGCAAAGCATATTCATGTGCTTTGCCTTTAACAAATTTCAAAATGCTTTAAACATGGTTTAAAGTACCATATTGGTTTCTTCTAGCAGTTAAAATGAAAATATAAATAATTAATAATACTAAAATCACCATACTTATAAATATTTAATAACTAGTTACAATATTATTAAACATCCAAATTCAGAAATATTTTTAAAAATATTAATTGTTTATATTTAGTTACAGGAACATCACCAAAAATAATATTTTCTAATTGATCAGATAACTGAAAATACTTTCAATATCAAAGACCTTTTAATTTATAGTTTTACCTGTCTTAATAACTTGAATGCCATTTCTGTATAACCTGCTCTCCCACAAGCCCCAATCATAAATGTGTAATGAGCAGGGCTAGGAACCACCAAATTCCGTCTCATCTCCACAAATAAATCAAGTGCCATTTTCAGCTGTAAAATTAAACTGATTTTTAAAATTTACATTTTAAAAATATAAATTAAAAAATCTGAAATATTTATACTAATTGTACTGCAATACAATAAAATTATATTATTTATTAATATATACAATTTAATAGCAAATGAAAAAGGTGTTTAATTATTTTTAAATAATAATTACTGGTTAATAATACATTAAGATTTTTTTCTAGTTTAGGTATTAGCTGTTTTTGATTCAAGATAAATTTGGATCCAAGTTTTATTTATTTATTTTTTTTATCAAGCTTTTACAATGATATTGCTCAAAGGCACTAATATTTTTTTCAGGCAATCTTATAAAACTATAGCATAAGAATGTTTACCTTTTCATATTCATTGGACAGCACAAAAAGTATAAAATATATTTTGAATTAGACTCAATTACAATTAAAGAAAAAAATATTGATTGATATAATTAAATGAAATTTATGAATTCTATAAGAGCATAACATAGGACAAGAAAAGGTTGAGTAATTTAAATTGAACCACAAAAGTAATTTGTAAATTTCTAACAAATATTTAGGAAATGTAAGATATAATACTTATGATGGGACTCAATATCTTCATATATATGGAGTTTATGTGTAAAATGAAATGGGAAAAAAAATTTGATTTTAATTTTTTATTTAATTCATACTGGTATTAAAATGTTCATACAACTGTAATAAAATATCAACAAATAAATATAAATACAAGATATTGTCAGTAATTTTTTTAATGGAAATAATTTAATATGCTTTAAAAGTTCAGCAGAAATTTTAAGGATTTTCACATTAATTTTCCTTTTCTTGATAAAGCAAATGACTAGATGAATTTCCTTGCTCATTAATAATAAACAGCTATCATTTTAAAACATTTTGTGCGTTTTGTCACGAAAAATCTCCAACAAAACATAAAGTATCAAAATGATTCATGACAAATATTTTTTCATCAAAATTTACTAATTTGTAATAATTAATTTTTTACCATAAAAATTATTCCATGTAATTGGATCAAGATGACAAAATATTGATCAAATTTTTAAATACAAATGTCCCATTATGAGCACTTGCACTATATTCAGATGAATATACATAAAACTGTAATATAGCAAGGATCAATCAGCAAGAGAATGTGATGTCATTTAATGAATCGTGGATAATATAAGATGCATTTCATTGAGCTTGTGCAGAAAACAGCTAGGAAATATTTTTGAACCATACAGTACCTATATATTTACCAACATTTTTAATTACTTTATATACTTAATTATTAAACAATTTTATGGCTATCCCATGACAATTAATAATGGAAGTTAGTGGAATATGGATATAATATACAAATTAGCACAAACTACATAACATTACATGTAATTATATTACAAATGAAAATATTAAAATTTACTTTTTAGATTTTAAACATATGTCAAGAATATGTTTACACAAACAAATTATTTTTGATAAAGATAAATATTTAAATTTTCAAAGGCATCACTTAAATAAATTTCAAACTATGTATAAAACTATAAAATGCATAAATTTTTATTCAAAATATTTATAAAGAAAAGATTTTTCTTTCCTGTTTTAAAAAATGATTTTTTAAAATTTTAACTTTTGATTAAAATTTCTTTTATGAAATTTTCCAGTTTTGTATATTTTTAGTGCAAATATAGCCTTATCAATTTACTCAATAGTTTTTCTATTTATAATTATTCTCAGTATTACTCCATTATACCCCCAAATCAATCATTGAAGTGATTGCTAAGCAGTTTCCATCATAAATAAACTTTGGCATTAAAATACATTTTGTCAATAAATGATAATTTAGTTTAAAATGTAAAAAATAAATACTCTTTTTAGTAGTTTCTAAAAATGATCATCTTTTCAAGCAATACACGTCACAAATGGTATATTTGCAGCAGTAATTACAATACTCTCATTATTGATGATAATTGTATGGAAATAATTTTTCTAATTACTATCAAAAACTTGAAATATAATTACATTTTACCCAAAATATTGTAGAAAAAATAAAAAAAGAATTAAATAAAATAACAACTCAGGCAAAAATTACTTCTTTTTCTTTTACAAATTCTTTCATTCGATTTAAGTAAACTTCTGGGTCTCGGTAATTTCGACTGATATTTTTTACCATAACGCTGTCATCACTCAAATCATTATCCACCTTATGTTCTTCCATTATATCTGGATACCATATAGGATTTTTATCAGATAAGTTACCAAAAATATTTGCATCATTCTGTTTGGATAATGGACGAGATTTTGTACGAATGATACGAACTTTCTTGGATAGTTTCTGAGAAGATTTGTGTTCTAGAGGCTTACGTAAAGATCCAAATGTATCAGAATCCTCTAAGTGACATGAGGAATTGCTATCATTTAAAATATCTACAGGAATAGATGCACTAGCATATCTTTCATAAACCCGTCTTGAAACTTGAATTTGTCTCATAACAGAATTATCAGTTAAAACTGAGTGCATTCTTAACAAACTATAATTGCGAAAGCAAATAAATATTGACATTATTCAATGCTATGATAATTTGAACACTTTATTTAAATAAATGTAAGCAATTTCTCTAATAGATTCTCAAATATTTCAATAAAATTTACTGTAATCATTATTATTTCCAATCATAATTTCCTCATACTGTAACTGAAAATCTCTGGTTAGTCAATAATTTATCTGAATCTTTTGATTAAAAGAGTCTTCGTCTTCAATAATCTCAGATGAGCTCTTTAATTTTTGGAACATGTAACCAACAACAGTTGTAGTATAAACAACACGTTTTATAGTTTGGAAATGTATAGTGTAAAATTATTCCAATTTATGTTAGTAAGCAAACAGCATGGTCCACTTGATTGATTAATTGATTCCTGATTGATCACTGATACTTAGTAACAGGTAAAAATCAAACAATTTTTTACCATTGAGGAATATATTCCTTCCTCCATGGTAAATTTTTTTTTTTAATATTTATCAGATTCTTAATTCAAATGATTTATGGTAGATAATATAAATAAATAGCAACCTTTGGGTCACATTTTATCCGATTTATTCATACGCTGATGAGCCAAACATCTTATAATTTTTCATAATGTTTTGCAGCATATATTTTTGAACAAAGAATGTAGAAATTTGATTTTTTTGACATTGTTCATGTAGAAATATCCATATCTGTCGCTTTTCCAAATATGTTTAAAGGGTAAATTTATTGTTCATTTAGGGAGCCAAATCAGTCGTTAAAACTGTCCAGAATGTTCAACAAATTTGCGAATGAATTTATCTTTGTGATATGCACTATTTTCAACAAAGAATATTCACGTTATTGTTTGGAAATATGAAGTCAATGAAATTTAGTGCATCCTCAAAGTAATTACTTCCAGTCAATGATTGATTCAATTTCAGCAGAAAATTTAATTCATTCCGTTTATTATCTATCTACACTAATATTCGCCACAAGGAAGGAAACTGCTATTCATTTGTCGATACCTAGTAAGCATCTGTGAACCAAGTCACGTAGGCGAGTAGCATTATCACCGCTATACCACTACCAACCCGTTTATAAGGTGGACCATATTCTTATATATCTTAGAAAAAAGGATAGAGAAACAGAGAGAGAAAATAACATCCATGCCCGAACAAGGATTCGAACTTGGACCCACAGCTTAGGAGTCAGGAACGCTAACTACTCAGCCATTGGTTGAGATTTACACAATAGAAACCAAAAAATCAGACAAGAATTAAAAATTCCTACCCTGAGAGAATTCTTCGCGAAAATAATGTATAACGTGATTAAAAATATTGATAAAATTAATAAAGAAACATTAATTAGCCTTCCGTCCTATAATGACCAAAGTACCCATAATAGATTGCATCTTCTCTCATTGCTCAGATATTGCCCAAAGTTTCCTCACCAACCACCATGAAATAAACTGTGAATAGAATAAAAAATTATCTTTGATAACTACTTCTTTGTATGGAAAAAAAAGAGACTACTAAAAAGATAAAAGGATATTTTTTTGTTTTTGTTACATCTCATTCTATATGTGGAAAAAAAAAAACTATTTAAAATAAAAATGATGATGGAAAATGCATATACAAATGTGCATACTAAATGTATATAAAAAGATTTTTTTTAAAAAAATATACTTGTAAAATACATAAAATATAAAAAAAGATAAATATATTGTATTACAGACCAATTTATACCTTGTAAATATTATAGCGTGTATAAATTCTTGTAAATACCTTTACCTGTTCTTATGTAAATATTCTTATTTCTCTCAATTTATTCCTTAACTATTTCCTTTATTATTCTATTAGTTTCATTTAATTTAAATATATAAATGATAAATTAATCAACAATATTTTTTTAAATTTTGAAATAAACTTTATGAAATAACCATAGTCCCGTCCATTAAAATTTCAAGCTCATTTTAAGTCAATCAGATTCAAGTTATAGCTCACCAACCAAGAACCAGCTATCTAATGAGGGTAGAGGATCGCCAGATCCAGGGACCTCTTAAAACTGCCAGCCGGCAATCACTTCAAGATTTACACAAATATAAAATCATCACTAGCTTGTTCAATGTTTATTTATTCATAATGATAATTTGAGTCCACTGTATTGTAGAGTCCACTCGACACTCGAACCTTCTCATCAGTTTTAAGAAACTGAAAAATCGAGATTTATAAATACAAGCATTTTACCAGTCAGATATATATTGTCTAAGCGATATGTTCATCCATCCATCACGGGCGTCACAGCAAAGCACATAAGACATTGTTAAAGATACAAGAATAGATTTTCTACTACTGCATTAAATCAGTACAAAATCTGACTCATTGTATAATTGCATATACTCTTTGTTCACTTCAAACAGACATTTGCAGTTAGCAGACATGAATTAGCTGGTATTTTCACTGAAATAACTTCATTACACTGACGCTATTAACGTTGTCCAATCCACATTGATTGGCTTTTTTTATTCGATTGACATGGCATGTGGTAGCATCGTTAATGATGATAGGAAATGCATATAATAATATATTTTTAACATGCAGATTATACTGTAACTCGAAGAATGGTAAACTTGTTAACAATTTTTGAAATAGAATCATACATCTAGCTTCAATTCATTATTTTCAGATTTTATTAATAATAACCATAAGGCTACAATCATATTAGAAAACGTTTTAAATGTATTCCCTAGAGATATGTTATATCGATAATCCCTATAGATTTCGGCCGAAGAAAACAACTACAATGGATGACCAATGTATTGTCTTTTTCAGGTAAAAAGAGCCTGTAAACAGCCAGCAATCACTATTGCTCAGTAACTGTGTAAAGCAATTTACTGTCAATGACAAGTGTCACGGTTTACTGAGTCCAGACATCTTCCCAAAGTTTGCATATTTTCCCGCTTTCCTATGCGCAGCATCTGTTTGAAATTGACCATCGCCGTGACTGCTAAGAATGGTGCAAAGAGTACAAAATCTGGACGTCTGATCAATAGAATAATGTTCTTATAAAAGATGAAAGTCTTCATTGCCACAAATGATTTTGAGCGCACCTTACTTTAGAGGGAGGTTGAGACACGATTTGATGTCATTAACATCACGGAAAGAGACCGTTAGGGGGGTTTTGGAGTTGTTGTCTGGTGAGACATTATGCTGAAGGGGCGAATTGAGTTCCACATTTTCGACAGAGTCTCTGTAGCCAGAGATCTCCATTGTAAGGAGGTGATTATTTCCCATGTGCATCTGTTCCAAAATGCAGTTGGAGTAGACTTTGTATTTATGATCAACAATGCACGGCCACACTGGACTCCTGTTGTTCAACAGCTACTGAAAAGGAAAGATACCACTCGAATGAATTGAATAGCGTACTCCTCTGACTTGAATCTCATAGAAATAAGGGGTATGCTTTAGGGACATTACTTGTGGTACGATTGCATCCTCCAGTTAGCATCCAGTAAGTAAAACAAATGCTGATTGAGGGAGGGGTAGTCTTATTTTAAAAAACTATTGGACAAACAGTGTTGAGTATGGAGAAACAGTCCGAAGAAAATATTGCAATAAAAGGCAAGCATATACTACACAACACCTGTATGTTGTTTTTACCCTTTGCCAGTTAATTAGGTGTATAGGCTTCCATACTGTATGCATTGTACTCATTTTTGTGCAACTATTCTTTCGTCATAGTTTGAGTACAAAAAGCTGTCTTATTTTTTAATTTCATGTCTCTCAGATGATTTCTGGTGTATTTATGCAGAATGCATCTGTTACCAACGGTTTTGCACCCTAGTATTGACTGTATTAGAAAAATTTCTCTCTTGATACGCTAGGACTTTGAAATTGCTGCCCTAGAAATCATTAAAAGATAAAATAAAATTTAAAAAAAAAAAAAAAAAAAAAAAAAAAAAAAAACTGGACTAGTTCATTTGAATTGTATGACCAAATATACACTTGAAATATTTTATTAATTAGAAATGTTAAAATGTCAGATTTCTACATTTAAAATTTTAAAGTTTACCTAAATTTTTACATTTTGATTTCACAGAAAAAACTATCATAAGTTGCTTTTCTAAATCATATCAATAAATTAATGCAGTTTATTTCACTTACTTTCACAAAACAAAATGTATGAAAGATAAATCATATATATACATATTGGTATAAATGAGTGATATATATTCTGGTAAAATAAATAATCGTATTTAGATGCATGAGTTACTTTCTGGTGAGCGTCTTGTTTATAGTAAGATTCTAAGTTGTAAGAGCATTTGTGTGTGTAACAAGTTTTTAAAAATAAACATTCATTTTCAAAACCTACTGGTAAATATTACTTTATAAGTATCTGTCTTATAAACTGTCTTGCTCTGTAAACTTTGTTACATAACTTTGTGTTTTCATTTGTTTTACTGACAGGTATCACTAATTATATCCTTTTGTTTAAATTCATTAGTTTCAGATAGTTTTATCATAATTGGAAATATTGTTAAAGAGTGTGCTTTTAATTTTATTATAATGAATTGATTGAAGTAATCATAAAAATACGTCCTGAAGAAACTTGTACTTCTACCAGATATATTGTCTAGAATTTTTCGAATATTTTTTACTCCTTTGTAAACTTTTTTTCTGTAAACATTTGTAAACATGTTTTCACCAACTTTGTGAAACAAAGCAAAAAATAATATCATAAAAAGTCATAATAAAAAGATTGAAATGAAAATATATGTACATTAAGATAACTGTCGTAAAACACACTTCTATGCTTAATAATGCTGAATTTTCATTTGAATAGTTTAGACACTGTTGGCCACCCAAATTGCAACACCAAGAAAAACAACAGATATCACAACAAAATTTATTTTGTAGACAACATGTTGAGCAAGTATTAATGATTAAAACTATAGATTTCTGTGAAATGTGGTTCCTGCTAAAATCAATTGCCAGATTAGCCACCATTGTTGGAGGTCACAGCTGCCATAGACCTCGGTATTGATTCAAAGAGACTTTGGATGTGTTCTCGGAGATGTAGCGCTGGCTGTTTAAAGTACCAGCAATGATCACTTGAGGAGTGCGAGAGTGATATCCAATACCGACCCATAACATAATACCCAGTGCATGACTAGTGTGGTCTCGCATAACTCAGCTGTTCATCATCATCTTTCCACAGTGCCTCCAGACTCGAATGCGACCCTCGTGGTGTTGCAGACAGAAGCATAACTCGTCAGTAAAGACAATTTCATTCCATTCTACCGACAATGTCTTTCTTTCATAGCACTATTGGTGGCTGAGACGTCTGTGGTTATGTGCCAAGGGTAAACAAAGCAATGGACATCTTGTGGGCAGACCATTCATCTGTAAACCACGTCGAATGATATGCGCAGAAACTGGTTTCAGATAAATGTGCTGTCTATGGTTCATGATGTTGCTGAGTGATCCATCACTGCCATGCGCACCGTTTGCCTGTCATTACGTGAAGTGGATGCGATCGAATACGTCTGTCTGTCGTGCCTCCAACGATCAGATAGCGACATTAAAGTTGTTTGGTTTCGTCAAACACGACTACGATTTTCCTGAAAGATAATCCACAATCTCGGTGAGCCACAATCCTTCCTCTGTTGAAGAACTTAGATACTTGATCAAAAAATAATCGCTATTTTCTGCGAGACATAATGATCATTATTTTGGAAAAAAAAAAAAAAAAAAAACTGAACTCGAAATTGTCGAAATCTCCAAGCCTTATATAGTGCTTTGAAGTGGTGCCACAGGCGCGCGTGGTGTGCATCTGCACTGACATTCTAATCATTTGCATATCTCATCTCCACTAATGCATGTTGTAAATTTCATGTTATTTGCCTTCTTCCTTCAGGGTTTTGCATTTGCGGTGGCTAACAGTTCAATAGCCATTGACCAAAAATATTTGATATCCCAGGCCAGGGTATTTTGTAGCTTCTTTGCGAGATTGATAAGGAAACACCTGTATACTTTCTGAGTATTCCATCGTATGTTGGGGTGCATGATAACGAGATAGGTGGTATAATCTTACAAAATGGTTGTGTGTGATCTTCCGATAAGCAATTTAAATGAGCTTACTCCCTAGAAAATCCATTCCTTCATACGGAGAGCAATTGCTCTCTGTATGGTGTCTTGCTGTTGATATGCAGCTTACAGTTCTGATCTGTTCTTGTCCTATAGTGGGCCCCGGTCTTTTCATTTGGCCATGGCGAGATTTAAAAGTGGTAACCTAAAATTTTTGATGTTCTTGAATGGGGAGAGGATTTTTGTTTATTATTCTTGTTCTTGCTCGTTCATTCCTGCTCACCTTCTTAAATGAGTAGTAATCAAAAAGTAAATTCAGTTTTCAAATAATTTTCTTCCATTTAGTAATACGAAAAAAATTTAAAAGATAAATATTTGTAATTTTTAAAATTAAAATAAATTATTGAATAAAATGCACTCTGTTTTAAGAAAATATATGCATCCAAATGGAATTGACCTAGAATCATATAACTTAGAATCTTAATATGGTTTGATAAATTGCACGAATGATTACCATTTCAACAAAAAATTATAATATTTTTATTTAAGATTTTTTTTATCAAACATGTGGATTCATTCACCTTTTTAGTTAGTTAAATTAAGCTTTATATTTTATAAGTGTAAATTTTATCTTTTATTCCTAGTTATTTTCAAAATGAGAATTGAATATATGTTAATACATACTTACGCGATTTTTGTTAGTTACCTAAAAACAACGTTTATAAATGTATATAATTAACCTAAAAACAACATTTATTTTTGTAATTGTATTTTTCCAATTGTATAACAAGTATAATATAATAATTATTTCCAGATTGTCATTATTTTTAAAGTGGCCTGAGTGTATTAAAATAGTTATGAATTTTACGCGAGATTATAGCTTTACTTGGAAAACAACATTTCACATTTCTTACAAAGGGATATTTCTTGTTTACATAGCACTGCCGAAGACAATATTTTTATAAATCCTAAGCCCATTTTTTAAACATATTAAAATTTGGAATATTTTTGAAATTTTAGCATACATTATTGACGATATTTGTAAGGTATTACTATTTTCTAGCACTTAAAAAATCACAAGAAATATTTTAATTTTTAAAGATATTAAAAATCAAAACAAAAATAAATTAACTACCGATTGATTGTATTGGGAATCGCTTAATACATTATTAAAATAACTTATCGAGTTAAACAATTTTGATATATTAAAGTATTAAATTATTTAATTTTTCTTTGATCTGATTTTTTTACGATTTGATTAAAAATCAAATAAACATTTATAATTTTAAAAATCAAAAATTGAAATATTATCTAATTAAATTATAATTTAATTTAAAATTAAAAATCTCTTCGTTACGTCTTTTAAGCATCGATAATAATATTTTTGTAATGGGAAACTTATAATAAACCCTTTTAATCTTTTTTCAGCATTTTTTAAATTTGCGATACATTTTTATTCTTTTATTATGATAAAATTTAGACGACGGCATTTTTATATCCAATGCTGAGTTTCCTAGAAGTAAATTACCATGTGATCAAACGCCAAGAGTTAATTGGCTAGAAAACGTGAAAGGATTCGAATCCACGAGGTTTACATCAGAGAACTTTACATCAGAAAAACAAAGACACTAAATGGTGTTTTACTGGTAGAGAGACGATGCTATTGATACCACACCACTCATCTTGCCAGAGGTCCGATTTAAGAGTGAAATATACAAACAAATGCGCCTCCTTTCCATATGATATGGCTATTATACTACGGATTATCAAAAGAAACTGAAAATAATTTAATAAGCACAGTATATTCGTATCCATTTTATAAAATATTATAATATCAAATTACGCATAAGAATGCCGCCCACCCTGTCCAGTGGTCAGCGGGCCTGATTGCGGATAGGGAGGTCCTGGGTTTGAATCTTAGTTCGGGTATGATGTACTGTCTTTTTCTCTCTCCTGTCTTTGAACTTTCCTTGTAGGAATGGTTGCCTACCCTACAAACGGGTACCTATGGCATGCGTCTACTGAGGAAGTTGGACTCCACACCAAATTATGGCCCCGTTGAAAAAGTGGAGCAGCGCACCTCATATTTCCAGCCTAGCTGGCTCAAGACAACAACGCATAACAATACATATATGTTCTCTTAGGTATGAATTCACATATATTGATTGTGTAATACACACACACACACATATATTTGAGAATTGCTATTCTTAGATTTATGAGAAAGAGTTTCTAAATAGTGATAGCTAGTTTCAGATTGGCTGAGATACTTGTTTTTCTAGGAAAATTTAATAATAACAGCTTTATAAACAGAAAAATTTTAAGTTTAATGTCAGATATTGCAAATTTTATACAATCAATATATAAATTGGTAGCCAATAATAATTTATGAGCTAATTTCAAACTATCGTAAAGTAAATAAACTAATTATAAATGTGATAATGAAAGAAATTAAATAATGTAAAATAAAAAAAAATATTGTAAAAATTAAAACAAAACCATTCCTCTTAATTTTTTATAACCATTTTCTTTATGGAATATGTGGTGACACGAATATCTTTTCACGTTGTTATATCTCTTGTACTCATTTCTGGCGTTATTAAATATTTATAGGTATTAGATTGTTATTCATATATTTTAAAAGCTGTTCAATTTATCTAATACATTGAGAAAAAATAAATAAATTAACATAAAAAAATATTAAGAGAAAAGTTTAAATCTTAGCATTCATCAATCACAAGATCATTTTATAATGAAGACAAGACGAAATATTTTAATTTGAGCTGATTGGGGCAACTAACTTAACAAGTGTCGGGATCTATGACTAGAATCTCCATATCGTCAATGGATATTGATTTTGACAATTTGAACGGATGCCCACATGTTGATATAATCAAATCTGGCTCAGTAGCTTCACGCCTCTTCCTGTTAAGAACCAGAAAAAGTGAAGCATCATTTGCCACGGGCAGTGATTGGGAGAGTGACCACGTACCTTCCCTGGCTGGGTTGCTGGAGCTCCGTGGGCTAGGCAATATTTCCACGTTAATATATGACGTCTAAAGTCCTTCCGCTGGTGTGGCATGAATGCTGAGACGAGAATGATATCTCAGGTGTGACCTTGTCACCTGACTATGTTTCAAAATGACGAGGCCTTTGATGATTGGCCTGTATTCCAAACCGGTTAACCTAAAGGTACAGTTCAGGACTCACCTGCACCGCTATGTATATAAAATCAAATCTTGTTCATGACACCAAATAAATGATAACGACATTGCTACAAAGCTGTTCTCTTGGTTACCAGAATTTTTTATGTATTTTATCCCTGCTTAAATTGACAAATATTTTTGCAATTCTGCCTTATTATCTTCATAGCATATTCAGTGCGTCTATATTTTGTATATCTCAACTTTTTTTATATAAAAAATCTGTTTTATACTATTACTAATAGAATGCCCAATTTCAAATTACAAATTTTTCAAATTTATAATTTTATTTTAAGCTACTTTCCAGTTGTCTTGGGCCGTATGGGGTCTATTTTTTGTTAAAGTATAATTTAAAGTTGATTTTTGTTTATGCTGAGTATATTAGAGCAAATAAATAATTTCTGTTTAAGCAAATTCCAAATTCTTAAAGTGACATGAAAATAATCAAATGGAGAAGTGCTTAAGATATTCAATTGATATCAATACATGTATCTTGTACTTCGTTTCGGAGTTCGTATTGATTGAAAGTCGATAAAACAATTTCTTGAAAATTACAAGACATTTATTCGTATCAATTATGGTTTTGGAGATTACATCTGTAGAAGTAAGTCACAACGACACGGCTTAAATTCAGCTAATACAACAGAAAATAGCTTCCAATCAGAGAAGTCTCTAATACCTCAGACAGATAACAGCTTCTATGCACTAGACCAACATTCAAGACTAATCGACTTCAATAACTTTCCTTCTGTGCCAAGCGGTTGTATTTATACCTGACTTGGAGGAAAATATTAGTTTCTCCAAGGTTTCTGGAAGGTTCTGGGCTATCTCGATTAATATTTATCCAAGAGTTTCGGTGATGGATCTTTCCAGAAATATTCATTTCTTGTCAAGTGACTAAATTTTTATGAATGCCGTAAGGTAGAATGCGCCTAAAGGGCGGAATTTTAAATCAAAATCTGAGCATTTCAGATTTGTCTGAGATATTTTAAGACAAATATAAATAATGTTTATAAATTTGTAGCAATACGTTGCAGTAGATGCAAGGTTATTTTTATATATGTATGATATGCCATGTTTTGTATCATCCGTTTGTTACAGTCAAGATCAGAGTTAAGATTTCAAACATCAGTAAATTTAATGGCAGTAGAAAATAAAAATTTACTTCTGAACTTTTTGATAGTCCATTGTTTGAATTTGTGTTCCTATCAAAAGCTTTAAAAATCTTCAATTTTCTTCGGGAAATTTTCGTTTCAAGACAATATCTATTTCTTGTCATATATTTATTAAATGAATAACATATCTAAATTTGCTTCTATAATTTTGTTTCTTTTAGAATTAGTTTGTTTCTGATTAGTTCAAAATTGATAATTAGTTCGATGAATTATGTTAGTTTTAAATGTATGAGTTCGATAGGGACAGTCTTTCTGTTTCATTTATCTGGCTCGGATTCTTTGAAAAATAGTGAATGTAAAATAGAGTCCCCCCCCAAAGAATTATTAGAGAAACATAAAATTATTTCAATCCAAAGATGGAACTATGGACGTCACTTGATCAGAGGGTGGTCGAGCCACCAAAAAGATCTAGTGCTGTTGTTATTTATGACATTTGGACAAACCAAGCTAGCTTGCCTAGGGCCATGCCAAATTAAGTCAGAAAGTCGCGTCTTTCGTTTAACCAGAGTATCACGAAGTTGAAAGAGCGTCTTTTCTCCAAGACTCCTCTGATAGATGGCACCGCCAATGTATCCACTTCTTCAATTTCTACTTTGATCTAGAAGAAGAAGAAATTTTTCTTCATACTATTATACCCATGGCAACTGGTCAACGAATCACCACAGGATTTTAGATTCCACAGATTTAATTAGCTCGTATATCATATGTACTCGGTGGGTCTTTGGCTGCACTGGGAAACGAGAAAAGCCTTTCCGGATGGAAGGTCAATGTTCTACCCACTAGGCTACCACGGCTTTCTAAAACTCCTCCAGTGGTCTCCATTCAACTGGTTGAACACTTCTTGGATTAGGAACAGGGATTCTTGCTAGTGTTAACGGATTTCCAAAAAAATATTCGACTCTAAATCAAGTGGAATCCTGTCTCAAATAGATCGACTGTCTGAAAATATTTCTGATGATTTTTAAAATAAAAAATTGGAAGAGTCTATCAAAGCACAGGGTAATCTGGAAATGAATTCTGCTGAAGGCCATGGCTACCCTGGGTTGAGGCTCCACTGAGGAAGTAAGGAAGGAGAAACTTAAAAATTGAAGAAAAAAAAATCACTGAGTAACAAAAGTGAGGAGTTAACATTACACCGCGAGTGAAAGCTTATATGTGTGACGAATGGTTGCAAAAGTGCATACGACTTTTGAGTTTTGAGGTACTTTTCATGTATTCTATATACATATTTATAAAAGCATGTTAACTACTAGGAGTGTTCAAAAAGTAAGTTATACTAGAACAATGTAAGTCAAAAACCAATTTACTGAGAAGTGTGCGCTATAATGCAATATGACACACAAACTATTCTACATAATATCCCATTAGCTATCAACTATTTCTCTAAATAATCTCTCAATAGATGCAGACATCTGTCGGAAAGTAATTCTAATCGCTCGATGCACTGATCATAGAAAATCTCTCTTAGTCTTTGATCCAACATAAATGAGCTATTTAAATCTGGCCATCGTTGGAAAATTGTACTCCACATAAATATTCTTTGAGCTTGCAGAACACATGGCAGCAGCAGGGCACCAGATCGGGACGGTACAATGGATGCTTCCAGATCTCTTATTCAAAATTACGAAGCAAATCCTGTGCTGTGCGTGCCTTCCACCCACTCCACCACATGCGATGTGCTCACCGTTGTTGGCCTTCCTTGCCTTTCCGCATTGGTTAAGTCTGTAGGACCGTCTTTCAGTCGCCAGCACCGTTTCACAATAGTCGGAAGTGATATTGTAATCTGCCCATACAATGCCAATATTTTACGATGATCTTCGTACTCGTTAACTGTTTTGCCCACAAAAAACATACCGTTCCACAGAATTCAACAAATAAGTTCCTAACAGACGCGCCATAAAAATTAAAATGTTTTTTAAATTTAAAAAAATTAAAAGTTAAAATTAGTAGAGAACATGAGTTCTAGAATTTGAAAATTACTTTTATAGAATAGAAAGTTCAGAAAAATGTGCTGAGAATGCCCGTTCATTGAATAAGGGAACTGAAAATAAACATACATGTATATAGTTTGTTTCAGTCATATTAAATAATTTATGCTAATATTTTATCAACATCTTTCGAATTTGCTTTTTCTACCTTGAAAAATTTGATAAGATCTTAAAAAAATACTAAAAAGGGAGACGTGTTACTGAAATACTACTAAACAGAATGTTACATCTAAATTA
Organism: Latrodectus elegans; assembly: GCA_030067965.1. Taxonomy (NCBI): domain Eukaryota; kingdom Metazoa; phylum Arthropoda; class Arachnida; order Araneae; family Theridiidae; genus Latrodectus; species Latrodectus elegans. The sequence continues at coordinate 7,892,773 of CM057810.1, forward strand.
TGAGTTGCATCCGATAACTGGTGATAAACAAAAATATGTTAGTAGAAGTAGGTTATGTTAGAAAAATTAAAAGAAAGATAACTGCTTTAATGAAAATTGTAGAACAGAATCGAGAAAAAAAATGCTTTTGGTAAGAATATGGTAAATGAACTGAAAAATATTTCAAAGCATCAAAGAAGTGAAAAAAAAGAATTTGGAAACGGAAAAAACGTTCCTATGCTAAAACAGAAAGGACTTAGATGCAGACTAACTTCAAAGTACTAAATATTTTCATCCGTTAAACGAAAGTAGAATTAACTTTCATAGAATGAACCAATTTTGATCAACAATATTTTAAGTAAAAAATAATATATTCTAAGAAAAAAAAAGGGGCAAAATGCTGAATAATGGACTCTTGAACAATTTTGAGAGATAGACAGAATATTTCAGTTGAATTTTATACAAGGAATATTGTTTCTTGATGGTGCGAGACGAATTATTCATCATAAGAAAATAAGTAAATAATTTTGAATTTGTATGAACTCTTATTTAGGAGAGTTTAAATAATTTAAGGATGCGTATAAAATATCTATCTCCTTCAGATTTAATTCCATTTGCTTTTTAAGAAATACGTTGATGTAAGAAAATAAGAAAGTCAACTCTGCGTGTATATGTAAAAAGAATGCTGCATCAGAATGTAATAACCATCCATATACATGTGTGGATTAATTTAATAACTAATAATGTAATTAATTTGAATTTTAAATACAGTATATTAAATAGATTTACAGTTATTTGTAATTGTAACTACAATATTTGAGCTTCTAAAACCATCAGGATTCAAAATACGTCTTTTCTTGACCATCTTCCTTTTCATCTAAAGTTCTTTTACAACACTTGACACCAGGATCGTAGTTGAAGTAGCTAGTAAGTTAAATAATTCGAATATTTATTAGATCACGTAGCATTTTTTTTTTAAATTGTTAAAACAAATTAGACGTTAATATAATTTTTGGCAGCAAATATAGGAAATTACTGATTTATCAATGAAAGATCTTAATACTCTCGTTGAGCATATAAGGTAATTGCACTCAGCTTTCAGGTATAAGAATGGAAATTTAAAATTTCAGGTGGCGTGTCAGAGCTTTTGGATATATCCAACAGCATGTGGGTAAGTCTTGGTAAATATCAATGAGTAGGTAACTGAATGGTTCAGTTCAGCAGCTCGAAAGTTTGAATCAAATTAGAGGCTTGTGACGATGTTCGGAATTTAATTTGAACTGTAGAACCGGTCTGATTAGTTCACGCGGGGAAAAAATGGGCTTCTAGAGCGATAAACAAATCAACCATCTTCTTCAGTGCTATATTTGGAAATGTTGTTATGAATGCCAGGATATTGGAAGTAGTATCTTGAATAATAAATCTGCATAAGTACTCACTTATTTAGTTGACTTGGATATAATTATAAGAAATAAAAAATAAGCCCTTTCTGTTTTAAAAGAGAAAATACAAGAAAAATAAATCTATGCATAAATACTGAGGATGCAAGATATACATTTCAAGTAAAATATTTCCACGAATCTGAAGTTTTATAGAAGTTGACAAAATAATTCTAAAACTGTCTTGCAATTAATGAATTTATATTTTCTCTTTTGAATGGTCTTTTTTAACTATCTTTACCGATTTCAAACATTCTATTGAGATTTCCGACTATTTTTATGCTGACAATGAATATTGGCAGCATATGCAAGAAACATACTTCTTGTATGGAATTTTTCCAATTATTTGCAGCCTTTTCCATACACACATTAAGCAGTTTTTTTCACATCATTTAACTGGCGCTAATTCATCCTCCTATAAAGTGCATAAATATAATAGCATTTGGAACCACTAAATCAGTTTTCTACTCGTAGAATTCTTTTTCTAATTAATATTTAACATAATGCAATTTTTGTAACAAATTTTAATATATAACTCCAAATGATTTCGTCGTTTTCATATAGTTTAAACTTGTTATTTCCTCACGCTCCTTTGTTAGAAAAAGAAAAAAAATATAGATTTAAAGCTTAATTTGGTTAATTATAGGTTACTGACCACATAATTATGCTTATATAAAAATATTAAGCAATGCTTTAGTGAAATGTTTCCCCCTATCATGGTGATAAATCTGGTTTATTTAATCGCTCAAAATCTGCGTCATTCAAATAAGAAAATACAAATAGAGCACACATAAGAATTATATATTAAGTTTTTATTTAATTATAGAAAATATTAAATCAGGTAGGATAATATTAAGGGGAAAAGATAAAATCAGTAGTACATAAAAGTTAAATTTTTCAAAATTATTCAAATTAATTTCACTGTTTTATTGATCTTAGTAAAAGAGATGAAATTTTCTAATATATAACTAATGTCTGTACGCAATGAAGCAGACAATAATAATAAGATATTACCGAGCCTTTATCTTTACAATGTATATGGATGAACGCATAATAAATTTACTTGAAAAGCTTTAAGCATCGGTTAGTAATAAATTCTTTTCTACTCATTGATCATAATTAATTCACCTTTTACTTTTTAAATAATATTTTTTTTAAAAAGTGCAATTAATATTTAATAAAATTCGAAATTTAAATTTCAGAAAGAATCAAAGATTTTTAGAAAAATCAAAATCAAATGTTTGAGATTGGGGAAAGAATTTATGTTTCTCTAAAAATGTGTGAGGTAAACAATATCTCTGTGACAACAAGTGACTTGCAGACTATATACACAATCATCAGCGCCGTCCGTCAACAAATTAAAAGTCGTCGGAAAAAGTAAGGAAAGAGAACAAAAGTGCGTTTTCTGGCTGTTGTCCTAGTTGCCATGACACCAAGGTCATGTGACCCGTGTCTAGCAGATCCACTCGCGGAATCATCATGGATGGTTTGTGCACAGCAAACGCTGATAAGATTCGCGCGCTCATTCTGCCGGGTTTTTAAAATTCTGATCTATTCGGGACATGTATTCGAATGAAGAGCATAGAATAAATGCATCAATACATGTTCTCAATTGCACGAATTAACTTCTCACGAGAGCTCATTATTTATTGAACATAACTTGATAATTTAAATATTTTGTCTTAGTTTGAAGGAAATGATTTAAACTGCAAAGTGAAATCTTTTATTTTTAAAAATGCCATTTGCTCGGAACCCGTAGTTAAAATGTTCGAATAAAAGTAGCTAAAAATAACCTTTTAAAGAAACAATGGCCTTTTGATGTTATCAATGAGAAGATTTGAAATTTAAATAAAATGCCACAATTTAATTATTTTAAGTCATATTTACTTGAAAGGACTTGTTTTAAAATTATTGCATCGTACTGTGTACGGCCGAAGCAAATTCGTGACGTGTGCAAAAACTGGAGTAGATGAATAGGTAAGCTTTTTTATTTATGCATTTTTGTTCTTGCTTTCACTGAGACAAATATGTTGGTGCTAAAATATGTAGAGATATTATTCCATTTTGTGCCAAGTCATTTATTTTTTAGTCAGCAAAAATATAGTTTCAGTTTTGCCATATATTTTCTCAAAAATATTGCTTATATAAAAGACTATTCCATTATATTGGAAAATTTTTACCATTAACTATATTTTCTAAAATATTTTCATTAGTTTTAAAATCGAAAATATTGTAATTTGCAAGTTTTTTTAATGTTATTTGCACCTGAAACAAACTATACTTGCTAAATAACATTTATTTTTGCTTTGAACAAAAGGTATTTGAATAAATATTGTGAAAAATATGAATATATTCTCCACTTTTTATTCTATAAAAACAATTAATCACGTTCCTTGCATTATATTTTGTGTGTGTGTATATATATATATATATTTACATTATTTAGGAAGTTCTTTTCCTATTCTTTTAAAATTTTGCCAAATTGTAAGCAGGAAAATCTAGGGAAAATAATTATTTTCCATGGAAACTTAAATTTGCTAACGATAATTGCTAGTGTGAATATTTTTAATATACTTTTTTATAATGCTCTTTTTTTCAATCCGCACAAATAATTTTTTATTCTAAAAAAATTGGACAACTGCGCGATTTTTTCTGTTTGCATAAATCCATTAAACATCTTGGATAGGCTTCTATTAAATAATATTCATAAAGGTAGATGATATAAATGAATCTGGCAGAAACAATGAGAAATTAAGAGAAAAATTTTTTTATTCCTACACAACGCTGAAATTATTTAAATATTTGTGCACATCTTAGTACTCAAACATTCGAAAAAACGTTTTTTAAATGACATTCTCAACTTTTAGGTTTCAAAGAGATTTTTTTTTTAATCATACTAATTTTCAGGTTCACATATAGTAGAGATATATTTAGTTATAAATTATTATTTATTTTATTTTATAAGTAGACTCAAATTTATTTTGGGTTAGGAAACTGGAATGAGATTTCTGGCTCATTTTTCTGACGTTCGAAACAACTGACTCATAAGTTTGAATTTTGTTTGTACAACGATTTGTACGATGAGATGACAATCTGGGTAATATTTTTATTTTCTAGTCGTATTATACCACCAATGGCAGGACATTTGACGATACATAATTTTTAAGGACTATAAGGCTCTTAATATTCAATTTAACGGTGGTCTGACGCTGGATCGGGTATCGGACCCACTACATTTCGGTTGTGAGACTGATGCATTTCCCTCCTCGGGTATTACGGAAAATTTTTGAATTGTATAATTTCTTGTTGTTCTTTAAATAAAAAATTAGTATCCTACTCAATGAATTAATTTAAATGGTGTTTAGAAAATATTAAGTAACAAATAAAAAATTAAATTTGGAAAATTCATTTATTATAATAGATGTTTAAGTATTGTGTGTACCAATAAATATATGTTCAATGGTTTTTGTTCAACATTTGCAAGCTTAATTTGTAATTTTATTCTGTTCCAATTAAGTGTATATACAAGTTACAAATAATATTTTTAAGCAGGATTTAATTGTAGTTTTGTTATTCATTGTTAAAATAAAATCGACTTTCCATTGATATAATATCAGTTATATATAAATTATACTAATAATATGTTTAATAATCTTACATTGTAATAAATCTTTGAAATTTTTGATAAATAAATATTATATAAAAGTACATAATTTGAAAAATAACTCTTGCATATAATTGCAGATTTAAAATATTTATCCTGCTTTTCAATGATAAAGCAACGCTACCAGTAATTACGCATAAATATGTCGTTATGTTAATTTTTACAAAATTTATTAAAAAATAAAATAAAAATAAAACGGTTCTTCGATGTAAGTAGAATACTTTTTCACAGTAGTAAATTAAAGATCGTGACAAATATTTTGAATACCATCGATATTTGTGTTCTCTAGTATGCTTATTAGTTCAGGAATTAATAATAAATTATTTTCTTAATTATTTTAAACTTAACTTTAAATCATATATAATCAAATCATTACTTATATTTTAAAGTCCGTCAAAATAAATGATAATCAATTGGCTCATTATTTGATTTTTATATCCGATAATTTTTTATTTCTTACTGCTTTAAGTTACATATTGCCTTATTTGAAAGTTTATTTGCGCTGAAGTAAAAATTTAACAACTCTTATAATCAACATTTGCCCATTTCAGATTAAACACGAAGCTGTATTAATTTAATGTTGTTTTTGATAAAATTAGGTAGATTATAAAAGTTATGAAACAAAGTTAAAACAACTTCATAAATTTTCCAAAGGGAAAAAATCATAATAATAATGTTTAGGTTTCGTAAAAATAAACCCAGTCCCATATTTTGCAATTTCGTTTCAGCTAAAAGAAATAAATATAGCCACATTACATTATCCAAATATGACTGATATTAATTTAATCTCGTTTTATATTAGTAGAATATATTTTTCGCATAATTTATAGTATTTTTTCCAAATTACATTTGCAAAACATTTATAAATTAAATAAAAAGAAAAAACACTGCTGATGAAGAATTTAGCAAGGGTCTTTATATATCATTTCAAATCGTAATAATTTATTGAGGTAAAATAATTACAGTCAAATCTTTGATTGTACGCATTTTTTACAGAATTTTGGAAAATTACAATTTATTGAAAAAAATTTCAAACAAAAATTCTTTTCCGGTTTAAAAAAGATGTGCAGGATATCATACAAAAATATGTTTTCTTTCTTTACAAAAGAATTTATTGGGAAAATCGATTAAAAATTTTATTAGAGAGAAATATAGGTAAAGTTAAATTATTTTGTATACTACAGATTTATCCGTTTTGCTAATGAATTTCAAGAACTAATATAAGAGTATTTAGTGTCAGTGATGTATAATAGAGTTAATATTAAAATTATTAGTAATCTATAAGTAAAAGTTTAAACTTAGGATAAAAGATATATATTTATGTGTATGATGTGCAGAACTATTATAATATACTTAGAAATCTAAAGGTTACAAATCTTAAATTTTCTACAACTTATTTAGTGATGATTCAAAATTTCATAGCTTATTGAAGACCGTGTTTCAGTATTGAATTTCACATACACAATTATTGTAATGGAAAACGAAAAATTTGAAATATTTCAAATTAGCTTTACTTTTATGTATTTCTTTAACTCACATAAAGTCTCGAAAAGAATTTTGTACATATTTGCTTATATATTCTGTAAATCAATGGCCTTCGTTAAGTTTCCTGTCATCCATGCGCATTTCTATAGTGAATAAATTAAAAGAAATGGCAATAAAAACTGATTGCGCCCAGATTCGAAAACATAAAAATAATAAAAATCTTTCCTTGCGTTAAATTTCATTGGCTTCTTTGAAGTTTATCCTTTTCGAAACCCGCCGTCCTGTTCCCTTTTTGGGACTGAGGAAAAGAGAATTTTTGTGTCTTTGGAGAAATAGTTTAAAAAGTGTTCTTATGTACCATTTGTAATAAAACCTACACACAATCAGAAAATAAAAAAAAATAACTCTGCAATAATTTAAAACATTCAAAATACATTAAACTGACACATATAAAATAACATATAAAAATCACAATGGTTCAATAATACAGTATATTATGAATTTTTATTGAAAAGTGATAAATTATATACAATACATTGTGTATATATATATATATATATATATATATATATATATATATATATTAGATAATTACTGTGTCCATTAAAGTAAAATATATAAAATTTTAAAAACAGGCTCATTTTACATCAAAACACTACTAAAAAATTAATTTTTGACAATTCATAGTAAATTAATAAAAATATCTATTGTCACGGTAAATTAATGATATTATCCGTTTGGGTACTTATTAATGATCTTTGACGATTTTTGTGTCAGTATATTGATAAAATGATTTCAATTTCTTCACTGAACCTTCTGCGGATTCACAAGAAGTATAAATCAACAGACAAATGTAAAATATAAAGTCTTCTATCTTCTTAGATATACATACTCATTAAAAGATAATTATCCTGGAATATGTGGGCAAAAATTATGGGAATTTTTTCCGTGAAATAATTCATTGATAAAGTTCTTCTAACGCACACACTGGAATAATTACACATAAGTTTCCCTTTGTAAAGTTCTCTGCCAAACTTTGCTCTTTGAAACATTGATAAGCTCATGCAGATGTCTCAATAACTGCAGTTAATAATAAATATTCTACATTTTTTTAATAATTTCGCTAATATTTTAAAATTTTATAGCTTAGTAGCAATGAACTTAAAAGAAAATACAATCGAATTCCAATCATCCGAATTGCTTTCAGGATTTCAGAAAAATGAAGACGAGAAGTGGGAATTAGAGTTTAAGAAAAGGAAAGGTAAGAAAAGGGAGAAAATGAGAATGAGAGGGAGACGTGTCACTTGAGGAATTTAGAAATATCCCTTGGAAAATTCCTGGATATTCAGAAATGAGTGCTGAAGATATAGGAGAATGATTATGAGTCACACACAGGATTTGAAATTGCAAATGATGGCCAACTTATTGAAAGTTTAAAAGAAAGAAGATGACTTCAATGTCCAAATTGAAGTAGACCATCAGCTAGTGAAGCCGGCTTGTTGAAGTGTTAGCCCGAGTGTGAACACATGCAAATTCTCATTGTCAAGGAGATGCTGGACTTGGGTGCTCGAAAATGGACGAAGGCAGTGAAGCAGCTGACTCTGACCGAGATGTTCGGCAAGCAATGCCTTTCATATACAGCACTGTACATACGTACTGTATTAATATATAGCACTTGTAAATAGTACCTTAACATGGAAAAGTATTGCCTTTTCATCAAATCCTTTTTTAAAAATATATAGTGTTTTTTCCATTTTTCAGCATAAAATGTACTCTTTTTTCGAAAAAATCCACTTAACGAAATTTTTTATTACCCAAATGGAGTCGAATGCCAATTGATTTGGATAATTGGAGCTCTACTACACACCTAATTAACTTATTAAAGTATCTACATCAAAATTAAATGGTAGATTTCATGAGTATAAAAAAAAAAAAAAAAAAAGCAATTCATTGGAGGGCACGAATGTAAAAGGGATACATTTTCTAATCAGGAAAGTAATCTTTCTTTAATCATTTTCATGCTAAAAACGAGAAAACAATTCTTCACAGGACTGAATATTTAAAAAAAATGTAAAACGATGCCACTGAAACAGATTTGTAGATACAGTCGCGTGTGTAGGAAAATAGAACGTTTTCGCATCAGATGGAAGCTTGAAAGAATATTGCGGTAGATAAGCAAGAATTTAGAGCTGAAATAATGATTTCCTGCTGTACTTTCAGAAATGAGTGTTCTTGACCCATAAATACAATATGTAAGTATTTGCTTAGCCGTAGAAACACAGTACACTGTAGAAAGAGTAGAATTTATATAGTGCTAGAGTAAATTAATCCCTTTAGTTAAGTTGGACTCGTGCCATATCATTGCACGCATGTGTGAGAATATTGCATTAAATCTTTTACTTCTAAGAAGAAAAAAATATCAGTAAACACTGTATAAACTGGAACAGTCATTAGAACTAATATTTTAAGTTATTTAAACTAAGAAATTCTTTTATTAAAAATATGTAAGTCATTATAATGTAATTTATATTCCACCACTGGTAAAGAAGTAGATTTAAAATTTTAAAAAAGGAAGCCAACAATTATTCTCTATGTTATAACCAAACATGATTGTTGCGTGGTAAACCTAAATAATAAATTTTTTGTTATATTTAGAACAAAAAACAATGCAGTAAACTTTTTTTAAATGAAATTCATTTATAGTTTGGCTTAATTATTTAAAAATCTTATGAATGATTTAACAATGCCCCAGGGTTTTATAGTATGCCATCATGCTATCATTATAATCGAGACATTAAAATTGTGGCTGATCTTGTCGAAGATCTACAACAATCAAATGCCTCTTAGATCAGTATTATATATCAGAATAATTTGCTGACTGCTTATATCTGATGCTAGTTTACTAAGCTTGTTTTAATGCCTTGATACATGAATCTTATAAAAATAATAAATACAGAAGTATTTAAGTGTGTTTTAAACAGTATTGTTTATGACAAAAAATTTTGTTGTCTAATGATAAGTAAAAATATAACTGGGCTTCACATTGGCTGAGTAACATAATCTGAAACTTAAGATATCTTATCTAAATATGATCAAATTTTAGATACTGAATGTTGAAATTTTAATTCTAAAATTTCATTCCAAGAATTTTCTAATTAAGAATTCTTCAACTTTTGAATAATATGCAATATACGCATTATTTTCTACATTATGTTTAAAAATTATTTCATAGATTATAAATTCATGTATTTCAAATATAATAAATTTTTGCATAACAAGTTTTAATATCTTAATTTTCATTTGAGTATAATTTTTCATGAAATATTAAGAATGAATTGGGGGTTTACAATCATGTACCTTTTAACTTATCGAAGATTTTTTTTATGTCAAGTTGTGACTAACAAGATAACCGCTGCCAATAAAGGAAAGCTAAACTAAGATAGGACTACCAGAAATGAAATTTTATCCCCAAATATTTCGCCAAATCAAGGGGTACCCACTTCTACTCTGAAACCGCTGAATTGAAACATATGCGAGTTTATTCAAGGAACTTTTTTAATTTTCTTTCTAAATCGATCATATTAGGAGTAAAAATCGAAAATTTTCATTCATGAATTAAAAATTATTCGTATAGAAAAATACTTGTTATGAATAAAGGGAATAATTTATGGAAAAAATTTCAATTATATTCCCTAAAAGGCAACAATAAAAATAATAAAGGTGTAAAGTAAAACATGGATATAACAAACAAAAATAGCCCTCGACCAAGTTCAAAATAAAATATATATTAATTAAAAAGCTAAAAAAGCTCTATTGGCGATATCATTGTAGATGAACATTGCGAACTAAATTAAAATCAACCGTAAAGAGAAAAATTAATTTAACGTTGTCAATTGAAAATTTTTAATCAAATAAGTTAAATAAAAAGTGAAAATTTTGTTGAATTTTAAGAGTTACTGGGAATGCTATTTTCAATCTTCTTAAGTGACATGATGATTCTTATACAACTTCCAGCAGGTCAGAACAGAGTTCAAACTTACAGTATGCTTTCAATTCAGTCAGATGCTTTAATTACATAAATTCACTGTATTTGTAAAGTGTAATTTAATTTAAAATACTGCTAACAATATTTTTTAATTTACCGTAAGAAGAATATACAACGAAAATTAATGCATTTAAATTTTCAGAATTTATTGCCATGCTACAACTTTAGGCCAAAAATACAACATGCAGCAACGAAACTTTTAATAACAGTTAATCTCCTTAACTTGTTAAATTCGGTTCAGTGGATATGGGTGAAGTCCAAAATAAATAATGAAGATTATTTTATAAAATATGCAATTGCATTGCATTACAAAATTATGTATTATTGGGTATTTGAATTTTCCTTATTCAAAGTTTTGCAACTAATCTTATTATTGATGATAAAATTTTAAAATGCGTAGAAAACACAATTTCAAAAAAACTAATTCATCAAATTCATTAATAAAAATTTATAAATTTACCTACTTACTGACAAATGTGTGCATATTTTACTGGTGTCGCTGCGAAAATTTTCAGCTTTACGGGAAATTTTCATATAGTTTTAATAAAGTGTTTAGTTTTAAAAATTTTTAAAAAAATTAAATTTTACTGGGAGTTGTGAATTAAGTTCTATCATGCTAGTCCTTATAGAATTTAATTAATGATAAAAATTTGAAATAGAATTCTTAAATAGAAAAAACTGAACACAGTGATTCTTATACAATATTCATTGGCTTTGCATTTTTGTTTGAGGAATTCGATTTCAAAGTAAGACTTTTCCAGTTTCATTATTCCAACTGTTAAATAATGAAATAATGATAATTTTGCTTATATCTTTGTTTCAGAAGATTTTTTATTTTTGATTCGATTTTAATTCAGATTATGTCTAATATATATATATATATATATATATATATATATATATATATATATATATATATATATATATATATATATATATATATATATATATTACTAGAGTTTCGAACTCTTCTATAATCCGATGATAAGAGCTTATCATCATTAGATTATGAATCAAATTTTAACTCATTACTTTGTTTCTCAATCTGACGTTGTACAATTGACATTTTGGTAACACCGATTGAATCGTATATTTCTAGATTCGACGGATAGAAAAATCTAAACTCGTAATACTGAGTACACAAGCCATTGAAATGTTGATTTTTATGTACAGCGGTGGCAGATATTGTCTGATCAAATTTCGCTGTGATTGTAAATGTCATATCTGCTCTTCTTTGTGTTTAGCTTCTACAACAATATATCTATTCTCCGTAAAAATCGCAACTTTCTGTAGACTGGACAATGGCTTGGTTAGTTTGGAATTATTTCCATTGCCGTGGAATAATTGTAGCTAAAGAATTGAACAGGACTTGTCATTGATCAATATATCTGACAGCTTAAGATATTCCCTTCATCTTTTAAAAACGATATCATACTTGTTTTATTAATAAACCGTACAAAAAATTGTATGGAATTTTATCTGCAGTTATTGTAACTTTACACAATTGTAACTTCTTGCACGATGTCTGTATACATCTAGATATGGAACCCTATTTTTTTACTCACATCTGAATGGATTTGCAGCCTTTTTCTATCCATTTTGAATTAAAGAGGTTGAAAATTTTCAGATTTGCTTCCGAAAATTAATATATTCTTTTGCTTGCCTAAGGTTTGTATAAAGGTGCAGCTATGCTCTATGAGCAATAAAAATTGTAATTCCCATATATGTTTCCACTGCTTAAGCTTAATATGAAATTGATTCGTTATTGAAAAATCTTCTACCATTTTGTATAGAATTTCAAGATAGAACAACTGTATATAATTTGGCTATGCATTTAAAAATACCACAGGGTTCAATTAGTATTCAATTAGAATCGGTGTTCCATTAGTATTTTTTGAATATCCTTGGTACTTCAGTTTAAAATGATATTATCTTTGTTTTATTGAACGTTTTTCAATTTCAGATACGTTATTGTATAAAAGTTTTACATTAATTAAGACATTTCTAAAATATTTTAAGAGACATTTTTTTTATTTTTGAATTGTAAATGAAAATGTTCACAGCGATGTATATGGATCCACATGCTGGTTAAAATATCTAGAGAACAAGGCACTGACGAATATTATAAATAATATCTAATTCTGAACTCTATAGTTTCCAGTGCATGTGAAAGCATTTATTTTGGAGAAATATGAAGTTACAGTTAATTTCACACGTGATTCCCGAATTTAATTATCACTAGATCCATTTAGAGTGAGAACTATTAGGTAAAGCAAAATGTTTCAGTTGCCTACTACATTTTGATTTCATTAGAATGACAGAGGGCGTATCTCTTTTATTACCGGATTCTCAGAATGGTTGTCATGAAACGTTGATATAAATGTCTTTCATTAGTTCATCGTATGAAACATGATAGCTATTTGCATATTACCCCGTACATTAACCGTAAAATTGGGGTTAAACGTGACAATTAAGATTTTAAGACAAAAGGCAGATTACTCATTGGACATGCTTTCAGTTTATTATCACATGGGGTATCTTTTAAATTACAAAATAATACATATACTACCATCGCCGGGAATTATACTAATTCAACAAAAAATAAAAGCTTCCTGAACTTTGAAAAATGGAACTATATATTATCGTAAATATTAAATGGCATGTAAATTCAAAATGCCGTGGAGCTATCGTTGATTGATATTCAGCATGAATAATTGATTAAACTATTAATTCCCATCCATTTTGTTTGAATACTTTTAAGCATGCTGTGTTGTGTTGCTTTCTATTTATTCAGCAGTGCGAACATTTCATTTGCTTGAAACGGTTTTCGATTTATAGGCTAAGAAATCGATTGTTTTAAAAGAAAACAATTATGTTGTTTTGAAAGATACTTATTTTAAAAAAAGTAAAGGGCATAGTGGTTAATTTTTTATACATCACATTTAAAATTAGCATTTTATATAGCGAATTATTTTGTTAATAATTTATAGTTTTAATAAATTACATTTTTTCGAAAATACAATAATTCCTGATTATTTTCTCTTTGGGCCTGCTTAATTGAAAAATATATGAATATAGGAGTCTTGATTAGAGTTTTTCGAAAAAAAAAAAAAAAAAAAAACTATTTTAATTAAAATCTTGGGTATTTTAAATTTGTATTTAATTTACCTAAAACTTTCATGTAAAAACTTAATATTTTAATTATTACATTCCTAATAACAAACATAAATTATTTGGTATTAAGATAATGGTAGAAATTGGTATGATTAAAGAAATTGTTACTTCTCGAGTGCAATGAAAATTAAGTTAAAATTAATTAGATTGCAATGAAAATTAATTTAATACACTGTTTTAACATTTACTTTGACAATGAGTGTAATGTTCATGTTAATTTTAAGATAAAAGTTAATAAATTGAAAAAAATAACTAAAGCAAATGGTTCTGTATTTTTAATTCACATGTTTTCTTTCTTTTTTTTCTTATTTTTTCCAATTTACATGTCAAATTTGATCACTTTTATCATAGAACAAACATTCGCTTTTGATTTTAAGGGATATTTTATTATTTTACCATTTGCAAATCAGTTTAACTTCTGAAAAGACTGAATATTTATTAAAAACAAATTAAAGCAGTAATTTTTGAAGTTTATGTTATCAACTACCCAATACCGTGGATAATTTACAACACTAAAATCAAACAACCGTAAGTTGTTCGAGTGTATTGAACAGAATTTACTATTGGTCAAACTGGCATTTATTTTTTTCGCGTTAAGGTGATTACTCGGATACATTGTTTCTTTTTTGTGACATATACTGATTAGATTAGAATAATAATATAATGTGAGGAATTTATGACGAATAAGAATTTACTTGCCAAACGAAATAGATTTTTAAACTTATAACAAATTTAAAACATACATTTATCCACTTTCATCAGTTAACTGTAACTTTGTATACACACATTTTTTAAATATTTTAAGTAAGAATTATGACGCGTAATATTTTAATTTTCTATTAAAATATATGATTTTTAAATACGAATAATTAATTTTCAGATTGTAAGTATACAAACATGTTAGCAAAAATATCGCTTTTCCACAGTTTTTATTTATCATTTTTATTTTAAAAATATTTTAACCATAATTACCTGCTTCTCACCCTGTCTAGTGGTCGTCGACCCTGACTGCAGATAGGGAGGTCATGGGTTCGAATCCCAGTTCCAGTATGGATGTTCTTCCTCTCTGTCTATTCTACCTTTGTTCTTTCCTTGTATGAATGGGATGTGATTATTTGTCTCCCCTATAAACTGCTACCTATGGCATGTGTGTACTTAGGAAAACGGACTCCACACCAAATTACGGTTCAGTTGGAAAAGTGAAGCAACGTATCCCCATAATACCAGCTTAGTTGACCCAAGATAACCACAACAATTATAGTTACATAAAAGTTTGCGTAACATATGGTTATCCATTTTAATTTTTTTTATTCCAGAAATGATTATTAATACTAAAATACTAATTAACTTTGATTTCTTAACTTAAAAAGTTTAATAATTTTGTAAAAATTATATATATATATATATATATATATATATATATATATATATATATATATATATATATTAATAATTTGAATTTTTCGTTAAAAAATCATATAATTGATCAATATCATATATCATCAATACCATCAATAGTTCTTGAAAGGAATTAATTTGTTATATTGATTAAGTTTTGATAGGTAAAAATGTAAACAAATTTTGCTAAAAATATAAAATAAAGCGATAATGCATATCTTTGAGGTTTTGAATACTCAATTTTTCTTTATTTGAAAAAAAGAAGCGAAAAATGCGCTGAATAATCTTGAAGTATTTCATACTTAAGGTTGTAAATAATGTTTTTGTCGAGTATATGGGGAAGATCGATTTTAATGACAAGGAATTTCAGTTATTTTAGATAAAATTGGGGCGGAGGATTAGTGGTAGCGGCAGCAGAGTCCTCCCAGATTTTAAAGCAGTTTAATTTAAAGTAGTTTGTAATGATAAGAACTCGAGGTTTTAAAAGACATGAGGGCATATAGTACTGCAAATAAGAAATTTTCTTCTCATTTTAATGCTCATTGATTTTGGAATAGCCTCAGATTCTGAGGTAGATTTTGTTTAGTAAAGAAAGTATTCAAAAGACTGAGACATACACTGTTTCTAACTAAGTTTGCGATCCCATTTATTAAAGTATGGAGGCCGTTGAATTAAAACACTGCAACTGTATGTCAAGGTTGGCTATATAGTAAATTGTTTTTTATAGAGGGGTAGGAGGATGAATTTTTAACTAAAATTTAATTAACTGAAAAGGTAAAAAAGTAACTGTGTAATAAAGAAGTATCAGGGCTATTTTAAATCTAGAAAATTTAGGTTCAGTTTTCAAAGATTTCCAAAGAATTCATTTCAGATTTTTTTTTCCTGCTATCATATTCATAAACGGCAAAAGTAGTCATTCATCAATGGAGTTTTGTTAAAATCAAAGAAGATACAGTTAAAGTTAAATGATCGGTTTACATGTGTGGATAAAAATAAATAAATAAAAACAATAATAAATAAATAAAATAAAATAAAATAAATAAAATAAATACGAATAAAAATACAAAATAACATTACAGAATTTTAATTGCATTATTTTCAGTATGAAATTTAAAAAGGATTTTTTTTATAAAAAGGAGAATTGTCCTCTTTTTTTCATGGCTATATTTTCTGACGTTTTCTGCCATTCAAGTTAAGAATTTAAAAATGAGGAACTTACCCAAACTTAAAATTTTTTTTATCTCTTCTGAAGGAGTAGCAATGATAAAGAAGGATGGAGATAATTATACTTTACCTTATGAAAAATTTTGGAATATTTTAAGAATATTTGATTTTTAAACACCTTTGATACTAGTTTATAAGAAATTACTCAACATGAAAACATAATTTTCGTGCTTGAAATTAAAATTATCTTTCAGTAACAATTTTTATTTAAAATTTTCATGCAATAGAATTTGATGCATGATTTCAGCCAAACATTTCTGTCTATTTACAAGAAAAGCAGTTACTAATAGACATGGAATAGAAGAGAACTACAAAAGAAACCAGAAAACATTGTTGTGAGTGGCCAATTAAGCTGGTTTTCCTGTAATAGTAGTCGAAAGGAATTTTATCCAATGAAGGAGTTATTAAAAAAATACAGACCTAAATTGTGAAAAATGAAAAAAAATACTTGTTTTTCACGTAAAAGATTTTGCAATATATATATATATATATATATATATATATATATATATATATATATATATAAGCAACTTAGTATTTTAGTATACTGCAAAATACGTGATATTTGCTTTTATACTAAATTACTAAATTTAGATATTATAGAACTGTTGTAATGTTAAGATTAATGGGTTGGGAAAACTGCTGGTCCAAATTTAGAGAACAAACGTCTCTTAATTTTGAACCGCGCTGAGTAACTTCTTTACCGCATTCAAACTTCATCAGCTAAAGTTTAAATATTTTTGTTTAGTAAGTTTTTTAAATATAAAATTTGTAAATGTTTTTCCTTGTAAAAATTTGCAAGAGGCTGATAAGAATTGTTTTTCACTTATAATGAGTTTGAATAAAGCTTTTAAACACTTTATGTTTTGAATATTAAAGTATACCTAATTGAAATTGAAAAATAGTTTGTTAGTCAAATATAACTTTAACTACTCTGATGAACAAATTATAAATGAATGAAAATTATTAATCGAGATATGTCACTCCTACTATTTTTCAATTCTTTTTTCCGCAAAAAAAAAATTTTATTGAGATCAATAAGTTGAATGTACTCTGCTACAAAGTGATACTTAGAAGAAAATTAACTTTTCGTTCACTGCAGTATAAAAGTCATTTCTCACGAAATTGTGCCTTAGAAACCTTTCATGTGGGTCATTATTAAATATTGGGAAACTCTAGGGAAAGTCCATGGAAATAGTTTATAGTTTAAATTAATAGTTTATAGTTTATTATTAGTTAATTTGATAAGATAAATAAAATTACAAACTTTACAGAAAAATAATAAACAATTCTTTTAGCAGCTTTGTCATTTATCATAATAGCAAATGGATATTTATCATGTTTGTATTTATTTACAATTTATTATAATAGCAATTGAATATTTTGCCTTAACTTGTTATTGATTAAAAAAAGTTGCTGATTTATTTGTTTGGCGATAATTAAATAATTAATAAATAAAAATTTCCTCTTTTTCAAACTTCTGAGCAGTTTTTTTCGATATCCTAATCATTTAATCCTAGCATTAGCATTGAATATTTGATACTATATATATATATATATATATATATATATATTTCTGACTTTATAATATTATATGTTGTTTTCATCAAATGTAAATGAATAACTTTGTTTTTTGGTTTTGGACTACACTGTAAATTTATCTAACACTTAAAATATAATTTGTAAAGCAATATAATTGATAATTATTCACTTAGTCTTAGAAGAAAATCGGCATTATTAAATGCTAAAAAAGAAAAAGTGAGTTTGATATATATATATATATATATATATATATATATATATATATATATATATATATATATATATATATATATATATATATATATATATACATGTATACAAAATTTTCGAAATAAAAATTAAAAATACTAAAAGGAAAATAGAACATGGCATCTTGTTTATCAGTGTCTCTAGAATTTTTTGTACACACACGAATCTCAAAGCATCTACTAGTTAAACTATAGAATCTCCCCTCATATATATTTAACTTGATATTTTTTTCTTAAGATTTTTTATTAAACTTGACAGTTGAATTTTATAAGAGTTATCTGAAGTTCACAAATTACAGATAACTTTTATAAAAATCATACATTTTTCTTGATATCATTATGAGCTATTTCGATAGTAATGAGTATTTAATTATATTCTCCTATGTTAAAAATCATTCTTAATTTAAAGAGAAAATTATTTTAAAAGTTTAAAATACATTTAGAATGTGTAGGCTAGTATGTTAAACATTAACTGAAGATTTTTTACGCTTTTTCATAACCAGTTGGCGTTTATTGTTGTTGTCGTGTGTCAGCTAGACTGCCATTATAGGGTGCGCTGCTCCACTTTTCCAACGGAACCATATTTTGGCGTGGAGTCCGACTTCCTCAATACACACTTTTCATAGGTGCTCGTTTATAGGGGAGGCATTCATTCACAACCCATTCATACAAAGAAAGGATAAAGAGAGAGAGAGAAAGTACATCTATGCTCGATCTGGGATTCGAATCCAAGACCTTCCTATCCACAGTCAGGCACTCTGACCGCTAGATAGGATGGGCGGCGCCAGTTGGCGTTGTATTCGTAAATATGATATATACAATGGAACTACAATTGATTTTCCCTATCGCTTTCAGAATTTCAGAAAATTAAATTATACTGAAGAAGAAACGGAAAATTAGAAACAATGAAAAGGAAAAACAGATGAAAATGACGTGTCAGTTCAGGAATTCAGAAATATTCTTTTAAATATCTTGGATGATCAGAAATTTGTGCTAAGGATATCGGAAAATGGGTTATGAGCAAGTTTCTGAATTCCAAATTGCAAATGATGGTTCAACCTGCTGAAAGTGTCGAGGAAGAAGATGAGCTTAGTGTCCAAGTTGAAGCAGACACCGGCCCACCAGCTAGAGAAGCATTTGCCGGCTTTGAAAACTCTTTGAAGTGGATGGAGCACAAGTCGGAATGTGACCACATGCAAATTCCCACTGTTAAGGGGACGCGTGACTTGGCTGCCCGAAAACGGATGGAGGCAGTGAAACAGCTTATTCAGACCGAGATGTTCACTAAGCAATGAATTTTATTTACAGAGTCCTACATACATACTGCATTAATGTACAGCACGTATAAGTGCCTAAACATGTAAAAGCGTTGCCTTTTCATTAAATTATTATTTTTTTTAGAAATACATAGTTATTTCTCCATTTTCCAGTATACAGTAAATTAAAATAGACCTTTTTTCAAAAAAAAGTAATTAACCAAATTTTCGATTATTCGAATAAGTTCCATTCCCAAAGGATTCGGATAATTGGAGTTATACAGTGCGCATATTATACAAGATTTGCGTATACTACATAAATGTTTGTTTACTCAGACAAAATAATTAGTTTCAGAGAGGAGAAGTCAATTTAAATTTGATTTGAAATAGGATACTAAATCAATTGTTGATTGTAGCGTGTTTTGAACATTAATGTTCTTATGGAAAGAAAATATATATATTCGTTCATGTTGAAAAGATATTTCAACATGATATATTATTTTCAATCATCAATCAGCTAATGCGAACATGTCACGAAATGAGCGGAGAAAGACCCTACATCTGTATCTAAGACAATGTAGCAGTGATTTTAAGGTAGCTAAAACTGAAAACAAACTCTAAAAAAAAAAAAAAAAAAAAAAAAGTTTATCGTGTTATTTTGTACAAATTTTTGATATCTATCTGATGCTAATTTATGCATATTTTAAAGAAATTTATATAAATTCATTTCATTGTTTTTTTGCTATGATTTAGAAATGATTTGAATATTAAATAAAAATTTGCTCGGAATACAGTTCGTTATGGGAAAGGAATGGAATTTTCTATCACTTTTTTATGTGTGAAACACACACACACACACATACACATTAAATGTGTGTCACTTTACTAACAAAGATGTGTATATGCGAAACTCTTAAGGTTCTCAAAAATTCTGTTCTGAGTTAAAATGTTTAAAAGGTTTTTCAACTTCACTATAACACAGACACTATCCTGCAATCATTTTTTGGATTTAGTTCGATTTGTTTTGATTGTCATTCTACAGTCATTTTGATCTTCAAACCAGGAATAATTAGATCGGGTCCTACATTTTTTAATGGAATACAAACTTGCTACAAATGTCCAAATTTGAAAAGCTAGTTAATCTCGCAATCTATTTAACTAAAACCAGAGAGCTAATCATTTAGTTTTCAGCTCTGATTATGATTTTGGAAGTTATTATTAATGAATACAGTTATTCTTCAGCAATAAATATTAAGAATATCCACCATCATTAAAGACGTTGAAAAAACAAGTACACAGACAAGTCTAAAAACTAATACCATCTACAGCAAATGTAAATTTATTAAATTAAAATGAAAAGTAAGATAAAAAAATTTCATACCTCAAAATCAGAAATAGATCTGATCTCCTAGATGGACAATTGTTGCCTTTGGAAAATGTTTTTTGTTTTCGTAAATGTGTATCACTCCCTATTCCACAGTTGTAAAGCCTGCATTATTGTTGTCGAGAACGGCTTATATGCCGTATAATCCAGGATGAAAAGTTCTGAATTTGGTGATTTGTTGGCGGAGTTTCTTGAACATCTGGCAACCTGATTTTTATTACGTCACATATATGGAGGCATATAAAAATTGTGCAGAAAATTCTATTTTGGCAATCCTAGTATTTAAGTCATCGCGCACGTCACAATACATCATCTTGGCAACATTTCTTCATCGCCAAAAATATTCAGAATTTGGAATCCTGGATTATACGGCATCTGTGCCGCGAGAGGTTTTCTGAGCATATGTATGAGATGCATTTCTGCTGGAGAAATGTTTTCTCAAATACGACCTCTCTCATTCTTTTGTCAATTTTTCAAATGTGACGGTGGAAAACTGAATTTTTACTCTCCGTTTTTTACGCATTCCCAGCACTTGGAATCGGATCACATTCACTAAAATAATGTTATGCGTAAATATGTTCCACCAAACAGTAAAATATTATCCAGGATTTCAGATTAAACAACATTTCAGTGTTTGAATAAAAATAGCCCAAATATGTTACTCTGGAATTTAAAATGTATCTAAATATGGCAGCTGAGATTATATTTATTTTGTACTTTCTCAAGCACAAAAAATCAATTTTTGTTGAAGACTGGACATTAAATAACAAATGAATTAAAATAACTGAATGTATTACAAAATCGACAAAAGGAAGTCAATGTGTTTGAATGTGTTTTATCTTCTAAATAAATATAATGTAATTAATTTTTGACTACATGGTGAAAATTTTTTAATTCAGTTCTCTAAGTTGAAAAAAGTTACTGTTAGAAATATTTAAATATTTGATAAATTTATATTTATAATGTAATAACTTAGCAATGCTTATTTCTCAAATGGTACTTTTGGAAGTACATAGCAAAATCAAAATTAATGCTTAATAATAACCAAGAAATATATTTTTAGGAAATTATCCTTAGTATTAATACAGCAAAGCAGATGTTCAGATGGTTTTTCCATTTACAGCGTTATTTTCGTCAAATTTTGCCATTTCTTTCTTGTGAAGTGTAATTTTCCTCCCTATTGGGCATTGAGTAATTTTTGCGTGTTTAATTAGTTGCTTCTAAATATATAACAATTCAAATATTTTAAAAATTTATATATAAAAGTAGATAAACTATTTACAGTAATTCTATTTGATGAATTGTTAACCTTTTTACTCTTATACGAGGGCCACTCTGAAATTTTTGAGATACAACTAGGTTTTTAAAGTTACACTTACAAAATTTTATTTGTGTTCAAAGTAGTCTTCTCCAGCATCAATGCGCTTTTGTAGACGAAGTTTCCACGATTAAATGCCTCAAGCCATTCATTTCTTAGAATAGATGAAAAAAATGCATTTATAGCCACATCAATCTCTTCTTCTGAATGAAAACGACGTCCACGTAAGTTCTTTTTTAGATTAAAGAATAACCAAAAGTCGCACATCGCTAGATCCGGTGAATACGGCGGATGTTCGATCACTTTAATTTGTTTTTGTTTAAGAAAATTAACTGTTAATCCGGCTGTATGTGAAGATGCATTGTTATTGTGAAGCATTAGTCTCCTAACATTCAGTTCTTGTAGAATTTCTGGAAGACATTTAGTGGTATACCAGTTTGCTGTTACTGTCTTCTGTCCTTCCAACTTGATGGCTTTGGACAATCCCGTACTTCTGAAGAAAACGGCATACATCACTTTTTTCAGTGCGCATTGTTTTTTCACCATTGTCGGCGTGGTATAATCTTCAAAGACCCATACTTTGCTTTCTTGACGCGTTGGAGCGTCAAAAAACGGTATGTACATTTCATCACCTGTACAGTTTTAGAAATGATGCGGTGGCCACCATCATTTAGCAATTTAAGAGTTTCTTTACTGGTTCTGACAGGCTCCTCTTTTCGGTGCTCAGTTAGATTATGGGAAACCCAACGGCAAACTGCTTTTTTCATATGTAATTCTTCATGAATGATTTCGTGTATGGCTGCGGATCCAATGTTAAGTTCCTTCTGTATCATTTGATAGGTACAGCGATTATCATCCATTAACATTTTTCGTATGGGAGAAACATTATCCGGGATTACTACCGACGGTGGCCTTTCTGTGTGTTCTGCATCCTGAAGAAAATTGCGATCGCTTCTAAATTCTCTAAACCATCTGAATACAGTAGCAAGAACTGGAGATTCATCACCAAATGCTAATTGCAACCGTTGAACGCATTCTTCTTGATTTAATCCTGCTTTAAAATCGTAGAAAATCATAGCGCGAAAATGTTCTCGCGTCAACACCATTTTATCTGCTGTTTAAAATTTATTCTACGCTAAACAAGTTGAAGTAAGTTAGTAAAAAAAATTGTCTTCTGTGTTAAAATACTTTGTATTTTAAAATTAAACTGTTAATTTTATTTTCTAAATTCTCGTCTGCTCGTATCTCAAAAATTTCATAATAACCCTCGTAATATTAAACTGAGATTCAAAAATAGTTTTATTGATTTTACCTTTTAAGAGCCTGATCGATTTGAACATGCGATTAATGCTAAATCGTTTATCTTTATAGTAAAATACTGCTTCAATTGCTTTACATACAGTGGTCTCCAATGTTAAAGCTAACAATGTATTTTTCGCAATAAATAGGAATACATTCGCTTATCATCTATTTAATGTAATAAGTTTCAGAAATTTAAAACTGAAATGAGAAAATTTTCTGACATTCCCAATTTCGATTGTAAAATTCTGTTTTTAAATAAAACAATCCAAAGCACAGAGATTTCAGTTAAAATGGCTTCACGAAATCGCCTAAGCGATGAATTGCGAAGGAAAGTCTTTTGGTGCGTTAGAGAACTGGATAGTCAATTGGGGAAGTCATCATTGGCTTCAATTGTTGCTCATAGTTATGAGCTCGAGATAAGTAAAGGACGTTTTGTGCGACTTTCTGAATGCTCCACCAAATTTCAAATGCCTGTCGCTATTGCAATAAATCTGTTGTTAAAGTCTTAAAATCTCCCTGTGTGTGCGTCACCTGGAATAAAGATATCAAGAAAAATCTTGTGTTGATGGTTAGTTGAGAAGAGCCGTTAATCCCGTAGAATATAGCGATGAGCTTATCCCTTCAGCGGTACCGTAGAAAATTTCCTCCATCTCGAAGCTGTTTTCCAGGTGATAGTTTCCCAGTTTTCTTAATGGCTTTTTAATTTTGAAAAAAATTTACGATTTTGTTTCTTTTGATTATTTTATTTTTACACAATGATGTCTATAGAATTAAATGAATTATAAAATTCATTACTTAATTATCTAAATTTCAAACGTTTTGAAAATTATAATATTTTTGAAAATACTTTTTTTCAATTACACAGAAAATTTGAAAAAAAAAGTCAAATTATTAAAAAACTTAAAAAATGTTGTAAAAGTATTGAAAAATTATTAAAGCATCTGAATTATAAACATTCTAATACTTAGTTTAATTTTTATTATCATTTAAGGTTTTAAGATAAATAAGCAACTGCATAGGTTTGCATTAAATTTTTTAATTTTTATTATCATTTAAGGTTTTAAGATAAATAAGCAACTGCATAGGATTGCATTAAATTTTCTTATTACATAAATAATATAAAACAAATGCTTTAAATTATAACTCCATTATTAGAGAGAGAGAGAGTAGAGAGAGAGTTAACTGTATTTCATTATTATTTAAATATTATTCACATTTTGTTATGATGGGGAGTTAAAATTTTCCATATAAATCATATTCATATTTATTTGTACTGATTATTTGCGATTGATTAAATATATTTCTCTGTTTAATAATATTTCAGTACAAATTGTATCAATTAATTTTGCATATGATGCGCTGCTGGAAAAAAAGTAGGGCACTCTTATTTTACAAATTATGCTTTAAATTTTGACGCTTCTTTTTTATTTTATTACTATAATTTTACTTTCAGTGAGTAAGTTTTATCTACTTTTAAGAAAATATTAAAAATTATACTTAACGATTTTTGGTCTGTGAAAAATGTGGGGCACCTTCAAAAATATTCTCATTTTGGAGTCTGTAGCAGTTTAATATGTTGAAAATATTGTTCTTTTAGATTGTATTTCTTTCAAAAGATATATTTTGTTGAAAATAATTTCTCAATGTTTGTACAGTTAAAATGACTTTTTGTACTTTCAAAATGTCAAATTGTGTCATGTAAAGATGTGGCCAAAAGTGTAAGAGAAATTGCAAAGTTCCTACTCATCAGTTCAAACGTTAACTTTTTGAAAAATCCGGAGTCAGAGGAAAGAAAAGATTGGCAGACAGAAAAAATTCACACTACGTAATTAAAGAAAAATTCTTAAAGAACTTAAAAAAACACGCAGAAGCATTGGAAAAGACCAAAACTCATCTGCAATCACACATGCAACCAGAAGAACACTCTACAACTACATAAAAAGATCGGATACGTTTATATTTAAGAAAAGAAAGCACAAAGTTAAATGGAACGAAAGGCTATTGAACACTGGCTACTGTGGGTCATGACTTGGAATACCGAATGGACTTCAGTTATTTTTTCTGATGAAAAAAAATTTAATTTCAATGACCCAGACGGTTGTCAATATTATTAGCAATGTCTGGATTCACAAGAAGAAACTTATTTTACCAGACAGGCAGGCGGAGTCAGTTTAATGGTTTGGCTATATGATGGCTACGTTGGAAAAAGCAATTTAATGTTTCTGGATGAAAGACAGAAATATACGGATGACATTCAAATTTTAAATTCAGAGCTTCTTCCTTATGGTGCTGAGCTAGGCCGAGGAAATTCTGTATTTAAGCCATATGGAGAACCAATTCACACTTCCAATAGGTTTAAAAATTGCTTTGAAACAAATAATATTTGTGTTTTCCCCATAACCCGCTAAAAATGTATAGACCTTAATATCGTTAAAAATACGTGTTCAGTAATTGTTCGGCGTGTTTACGCCAGAAGCAAGCAATATGAATCTTTGATCGAACTTCGAAAAATTTTGAATTGTATTTCGGACACTTTTTGTCAAACCAAAATTCAAGACTTATATGATTCACTGGTAAATAGAATATTTGAAGTAATTAAAGCAAAGGATTGAAGAATTCCTTCTTAATTAGATTTTTCTTTTCATAATTTATATCTGTCCTTCTATTTTTTTCACACAGTATGACGTGAATAAAATTTTTAATTGTAATAAGCAAGTAGTTTTTTTTTTTTAATTTCATGCTGCAGATATAGTTATCTGATTGCAAATAAACTTTCAAAAGTAATGTAATGAAATTATTTTGTAAAAATTCAAAGTTCTCTTATTTGAAAAAACCTTGTGTCCTACTTTTTTCCAGGTGTGTATCAGAAAATAGGAGAATACTTACAAAATAGGAGAAATTATATATAATGTGTATTTTCTCCCCAATTATACGCCTCTCTCTTTCACTCATAGAAGATCTTATTTATATAGAAAGTACTTTGTAATTAATTATATTGTATATAGGCATCTATATAATTGAATTTGAGTTACGTGACTCAAACATTTTCCTAAAAATTTTCGATATTATAAAATATTTCTAGTTTTTAATTCTTTGTGTATTTTTATTAGTGTTCCTTTAGTCAAATGATTACATTCACATAAGAATATTTTAATTCTTTTCTGTAGGGCAATGTCTGTCGGAAAATTTCACGACAAGTGGATAATTATATATAAGTATACAAGTCTGTTCCACTCCACTCACATGTACGAAGTGCATCGATTCAAACTGCATCAAAGCACGATATGATACTGGAAAACACATGAATACACATGGCATAGCCCTGGCTATATCATTATTATATTTGGTTTAATATGTTATTATTAGTTAGATACGAGCAACTTTTTTTAAATAGAAATTTTGAGCATATTACTTTGCATTTTTGAAGGTTTTACTCTCTCTGACAAAATTGAGGATACTTTGGTAAAGTTTTAATAATATTTCAAAATATAAATGAAAAGGAAAGGACGAATTTAGGAATCATTTAATAACTGAATGACTTTTCTCACGAACACGGCATATTTACCAGGCCCAAATGTAAGTCTAACACCAGTTGCTAAGTGAAATGTTGAATAAACATTCTTTTAACCTTTTCCAGTGTCTCTTTAAAAAGAAGCTGTTACGCCTTTTCTTGTTCAATATATTTTGAGAAGTGGCTTATTAATAAAAGGCATGATTCTGTGTATACAAATTTTCTTTATGGGCAAATTTGTTTAATAAAACTAAGTCACATGAATGACTACATATCGCTGCACTTTTTACAACCACACTTTTTAATTTTCCGGATGAGTGACAGTCGGATCTTTTAAATAAAAGAATTTAAAAATTCTTTCCCTGAAACTAGACATAGAGTTAGCATTTTCTATTATTGTTTTCCCAATGAATTTTCGATCTTGATCTGGAATAATGACTATCTTCATGAATACCAAAAATCATTACTCCAAGAAACAGTTTTCCAATCTAATTTTCAAAGAAAGGTTTTTCATTCTATAACTTTCCGAGATTCGTTAATTTTCAAAGAATAATTTACCATTATCTAACTTTCTGAGTATGACATACCAAGCCAAGTAAAGCTTACGTGTTAGCATTTAACTAAGCAATCATAAAATGAATAGTTTGTTTCTATGTGAACCACCATAATCAATTTTGTACAGCTGTTATAAAAAAATTTTTTACTGACAGATATTTCGCTAGTATTTACGGCAATAACTAATGTTCATAATGAGTGCAACTCCTTGAGATTGCATAATAAGCATTTTCTATCATGTGTGTTTGTCGGTCATATTTGTTACTGAATTTAAATTGGAGAATCATTTTGGAAGATCCAGTTTAAATGTAATGACTCGAACAGAAAAATTTCTCAAATAGTATCCTGTGGATGGCTTGAGTGAAAACTTATCAACCCGGTTTCAAATAGGAAGACTTCCTTATAATAAATATGTTCATAACACAACCAACCTGCTATTTATCTTATAATCCGGCTGTTCCATAATCTGAGTTATATGTTTGTTTTCTACAGTGTCATTTTCGTAGTATAGTTTCTACAATCTCAGAACAAATAAAATTTCAATTATTATATTTTTGCAAGATAGACACAATAAAAACAAGCTTCAAAAGTCATAAATGTTGACAACAATTTTTGAAAGCATTATTCATCTTATTAATCAATTGTTATAAATATCAATATTCAATTTCTTATGAAAAAATCATTCTAATAAATCAATAGATTTCATAAACCTGTAGTTTTTTTATGTTTATGTTAAATAATTAATTATTCACTAAAGATCTTGTACGAAAGATTAAGAGAAAATGGAAATGTATGGAATTTCAGTAACAACTGATAATGAACGAAATAAAATCTATCATATTCTTAACTTTTGGATATTTTCCAAAAAATACGAAATTCTGATGTAATCTAACTCTTATATAGCCTCTAGAAGAAATCAAGATGAAGAGATAACAAAAAATTAGTGGATAACAATTTACGTAAATGAAACATTTAACCCTAGCTAGTTATGAAACATTAACAAATGGCTAGATCTCTATTTAATTTAAAAGACTGCTACTTATAAACGATAATTGCATTTACAATATGTTTTTGTTAATTAATTTGAGCTAAGCAATAGAAATAATGTTAAAACAGGTCATCAGAATTATTTTCATTTCAGCTTATTTTTAAAGCAGAAAGAAACTCAGTAATATACATAAATCTTCGTTTTAATTCGAATTTAATGAATGCAGTTTTCGCAACGTTGGATATAGGTCAGTTACTTTCATTCTCAGTAATTCACGAGCTCTGTAAGGTCATCAATTTATCGTCCTGGTACTTTCCATTCTCCTCAGCTTGCGTTTTTTTACATCAATAATTCCCATTCAAGCTGCCCATTTTAAATATTGGTTGCTAAGAGACGGAACGCGCGATTGATACGAACCCTAAATAAGCGAATACGAACTGAAAGCATTTTGAGTTCATGTGTTTTAGTTTTCTAATGAAACAATTTTCATGCCATGAATATTTATATTCGCATAAATTTCGAAATTCTTAACCGGATTTAATTAATTCAGCAATTCTACTTAAAATAATTTCCGCTAAAATTTACCATGTATTAAACAACAGAAAAATTTAATCTGGAATATTTAATGTATTTTTACAAACTGAGCTAATGAAATTTGATTATTATAATTTTTATAAAAAATTAGAACTTAAACAATTTCAAAATGAATTTTCTTCTGTTGAAGAAATATTTTTCGAATAAGACATTCAATTAATACCAGAATTGCTCAATGTGTTTGTAAAATTAAGCATTTAGCTGTTTTTATGAACTTTATACAATTTCATGAAATTTGAAACACATGCTTCATATCCTTTTAAACTAATTATAGTTTTAAAGCATTGTAAATCATTTAATAAAAAAGTGGGAATTGTGATAAAGATAAAAAAAAAGGCACATAAAGTATTATTTAGAAAATATTAAGCAGGTTTGCACGAGATTGTAAATATCTCTCTTGCCATTTCAAAGGATTAGTCTGCTTATATAAATTTGTAATTATTGAAAGAAAGATCAAGGAATAGAAAAAATAGAGCACAATAAATATTCATAATTGGAAAAAGGAAGGCATGTTATATAAATTCACGTGTCTTGAGTGGTTAGAAGGAATCTTGATACACGCGTTTCTTGTCATCGCAAAGGTAAGAAGTATATTCGATACTCTTATCTTCGTTTTTAGTCATCTCAAAGAAAGAAATGTGTTGGATATGCTCGAGAGAAAAATCCTCAGGACTATCTTTGGCCCAGTGCAGGAAGAAGGACGTTGGAGAGTCAAATACATATTTGATCTGCACAAACCCTATAGACAATCTCAGATTACACAAATCATCGCAGCAACAGATTAAGATATCTTGGCCATGTTTGGAGAAGATAATCCGACAAAAATCGTAGTATTTAAAAAAACCTGAAGGATCCCGGGCAAAAAGAGGACCACCAATTAAATAGTTGGATGATACTGAATACATACTTCAAAAATTAAGAATTGGAGAGAAGTTGCTAATGATGGAAGACACTGGATCGATTGTATGGTTAGGCAGCCAAGGCCTGTAAAAGGTTGTTGTGATTGTAAGAGGAGGAAGAAGAAGAAAGGTAAGAAGTTGTGCATTCTTTTCACTGTTAGAAGTTACATGTTCTTTTCATTAGAAATGAAAATTGATAAAGATAAACGAGATGCGTAAAATACGAGAAATGCTGAACAGATTAATGAGAAAATTGAAAATTGAGTTACCTATAACCAGGAAGGATTAACTAAGTTTATTAGGAATTGCTATGCCACAAAAAAAAAAAAAAAAAAATCAGAGCAAAATAGGAGAGATGCAATTGGATTGAGATGGAGTTTCTTTTTATTTTTAGGGAGTGACTACATCAACATATATGTTCTACCTCTAAATTTTTCTGAATTATAAGAATTACTTAGTTTTAAAATGCTGTTTGTACCATCAGAGTATAAAATAAGAAACAAATTTACGTGCAAATTTAAATAGTGGCTCTATATTAAAATAAATTTGCTTGTATCACCTCAAATGTTTAATTATTCTTTTGAATTGTCATTAGTCTTTTAAACAGGGTAAAAAGGGGTAGTAAAAAACGTCATGCAATTTCACATTTATAAATAGATATGGAAAAAATATGTAACGTTTATTGTTCATTGCTTTGAAGTATTAAATATAAGTTTATACAAAATTGCTAACTTTAAAAAAAAGAAGAGAAGAAGCTGGAAATTGGTTCATGTCAGAAGCACAGTCATTCATTTAGGTCGTACATGCATTCAAATCAGACAACTATATTCTTTATTTCTGATTACTACGAAATGTTGTTAGTTTTCTTAAAGGATAAAATGGTTATGTGAACTTTATTGTTTAACATAAGTTATGCTGTGTTCGGATAAAATTAGGTTAATTTAGAAACAGCTCTAGGAAGAAAACTTTTCTGTACCTGATACAAAAATTATTACCTAATTATGGTCTTCTTACTTTTTAAAGTCCAAAGCTGAACAGACCTCTCTAGACCATACACTCAGTTGCTTGGGTTTAATGGTTCCCATCTGGTTACAGTCTTAAAAAAATCTAGTGGTTTTTAACCACCCGATGAGCGATTGATGTTTTGTACTTCATAAAGATACAAAATGAGTCCTTTTCTACCCAATTGGGTAGAAAAGTTCTCTTTCAAACACTCCATCCCCGATTCAAAGCGATTTTCACTCTTTTTTGACGTGTTTATGGCACAAAGCAAACGTGATGTGCTCTGATTGATTTAAATCATCACGTGGCTCTATGCTTTCGGTTAAGTTTCGCTAAAAGTGGAGGAATTTAGTACTCCATTTTGTAAAAGCTATCTATTAGAATATTTAAAATATATAATTGGACAAAAAGAAGTGCTGAAACATTATGGTAAGTCTTTATTTCTTATAATTAATTGAATGACTAAATCAAATTTTCATATTTGTGATATTTCACCGTTATATAAACTTTGGTATTCGAAAGTATGAATGAATGAATTCTATTGAATTCATATTCATGTAATATTCATAATATTTGAAATTTCTGATTAATTGATAATATTTAATAATATAACAATGTGTTTGGAAATTTTATTTTTTATTTCAAATGCCATTTTCTGCCAAAATTTAATTCATTACAAATTAATAGTAAATTATAATGAATGCATTTTTAAATTCTTTTATTTTCGAAACAGCATGAATATGACTATTTATTTTCTCGTTGATTTAAATATCCACAATGTATATTATAGAAATATTATTTAATATAGTGTATTGTACTTAATTGAAAATGCGATTAATATCAAATACAACATCTTACCAATTAATAAGATTAAATTTTTTCATAAATAAAATTATAAGCTTTTTAATTTAAATGTTAGTACAATATAAAGCAAATATTAATTTCCAGAATATTACTTAACAAGATGTTTTATTTATTAAAATTTTACTGACAAAATGTTTTTTATTTATTGAAATTTCACTGACAATTTTTGATTTGATTTGATTGTTTACTAAATACAAGCATTCGTAGATAAAACGAAATGGAATTGTATGTGCCAAAATCTATATATTCGTATATTTTAAAATTTACAGCTAAACATTTTGTCGTTGGAAATATAATTTGCATTCGTATTTTATGGTTGTCATTGTTATCATCGAAGAAGAAAAAAATAAAAAAACAAAATTAGCAAAAGCAAATCTGAAACATGGAGTTATTTTGAAGATGATGAAATGCAATATAAGGAAGAAATGACTGATCAGATATATTCTGCATAATATGTAAGTTTTATGAAGACTCAGAAAATGTTAACTTATTGTTATGACTAAAACTATTAATTTCATTGTGCTTGTAAAATTTATATAAAAGTTTGAAGTAATATTATATGTTTATGTAAGAACGCGGTAACTTAATGATGTTTTTAAATCTATTTTGAAGTAAAATTTTATAAATTTTCAATTTGAATTTAATAGTTTCAAAAAATAAATATCCAGTATTTATAATTCACTTAAACATAGTTTTTACATGTATGATGTTATTGGAAGTAAATGACATAAAAATTCCAATCAGTATTTTCAGTTAAAATCTCTTATTAAAATTTTTTGGTTTTAAAGTTGTTTTTAAAATATTGCAAGGTAATTATTCATTAAATTATACATTAAATTAATATTACTTGGTAATAAGCTTCAGAAATTTTTATAATGTTTTTAAATCAACTTTAAAGTAAAGTTTTGTTTGTTTTTTATGTTAAAACTAAATCCTCATTAACTTCATAATAAATTTATAATCCTCATTTAAAATTTTCTAAATTTTTAATTTGAATTTAATAGTTTAAAAAATAAATATCCTGTATTTATTCACTTGACCATAAATAGTTTTTACATGTATGATATTATTGAGTAAACACATATGTGTATATGTATGTATTTTTCCTTTCAGATAAAATGATTACAATTTGAAATGCCTAGTGAAATTCATTGAGAAAAAATAATCGCACTTATGGACAAAATGCCTAAAATTAACATTTTGTGATGAAAAATATTTGAGGAGGAATTTTAAAATATTCATGAAAGTTCGGAACTTTTATACCAACCTTATTTTCTAAAAATGCCACAATGACTTAAGCACACCAAAATCTACTTCCTTGCATAATTTGTATATCTTTATTTTTAATGGTAGAATATGAAAAATGCTGTGCATTCATTTCCAAGTTTTTTTGTTTGCATGTGAATAATATGTTTTATATTACTTTAATGCCAAAAAATTTAGCTGAAATTTTATAGAGAAAGGGTTTCTTTAAAATAAAAATGGAAGAGAGATCTTATTGTTATTTTGATATTTGTATAATGATTCCATGATCATAAAGAAAGTAATTAAAATCTGTTTACAATATATGCAGTATTACTTCTGTCTTTTATTATATTGTAG
The DNA here is from genome assembly GCA_030067965.1 of Latrodectus elegans. Lineage (NCBI taxonomy): Eukaryota > Metazoa > Arthropoda > Arachnida > Araneae > Theridiidae > Latrodectus > Latrodectus elegans. The sequence goes on from CM057810.1 coordinate 7,926,246, forward strand.
TTTTCAATCTTGTATTTTAAAAAACCATTTTATTTGTAATGTATTTGAATATTAGTGTATGTGATACAAAATCATATAGTTTAAAAATTTTTTGTTGTAAATTGTAAAAAAAAAAAAAAAAACAAAATTATTCATTTATTAAAAAATGATCTGTTTTTCAGTTAAAGTTGATTGATTCAAAAATGCTTTAAGTTTAGAAATAAATTTATGTATGCATGTATATTTTTACTTAATGTTTAATAATCCATTTTGTAAATTATGATAGGGGCTATAGCTATTTCATAACAAAAAAAAAATCCAAAATTATTATGTATTTGTTTCATTGTGTATCAATAATTTATCATTTTTGCCACATTCTTATTAAAATTTTCAAAAACTGCTAGATAATCATTAATTTACTAACTTCAGTTACTAAGTTTTAATTAATTAATTAATGACAATGCCATTTTTTAACAAATTACTCTTGCTTTAAATTGCAATAAAAAGTTCTATTAATTTAATATAAATAATTATTTTCTTTATTACAGATAGATTTGGAATTTGATATTTAATATCCAGAAGCTGACTGTTTTCTTAGTAAATGTCCTGCATAATATGATCCTAGAATATTATCATATGTTCAAAAACCTGTCCTATAACAGGGAATAAATATGTAAGAAGTGAGGATGGTATATTTTTTAGGCTAAATATAATTTTAATACAGAATATAATTACATAGATATCAGATTCCTTGCAGATAATAAGGCTGTATTAAAAATTTAATAAATGTTTTTTGTATAATCTTGCATTTTATTTTTAATTAATTCTTAGTTTCATTGAAGTTATTTTCAATTTAAACTAAACTTGGAAAATCTATCGTAAAACAAGATTTATTTGCAAAAACATAAGTCAGTTTTGTTCAACAGAATAATCTGTAAATATTTGTCTTTATCCTCCGGTAACTTCAAAAAAGCAATATTATCAATATTTAAAAATAAATTTTTAGCTATACTTTAAATGAAGGCTTTTTCCAAAAGAACTTAAATTATATAAAATATTTATGTATTTTTAAATTGTACACAATTTGTTGTATTAATAATGTTTGTAAAAATTAATTTTGTAATTATGGGCCCATAGTAAACTTAACTGAAAAATAAGTAGTGTGACGATTTTTCTGGAGAGTGCTACACTCACATGTAAAACTAAATATATATATATATAATTAACGAAATAAATTGATGAACAAATTGCTTATTATTGTATGTAATTTAAAAACCACTATAATTATCCAAATCAATTAAAATGTCATATTCAACTGTGCTGTTATACTATTGACTAAAGAAATCATATCTTTATATTGTAATTGTCAAAAAAAAAAAAAAATCTATAAAATAAAAAATTCAAAACCTAATTTCTGCACTAAATTGCCAATATAAAAAAAATCAGCAATACTTCTACAAAAGATTGAAATTAACTGAAGATTCTAATTGAATTAGATTGAACTAATAAACTAATTGAAATTTCCATCTAATTTACCTCTTTAGACTATATATTGTTACTCCTCTTAAAAGGAGTGGTTTACCCGCATCTTTCAAAAGAGTGAATTTCTATCTTAAAGATTGGCTGAGTTTTGTGACAATGAAAGAGTGAAATTTCACTTCTTCTGAGTGAAATCCACTCGATTATTTTAAGAGTGTAGAAACAACAACAACATGAGAATATCATCGAAACAGATCTAACAAAAATCTAGACCTTTGAGTATTAAGTCTAGAATCCAATAAAATATTTGGATTTCGTTGATGTGATTTCATTTCATTCATGTGATCGTAAAGCCTACCATCTAACTAATCATATAATAAGAATGAATATTAAGGAGACTCCTGATTAGAAAGACATTTCTGGGAGATCAGTAAAGCAAATTTTTTAAGATCGGCATACCTTAAAATAGACTTGTTTTACCTCGATCGTTATTGAAAGTGACTGCAAGATAAATAAAAAATTAAAGTAGCTTGTGATCAAGAACTACCTGCCCATCCTTGGTATACAGCAATAAAAGTCTTAAAGCTATTATTGGGGGGTTTAGTAATAAATAATAAGCACATTTATACAATATTTACTTTAAAAAATATTGATTTTATCATATTATATGAAATACCTTAAAAGTGTTTAGTGGATTATCGGTTTGATTCAGTAATTGTATTTTTACTCATCGAATACTTAATCATTAATAGCTATAAGAATAGTCCAAGAAAAATTATTGGATGTTTTAAATTTGAATCGTTTTAAGTACATAAACTAATCACCCTTTTTAAAGCATAGCCAGTTTTTTAATGATGATTCAAGTTTAAATTTTGAGAAAAACTAAAAAAAAAAAAACTTTTCTCTATAAAATACAAATCAGAATTATGTTTTTACAATTATAACATGCTTTTAAATATCGATATATTTGAATAAATTCGAATTGTTCTGCTTTTGAAATTAAATATATTTAATTACAAGCAAAGAAATTGAATTGATGAGTAGCTTAAATTATTTCTTTACAACGCAATTTATTCATTTTAACTTTAGTTACATTCTATTATTCTTCATGTACTATCAGTTAAAAGTTTAGTTTAAAAATCAAATTGTAACAAGATTTTTATTAACTAACATTAAAAAAAAAAAAAAAAAACTTATACGAGTTTAAAATATCTGCAAATACAAATATCCAGAGGAAACTTTATACAATATTTATGTTTTAATAGAATAAAGATTTTATATATATTTTTTAAATAATAATTAAGAGAATGAAGATTTACAGTAGCATTTAGAGACCTATTACGGCAGGAATATATGGGGCAGTAGCTCCAAGCCGCCAATTTAGAAGGTCCCCCAAATCGAATGAAAAATTTACTCTCTTTGCCAATCAAATAGAATCTTTTTGCCAAATTGAATAGAAAGTTTGTTGTTAAGAAGCTGAAGAGGGAACACAAAGAAGTTTTTACCCTTAATAATAGAAACGTTGTTTTGTAAAGAATATATAGGCAATTTAAATCATCACCATGAACTTGGTATTATTCTTCTATTATGGCGTCAATTTGACATAGCATTCATTGCATATAATATGCAATGGCTGCTAAATAAAATCGAGAAAAGAAAATTTGCAGAATACGAAGCTTAATCAGATACTCTTGTGAGAATGATTCCCAAAGATCCAATCTTACAATAAAAAATTGAGTTGAACTGATGAATATTGTATTTCAAGGTGTAATGAAGGTAAAGTGAATAGATAATTAATAAGTTTAAAGTATTGCAATTATTATCATTAAGAATTTCTAAGATTTCGTTAATACACTTTTGACGTGAATATTTTATGTATCGTTATACAATAGAACTCCATTTATCCAAACTCAGTTCATCCAAATCGCTTTCAGAATTTCAGAAAAACAAATTAGAATGAAAAGGAGTAAAAGCTCAAAAAAAGGAAAAGTAAGAGAACAGAGAAGATAGAATGAAAGAGAGACAGATAAAGAAATGTGTCACGTTTTAAGAATTCAGTAACATTTTTTTTCAAAATCCCTAGACGCTCAGAAGTGAGTGCTGAAAATGTAAAAGAATGGAATAGGAGTCGACCTGGATTTCAAATAATGGCCAACTTATTGAACATGCCGAGGAAGAAGATGGTCAAGTCGAAGCAGACACGGGACCATCAGTTAGCGAAGCATTTGCCGGCTTTCAAACTGTTTTGAAGTTGATGGATCATCAGCTTGAGTGTGACCACGTGCAAATTCTTACTGTCAAGCCGATGCTCGACTTGGCTTCTCGAAGACGGATGAAGGCAGTGAAAAAGATTCCTCTGACCGAGATGTTCAGCCCAAGCAATGATTTTCACTTACAGCACTGCACATACATACTGTACAGCACCTGTGTGTAAATACTGTAACTTATAAAAGTGTTATTTTTTCATTCAATTTATTAAAAGTAATTTTTCTTTAAAATATGTAGTTTTTCTCCATACAATAGTTAATTTAAATGCACCCTTATTTCGTAAAAATTCAGTTATCAAAATTTTTGATTATTCAAATGGCTGCTTCCAATTGATTCGCATAATTGTAATTCTAATATGTAATTTTTTAAAGTTACAAAGTAGAGCTCCAATTATACAATGCAATTGATGTTTACACTTGTTTAAATTGGGGTTCACTTGTTCAGTTCACTAATAGGACCAAATATATGTAATTGACAAACTTTTTTACTATCGTATTTTTATTTTATTTTATTATTTTTAAATTAAATATACACCGCTTGTTCGAGTATCTTTATTAAAACTCTATAAAAATATATGTGTTGTGAAAATCTAAAGCGATTATAAATTTAAGTATTATTATAAATTAAATTTGAAGAAAATTCTCCCACTTGATTGTAACTAAATATTAAAACTAATTTTAAAATCCTAGAGTGTTTCTTCATAAAAAATGTTTTATACAAAAAATGTATTAAATTAAATATTAGACTTTCAATGTGTAACTCGCTGCAACAATCATTATCAGAAGACAATAATTCTCCGATTTTACTGTAATTATTTCAGATTTACTTGTATTTTAATGTATAAAAATTATAAATAAATGTAATAATTAAAAAATCAATATATACTAAAATAACTTCACAAAACCAATGTATAATCTTCAAAGATTTAAAAAATTATTGGTATTACCTATTTTATTAATTATATTTTCAGTCAAGTTTTTTCAGTATTAAATATGATAAATATATTTTGAATATAGCATAAAATATGAAAATAATTTATAAATTTGATGTGTCAAGTAATGCTTCGAATTTAATTACTTATAAAACGCAAAGTTTATGTTTAAAAAATATTCATGATATGGTAAGAAAAATCTTGACTTTTTACTATTCATAATTATTGTATAAGTTATTTCTCATTGAGTGGGGTATTTGCTAAAATTTTTTCACATATTTTATTAATAAAATACATTGTTTGGTTTGTACACTGTGAAATTTATTAATTTTTTACAGTTCATTGTAATATTTTAATATTTATGCCGAAAGTGAATTGTAACACATATATGAAATCATTAATAGTTTTTAAAAGCATTGTCAAAGATAATTTATTAGGAGAGGTGCCACAAAATACAAAACACTCATAATATATTAAAAAAATTTACCAGTTACATTTTTAATTGTTAGCTTATTTATCAATCACTCACCTTTTGAGGCTTTATATATGAGTAATGGTTATGATTGCAAATTTACTTTTGATTTTAAGTAAACAAGAAGGATAACTAAAAAAAGCACTTTTATTAGGAGCATTGTTACTACTATTCATTAGGAGCAATTAAATTTTGCATATTTTTTTATATTATAACATGAGAAATTTTTAAAAATATGTTGCAAATCCCGATACATTTTTTTACAACATTTTTTTTTTTTTTTTTTTGGTTGGGAGTGATTTATTTAATTTCACACGTATGATGGAAAATTGCTAAGAAGCAGTTACAAATATTGCAAATTATTGTAATTACACTTCCGAGCAGTCACAAATATTGCAAATGCTACACTAACTGATGGTCCCGTGTCTGCTTCAACTTGAAATTTAAGGTCGTCTTCTTCCTCCACACTTTCAATAAGTTGATTATTATTTGCAGTTTAAAATCCGGGGTCGGACTCCTAATCCATTCCCTTATTATCTTCTCCATTATCTTCTTAACATTCAGGAAATTCCAAAAGAATAATTCTGAATACCTCAGATATCAATGACATGTCATTCTCATCTTTTCACTTCTCTTAAACTTCCTCTTCAGCCTTTTCCTTTTCTCATTTTACTTTTTTTCTTAAGTAGAATTTAATTTTCTGAAATTCTGAAAGCGATTCGGATAGACGGCATTCGGATGATTGGTGTTCTGTTATAGTATGGTTGAAAGTGTGAAACAGAGAATTCTTAAAAAGTGAACTCTTATTATACTTAAAAAAATTTATATTTTCTCATTTATTCATAAATAATACCCTGAAGGAAGATGATACTCACTAAAAAATGAATCAGGAAACATAAGTCAACGAATATTACTTTAAATTAAAATATTTATTATAATTTCAAATTGACAAAAACAAAAAAATTCCTGTTAAACTAACCTGTTAGGTAAAAAAAGAATTACGAAATTTTAGGAAGGTAAAAATAACAAAGAAAAAATAATAATAGCGAAAAAATAAAGCATAAATTTAAATGTTTTTTTAAATCATTGAAATCCTAATTCTTTTGCTAAAATGTGAGATAATTGTTTTCAAATTAATCTATCAGCATCATATCGATATTTAAAAGACTTAATATTTCTTTTCGATAATATATTTCTGGCCACCGTAAATGCAACACCCTTGAGGAAGCATGCAAATAACATTAAATTTACAAATTTCTTTAACGGAGATGAGGTATGCAAATGATTAGATTTCAGCGCAGACGCACATCAAGGCGCCACTTCAAAGCGCAATTTGCGATATACAGATTTCTATGAGTTCAAGTCCCGCAATTGTGTTTCTTGTGTAGTTTTTTTTCAAAAAAATTGATCAATTATGCCTCTTAGAAAAGAGCGATCATTCTTTGATCAAGTATCCGAGTTCGATAGAGGAAGGATAGTGGCCTACAGAGATTGTTGATTATCTTTCAGGGAAACCGGTTGTCGTGTTGGACGGAACCCAACAACTGTTAAGAAGATATGTGATCGTTGGATGCAGGAGGGCACGACGGACAGACGTGTTCAATCGCATTAACCTCAGCGCACCACCTAACGTGATGACATGCAAATTGTGCGCATTGCATGGATGGATTGCTCAGTCACATCACGAAGCATAACATAGAACATTCAGTCTGTAACGTATTATCCAATGTCTATACGTACCATTCGAAGAGTCGTTCACGTTATAGCTGAGTCGTCTGTCCACAAATTGTTTTGTCTACCCTTGACGCAGAGCCATAAACGTCTCCGCCGTCAATGGTGCGATGAAAGAAGGATGTGGACAGCAGAATGGAATGAAAGTGTGAGTCACGCTTCTGCCTGCAAGACCAGGATGGTCGCATCGAGTCTAGAAACGCCGTGTAGAGAGGATGCTGAACAGATGTGTTATGCACCGCCATACTGTTCCTGCAACGAGTGTTACAGTAAGGTATGGTATCATCTAGTAGGCACTACCGCTACTTTAAACAGCCAGAGCTACATCTCAGAGGGGTTGGAGTCAGTTGCCCTTCCTTACCTTCAGGGCTTGGCCACATCAATATTTCAAATGCGACCACACGTGGCACGCATTGTCCAAGGGTTCTTCGTCAATCGCCATCCCTGGCTGGTTCGTTCTCCGGATTTTTCTCCGATAGAAAGCATGTGGTCCATGGTTACTCAACGACTGACCTTGATAACATCCCCAGCTGCCACACCAGATCAACTTTCGTAACTGCTTATAATCTGTTGTTCTTCAAGAACGATCCAAAGTCTCTTTGAATCAATGCCGAGGCGTGTGGCAGAGGTGATCTTCAACAATGGCAGCTACTCTGTCTACTGATTTTAGGAGGAACTACACTTCACAGAAATCTATAAATTTAATCATTTGATACTTGGTGAACATGTTATACACATATTTTTTGTTGCGATATCTCTTGTCTTTCTTGGTGTTACAATTTCGGTGGCCAGCAGTGTAATTAATAATTTCTAAAATTAAAATGACTAACCAACTACTAATAAAATTTGAATAAATCATTTAAAATAAATAAAAAAATAAGCTAATATTTCTTTATTCTAATGATCAAACAAAAGGAAATCAAAATCAATTGTATCTATTACTATGAAGTATTTAAAAAATTAAGAAATAAAATTAAAAATATATATGTATATAAATTCTGTTAGTGATAAAAATGCTACATGTTACGCATAAATAATTAATTTTTAGCCAATAAACTTTACAAATAATTATTGGTTTAGAGAAGTTGATGAATTATTTCTCTTTCCATTACATATGTTTCAGTGAGTTACTTTTTTTTACCTTGTAATTTTTTTTAAAAATATGCATATAAACTATTTCAATGGTTGTAATTTCACAAAAGCAGGTATTATACTTTATTTACAATCAAATATAAATATTTTCAATAATCCTTATAAATTAATTTTTATTATTTATTAAATTGAATAATATATTTTTATAGTATCTGTATATTGAAATAATAACACTAAATTGGGGCTTTTATGAAACTAATATCATAAAGTACAACATTGTTGTCGACATTGTAAAATAGCTTATGCAATATTAAATTGAAACAGAAAAATTTTCAATTTGATAAAAAACAAATTACAAATTATTTTTAGAAAATTTTTTATAAAATTAAGATGGATATGATTAAAATAGTGATTCTATGTAGCATCGGATTTTTTTAATTGAATTACTATTACTCTGATTAAATGAAACTTATTTTTAAATTTTTTATTTAATTTTCTTAAAAAAGTACAGTGTATTTAGCATTGGTAAAAAATCTAAAAAAATTTAAAAATCTGATTCTGAAAATTATGGTTGAATGATGTGCAGTTTCATTTGAAGTATGATCTATTACAATAGAACAGATATCCTTTAAATTTAAGTTTATATTTACTGGTTATTTGGAGATGCATACTTCATTTCACATTGTGCTACCACTGGGACAGCTTCTGAAAGTCTAAGAAAATTAAAGATAAACACACAAATTAAATTGAAAAATTATCTGGAATTGTAATAGAACGATTAATAACATGTTATGTATTTCAATTCGATATTCGTTATTGTTTTTGTTGCTTATCCTCGAAAGATCTGACGTATGTCAGATCAGTTTTAGAAGGTTAACCATAAAAAAATCTACAATAATAAGGGGTCCAAATGTTAATTCCCCCTCAAAAAATTAGAGTAAAAATCAGAAAATTATTGTATCATTTTTTAAAAAAATAATTGAAGAAAAATTTTGTTTTTTAATAATTTGATACTGATTTATATTTCCTCCCGTACTGTTTTTAACCTATTTATTTGGAAAGTCTCTTATACGCAGACGCACATATACATACATATATATATATATATATATATATATATATATATATATATATATATATATATATATATATATATATATATATATATATATATATATATATATATATATATATATATATATATATATATATATATATATATATATATATATTAATTCTTAATTCTCTTCTTGAAGGAGATATGTTTTTTAAATGTTGAGAAAAGTGTTTCTCGACAACTTTTTCTTTCATAATTGAACTTTGTGTTTACAAAGATACATTATCGTAATTTCTTCAGTTACTTTAAAAAACATAATTCTTCAACACTAAAATATTGCAATTCTTAAGTATTTGTAAATTTTATTTTGATATGAAGCCGTTTTCAAAATAATAAAACCATTTGGTTCTAAAATAATCGAATGATATATTAGAAAGGAACAAAAACATCTCTATATTTTCTGAAGATAGGCGACCTGGAGATGAATTTGAGGAAATTAGGTCTGTGTCACCAATGACAGATGAGCTCTGGACCTGTCATCAAATGGAAACACCTGCTTTTGCAGGAGATAAAAAACGAAAGAGAAATATTGGAGTATGAGACTTTTGATTACATCTATCGAGAATTCTGACCCTCTATAAGTTGAGAGATAATAGACTGGATTATAATTCGTTCTTTTTTTTTTTTTTTTTTTTTTTTTTTTTTTTTTTATCGATATAAAAAATTGGGTGGAGGCTATGCAGGCCGAAATGACTTATGGCATGTTTTTATAAAGTCTGCAAAATATTTTGATTCTTGCGGAATAGTTCTTGTGATATTCCGAAAATTGACTTTCTCAATTCGATGACAAGGAATTTTTAAAACGCTATTGAAGGTCAGTAAGAAATATATTTTTGAATGCAAAACATACTAAAGTAAGTACAATATTTTGATTTAATTTTTATGAGTTGATTATGAAAATGTAACTAGAATATCATTGCATTGCTCATTTAACCCTTTCAACACCAATTTTTTTATTTTCCAAAATTAAGATAATTTATGGGTCTGATGGGTCAAAAAAGTATAGTTATATTATGATAAAATAAGAATTAACTTTAAAGGCAATTACAGAAAATATAATTCGAACATATACTACATTAAATTCTCTACTTAATTATCCTATTGGGTGATTCTAAATTATTAGCGGGACATGTGTGTCCCTATGAGATTAAAAGGGTTAAATCCATAAAAGGGTAATATTATGTAAATAAATTTTAAACTACATTTTGTATAATAATAAACATTGAATATATGGATTATTCATAGTGAAATAAAATATTTTCTTATAAAGAATCCAGGCTAATCATTTTTTTGCTTATATATAATATAATACTAAACTTGCTCATTTTTTACCAATAGATTCCCTTTGTTCTTAGAATTTTATTTCTTTATTTTGTGTCAAATTATTAATAAAATTCTATACAGAATACTCTAAATCTGGGGAAAAAATTATCAGTTGTTTAACTTACATAAATTTTAATTAGAAATGGATATCATACTGCAATTATATATATATATTGTAAGAATACATTTATAAATTCCTATAAAATAAACTTCATTGGAAAACTACATTTATCAAAAATGAAATAAGGATCTAAATTATGACGGCCTGTATTTCTAAACAAACTTGGGGACCGGTACGAAATGACTAAATAATATGTAGAGAAGAAAATTATTATAGCATGTTTATTAATTATTCTGTACTTCCATTCAAAATTTAAGTTGCAATTATAAGATACTGATGGGTGTATACAATAAATGAATACTGTTGAATTTATCAAATTATCAAAGCTCTTTATGAAGCATATCTGTAATAATTTATTCTGATTAAAAATTGTTATTCCTCATACTTAGGAATTTCGGAAGAAGACATTAAAACATTTATGCTTAAATGTAAGCGAAATTATTCTATAATAATAGAAGACATTACTATATACATAAAAAATAAAAAAAACAAACATACTGTACATTATATTCCAATATTTGACGAAAATTAAATGTGCAAATATAAAAGGTATAAAAGCATTAAAAATTGAATAATTTTTAATCTTAAATATGGTTAGCATTATTAAAATCAGAATTGATTATATTTCAAATACTTTAATTGTTTTTGTGGACCTGTTTATTACAACGAAATGGGATTTTCTTTTTAGTAAGTCACTCTTCTCAAAAATTTTACATAGTAATTTCTAAAATTTCTCATATTCACTCATCATAATTATAATATCTGGATTTTTAATCAATATCGCTACAGTTTGGGAATACATTTACTCTTTTGCAATTTTGTGAAATAAATTTATCTTTATCCCTTTGAATTATGTCAATTTGAATATATCTGATAGGCTTTTGCTCATAGTTGTGTTACTTCTTCTCAACGGATAATTAAAGATTTGTTTTATCAATTTAACTTAAAGTCTATAAGTTAGGCAACAATGCACAACTGTCAAAAAGGACAAAGAAATTTAAAACAACTCTATCGTGCCTTTATTTTGAAGACTGTAGTTTGAAATGAATATTAAGTATTTTCTAAACTCATATCGAAGGTTAAAAAAAAACGCGAAGTTATATATATAGTTTAATGAAGATTAAAATGTGCATCAAATATGGTATTTTTAGGAAGCAAAGTCAAAGGCTATTTTTAAAGTTGTGTTTAATCCGAAGAAGTTTTTTCATTTCATTTGAATTGAAAGAACAGAGCTGATTCATAGTTGTTAAATAGGGATTTCTAATTAAAATGTTCTCTTTATTTTTATAATAATATTTTATTTTATGTATATTATGTATAGTAATTTATAAAATTTTAAATTTGTATATTTCTCGTATTGACACGAGTAATTCAAAATTAACATTTTATTTGAGTCGAAATTCCATTTTATTTGGAACTGATAGATTGAACCAGGTTTCATCTTATTTCACTGCTGTGCTTTTATTCAGATTAAGCATTATTTAAAGGTTTCCTTCTTTGTGCATTTGCTTAAGAAATTATAGAATATAAATTAGTTTTTTTTAATCATTTATATTATTAATAGTTATTAGGTTATTAGTTCATTATTTTTTGAATGTAGTGAAAATCAGTTCTCTTTATTATTGATTTTATTTTACTATAAGTTGTATATGGATAATTTTACATTTTGTTTGACAATAAAATTATTAAAGTCGTAAAGCATGTTTTTTTTTAAAATTTTTTAATGTATATGATTAGCGAAAAGAAGCAATTTCTTAAACATAAATTCCCCTTAAGTTAAAAAAGTCTCTCTTAAGTATATCCTATTGTTTTTGACGTCCTTTCCCAACCAATAATAAAGCTACGTATACATTCTGTTTCTTAAAAATGGGAAACCTCCAAAATTTTCTTTATATTCATGGGGAAGCTTTGTATTTAAACAAACTTAAATTTTTTCTAATTGTTTGCTAAATTTGATGTTTTTTGACATCTTTGCTTTACTGACGTTTTTCATTGTTTTCAAAATGGTCGTTTCTCCTTTGCTTAACGAATTTATGTATCAACTAACCTAGGTTCATGAATGATGTTTTGAATTTTGAGCCAATAAAATTTTCCGTATAGTTTAAGAAATTCTGCTTCATTCCGTCTTTAATTTCATTTTTGCCAAAGTTCCCAGCTAACGTAGGAATTCTACTGATAACTGAATTCTTTAGTTCGAATTTGATAGCTTTTGTCATGTTTATCTGTGATTTAAAAACCTAACCTAAAATTATGCATTCGTTATTTAATCTTATTAAATTCTTTATCCTTATATCAAACTTAATCCTTTCGTTTCTAAGGATTTTTTTTATTTATTTGATGTTCACGCTGGTCTTAAGAGCTTAACTAGATCACTCTTTATCCGAACTTCGTCTATTCCAATCACTCTTAAAATTCCAGAAAACTAAATTAGACTGATAAAGAGAAGGAAAATAAATTAAAAAAAGGCTCAAGAAAATTAAAACTAAGAGAAGGTAGTAGATGAGATTGACTTGTGTCTCTTGAGAAATTTAGAAACATTATTTTGAAAATTTCTGGATGTTCAGAAATTAGTACTGAAGATATAGGAATTTCAAATTGAAAACGATGGTCAATTTATTAAAAGTATCAAATAAGAAACTTGAAGCAGATACGGGACCACACACACACCAACTAGTGACTCATTTTCAGGCTTTGAAACCGCTTTGAAAGGGGTGGAGGGTCAGCCCGAGTGTGACCACATGCTAATTGTCACTGTCAAGCGGATGCGCGATTTGACTGCTCGAAAACGGATCAAGGCAGGGAATAAACTTTCACTGTCTGAGTGAAGTGATGATTTTCATTTACAGCACTGTACATATGTACTGCAGCACTGTATACAGTACTTGTTAGAACCTTAAGGAGTTAAAGTATTGCCTTTTTATTAAATTCTTTTTCTTTAAAAATATATCTTTTTCTCCCATTTTCAACTTAAAATAATTAATTAACATGGACCGATTTTTTTGAAAAGTCCTCTTAACCGAATTTTTTATTATCCGAATGGGGTCTGATACCATTTGATTTGGATCATTGGAGCTCTATTGCATAAGATTTGAAAATCTCTTCTTAACATCACAAAATGTTAGATATTTTGAAAATAAATTATAATTATTTGCTAAAATTGAATTAGGTATAATTATCAGGGTGCATAAATTACCGAATTTTCGTTATTCGATTTTGATATTTTTATTTCGATGGCTTGAATATTTCATTGGTTCATTTTATCTTTGACAGGAACGGAGTGCCGATAGGTCGTGTGCCAATGCATGGGTAGCGGCTGCAGCAGGGCCACTACAACCTCAACCGTTGGCCCCGCGGCACCCCCCACTGATCTCGTCGACCCCTTGCCTCGCACATCCCCGGAGATGGTTGCCGGTAAAGATCGTCGGGTCTCGATCCGGGATCCCTTGGTTGGCCACCAGCGCACAGACGGTGATCCGCCTGTACCCAACATTCCAGGGCAGATGCCGCCCAGAGCAACTCGCAGGGATGTGGACAGGGTGAAGGGGAGCAGGCCACCCAGCCCCATGGGCTACGAACAACGCTGGGGCGGCGATAGGGAAGAAGACGTCGAAGAGGAGGCTTTCGACATCAGTGATATTTCTGACGATAGCGACGAAATAGCGGTAAGAAACCTTTATTAGACCCTCATTAAACTGCTAATATGGACTGCGAATTATTCTAATTTAAATTTTATTTAATTATAACTAAGAAATATTTTTATGGAAGCTTTGTGATTTCAAATATTTTATTGTTATCTGAGAGTTACGCAAGTAAGGGTCACATCCAGACATTTTGCGGCTCCAACATTCCAAATGGAAACAATTTTGAAAAATCGACATTCCAAGGCTCATTAGGCTAATGGATTTTCTAATTGACCTTGAGCAATTCTTCTCTTGGCCATACCTTCAAAAAAAAAAAAAAAATCAAATAAATGAATTTTTCTTACATTTAAGGTGCAAAACTGCATTCACCTCAAACTTTGATTTTCTGTTTTAAAAACAATGCTTTCATACACTTAGAATGGACAGTATAATTTCATTTTAATTAAAATTTTTCAAATGGAATACTTGTTACTTTTATTCTTCTTCACAACTCGTGTAAATATTTTAGTTTGGTTTACTTATTTTTTCTTTTCGTTTATTTATTGTTTAGAAGGGCTTTATTATAAAAAAAATATCAAATGAATTCACCAGTGATCTCTATCTAAACTAGTAAAGCTCATCCAGAGCTAGACACAGGGAGGTCTCTTGGCATAAAATGTAAAAAAAATTTACAATAAGCAAGCAATGTAATGTACTATTTTACAAACCAAAGCATAGATTTACAGTAACTCAGTTTTTAAAAAGAAATAAACTATAAAAATGAAAAATTTTAATGTTAGCTTAAGCAAGGTCTTAAGATTTAAAAGAGATTGCTTACAAATATTGCAATTATCAATTTAGTATTCTTTTAATGAATGAGTTCCAAAATGGTGTTCTAAATTTTTGAAGAGTTGTGAAAAAACTCAATTTCACTCAATGCGAG
This sequence comes from Latrodectus elegans, assembly GCA_030067965.1. Taxonomy (NCBI): domain Eukaryota; kingdom Metazoa; phylum Arthropoda; class Arachnida; order Araneae; family Theridiidae; genus Latrodectus; species Latrodectus elegans. The sequence goes on from CM057810.1 coordinate 7,941,322, forward strand.
CTTTCGAGCCTAAGAGCATACAGCTCCAAAACTGTTTCTGTTAAAAAAATGAATGAAATTTTTGAAGTTTTAAATCGCTTTTTGCTGATTTAAACTAATCATAAAATAGATGTTTTGACTTGTCTTTCTCACTTTGTTTTTTCTTCTATTCCATTGTCAACGTATTAATGGATTGCATCAATGAAAAACGGCTTCTCAAACCGAAACTTTGCTTCTTTTATAAGAAATCGTTTTATTAAAGTCATTTTTCGCTTTCTATTTCATTTTCGCTTTTTTAATGTACTTCGTCATTTTTCGCTTTATTAATGTATAATTGAAAGATTTGATTTTCTGTATTATGTATCACTTGCAGTATTATGTTTAATTTGGAAAATTGTATTTTACTATCATTAATAGTATTTTTATTATTTGTATTTATTGTATTTTACCTTGCCACATTAGAAATAAGTATTTATTAGCAAACTGTTCAAAGTGAATAGATTACTAATAAAGAGTTATTATAGCAATAACGCATAGATTGCTAATAATATGAATATTATGAGCTATTTGTACAAAGTGATAAGATTGCTAATAATACTTTAAATATTGCAGTAACAAATCCTCTTAATTCTTAAGAGAAATATATCAGTACAGTATACGATCCATTATCCGGCTTCCCAAAAACCAACATTTTTCAGATAGTATTTTTTTTTTTTTTTTTTTTTTTTTTGTAAGTTAAAAAAATATTTCCGACCTAAAACTTCATTCTTTCTTTCAGTTCTGTTGTAAGAAATATAACTCTCTCTATATATATAAACAACATTCCAAAAATATCTAAAATTCTGCAACTCCAGAGAAGGAATGATAGATTTCCAAAACAAATTTACGATCAAAGATGAACTTTGGAATACTGCTAATTCCTGGAATTCTTTTAACAGGAACACTCTGATCAATGCTTGGCATAATATCTGACCTCTATCAATTTTTCCTGAAGGAGAAGAAAACGACGAATTTTGCGATCTTTGCGTTTGCTAAGAAATCTTTCCGCATTATATTCAACTGTCGGAATAATATGTAAGTTTAGCGAGAAAGATTTTAAGAAGATTTAGACACTTTTATCACTTGACGATGGTCAACGTAGTACAACAATCACTCCGGCTGATGCAAGCGCAGTAGTTATATTCAGACTCTTACCTCAGTCCTTTAAGAAGTCACCCACCACAGACTTCGACGTCCTGAATCTTGACATCTGCAATTGCGAGATTAAGGATTCTTCACTTTAAGGGCATGAGGATTCTTCCTGATGAAATCAGATCCTACACATCATGCAAAGACTGCCTCGATGTCCAACCGTACAACAAAACACATTTTAGAATGTCTCTCTTTCTCTCCTAATGCACAAAAGCTTGGTTTAGTACCACTTATGAACCCTCTACAAGAAAGATATTCTCTAGAGCTAAGATTCTCAGGATTTGGCAGCCTCAGTCGTTACCACTTCTGGTGGTATATAATGATTTTTTACGATTATTTAGCTGGGTCCATGGACACGAGAACAATAGAAATTTTACTTGACCATGTTCAAAAATGCTAAACACTATCCTTCTATGTATCTTAAGGTGTATCTGAGGTAATCATCAGTATCTCTCTGCACATTGCTCTGGAATACTGTAATACAAAAAATATCGAATAATCTCAATTATTTTTGGCATAGTTGATGTAGGATGCTAAATTAAGAGTTTGATGTTTTTTGACTGATTTTTTATGTATCTGGTAAACTGGGTTTTATGACGTCATAGATTTGGAGATCTATAAAAATTATGTAGAAAATTTTATTTTAATAACTTTAGTAGTTACGTCCTCGATTATGTCACAATAGGTCATCTTGGAAACATTTCTTCATCGCCAAAAATATTCAGAAAATTAAGAATTCAGAAAAAAATTTAAAATCAGATACATTCTTATATTATTTGTAAGAGAAAAAACTTGCTTTGAGGAAGTTATACCAAAGATAGAGGGATTGATAAATTTTCTTGGCCTATTCAATCGTCCAATCTAAGCCCCAGTAACTTTTAACCATGGAATTATTTGACGGAATGCCCTTATCATTATCATTATGGTATAACAAATATTTTGGTGATATACCAAATATATTTAGTTGACATACCAAATGTATTTAACCAATATAACAAATAAAATTTCACAATGAAAATTATTTGCAAATTATTTGTAAATTTTCATTGTGAAATTATTTACAAATAATTCATCGAATACATTGCTTTGTTCCAAGAAATGTATTCGATGCAAACCAAAGAGCATCGAATACATTTCTTGGAACAAAGCAATGGGTGGTATTTCATTCTATATCTATGCATGTTCAGATCGATATATGTCATCATATATAATAAAACGTTCGTATGGTTGCAATCAAATTACTGCAATTTGATTATCTTTTTCAGGTGGCCTATACTTTAGTCTATCTGAAATCATAATTTGGCTGTTTCTCAATACATTTATGCCAATTATTGTTTGGGATGTTGTTTCTGTCTACCTGTTGCTAGAAACCAACATGTTATGCCATCTTGGAAACATTTCTTCATCGCCAAAAATATTCAGAATTTGAAATCCTGGTTTATACACCTGTCTTATTTTTTCCTACTAAGCAATGTTGATATTAAATAGCATTGTATAAATTAACTTCATTTCTTTCCACATATATTTACCAATAATTATACAGACATTATCCCTAAAATTTTGCGTTAAGGTTTTTGGAAATATGGATACATAAATTTAAATATGTGTCTTGCTTAAAATATGTGCAAACATTTTAAATAAACTCCTTAAGCGAGTCAAGTCATCAGGTTTTCTCCTTCTTATCGTTATTCATTTATACAAATTAATTCAGTGGTCATCACAGGATCCATTTGAAATTAGTTTTTATTACTTTGTTCCTTCGCAAAATGGGGATATATTTACTTAATATTATTTATTTTATAAAATGACTATATCTTAATATTTAAGGTTAAGTTAATAAAAATCTTTGCAAATATTTTCCTGTATACGTGAATGTAATTTATTATTTGTATTTTAAGGTATCGCAATAGCCTGTCTACCCATTCAGTTTAAGCATTTCTTAATATATATTTTTAAAGTAACATAAATTTTTTACAGATAATGTATTTACTCTAAAGGTATCTGATAATGGCGTATATTAATCGTTTAACAGGAAATATACTTCAGAAAAATATGTGTTGATCGATTTTTCGTTGTCATAATTAGAGCTTCCGACACACGCTATGTATTTCAACAGCTGAATGAGTTTGAGTGCTTCCAAAAATAACATTTGTCAATAATGCATTATTTGAGCTTAACTTTATGCTAAAATAATGTATTATTGATGTTATTTTTGGAATTCTATATTTGTGTAATTCTAGACTGGTGTAAAAGATGAATGTGGGAAAGTTGGGTGAACATAACAGTGAATTGCCTTACGAATAATTCACGCTTCCATGATAGATTGTTATAGCATTATTTCAGGATTAAAAGTTAAGTAAATTTTTACTGCAAAATTTCCTATTTCGGAAACTGCTTTCCATTCTAAAATATATTATAAGGTTAAAACTGCAAAATCAAATTTATTTGTATGTGTTTTCAAAAAAGTAATGCATTCAAATAAAATTTTAAATCAATCATTAAGTTGATTCATAAATGTTTACTGTTCTAAAATGTATTGTTTTGTATGTTTTTTATTAAATCTTTAACATGTAAATAACAAAAAACATAATTCTAAAAGTGTAGAAGTTTAGTTTATAATTTAGTAATGCAATTTATAAATTATATACAGTCAATAATAATACTTAATTTAAATTATTTTATTCCATAAATGTATAAATAAAGCTTATAAAAATATAAATATAAACAGAAGTAAATGCATGACTTTATATACAGTAGTAAAATTGCACTAAAATTATATTAGGAAAAATTAATTTTAGTTATTGAATTATTTATAAAATGAAACATAACTCTGTTAGCAAAATATTGACTCAAAATTTAAAATCCTGTGAGACAAATAAAAATGTCTGGTTAATGTGTATTTCAATGATTTCCATCAATTCTTCAATATATATTATCAGATTAGTTGACTTTTCACAAACATACACCACTTAATATGTTTACGATAATCAGCAGTTATTATAATTATACTTTTTAATTCAATGCCATTATTGTGCTGCTTTTAGTTCCAGCAAGTTGTTCTGATAAAATATTTTACTATTTCTTTATATGAATTTTGTTTTCTGGAAACTTAAATATTGCTTCATAATTAGGTTCCATTCTGTTTTTAATATAATATTACTATTTTTAATATAATTTACTAATATTACTTAACTTTAATCTAGTAAAATTTACAATATTTATGAATCAATATGAGGCCCAGTCCCAAGACACAGGTTTGAATGTTGGGCTGGACTAAGCCTTTCTGTAGGTCGAGGAAACTGAATACCAAGTAGGTTCGGGAACTAAAATTGGGGGTTTTGTGTTCGTCTGATCACCTAACCAGGAATTATGCTTCGCACCCCAGAGCGAAAGAAGTTAAGGACACTATAGATCTTGGCCCCATGGGGCTATCGGTCCATGGTGTTTAGTTTCATAAATCAATACAGAAATATAGTACAAACATTCTCATAAAGAAAGGTAAAGTGTAATTTACTCTAATTAAATTTATTTGTAATACCGAAATTTATTGAATGAGAGATAATTTCTATGTAATCTTTAAGATCAATAATTTTAATGAAATTTAAGTGCATTCATCTGACTTTCAGTAGACATAATTAGTAACATTTTCATTACAATTAAACATTTGAAAATTATTTTTTATTTTAATAAATTATTTTTTGAGACTTATTATTTTTATTTTAATGCGAGTAAATTTTACTTTTTGAGATATCGGAAGTGGTGATACCTAAGTAATACTGATAACTGAAAGTTGTCATTATTTAAATAAATATATTGATATATAAGTGGGATGTGTGTGTGTGCGAATTAGGGAATAAAATGTAATTCTTTCATCAAATTCGGTGAAATATATTTTACATAAAGTTGAAATTCTATTTGATAAAAATAACAATTCTAAAGAGTTCGTTGCTTTGAAAATTCAAAATTTTTTAATTTTATATTTTCAATAAAATAAATTACATTTGAAGATTTGTGTGGAAAGCATATTTGCCTTTAAATACTATTTACAAATATATTTTCGCTATATTACTTTTAGGGAAATGTAGTTAATGCACACATAGATACCTTATTTTTAAAAGCCAAACTAACCAAGCACTTTCTTCTTTCAGGATGATGAAAATGTCTTGCGTTCCTTAGCGCTGCTGAGGATCGGTCAGTTATTCATGGACGCCAATTTCCCTCCGCTAGAATCTTCCCTCTATTACAGCCATCGCCTGGTGGAGGGAAAGGTGACGTGGATGAGGCCGCACGTGAGACATGCTAACTATTTTTTTAATGCACATTTAAATGATGAACTGTTATATGTACTAAAAGAGATTTTTTTGCATTTCTTTTCCATTTCTATATCTTTCTCACAAAAATTTGAAACACAGAATTTTCTTAAATTTTTATATTTACTGAAAGAATATATTTTAGATTATTTTACACGCATTATTTTTTTTATCAATAGCTGGAAACAAAAATATCTACTCAACAGATTTTTAAATTTTTAAAAATCTTGTTTGTAAACTTGTTAAATAACTTGTAAATTTTTCAGAATTCTAAATATTTTGTAAAATTATTTTCAATAGAATTTTTTTTATTTGAATGTTTTTATTCGAACAATTTTTTTTATTGGAAACGTTTTTGTGATGATTTTAACAGTTTATTAATATCTGCAAAACGATTATTTTCTAAAGAGTAGATTGTTGATTTTTTATCTTTATTTTCTATTTAAATAGGAGCGTTAAAAATGCTTGCAAATATGAGTATACTTTTTCACTCACTTAAAAGTAAACATAAATCTCTACAAAAGATTTAAATTACAAATAAATTAATTAAACATTTTCAAATCAATTATTTTATGATTTAAAAGAGCAGAGCACAGACAAAAACGTGAAATTTGTTCACAAATATTTATAAGCCTAAGTATATATGAAGTTTTTATGCTCATGTTTGGTCTCACCTTTTGGTCTTGTGTTCCTTATTTATCTGATCTAAGGATCACGCACAACCAGTAATATGTATTCCAATAAGTCAATTTCAAAAAAATATAGAAAACATTTTTATAATAGGATAAACAAGGCAATAGTCTTAAGATTTAAAAGAGATTGCTTACAAATATTGATATTATTAATTTAGAAATCTATTAATGAGCGAAATTTTCAAGAATTTCAATCGTCCTTGTCGATTTCAGCTGAACATAAAGGAGATATTTTGCATTGACTTTTGCATTTTGCTTTTTCTGCTGTTTTATTGTCTTTGTGTTAATGTCTTGAATCAATGGAAAACGGCTTCTGAAGTCGATGCTTTGATCTTTATATAAGAAATCGCTATATTAACACAATGTACTTCGACCCTATTCTCAGACATTCGATGATGAACTTCGGCTTGTTCACTGCAGCTCGAAGAATGAGATTTGAAGGCAAGCTGCGAAAACGTCGACAAGACGGATTTTTGATGTCGTCTCAGTTCGATGTGTGTGACGTAGATGAAACTTTATCTGACGTTTTATGGATATTTTAAATCAATGAGAATAATAATAAAGTCATGTAGCCATAATCTCAATTGGAACGAAAGAAACAACCACATTATGTCTGATAAATTTTAATAATAGAAAAAAATCAAATGAATTAACTTAAATGAATTAAAAATAATTTAAATAAATGTTTTTAAAATTTAAATAAAATTTTAATATATTTTTTTGGATGATACATAAATGCTGATTGTATTGCAATCTTATGAATCTTTCATAAATTCTATATGAAATAAATACCAGCATAAAAATAATGTAACATTTTAATCATTATTTTGATTTTCATTATACTGATCAGATCATTTTTTAACTTCGAAATATATTTTGCTTCATTTGAAAGCTAATTTAATCAATCTATAAATTTATGATACAATATCAAAACATATTTATTTATTTTCTTCAATTTCGATTGTGATTCAGTATCGATACCTTCGCAGGAGATGATTCCAGAGCCGAAACTCCTCATCGATACCATCAGCCGTCATGACATTGTTCAAGGTGTGCTCGCGGATTGTTGGTTGCTTTCGTCCTGTGCAGCTGTCGCCCAGAGACCCGACCTGATGAGACGAGTGAGTTCCACCCATACATCTCTATTAGCGCATTTGCTTTCTATTTTACAAGTGATTTTTCAAAATAAATTGTTTAGCAAGTTTTTTAATCAAATATGCTAATCTCTAGATTCTTGGATGATAATTTGGTATGCATACAATCTGTTCTCACAATCGGAAATGGGGAGTTCGAATCCCGACTCAACCAAAGATTCATCGTGTTTACAAATGGTGAGTGAACCACGTAAAATATATCGTGGCTGCAATATCCTCCATGTGAAATGACGTCTGTAAGTCTGACGTCTTTCACGTCTGTAGCATGTCGCCAAGAAGGTGACATGCTACAGACGTGAAATTTATACGAAAGGAAGAAGGTGCTGTGATATGCAAATGATTAGCTTTTCAGCGCATTCAGACAAAGCAGGCGCCAGTAGCGACACCAACATTGTGTTTAAATGAGGAAATTGTTCAGCCGGTTCCTCATACACAAATTGCATTTGAACGTTGTTGCCTGGTGAAAAGTTGTTGTGATGTCTCGTGTAAGAAGGAGAAATGACTACCAGCACGTTTCTGACTTTGATAAAGGTCGAATTGTAGAGTACCGGAATTGCGGTTTATCTTATCGCAGTATTGTTGCTGGCGTTGGTCGAGATCCAATGACTGTTAGCAGAATATGGAATCGATGGGTTCAGGACGGTAATACGGAACGCCATGCGGGATCTCAACGGCCACCTATCAATAGCACCCGAGAAGACAGGCATATTATCCGCATGGCCGTAATGGATCGTGCAACCACGTCACTAGCCGTGAGTCAAGAAACGGGGTCGTTTCGAAGACAACAAGTGTCTGCACGAACAGTTAGACGACGTTTGCAGCAGCATGGACTCTCAGCTCGGAGACCATGGCTGCGGCTTCCCTTGACGCTACGTCATAGACAAGAGCGCCTTCAATGGTGTGATCAACGACGAACCAGGGGGCACGAATGGCGAGACGTCATCTTTTCCGATGAATCCAGGTTCTGTGTACAGCATCATGATGGTCGTATCCGTGTTTGGCGGCAGCGTGCATTCGTCATCGTCATACTGGCTCATCACCTGGCGTGATGGTATGGGGTGCCATTGGATACACGTCTCGATCACCTCTTGTTCGCATTGACGGTGCTTTGAACAGTGCACGTTACATTTCTGGTGTGTTACGACTGGCTCTACTCTTTATTCGAGTCCTGCGAAACCCTACGTTTCAGCAGGATAATGCCCGACCGCGTGTTGCCGGTATTGTACGGACCTTCCTTGATACGGAACATGTTCGGCTGTTGCCCTGGCCAGCACGTTCTTTAGATCTTTCACCAATAGAAAACGTCTGGTCAATGGTTGCCGAGCGACTGGCTTGTCACCAAACGCCAGTCACTACGGTTGATGAACTGTGGCATGGTGTTGAAGCTGCATGGGCATCTGTACCTGTACATGCAATCCAATCTTTGTTTGACTCAATGCCCAGGCGTATAACTGCTGTTATTACTGCCAGAGGTGGTTGTTCTGCGTACTGATTTCTCAGGATCTATGCAGCCAAATTTTTCGAAAATTTAATCACTTGTTATTTCTAGTATACTATATTTGTCCAATAAATATCATTTTGTTATCTGTATTTCTTCCGGGTGTAGCAATTTTAATGGCCAGTAGTGTAGTTACAACAGAACTATTTTTCGAAAAAATCTAGTTAATCGAATTTCAATTATCAGACCTGTGTCCGGTTCCAATTGGGTTTGATAATTAGAGTTCTACTCTATAAGATTTCTTGTTAAATTCTTAGTATGCTGCATGGTTGTGATTTTCATTGGATTTTGTGGAACAGGTGATAGCTCCATACCAGCCCCTGTACGGCATGGGGTACCGAGGGATCGTGAGGTTCCGGTTCTGGCGTTTCGGCAAGTGGATTAACGTGTACGTAGACGACCTCCTTCCCACGAGGGATGGGGAGCTGCTCTTCTCCCGCTGCTCCGACCGTAGAGAGTTCTGGGTCGCCTTGCTAGAAAAGGCCTACGCTAAGTAAGTACCACACTATTTCCTTAATGTTATTGTTTTTTTACAGTCGTTGTTGTTATTTAAAGAAATATCGTTATTTACTTAAATATTATTATAACTTTTTTGAAATTTCATTCAAAATTGTGAAGAATATTTATCTACAATTAAAATTATGAAATTGGTCTCCATAGTGACCAAAATAGGATAAAAAAAATTGGAAGCTAATATATTGGACCAATAAAACTGGAAGCTAATACATTTGACCGATAAAATTGGCCACCAAAATCCAAAATACATTTATTCCCAAATGTTAACCTGAGGAAAATATCAATTTTTGAATTGGTTGCATTTTCTGCACAAATAAATAAAATATCAAATATCTTAGGTAACACCAGTTACAGTTTAATGTTGAAAAATTTGCGAAAATAGGCTGTTGAATGAAACAGATTTGTACTGGGCTGCAAGTAAATATAGATGAAAGGTTGGCTTTCAAAACAAATGACTTCAAGAAAATAAATGGCTTATAGCTGGCATATAGTTACATGCATTAAAAAAGCACTATCATTTACAGTTGTTGCTTTATCGTTAAGAGGCATTAAATGATTGGCCATTATTTCCAAATATGAGATAATTCTGAAGCTATCGAACAGTTATCTGAAGCCTTATGTGCAATCGTCCAAAAATCACATCCTTGCAGAAGATGCATATTTGATGGTAGCTATATGGAATCGAATACCGAACTCCGCATGATTTCAAAGATTGCTACGGATATTGGGAAGACGCTATTTCCTCAATACGTACTCTAGGAATAGACAGTACTCTTGAATATAACGAATTTGTGCTCTTTTATCTTCTCAATCAAGAAGGATATAATCAAAGTGGTGTCAACGACAGTAGAAATTCATCTCATCGACGTAAAATTAAATTATTGGTAAAGTTATAAAAAAATTCGTGATCGAAAACTCATAATATTTTTCTCTTCCTCCTGAAAGTAATGCTTTTGGTATGATACATTCTTTCTTACTAATTAAGAAATATTTTCCTTTATCAGGCAATTTGTAAATTTACAGAAAAGAATATCAAACTATTATCTTTTAATCATTCGCCATTTGAGATTTGTCTCAATATATTGTCTTTTAATATTCAGCAATAGTCAAATGACGAGGCGCTAAACTAAAGCTGATAAGTTCGACTATAACTATTCTTTCCATACTAACAAAATGGTATGTTTGGCGTTAGCTCGTTTATTAGGGGTTCGAGTTATAATATTATAGAAATAACTACCATAACATGAACGAAAAGAATTTATAATATGCAATGTCTATATTTATGGTAATACAAAACTTTGTTAAAATATTGCTAGTAAACTCAGGTTTAACATTACTTGTTTTATCACATCATTTAGCATTTCACACATTATGAAAAATCTTGATAAAAGCCAAAATTTTTCATAAATACTAAAATTTGCAAGAGAGTTTAACGTTCTTACAAATGAAAAAATATATATATTGAATAAAATTAAAATATTTGATTGCTCTGTGGTTGGTTTACTTTTTACTGGCTATCATATTTTATTTGAGTTTTCGTTATTTCTATAACAGAATTAATTGTTAAATTTAACAGTAGTAAATAAACAATAACAAAATTTTTAATACATTTTTATACCAATATATATATATATATATATATATATATATATATATATATATATATATATATATATATATATATATATATATATATATATATATATATATATATATATATATATAATATTGTACAATGTATTTAGATTGCACGGCTCTTATGAAGCTTTGGAAGGTGGGCAAGCCATGGATGCCTTAGTTGACTTGACCAGTGGTCTCTCCGAAAGATATGATTTAGAAGTCGCTCCCCTTAATCTGTATCAGTTTCTTTTGCAAGCTTCCTGTGGGGGCGCTTTCATTACCTGCTCCAGAAAGGTATATTTCCATGTCAATTTATTGTAAGGTATAAAAAAATGTTAGACTTTTGTTGCTTTTTTAAACGATTATAAATTAGATTCAAACCTCAGGCAATAATTGTTTTAACTTGAAAACATTTTGGAATTTATCTCAGCTTGTGATAGCTCCACCATATCTTGTGACTCAATAAATTAAAAAAATATATTTTATGAAATTTTAATTATTAAATTAAATTTTTTTTTTAAATGTAGCGACAGTATTATGGAAACTTCACAAAATATTGCTGGTGTTTCTTATCTATTCAATAATTGCTTTGATATTTTCTTGTATTGAAACGTTTTTCTTTATAGTTTCTAATTTTTTGTATTTTATAAAAGGTTTAATATAAAGGCGCTTATAGAACTTATCAATCAAAATTGATTTATTTGAATTTTGTATCTTTTCATTTATTTAAATACTTTATTTAATGATATAAGAAGTGAGATAGCACGATGTAAAGGATGCTACTTATAACTAGTTGCATCCTTTGCATTTGGTTGACACTATTTTACCCTAAATTCAATGAAAAAATTTGCTTATTTTATTTTATTTTTTTATGTCTGCATTAAAAATACTTCCATAAGTTATTTCATCATACCTAAAATTATGTATAACATTTATATATTTTTATTCAATATGCTGGGAAATTATTCCATTTCTTTAAGAATGTAAAATTAAAGCAAAGCTTTATCGAAAATAAGATATAATTCTTAAACGATGCCGTTAAATTCTTTACATAGATGCTTTGGATTACGTATATCATGTTCTGAACATTTTTAAATATATTAATAAAAACATGTAATCGTTGATGTATATTTTTTATAAATATTAGTCGAATGAACTTAATTATTAACAAATTAGTTGATGGTGTATTATAATAAATATATGATTTCTTTGTTATAAAAATAAAATGAATTAGAATTAATTCATTTTATATTGGGGCCATTTTCAAGAAAATTGTATTGGTGCCATTTTAAAGAAAAACAGCAATTAAGCATTAAACTCAGAAAAGACATTTCTGCTGCTCTAATGTCCAGTCCTTTATTTCTATTTAATCTGGAATTCATTTCATTATCTCATGACCTCCATCTAAGAAAAGTAATTCCAGTAGCTTCCTAAAACACATGTTACGTAATTACAGCGATTCACTCCTGTAATGAATTGTCCACGACCTTCTACGTATCGAACAGATGCTTTTCAACGTAATGGAGAGGTGCTGCCATTCTTTAATAATAAATATACGATAAGCCTTAGTATATCTGCTCTGTTCTACTTATCAAGCCTCGGTTCATGTTTTATTACTAAATGCAGATGAGGTTGCTAACTGACGAAAAAGGACCACGCCTTCGCGGAGTTCGAAGAACAAAGCGTTTGGTTTTCAGTTACTTAGAAATATGAAAGATGCGTGCCAGGGAATATTTATAATACATCGCTTTACAAAATGGAATTGGTCTTCATTGGGATATGATTGGATGAGAAGCAATAGCTTGAGTCACATGATTAAGGCATTCAGTTTCAGTTATATTGCTATTGACTAAATATTTTTCATTTACTGTTTTTATTCTTCCGAATTTCAATTCTAAAAACACTTTCAAATACAATTCATGAATGAAAACTGAAAATATGATTATTCGAAAGAAACATAATATCTGCAGAAACGTTTTGTGTAATGAGATTTATTTTTTCGGGGTAAATTATTAAAACTCATATATATCATTACATTAAAAGTCATACACAATATATCTCCAGTTATATCAATCAAAAAGCTTTTATAAGTTAAGCCTTCTATATAACTATGTATACATCTATATCTATCTATCTATCTATATATATATACATAAATTTAATATAATAAATAAAGAATTTATGTTTTTAAGTGTAATTACATTCATCAATTTCATAATTTCATTACATTATTCGAACAAAAAATAGTTTTATTGTAATTATTTTTTAATTATATATATATAAGATGACTTATATAAATTAAAATTGTGTTAGATTTATACACTATATAAATTAAAACTGTGTTAGATATTACATTATAATTAGTATATGAATGTTTTTTATCTAAATAATTACTTGAGATAGGTATCATGGATGTTTCTGTAATGGACTCAATTTCGAAAAAATTATACGACGTCATTCTTGAAAACATGATCAGAAATTTATAAAAAAAATGTTGTATTACTAGCTGAGATTTAGGAATAAACAAAATGTTCGTTTAGCGGGCTTGTAAAGCTTTTCAAACCAAAAGTACAGTTGTTAAAAGAATTCGGTAATGGCCACCTGAAGAAAACAATTACAGAAAATAATCGATATATCATCCTGCAAATGAAATGATTCCGAAACTTGTCAGAAAGCGCCATTGCTCAACAACTGCTTAAAGCAACCGTATCTAAAATATTTCACTTAAGTGTGGCCTATTCACTTGCTATTCTGAAAGCTGCATCTTTTTTAAAATTAGTCATCGTCGCTACCGTTTAGAGGGGTGGATGGAGCATAAAAGTTGGGCATTTTATCAATGGTGTTACGCTCTCTTTACCGATGAGATATGTTTCACTGTCACAAGTTATTTTCAATCCCAGTGGAATTGGAGAAAGGCAGGGACATTATTTCACCTTAGAAACATCATAGAAAGAGACCATTACTATGGTCCTATAGTTGACATCTAAGAAGGTACTATTCTGAAACAGGGGAATGAGCTTTGACAATGATTCTATAATCGGATGATTCTTTGCCATGTCGTTTGCTCTGAATAGCCATTGGAGCAAATTTCATTTTTATGGGGACAAATTGCAGCCTCACAAAACTCCTGCTGTCCAGCAGCTACTGGAAAGGGAAGATATTATTCGACATGATTGACCAGCGTATTACTCTGATTTAAATCCCATAGGACATGTTTGGGCAAGTTTTGATTGCAACTTATGTAGCACGATCACATCATCCACAGAAAACCCAACAATTGATAGATGCTGATTGAAAATTGGTACTGAGGATGAAGAGATGGCTTTAATCAAGCTTTGGAATGAGAGGTGGCCATGTCCCACTGAGAAACATCTCTTGTTGTTCTTTCTTTTGAACTAACAAACATGTTTAACTGTGAGTTCAATAATGTCTTTATTTTGTTTGATTCCATACTCTATTCATTTTTGTGCAACAATGTTAAAAGTCACCACAAAAAAGGTCCTCGGTGAGTAATTGGGAATGATAGGATTCACCCGGAAATAAGGAATATTTACAATGATTCTCAATCCAAGTTTCAGTGTTGATCTTGCTGTTTCCGATTTATCTCTGTTTCAAAAGATTTTCAATCGCTGTTCTGTTCCATACTTTTACTATAGAATTCCTTTAGATTGTGTGATTCAAAACTTATAGTACTTCTTATCCATCTAGTAGGTGTTCATTTCCAGTAGATTTTCATTCAACTCAACTCTCACTTTTGCTGTTTAATCTTCTTGCTGGTGTTCACAATCTTCCTTAATGCCTGCCTGTCTCTAGCAGCGAGTTTGTTTTTATTTCCACAATTCTGTCTTGTAGATTCTATTTTGCATTGATCATTGTATCCTGTTATGACGTTCGGTACTGTGTTTTTTCATACAACAGCTGCGCCTCTGTTGTTTCCAATGAATCATCCAAACGGGCTCCACAATCTGTCATTTTTGGAATACCGACAAGCTCTTTATTTCAATTTCACCCGAAACGAAATCAAGCAGATAATTATGTACAATACATTCACACATACTTAGAGATTAGGAGCTAGAATATAGTATAAAAAATTGGTAATTATGGGTTTAATATAATCCTATACTAATACGTGTGGAAATCACTATTTTCAGCGATACTTTCTGCACAAATCCTGTTTATATATATATATATATATATATATATATATATATATATATATATATATATATATATATATATATATATATATATATATATATATATATATATATATAATCTAGAATCGCATCTTATTAATTGTATTTTTTCCTTTAGTATTTATGGCATGATAGCTACCCTTTACCTATTGCAATAACAATTTATCAATATTTATATAAAACTAATGTACAAATAATTTTCAAGAATAGAGGGAACAAGTCGAAAAAAAAGAAGCTATCTATTTTTTTTTTTCAAATATGTAACCCTACGAGAGGGTTAGATAGCGAGGAAAAAGACTGTTAAATAGATGGAAAGTTGCTGCGCGGAATAGGATCAGGTAGAGGAAATTTAGCGAGGCAGCCGTGTCAGTAACTAGCTGTACAGCTTATAAAGAAGAAGAATCTATAAAAGCTTATGAGACCCTCCAATTGGACTTTTCAAAAGATTGTGTAAGGCACTCCAGTTCAAAATTTTGGGAGTGTCATAGTAAAATTGTATTTGTAGTATTATGTTCTTTATGAATAAGCTTAATAATTTATTTTGGACAATCATGTTGATTTTGTTTTTGATATAGATGTTGATTTTTTAAAATCACTTAATTTTAGACTACTTCATGTACTTTGATAAGAAAATATTTTTCTATTTCAATTATAAATTGGTAAAATTTTATAGCATCGAGCATATTTCTGAAAGCATAATAGAAAGATTGAAAATTGATAGTTGAGTGCTAAATTCCACACTTCATCGCACTTTTTATAAAATACTTTTTTATTAAGTAAAACTCAGTTTTCTTCAATGATAAAATCTGCGTTGATCATTAATTATAAAAACTTAATTTATGTAGTTTAACTACTTTTAAATTGTATGTAGAATTCAATTAAAAATTAAAAGTATTATGTAATTTCTCGCATTAAATTTTTGTACATTTGAAAGTGTTCTACGTGATCCTTTTTTGATTGTAAAAATGAAGAATATGTTTTGTGATTCATCCCAGCTAATAACTTTAAATATTTTAATTAGAAAAAGCATTAAGTAAGGTTTGTGTTACTAGTTGTAAAACCAGAAGCTTAAATTTAAAACATTGATGTAGTTAAAGGTAGAATAGGAAATATACTTACGAAAATTTGTTTTCATTTACGAATATTGGATTCAGTTCTAATAATATGAATAAATTACATACTTTTATATAATTTTTTGCAAAAAATACTATTGACATGTACTATTTCAAAAAATACTATTAAAGCGTTTTATAAACGTACTATTATATAAAAAATTTCGAAAAATGAATTGTAAACCATCCTAGGAAGTTCAAATGATGTTCTGAATTTTTCTTATTTAAAAGAGTTACAAATAAATGCAGTTTTTAATGCATCAACTATTCATTTTTAAACAAATTTTCTTTCAAAATATGAAATATGAGTGTGTTGATTCACGGGATATATTTACTTCTTTGCTTAATTCATATAGTTTAAAAAAAAGATTGGATAATATTGATATTTTCGCAATTTAAATCTTGCTAATTGACTGTTTTGCTTGAAATTACTTATTTCCAAATCTTAATTGATTCGTTTCTTATATAAGAGAAACTTGTCTTGAGCTCTTTTCTTTTTATTGTAGAAAATTTTGCTGCTTTTAGAAAGTATAAATGCTTCAAAATATATAATTTAATTACAAAAACGTTAAAGATATGTTTTTGTTAATCCCTTCAAAAATTAATCATCGACAAATAATATAGCATTAATATTGCATATTTATTAAAATGATAGATACATTTAAATTCGTTTAATATTTTAAATTGATTCAGTTATAAAGATTCAATAAAACACCAAAAATTTTAATCGATTAAAATTTACCTCTTTATTAGTAGCTTTTAAACCATAAAAGTTTTAGTTTCCATACATAGTATAACAAGTATAACATTTCAAAGGCCTCTAAAGCAATTCGAAACTTTAAAGCAAAAATAATAATTTTGATATACAATATAACAACAGTAAGTGTAAAATGATAAAAAAAAATTATAATTGATAGCGTAGTTTTAGGAATTAGAGACATGTTACAACCAGATAAACATTATTTCTTACTCTTTCCATAAGTATTGCTATATAGGGTACAGCAAAAATTCTTAGAGAATGTTTTTTTGTAAAAAAATCAATTTTTTAAATCAAACTTAGATCTGTAATTTATTTTAAAATCGATATATATATACATACATAGAGAGAGAGAGAGAGTAACGAAAGAAATGCATTAATTTGTAAATGAAACGGAATCAAAATAATTAATGAAAAGATTCATTAATTTATCCTTTCAATAAAATCAAAAATAACTAATGTTAAGAAATATTTAAATATTTAACGTTTTTCCAATTCATAAGGGAAAATATGCCACTTTCAGAAGACGAATTACGTAATACCCTATTACCGTCTCACAAAGATTAATGAGAGCCAATCAAAAAAGTAACTTAAATGAAATTTTTTAAGGTACAAAAAATTGTTCTAGTTTTTAAGGTAATATTTCAAGGACTAATTATGTAATTATGCACATCACTTTCTCTTTTTCATGTCACTTACTCAGGGAGATTGGCAAATGGCCAATACCGCTGATTCCAACGGCCTGGTCTCTGGACACGCCTACACTGTAACAGCTGTAGCCAAGGTAAGATCTTTTATGTATTGTTTTTTTATTGACCATTACTTATTTAATAAGCTATAATATAATGGGCGAAGAAATAGCAGTGTTAATATATAATTGCAATGGTATCGTTCAAAAGTTAAAACTTCATACTTAGTTGAATCATTCTTTGTTTCCCTTTTAATATGTGATTAATCACTGGTTCTTTAAAGAACATTAAGAACCGAAGGAAGTGAGTACTGCACATTTAATTTCTCTTAAATTTTTCAAAAATCTGTTTTATTACATCATAAAAAATATGTATCCACTTTTGCTTAAAATTAAATAATTTTGTCTACGTATATTCAAATGAAAAATCTAGAAATATTTTACATATTTAAGGGTTAGCAAACGAAATGAAAACGATTAAAAATGAAACGGGCTTAAACAATGAAACTAATAATACACGATTGCAACTAATAAAAATAATTTTTGAAATCGTAGATAAATTAATCTGTTTTATATTTATTTAAATTCAAATGGGAATTGGACATGGAAATGACAGAATTATTCAAGCTATCTATGATAAAATTCGATTAAAGCTTTCATATAAAACAGCAGGTGTTTAAAATGCTATTAGGCTATATAGTTAGGCTATTACAATTGCTAAATTCGAAGACTAAAATATTTCTCAATGGGGCATTATAACCAACTGGCAAGCAAAAGGACATTTCAATCAAGAAATAACGACAAAATTTGAATTTTCGATTGCTAACATTTTACGAATGCAGATTGCAAACAGACTATGCAGTAAAGTATCATTTAGCGGAAGATTTTGAAAGAATACGACTGTCGAGAGCTGACGAGAATTCTTAAGACAAAAAACATTTTTTTTTAAGTTACTGCTAATTTTATTGCTGAGACATAAGTGTCCATTTGTGAACTATTTAATATATCATTGACATGGGCTTTCGAGAAAAAGCTTTATAGGCTCAATTTCTGACTGAGCATCAAACAATTTTACAGCTTGATTGGGCCCGCCAACAAAACTATTGGACTGTCAATGAAGGAAGCATGTGGTCTAGTTTGACGAGTTTCATTTCCAACTACTATATCAAGCGGATGCACGTATGGAGGAAATCTCATAAATGTCTGTACTTACTTACCAACCAAGAATTATTCGAACTGATGGCATGAGCCATGAGCTCTATGGAGCCCTGGTGTACGAACAGTTGGCATAACATGGGATGGCTGATAAGTTTAATATAAATCTGATAACAAAAAGATACTATTGTTGAACAACGGTTGATAGAGGATACGCTTTTACCTACCGAATGCACATCTGTTGGAGAAGGTTCTTGGAAGTTATCCGGGTTTTCTCTCTTGTAACTGGTAAATATGACCTACTATCTATGAAAAGTCCTCCCGGAAAGCAATTCACGTGGTAAATAATAAAACTGTCATGCAGTTTTCTATGAGGTGTCAAAATAATAGGTACGTAAGAATCTTGTTTGATCACTTACACCTATTCTTACATATTGTGCATTCCAAAGGACTCAGGCGATGATTCCAGGAAGATTGAACATATCTGAAATGTTTTGCATCGTGCCATTAAGAAAATATCTCATTACCTCGTACTCTTAAGTACTTGGGGATTACCCTATAAGATTATTGTTGTGAATTTCTTCCAGAATATACCTTCAGCTATTAGTCACGTTCACAACACATCGTTTAGAAACTTTCTGTGGGCCCGTGAGAGACATACATGATAATAAGTAAGTATATTGTATTTTCTATGATATTTGAATGCATATAAACTGCGTATCATACTCTAATCTATAGAATCTGCTCTCTTATAACGTCAAGGTAATGATTTTAATTACCGACTTGTAAAATAATAATTTGTTTACTTTTAGGTGCCCATGAAAGATGGCAATAAAGTCAATTTAGTACGAATTCGCAATCCCTGGGGAAACGATGTGGAATGGAATGGCTCTTGGAATGATAAGTAAGTTTGCAATGAAAATAATTATTATTAGTTATTAACTAGCTTTAGTTATAATTTTACTATAAGAATTCCAATGAAACAATTACACAATCAATATATATTCTTATGAACTCATTTAATCATGCAGTAAGATTCCTTGATTTTCAAAATCCGAGAAAGATAAGTGTAACAAGAATATAATTTTTTTAAGAAAATAAAAATAAATTAGAAATATTTTTTTGTTCTTATAAATTATCTTATTTTCTTTTATTAACTATCTATTATTACCTTGTTTATGAACTACCATTTGAAATTAATTTAGGAGATTGTTTGCTGATGAGAGGATTTAGTTGGTAGAATCAGTAATCAAAAACAAATATGAAAAAACCAAATCTTATGAATAAAAATGACAAACATGAAAAAAGAATCTTCAGATTCTTTAAGGTACACATTTTGCTTTAAATTGACAAAGTATGACGAGCAGCCGAAAGTTATGTGCAAGGCATTTGAACACCTGGCATTAGTATGATATATCTTCCCAAGAGATTTCTCGTCAAATCTAGCGTCCTTTTTTGTGTTCATAATGTTACCAATTTGACTTTTTGTTGCTTTTCGGATTTTTTTTGTATCCAGATATGTTTTTTCTCGTGTTTTACATCATTTTTGCATGATATATATGTTTTTTTAGTGGCAACAACGTTTAAACTTTTTACTCAACGTTTCAATTGGAGTGACTTTGGGAAATTTCCCGTTTACCAAACAGGCGTTCAATTTGACGATGAAAAAAGTTGCAAAATTCCAATTGGGGGATACACCCCCTACTTCTGAAAATCCCCCTCATCGAATCTTAAAAGATATACAATTGCTTATGTTATTTAATGATATTTTACATCGCAGAGTTTCTACGCCAATTATTGCTGTAAAAGAAATCGATTTTATTGTAAATTTTTTCACCAAAGGTTTTTATTTCAGAACCAATTTCACCAAAAGATACTTGGAATTTATTATTTTACTGTGAACAGTCTCTTATTGTTTTGTAATAAATATTTTAATTCTCGAATTTTTCTTTAAAATAAAACTAAATTTCCTTAAAAAAATTTATTTATGTGCAAGAAATGAGTTATAAAGTATGATTCATTTATATCGAAACTTGGCTTGATGGAAATGTTTAGAAATATAACGACAAAAAAAGTAAGATATATTAGTAACTATTTCCATTTGCAGTGACTCCCGATGGAGCGAGGTGGACCTTAAAACAAAGCATGAATTAGAGTGGAGTAGGAGGGACGATGGTGAGTTCTGGATGGAGTACAAAGACTTTTGCAGAGAATTCGAAGAGGTTACCATTTGCACTCTTGGACCGGACTTCGACGGAGATGGCGTAGCTGAGGAAGCTGGCATGGTAGGTTATTTCTTTTTACTTGAATAATTACTTCTGATACCATCTACAAGTTAAAAAACGAATAATTTGTGAGTTAAGTTGAAGAAAATAAACAACAAACAAGAATTTTATGACATAAGTGGACTGTCACGCTTTTACTAGAATGTATTGATGTACATTTAATACACTTTATCAATGAAAATGCATTTATGGTTACCGTGTCTGAATTGAAAAACTGTGAGCAAAGATTGTGTTGAAACCTGAAGGATTTACAAGACAAAATTATTAATGCCTATTTTCTTTTCAATATTTTTTTAAGTTTTAATTTTTTTTTTGCTTCGAATAAACCTTTATATATAATTTTTCATACTTGTTTATTATATTTATTACTTATTATTTATCGGAAACTTAATAGTAAAATTAATTAATTTTATTTCTCTGTTTATCATATGAGCCAAAATAAATTTGAATTTTTAAATTCTTAATTCAAAGCTAGAAAAGAGCTTTTCCACTATTATTTTTTATTTACAACTTCGAAATCAATATTAAAACTATATATATATGTGTGTGTGTGTGTGTGTGTGTGTGTGTGTGTGTGTGTGTGTGTGTGTGTGTGTGTGTGTGTGTGTGTGTGTGTGTAAGCACTTATATAGAAACAATTAGATAAAAACAGTTTTGTAATTTAAATAATAAAATATATTATAAAAAACGGTTTTTATTGAACTATTTTTATGCTGAAAATTATCATCATTGTTGGGATTTACTATGTTGTGATTTCAGTTACTATGTTATGAATATCAAGGAATGTAAAAAAAACGCAATTCATATTTTTTTAAAGGAAATGTTTTTAATTCCATATTTATATTAATTAAGTAAACAAAAAGTAGAATGTTAAAATAAACTCTGTATATCACAAATTGTTACATAGACGTGGAAATATTTCTGTATTTAGGTACTTTTATAAATACTCTTAGCAAATGATTTCAAGAAATTGATTAAATCATTTTTTGTTGGCGTTTCTTTTCCCTTGAAGAATATTTTCTTTTGTTTCCCTCATGCATCGAAATTATTGGAATCATATCTGTTATTAATATAGATTGATATATTCTCTTTCATGATAGCACTTTATTTTTTCTTGTAATATTTTTATTGGTTCTGCGAATATCTTGTCTCATACTGAAAATATATATTTGATTATTATAGGAGAAGGCCATGTTTAGGACATAAATTTCGTTGTATGAATTTAAAATTAATTTCAATAAATCAGAAACAAAGTTCGATTTGTTTTAAAAAATAAGTAAAATGGCCAAAAAATGCTTGTTTAAATAAATTGGCCTCCCTCTGTAATCTTTATAGATTTGAAAACAGTTAAAAAATAAACATAAAATTGAAAAAAATATTAATTTTTATCTTTTCATTTATTTAATTATAATACCAGTTCAATGTTTTACATTGGTTAATCTAGTAGATTATAATGTTTGTTATCATTTTCTATTTCAATGAATTCTGTAGGTTCTCTTTAAAACAGTTTTCTATAAGTACAGCATCATTAAATCTAAAAACAAATATTTTGATTCGTTTTAATATTAGTATAACTTTTTCCTTGTATGCCAGATAATACAATTTCTTATGAATAATTATTATAATAAGATATGATGTGTGATTACAGGTTTATTTGAATCTTTCTTTTCATACCCTCTGCTGCTTAAGACCTTGGAACCATAAATTTCATTTCTAACTATTTCCATAGATTCTATTACGTAACAGCTCATATCATTTACTATAATATGTTCATATATTTCTAATATGTTACCCAATAATTCATATGTGCTCTGGATCCCATTACACTCTTTCGCTCTCTAAATTCTACCAAGATTTTCTTATAGTTGATCATAAAGGCTTCTGATTGGTTATTAAACTCTGTTAGTGAATTTAAATTTTTTCACTTTTTTGTACCCGTTAATTTTAACCAATTTTCCAGTTTAGATTCGTATTGGTTTTTCATATAGGCTTACATAAGGTATTGCGATATTATTTGATAGATTATAAAAGGAAATATGACTAATCTGATATTAACCTCCATTAATCTAGCTGATTCTGGCTACTACCAATTCACATACTCCTTAGTTTTAATAGTTATGTCATTAAACTAATAAAATTATGAGTGAACATCACCTTTGCGTCATAGTCTGTTTTTATATTTAAATTGTAAGGGTATAAAATATGTATATATATATATATATATATATATGTAGAGTTTTAACCAGATAAGTGTATTTTATCTGGTTTAATTGACTGTGATGTTGATGGAGAATGACTGATTTGTGCAGGTGAAGGCCATCCGAGGGAAGTGGGAGGTGCCGAAGACTAGCGGAGGATCTAGAAACAACCTGGAACTCTTTGCTCGTAATCCCCAATACTTGTTGTCCGTCTATGAACACGGTAAGATGCCCACACAATAAAAACCGATTCAAAAGTCGATCCAAATAAGGTCGGATAAAAAGGATCAGTCCACTCTATTTTGATTCATGAGTACCACTAAGTCATGAGTACCACTAAGTATATTCAATAACATTTGACGATTATTTTATATGGACTTATAACCAATGTTCTGATGATTCTGTAAAACTGCTGAGTTAAAGAACATTCTTGTTTCTTATTTAACCATTCATAAGCTATTTTTTTAATTCCTGTTGCTTAAAATATGATGGTATATTTATTTTGAAATCTAATCATTTAATGAGCTGAAGTAACCAATATTTTCATGGGATATTGCATATAGACATTGGTTATAAAATGGTTGAGACATTTTCATTAGCATAGTTTAATGAAAGTATAATTTAGTTTTATATGTTATTTTCGATTTTTTTAAAATTAAATTTCTTTGTAAACAACTACCGTAGTAAAACTGTTTTTTTTTTTTTTTTTTTTAAGATTTTAAAAATTCCATTTATGATGATATAATCATTTTTTTTTTTACGATTTTTTAATCGAGTGCCATATAATTTTAACATTTGAAAACATTAAAAGTATATAATTAAATTATGTTGGGATAAGTACTTTAAAATTTTATCAAATGATTATATTTATCAAAACATTTTTTAAATACTAATCATTTTTCATTAACATTTCACAAAATTTTTTAAACTTGTAAATTTTTTCATATTTATCCAATTCATAACGCACACCCAATATCAAAAATTTTCCAATAAATATTATAATTGTGAGATGCTTTCATAAAGAAATAATTCGTCTCAAAATTTATTGAAAATATGATGAAATATGGGATTCATATAATTCAAATAACATATTTTGAACATTTATTTTCTCAAATAAATTATCGGTTGATAAGTCGCTTAAAAAATATTTCATTTTAAAATAATACACACACAAAAAAAAAAAAAAAATGCTTGAATGCAGTCATTTGTCACCTTTTCAGCAAACCTTAGTTAAGCGTAAAATTACAAATACAGAAGTTTTTACACTGATTCATTAATTTTGTAATTAAGATGTCGCTTTAAGGAATGGAAATACTTTTGTTGTTATTCGAAGTTCTAGAGTAATATGTTTTACTATTCGATAGTAAATAAATTCAATCACACACACACAAAAAAAAAAAAAAAAAAACAAGTAATAATACACTGATGGAAATAAAATCCTAACACCAAGAAATAATTATTGTAGAGTAATGAAATTTCAACAATACATTTATATAGGTAACGTACGTAATTGATTACAATTTTAAGATCACAGGTTAGTTTAAGCCCGAGAAGAGCCCTTGCAGAAGTGAAATACAGGTACATTAATAACCGGTATAACCGCCAGAATTTTGAATGCAAGCATACAAACGTGCATGCATTGAATCATACAGGTGCTGGATGTCCGTTCGTGGGATGGAGTTCCATGACTGTTGCACTTGGTCGATCAATACAGAGACGGTTAATGCTGGTTGTAGATGACGCTGGAGTTGTCGTCCAATGATGTCTCATACGTGCTCAATTGGAGACAGATCTGGTGATCTGGCAGGCCAAGGCAACATGTCGACACCCTGTAGAGCACGTTGGATTACAACAGCAATATGAGGTCACGAGTTATACTGTTGGAAAACACCTCCTGGAATGCTATTCATGAAAGGCAGAACAACAGGTTGAATCATCAAACTGACGTACATATTTGCTGTCAGGGTGCGTGGGATGACCACGAGAGTGCTTCTGATGCCATAAGAAATTGCTCCCCAGACCATAACTCCAGGTGTAGGTCCAGTGTGTCTAGGCCGCTGACAGGATGGCTACAGCCGCTCCACTGGCCTCTTCCTAACCAAAGGCAGAACCGGCTTTCATCAGAAAACACAACAGATCTCCACTTCGTCTTCCAATGAGCTCTAACCTGACACCACTGACGTCGCAAGCGGCAGTGGTTTGCTGTTAGTGGAATGCACGCTACAAGACGTCTGGCTCAGAATTGTCCTCGAAGTAACCGATTGGTAACAGTTCGTTGTGTCACTCTTTTGCCAACAGATGCTCGAATTTTTGCTGCAGACGCAGCACGACTCGCTACGGCCATAGCCGAATACGGCGGTCTTCCCTCTCGGTAGTGCCACGTGACCGCCCGTATTCCTGTCTTCTTGAGGCAGTGCCTTCCCTTGTCCACTGTTGCCAACTTTCATGCACAGTGGATGCATTCCTGCCAAGCCTTTCTGCAATCTCGCGGAAAGAAAATCCACCTTCTCGTAGGCCTATTTTACGACCTCGTTCTAACTCAGTGAACTGTTGATAATGGCTTCGTCGTCTTCTTAAAAGCATTGAGGACTAGCATCAACTCACTGCATCAAATTTTGACGCTAAACAATGCTCAGGAACGTTACAACTCGTATTTAAAGCAAACTTGATTTGCATCTTTTGTGTGTCGCGACTAACGTCACACTGATGCGCCGAGCGCACAATTTAAATTGACGTCATCTTTCAGATGTATGAACACGCCTGCCAAATTTCGTTTCGTTAACACAATTCCTTCGCGGTGTTGGGATTTTTTCCCCATCCGTGTATAATGTACCCATGCTTAGTAAAATCACGTTTTAAGATAGTCTTTATTTTCTGTAACCGCATGAAACTTCTGGCATAAAAGATAACGTTCCTGTGTTTCCAATATTTTTATACAGAATGCGGCACCAAAAACTGTCACACCGTAACATTATGAAATACTGCAATTTTTATAATTACTTTTTTATGTTTACGTTTTTTGCATCAAACTTCTTGTGTGTGGGACCCTTATTCTTTGAAACGACAGTGTATAGTAAAATCGATTTGGAAAACTCGAAGGAGTTTCCTTCAAACTTTCCAGAAGAGATGCTTCAGCTGTGTTACTTTCAGCAGGATGGTGCAACATGCTACATACATCAAATCATGATTGTCCTGTGTGCGCATGAGATGTTTGCACCTGAGAAGACGATCAGCAAAGGATTATGGACTACTCGGTCTCTTGATCTGCCCACTTGGGACACTTATTTGAGAAACTGTTTAGAGGAAGAGTATACGAAACAAATCTACACCCATCTGAATTCAAGATTGGGATCCAGGATGTCATCGATAGCATCACAGCAATAGAATTGACAAGAGTATGTATAAACCTCTCCAACGTGCTTACATATGTGGAGAAGTGGGAGCAGTTTTAGCGCCTAAATTGAAGGGGATTCATCGTATTCAATGCAGTGCGATCATCGTATTCATTTCCTTTTATGCGACGACTTTGTGGGCCAATTTTACAAAAATAGCACTCTGTTGTTTTTATTATTTATGACGCTTGGACAAGCCAAGCTCGTTAGCTGACAGCCATGCGAAATTAAGTCAGAAGGATGTATCGTTCGTTTAGTTAGAGCACAACAAAGGTGAAAATACGACTTTGCCCTAAGACTCCTCCGATAGGTGGCACCACCAGAGAATCCCCTCCTTCAATTTAGAAATTGATCTGAAGGGGGAGAAAATTTCCTCCAGATCTTTACACTCATGGTAACTGCTAAACGAGCAACCACAGAATTTTCGATTCCTTATATATTTAACAAGCACGTACATCGCATATACTTGGATTCTGTAGAGTGCGGCACGCAATTTGTAGAGTTAAAACGTGATCTTCTTATGACAGGCATTATAAAAAATAAAATACCTTTACTCGTAGATTAATTGAAACGGATTCAAAACAACCTAATATGTTTAAAATATTTTACTAAAAATTTCTTATGAAAAGAAAACTTTGAAAAATAACATTTTTACATAAATCAGAAATTTTATGGGGGAGTTTTCATATAAGCTCCAGGATTAATAAATAAAATATCGTTATAAAGTTAAAAATTATGAAATATATTGTTTTTATAAGTTATAAAGGTGATTGTCATTGTGATGATGAAGGAATAGTTCCGCGCAAATCATACTATTTTTGAAAACGTTATATTCATTGAACTCCTAATTTAAAATGTTTCTTTATTCAACCTGTGAGAGGAAGAAACTCAAAATGAATGCATTTTTCAAAGACCTTCCGAAATAATTTTGCAAGAATTATTCTCTTATCATTCGATGTAATAGAAGACAAATTTATGTACTGTATCATATATGAGAAAAAATGTATTCCTTCCAACTGTTATTTATTTACAGTTATATCATCTACACTAATGTGAATTACTTAATTCATGTGAACATTCAACTTCAAGTAATTTTTCAAATGCTCTATTATACTATGTTTTATGTGAGCTTAAGCACTGACGAAGCAATTTTTCACAATTTCCACAAAAAACTTATTCCATGAATGTTTTCATCGAGTAACTGAAATCAATTGATCAGTTGTGTTCAAAATTTTTTCATGTATAAAATTTTTAATTTTTACTGTTTACTGTATCAGGTTTATTTTTTACTGTACATATGTTAATTTAAAATTTTACACTTTAAACGAATAAAGAAATTTGTGTGTGTGTGAAATATACATAATTACGTGCACATGCAAATACCAAGCTTGTGATCTTAATCCGTAATAATAGGCTACAATATTTTCGTTAGATGATGTAAAGTAAGATTGCATAGTAATTGAAAATTGAAACAGCCCTAAATTTTTTCAAATTTGTATTGAATGAACTATATTTCTTTGACAACAGAATGAACGAAAAAATTCCATTAAAGTTAAGAGACCCATTTTTTTAAGATTAGTATCTTTTGATACCGTTATTATTATGAAAAAATTGACAATAATTGTATTTATTTTTTTCTGCTCCTAGAGAATCGCTTGAATCGCCGAAAAGATTCGATGACAAACAACTGCTGCGTTGTCATCGCTCTGATGCAAGTCCGCAGGCGGTGCATGAAGCACCCTGGCAGGAAAATGATGCAAATTGGATTCGTCGTCTACAGGGTAATTGGATGCTTGTCTCATTCACTATTATATATCATCTCAGAAATAAGGGATCATTCATAGCAATCGAATTTATTCTCCCTCAATCTCAATTTGGAGAAAATGTTTTTGATGCTATATCAACATAATCATGAAATGCAGAATATGAAAAAAAAAAATGGTTACACACCAATGAATTAATATTTCCTTTCTTTGTACTATTTACCAAACAAATATATTAACTGGAAAATCGGAATACATATTTTACAACAGAAAAATATGCGTTGACTCAAATGGGTAACTATATTTTCAAAATCGTGTTTTAAATCTATTTATTTTTTTTTAATTAGCGTATATTATATTTTAAAAAATATTATAATTTGTGACTTCCTTTAAAAAAAATAAAGTGTGAAATAACTTTGTTTCAAAACAATTTTAAAGGCATTTATGATTTTTTTTAGGCTGCGATAATATAAGAAAACTAATTCTGAAAGTTAGAGGCTCTGCCAATTTTTATCCCTCTAAAAATTTCATAATATTTTAGCAATGCATATTAATTTTCATCAAAGTTTATTTTAAATTGAAGTATTGAAATTCTTACTATATGTGTAAGTTCACATTTATTTTGAAATCTTGCATTAAATATAATGAGTTATAAGCTATTGTAGTAGATATTTTTACAATTTTCCGAACCTGAAATCAGATTTCAAGAATTGTTAACTTTAAATCTCTCTTAGTAATTTCATATATAATTTTCAAATTTTTCTCTGGTTATATAGGATTTAGTTGGAGGAAAACTGCTTTCAAATAACTGTAATTCTGAGTTGGCAATAAGGTTAATCCACATAATATTAACTTGTTTACCTCCAAGTTATATTTGTAATAATTACAAAGGGTTCAAAATTTAATTTTGAAAGTGTTTTCTTTGAAGATTGACTCATAATTTGAAAAAAATCGTCGCATAATATGGAAGTGTTTAATATAAATCGAAATGTTATTATTTTTCTGGGTAAAGGTTAATAAACATGTATTCCTTGATTTTCTGGTGACATTTTTGACTCCAAGATGCTGGTAACAAAATTGCAACCCTAAAATTACGTTAGTAAAAGCGTAGAAAATACAACGGTTACCAAAATTTGAATTATATCGCCAATATTTATCGCCGCATCAAGAAATACCCGTTTCTACATCGGATTATTTTTTTTAGTTTAAACAAAGCAGGTTTTAATTAAAAAATTCTGTTTTTGAAATTAAAATACATAAATTGTTTCCAAAATTTGATTTATATTTGCAACTGTTGTAGGTTTAAATAGTATTGTATTCTTCAGCAATTAAGATCTAATATAGTGCAGCGATGTAAGACATGCATGAGTAATAAGTATGAAGCACAATATGATAAATTATATAATTATCTTCTATAGACAAATTGATTTCAAATTTATAGAAACAATATTCAGAAATAAAAAATATATCGTTGTTATTTTTTTCCACCAATTTCCATGAGTCACTCAATGATTAATATCCCAGAAGATCAATATTGTCATTAGTGTAGACAGCGTGCTCCAGTAATTAAATATTCGTTATTGAAATTTTGTAAAAGGGTTGTCAATGTCGATCAAGTCCATTATGTTAAGTTTCAAACTTGAAATGAATTGAATTGTTTTAGTTACGTCACAAAAACTTTTTACCATGCAAAAGAAAAAACATATCACTTATTGATTTGATATTGCCTTTAGACTGAGAAACATCTTATGCTGACAGTTGAGACAGTCTGTCTTTTATTTTAAATGGTAGTTTAGATATACATTTATGTACATTAATTAAAATATTATTTATTAATTTTTCCAGCCGAATTTCTCGAGACAGAAAAATGATTTGAACTAACAATTGTTTGTTTTAACTAAAAATTATTTTTGAAATTTACTTTTACAATATATTTATCAATATTATTATAAACATTAAACATGAAGAAATTTACTAAAATGAAACTATTTAAGAATATTAAGGTTTTCTTAAATAGTTTTATTTAAATCTCTTTTCCTCTACTCTGTTTTACGAAATAATAATCATAGGTTTACGAAAGCACACATATTTTTGGCTATTTCTCTAATAATATAAACATTGGTCATTATCATATTTTTGATATACATTAATGAAAAAATACCTGATGACTCTGATATTTTTTCATATAAAATCTAATTCTTTTTGTTCATGATTAAAATAGGATAAGGTTAATAACTGCTCTTTGTAATTTAATTTTGATTAAAACAATCTGTCCCATTTTCAATCATTGCCTGTTAGAAGAATTCTTCTATGCTTCTTATATTACATTCTTCACTAAATTTTATAACTCACAATCTATTTTGATTTGAATGCGAGTGATTTTTAGGACTCTAAATTCATATAAAAATTCATAGAAATGTTTATCAATTGCATACACAACAATGAAAGTATCTATCAATGTATTTTTAAGAATTTAGAAATTCTGAAATATTAAATTCACCCATAAATATCCTTTTGATACTAATATTATTTTGATATTAATAAGAGGTATACTGACTCAATAAAAGGTATTATTATCAATAAAAATATTATAAAAGGTAAAGACTCAATAAAAGTTATTATTATCAATAAAAAATATTATAAAAGGTAAAGACTCAATAAAAGGTATTAAATAATCTAGACATCTGTAATATTCCAATAAATTTATGGCATTCAACGTAATACACAAGTAATTAAGATTGTAAGACCGCACTTTTAACTAAACACAATCTTCTACCTCCACTGGACTGAAATTATTTAGATCTTTTTAAAACTTATTCCTAATGGGATTTCATACTCAATACTTGTTTATATAATTCATGAAAAGGTATACAGACAGTCAGAAACATCTTAAGCTAGAATTTGTGTAAATTTGAAACTTCGAAGTTGAGGTTATACTTTCTTTTTTCCTTGTGAATTTTGCTGTTTTAGCGCATTGCTCTCAATTTAAATCGGCTTTCCCCTTTATTTCAGACGGAAGATCCGAAGAGACGGCTCTCTGTATCAGACTTCGTCACTTACGAAGAAGAAGGCAATTCGGGTCCATACATCAATTACCGCGAAGTATTTGCCAGATTTGAACTTCCTCCAGGAAACTATGTTATTATTCCTGCAACTTTTGAACCACACAGACAAGGATCTTTTATGATAAGGGTCTATGCAGACTGTCTTTTTGACCTCAGGTATTCTAAAACTATTTTCCGTAAAAATATATTCCACTGTTTTATAAATGGATAAAAAGGTAAAATTAATTCATGTATAGTTTTATCTATTACGTTTGATTATATTTGAAAAAGCTTGAGATTTTATGTTGTTGATGTTATTGTGTCTTATCCTCCAGCGATCTGACGAAGTCAGGCAAAATGTATCAGACCGCTGACCCTAAGGAAGTCGAGTACAAGAAGGAGGGACGAATGCACGTCCTCTCTCGAAAATCCCAAACAGTCCAGGGTGTGCTCGGAAGAAGCTTCCTGGGCTTAACATTTTGAGCATCTGTAAAGATCTTTGTGCCATCCAAAAATGAGAAACTCTCAGTATGACCGCTTGCCAGTCTGGAAACTGCAGTGGGAGAGGCATCACATTCCAGGAATGGCCAAGAGGAACCCTCCTCACCTTCAAAAACTCAGCCTTGACAATGGGTTGATGCTCTAAAAAGGTGAGGATCGATGAGGAAAAATTGGAGTGATTGGAACCTCTTTGGTCAAACTATCCGATCTCTCGTTGCCGTGTACATCGACGAAAGATGGAATCCAGTGAAAACAAACATCCTGGGACTCTGTAATAAGTCTGAAAAAGAGATGGATAGAAATACTTGTTTTGTGTGTCTTACTGGGAACCAATTGTGGAGGTGTTAAAGGGAGAAGGGACTGTCCTCTCCAAAGTCGTTTTCACGGAGAATAGCTTCAAGGCCACGATCAATTGTGATTAATTGACTTTTGAAGACTGATAAGAAATCAGGAGTGAGGATGAGGTTTTATAATTCAGTTGAATTACAGTATATACCATAAGACAAATAAGCAAGATGCTACAATTTGAAAAAAAATATTATTTTAGCTCCCGACTGAATGATAATTTCTTTTCTCCTGATAATCATTAAAATGATTTCTGTTAGTATATAGAAACATTTTCATCTATAAATTTAAGTTGATATTTTTTAAGATTTTATATCTATTAGCAATTTTGTGACTATCGTTTTATCAAAATTATTATAAAAAATGTTTGTTACAAAATTTTTAAATTAATATTTTAAAAATTAACAAAAGACTAAGTAAATTAGCTTTAATAAATACAAGTATGTAGACCAATTATAAATTAATATAACAATTTGTTTGATTCTAATTTGGACAGATGGTCCATTCCATAAAATTGCAAATGTGATATCTCATAAATTTCTTTTGAAAATTTTTTAATCCTTTCTCCACACTCTTTAGTCCATTGTGTCTCACTTATTTTTTTATTATTTGTACTACTTTAACTGAAAGATGGTATACAATTAAACAGAAATGATCTTTTTTTATGAAAAAAATGCATGTTTTTATATTATGTAATCATATGTTTTATGTCATTTAAGCTTGAATTCATTTAAAAAAATGCCATTTTCCTTCCAGGGAATTAAGATGATTTGTGAAAGAGCAATTGAACAAAGAAACAGGAGGCAAACCAAAGTACAAATCTCTGAAATGGAGTGAAAGGAGATATCCAGCCCAGACACTTTGTACTCTGCTCAAATAAATTTTATATGTGTTATACCGATTTGTCTCGGCTGCTGGAGTAAATAAATCCCAGGAAGTGAAGCGGTTGTCGGGGATTTCGAGTTGTGACGTGGAGAGAAATTTGATATGCGGAATTTTCAATCTGTTGTATTTATTCCCTTAGCAAGATATATACACGTTTTCGGTAATGATTCTACTTCACATTCTATGTACATAAACTTAACACACTTAAAATATTCTATGTTTTCTGTGTGATTTACAATCTTCCATTTCCTCATTAAAATCTAATGCTCATTAAATAAAAATGACTTCATTTTTTTTCGTTCATGTTACCAGAAAAACATGATTAGTATTTTAGCTTATGGTTACAAGTTTTACCAGAGATATTCTTGTAAATTTCAATTTCACTTAAAATATTCAGTTTTTTGTATGATTAACCATCTTTCCTCTGTTTATTAAAATCTAACGCTTATTATACATAAAAACGATTCCATCTGTTATGCTGCCAAAAACATGTGATTTTTATTTTAGTTTTGAATTACACGTCTCAACAGAAATGCTACAAATTCAATCTCACTTTCGTTACAGAAGTATCATTAAAATGAAAAAAAATTGAAAGATTTTTTCCAAGTTAAGTTTTATTTCTTGTTATTACATATTTAGCTTTTCTTGATTCGAATATAATATTTTCATAAACATTCACTTGATTTTTCCTTCTTTTAAATTTTTTCGAATTTACTAAAATTCTTAATTGTTTCTCCATCTCTGTGGAATATTTAATTCACATTTTTGAAATATTTGTTCTTGTTAAATACTATAAAACAATATCACTATTAAAAAATAAAGCAATATATGTATCAAGCATATAACATAAATTAAATATGTAACATTTGTTGAGAATTTTTAAAATGCTTAAACATGACAAAGACATTTTTTCAATTAAGTATCTCTAAAATGGTTTATATCAAAATTTAGATTAACGTTATTGTGACATATAGCCATGCATATTATCAATGTACGAATTATAATATACAAATATCATTTAGTGTCAAAATCATATATAAACCCATAAATGAATGATCACTTTTTCAAGATTTATATTTTCAAACCTAATATACATAACAGAATTAATTATCCATCGTAGTAAAAAATTGATTTCAAGATTTTTTTCTATTGTAAATGTTCGATATCGCTTATTTTTCGATACACTTCTAATTCATCATCATTTTCGTTTTACATTCTTGTTATTTTACGCTATCAAAATCTTTTCATGCAGAATCCACAGTAGATTAGAACATGTTGTCAATAGTTTATCCTCTCTTATTCCTATTTTTGTCAGGTTCTCTGGTTCTTATCTTCACGATTTGATTTTATGAAATTACATAAAACGTTTTATTTATCATTGTTTTTAGAAAGCGTTCACTTAATTTAAAGAATGACCCGCCAAAACTAATGCATTTAATGTAACTCAGTAAAATTTTGTGGAATGAACTTGATTACCAAATATAAATCTGTTATCTGATAAAAGTTCACATGCCAAAATAGCAAAAAGGGGAAAAATCAATTCATAATTTTCAATTTTTAATTTGCATTTATTTTCATATTTAATGAATGCGTAATAATTTTAAATATGTTAAGTGATTAAAAACTAGCAATTCAATCATGCTAATTTTACATAGAAGCAAGCATTTTGAAGATAATTTGTTCATAAAACAAGCAAGTTGAAAATAGTTTGTTCATGAAACAAGCAAGTTGAAAATAATTTGTTCATAAAACAAGCAAGTTGAAAATAGTTTGTTCTTAAGCAAGCAAGTTGAAAATAATTTGTTCATAAAACAAGCAAGCTGAAAATAATTTGTTCAGCGTATATATTTAGTGTACAACGTAATGTATAAATAGCTTATTAATAACTACTTCTGGTTTCGTGTGCTTTCCAATGCAAAAATTTTAAGAAACGTAAATGCAAAAAAATATTTATGCATTTCTTTTAATCAAAAATTTATGCAAGTGATAATAATTGTAAATTATGTGCTTCTTTTTTAATCGTGATATAATTATCGATTATCTAAAGAGCTTAGATAATCCTTCTCTGTCATTCTATTGAGTAAATATTAAAATTAATGATGAAGAGGAGGAAGAATTTAAAGATAAATATGTGGATAATATGATGAAACAAACACTAATTTTTTCTTTAAATGTGGGAAAAATATAGCTTAAGCCCCCCCCACACACACACATTTAATATATTTATAAGGCATGTGCTTCAAGCTCTACTAAATTTTAATTCGTTAAAAAAATCTAGTAATAAATTACATAAACATCTGCAGTGTGTTGTGCACATTTATTGTTTATTTATTGATGCCATATAAATTTTGAAATTTGAACGACACTTGCATTTAAACAACTCGAAATATTTTAAGGAAATCTTTAATGTTTAATACCAGAATATTTTCCAAAACCCTTTACTTTTAGAATATTCAAGTAATACGATCAGTGTCTTGAAAAAAGAAAGCTGAAAATGAAACCAACTAATTTCTTTAGCAAAAATGATTGTTAAATATAAATTTATACTAAAAAAAAGAAAATTAAATTTATAATAAAAATTTTTGGGTAAATCTTCTACTTGAATGTACTTTAGATTGAGAATATAAAATTTGCGAATAACTAGTAAAATATTGCATATTTGAAATCTTTGAATTAATTTATGGAAGTAGACAAATAAAAATTGATTTTAAATTTGCTGATATTGTCCAAAGTCAAAAGTAAAGATAAGGAAAATCAAATTATAAAAGTGATGGAAAATGTTTTTTTATTTAGTTTAACATTAGGAATGTTAAGTGGTAGTTGAAATTACTTTTTTGTCTTATAAATTGTGAGTGCATAGCATAGATGCCAGATGTATCTTTCCTCCCCCTGCAAGAAACAACGACTAAGCGCTACATTTCCTGAACTTAAAAATTCCATTAAGATATGAACAAATAACGACACAAATATGGAGACACATGTTCCTATAATTGTTGAAAAATTAGAAATTTATCACTTGTCTAACTTCCTGTTTCTCAAGCAATTTTTCTCATTGGAAAAGTAACATCCTTTATTTGTAATTTCTGATTGAGAAATCAGATTGGAAGGACGAAGACCTCATCTATTTTGATGCAGGCAAGAATCATTGTGCTAACAGGTTCTATATGCTTTAAAACTTGTCGGACATTTTTGTTTTAAATGAATGAGAAAATTATACAAGGCGATTGATATGTATATATTATTTAAAGATTTAATACATTAATCAGTAGGTATAATCCTGGTTGGTTCCATATCCTTATGTATTATACTCCATGAGCAAGTAGAGGCAAAAAAGTAATAGAGTTATTCGAAGTGTCATAAGATGCCATTAAAATATTAAAAATGCTGAATTTTAGAATATTTGAAACACTAAGGGGAGAAAGATTATTTTCTCATTGTACTTACTTCTTTTTCATATTGAGTTAAAATGGTATCCTAGAGGTAAAATATTAACTTCTTTATTCCATTTGTAAAGAAAAATGAAAATATTTTTTCTACTGCAAAAAATAAGAAATTTCAAATTATTTTTAGGCGATGGCTATTCAGAAATGTTTATATTTACTAGGCAGATTTTTTTTTCGTTATCTAAGCATATTCTTCGACGGACAATTTATGGATTTCTTTGCTACTAAAAATAAAGGGAGTCATTTTCGAAAAATCGTTACTACTTGTCAGAAACTTTTGATCGATGAAGATCAGCAAATGTTTTCATATTGCGTTGAACACGTGAATGAGAAGAGAATCACTATAATTATTCATATCAGTACTTTATATCGAGAAATGTTTCTTTCATTGGTACAAATCAAAAACACTTACATCACTGGAAATTACGTAAATAATATATCCACTTACTGCAAATGTTTATAGTATTTTAAACCTAAATGAGATTGAAAGCCTCACGGATTAATCATTCGATAATAATACAATATACTTATTGTGCCAAATACCACCAATGCTCCATTATATAAAAGCAAATGACAATATTCTTTATATATAATTTATTTTTAGCTTATGAGTAAGTTTCCATCGTTAAATGAAAAAATAAAGATTCTGAATTTGTTATTAACAATTTATTTGCGGACAAGAGCTACTTCTATCTTTCATCCAGTTAATGCAACTTCATTTTGCTGCGAAATCATGGAAACTAAATGTTTATAGGTCTGTTTATCATTAAGGAACCGTAAAATCTCTAATATAAATTTTCGTGTGATAATTTTTCGATAATTTTTAATATCGTAATTAGTTTTTAATCTGCTCTTTTAAAGAGTAATTTTCATAATTTAACAAGCATTTAAATTTTTTGAACTAAATGTAAGTATATTTCAAATTAATAAAATGGAAACTCTTGTTATATTTTGAAATGTTTTTGAGAATTTTCTTACTTATAAACAAATTTAAGAGAGTTTTCATTAAATGCATTGAATTTTTTTTATTATTTAATTATAATCGAATAAACATTTTTATTTTTGTTACATTAAAGATTGGCTCATTTTGTTTCATACAAAATACTTAAACTTTAATATGAAATAAGATAACAAATTTAGTTTTATATGAACAAAATAGTGGAATTTAAAACCACTATTTCTTTAATCGCCAGACAACTCAGTCATGATTCTAATAATCCGAGAAGGGTTGTGTGAATAACAAGCTCTTGTACTCACGGTAACCTTTCTAAAAGCACTAAAGCTATATTTCTGGTTTAATGGGCACAGGTCATCTTACTCAATCGTTTACACTGTTTTTAACGTAATATATTAATTGGTAACTTTTTTTTTCATCTCAAATTTTAAAATTTATTATTTGTATTCACAAATAAGGTATTTTAAACCGGGATTTAATATTTGAGTAAAATGCCAAGTTTAAAATAATAATCAATGTTTTTAAAGTAGGGCTTTTCTGCAGTGGCTCCAGACTAAAGTCTTATTGAAGCCGCTGCACTTCGAAGCCACACTGAAAATGAATTTACAAATGCAAAGCCAAAATATAATATTAAATTCAAAATTGCCAAAATACACTATTAAATTTATGGTACTCAAAATCAAATTCCAAACACGCAAAATATTATTGCAAATAAATATAAATATATAAATAGAAAAACCAAATACATAAATTTAAAGATAAAGTGTAAACATTATCACCAATTCAAATTCTTATAAGACATTCAGGCTTGGGTGACCATTCCATAGTTTATACCTAGGTCTTACTTCACTTGAATAAGAGATGCTCTACCATCTAAATAGTATTTATTAAAATTAAATGGAATTTTATTATTAATTAAAATATTTTTCTATCTTTTTACTTGTTTACTGATACTATTAAAATAATTACATATATCATAAATTCTATTTAGTTAATTGAAAATAACGTTTCTATAAAGTTTAATGGAATTACTGGAGTTCTAATAAATCAGCATTTTACTTTGAAATTAAAATTATTGGTTTTATCATAAATATCAGTGCATGTATAGTTTTCTTTTACTGAAATCAAAATATCCACAAATACAGTTTGTAAATTACCTCTATTTGCTTTAATTCTACAGGACACATGGTTTTGCAAATTTTGCCAAATTTCAAAAAATTGAAAATTATGAAGATATCAATATATTTATATCCAAAAGAATAATAAAAAATTTGTCATAATAATGTAAAAATAAATTTAGAATTTTTAGACTGGTGCCAATGCAGAAAAGCTATATTTTGTGACAATGTGGTCAACATTTCCTGAAGGAGCTATATTGGTGCTTCATTTCTTTCTTTTTTTCTATATTTTAAATTTCCAATCATCGATTGAATATATGTTCCATCTGTTTACTATAGTTTCTACGCAACTGGCCATTAAAATTGCTACACCAAGAAGGCGACATGCTACAGACGTGAAATTTATACGAAAGGAAGAAGGTGCTGTGATATGCAAATGATTAGCTTTTCAGAGCATTCAGACAAAGCAGGCGCCAGTAGCGACACCTACATTGTATTTAAATGAGGAAATTGTTCAGCCGGTTCCTCATACACAAATGGCATTTGAACGTTGTTGCCAGGTGAAAAGTTGTTGTGATGCCTCGTGTAAGAAGGAGAAATGCGTACCAGCACGATTATGACTTTGATAAAGGTCGAATTGTAGCGTATCGGGATTGCGGTTTATCTTATCGCAGTATTGTTGCTGGCGTCGGTCGAGATCCAATGACTGTTAGCAGAATATGGAATCGATGGGTTCAGGACGGTAATACGGAACGCCATGCGGGATCTCAACGGCCACCTATCAATAGCACCCGAGAAGACAGGCATATTATCCGCATGGCCGTAATGGATCGTGCAACCACGTCACTAGCCGTGAGTCAAGAAACGGGGTCGTTTGGAAGACAACAAGTGTCTGCACGAACAGTTAGACGACGTTTGCAGCAGCATGGACTCTCAGCTCGGAGACCATGGCTGCGGCTTCCCTTGACGCTGCGTCATAGACAAGAGCGCCTTCAATGGTGTGATCAACGACGAACCAGGGGGCACGAATGGCGAGACGTCATCTTTTTCGATGAATCCAGGTTCTGTGTACAGCATCATGATGGTCGTAACCGTGTTTGGCGGCATCGTGGTGAACGCACACTGGTGCCGTGCATTCGTCATCGTCATACTGGCTCATCACCTGGCGTGATGGTATGGGGTGCCATTGGATACACGTCTCGGTCACGGTAGAAAACGTCTGGTCAATGGTTACCGAGTGACTGGCTCGTCACCAAACGCCAGTCACTACGGTTGATGAACTGTGGCATGGTGTTGAAGCTGCATAGGCATCTTTACCTGTTCATGCAATCCAATCTCTGTTTGACTCAATGCCCAGACGTATAACTGCGGTTATTACTGCCAGAGGTGGTTGTTTTGGGTAATGATTTCTCAGGATCTATCCAGCCAAATTTTTTGAAAATTTAATCACTTGTTATTTCTAGTATAATATATTTGTCCAATAAATATCATTTTGTTATCTGCATTTCTTCCTGGTGTCGCAATTTTAATGGCCAGTAGTGTATTTTTACTTTATTATTCTAAATTTGGTATTTGATTCATTTTATAAAAAATTTACGATTAATTACATTTTAATAATTCAATTTAAGCTACTTTCGAACTGAATGTATTGCTATAATTTTTGTATTTTTCCAGTTTATGTTTTTGATATTTCTACTCATGCTTTATATATATATATATATATATATATATATATATATATATATATATATATATATATATATATATATATATATATATATATATATATATATATATATATATATATATATATATATATATATATATATATATATGTATACATACGAAGGTTACTCTGAAATTTTTGAGATACGCACAGACGAGTATTTACAAAATAAAAATAACGGCTTAATTTTAAAATACAAAGTATTTTAACACAGAAGACAATTTTTTACTAATTTACTTCAACTTGTTTAACGTAGAATAAATTTTAAACAGAAGAGAAAATGGAGTTGACGCTAGAACATTTTCCGGCTGATTTTCTACGATTTTAAAGCAGAATTAAATCAAGAAGAATGCTTTCAACGGTTGCAATTAGCATTTGATGATGAATATCCAGTTCTTGCTACTGTACTTAGATGATTTAGAGAATTTAGAGGAGGTGGCAACTTTCTTCAGGATGAAGAACACACAGGAAGGCCGCCGTCGGCAGTAATCCCAGATAATGTGTCTACCATACGAAAAATGTTAATGGATGATAATCGCTGTACCTATCAAATGATACAGAAGGAACTTAACATTGGATCCGCAGCCATACACAAAATCATTCATGAAGAATTACATATGAAAAAAGTAGATTGCCGTTGGGCTACCCATAATCTAACTGAGCACCAAAAAGAGGAGCCTGTCAGAATCAGTAAAGAAACTCTTAAATTGCTAAATGATGGTGGCCACCGCATCATTTCTAAAACTGTAATAGGTGATGAAACGTACATACCGTTTTTTGATGTTCCAACACGTCAAGAAATCAAAGTATGGGTCTTTGAAGATGATCCCACGCCGACAATGGTGAAAAAACCACGCGCACTGAAAAAAGTGATCAAAGCCATCAAGTTGGAAGGACAGAAGACAGTACAGCAAACTGGTATACCACTAAATGTCTTCCAGAAATTCTACAAGAACTGAATGTTAAGAGACTAATGCTTCACAATGACAATGCATCTTCACATACAGCCGGATTAACAGCTGAGTTTCTTAAAAAAAAAAAAAAAAAAAAAAACACAAATTAAAGTGATCGAACATCCGCCGTATTCACCTTATCTAGCTATGTGCGACTTTTGGCTATTCTTTAATCTAAAAAAGAACTTACGGGGACGACGTTTTCATTCAGAAGAAGAGATTGATGTGGATATAAATGCATTTTTTCATCTCTTCCAAGAAATGAATGGCTTGAGAATTTAACCTGTGGAAAATTCGTCTACAAAATTACATTGATGCTGGAGGAGACTACTTTGAACACACCTAAAATTTTGCAAGTATAACTTTAAAAACCTAGTTGTATCTCAAAAAATTCAGAGTGATCCTTGTATATGAAATTTCATCTATATGCTCATTGAGCAATGGAAATTCTTAAAGCCTGATTGAAAAGAATAAAAAATTGCATAGATAGATGATGTAGCAAATTAATGGAAACAGAAATTATCGTAAGTAGGAGGGAAATAATGGACGATGCTTTGAGAAAAAGAAACCTTTACTATGCATATGCAAAACGTACAGAGTGCAATTGGGAACACAGAATGAAGTGCAAAAACCGTTACGGAAGCATAACGGTGTGAAAATGTAAAATAAAGCATATGTTCAGAAGTGCGAAAGAAATTTATAAAATTTGCAGTGTAGTGTTAGCCGTGTACAGTAACGAATCGGAAACTTGCAGCAGCAACTTTCATTCCTAAGTGAAAAGCATCCGGCTGAAGACTGGAATCCAAATTGGGCGTTCAGGATAGTTAAGTTCGAACACCAATATAATGCTAGGTGTCCCGAGAGCCGGAAAATGCAAGGATTGAGACCAGGAGATCAAGCTGGCCATGTTGTTGCAAAATTGGGAATCATAAGCCGATCATTACCGAATATTCTTTTTTATCACATCCTTAAATTGTGTATTAAATTTACTGCACTATGCGACATTGGAGAGTATTTCTTAACCACTTGTAAAAATTCCCATTTATTTAGGAATATACTGAGGAAATGTCTTTTAGATAAGTGGCTCTATGTTATCGAGTTTTATTTCACAATTGAAAAAAAAGTAAAAAGTATAAAATAATTTACCCTGCATTGGGAACTTTCGTTTATTTTATTCGTAGTTCATAAAATTTGAAATTGATATTTTTTTCTTTTTCCATTTAGAAAGACTGGTAAAAGAAAATTACTACATTACGTGCTACTACAATCATTAAAATTTGAAATTAAATAATATAATTATTTAGCATATTATACTGTAATGTTATTGATCTATATATTTTCAGTAAAATATATATACTATAAATAATATATATATATATATAGTAATTCTTTGAAAATGTGAAAAAATAATTCTATTATTTTACTGTTCAATATTTTTATTAAGTGACATTGGGCATAAAATTTAAATTATTTAATTTTCATTATTAATACATTCCATGTTAATTTTTATTAGATTATATTAATGCCCATTGCCGATATGTATGATCAGGTTAAGAATAAAATACCTAATGCAAACATGATACCAAATTATAAATATACTCAGAAGTTTTAAATTCTAAAAATCTCTCTCTTAACACATAATGGAATTTTTCAGAGTGCTTTTCTTCCTTTTGTAGGACTGTTTTTAATTGATGGTAAAGTGACTGAATCTAAATTCATATTAATTATCCAAAAAACCCATTTATTTCTAGATAATATTTCTGTAGAATGATTATTAAAATACAATTTCTTAACTCTAAGCTATTTTAATAGATGGCGCCACTACATACTTTTAGTTTGTTTATAATAATGATTAGTATTATAACTGATACAATCATAAAATCACAGATTCGGATTATTTGTTAATCAAGTGTAATTTTTTGCACTTGAAGATAACATTCAAGGTGTAAGGCAGTCCC
The DNA here is from genome assembly GCA_030067965.1 of Latrodectus elegans. NCBI lineage: Eukaryota > Metazoa > Arthropoda > Arachnida > Araneae > Theridiidae > Latrodectus > Latrodectus elegans. The sequence continues at coordinate 7,984,756 of CM057810.1, forward strand.
ATCCGAAAGTAAGTAAATCCTATAATGTTAAGATTGGAAGTAATTTCATTAATATTAGACTTGGTAAGAAATAATTATATTCCGAAGAGCGGTATATAGGTTTGTAAATGAGAAATGCTTATAAATAGTGAAAACATTAAATTGTATAAGTACAAATATATTTAAAATTATTATATATACAAAAGTTAAAACACTTAAAAAATTACAAAGTTTTTTACTTAATAAATTAAGAAACGAAGAAAAAATTTCAGAAGGCATTAAAACTTCGCGAGCTTGTTAGTATGCGATTGAGTGTAAATGAAGTCTAGTTTCTCTCATTGACATAATTGCATTTTCTTTACTTGATTCTGCTTCTACCAAAATCAGAAAAAGTTAAAAACGAACATTTTTTATCCAATTTAAATATATTTTTGTAATATATATATTCTCTCTCTCACTAAAGGACCATCCAAAAGACTGGGCATCTGCTCCTAAAGAGCCACAAATATTATAATCCACGATGGAAAATTTTTTCTTTTGATAGTTTTCAATCTCTCTCTCTTTCAATGCCTTTGAGTTGCTTCCTCTTATAGGAAGCATACTGTCATTAACAAACAATGAATTACGATAGTCTTTTAACGAAAAAGTTTTGAATAATCATCATTAGAATGAATAAATTAATAATTAAATGCATATTAATCACGCAATGTGTGTAAAGATATTAGATAGAATTTTTTATAATACATTTAATTGAAAATTCACTTCACAGAGACTAATAAAAAAAGGCAAAGGTACATCTTTTATTAAATGGAATAACTTAAAATATGCCAATGCTATTACACGTGTGCTACAAATGAACAAATAATACTTGTTTATTACAAATAAATATAAATCTTTGCCACACTTAATTCTTCGCTATTATTTCTTTGCTATTATTCGTCTTACGGAGATCTTTTACTTTTATCGTGGAATTTTACTATTTCTTTATTCTGTAAGGAATAGTTAAATACCACAATATAGATATATAAGAATTCTATATTTAATTACAAATTACTTAAATGTGTAGGACTTGTACTTTGATGGTGAACTTGTTCAATGACAGTTTAAATTGCATTAGAAACAGTAAGATAGTCCCAACCCAGCTTCTTTCTTAACCATGTTCTACAGGAGGACTCATTTTTAAGGAGCAGAAATATCAGATCTTTTAAAAATATATTGGAAAAAGAATAGTTTTCTATTTTTTTTTTTTTTTTTTTTTTTTTTTAGATATTTGTAACTATTTTGACAAAAAAAAATGCTATTCTTTACACAAAATTTAACAATCAGATAAATTTTTTTATAGAAGATTACAAAATTTATCTGAATGCAATAGAATAATACGTAATAGAACATAATTATACATATAATAGAATATTTTATTGATCTGAATGCAATAGATTATTACAAAATTTATCCATACAAATTTCACACTCCCTTCTGCGAGTTCAAGTACTTCAGCATTTCTTCAGGAATTCAGTCTGTACATATGGATGCGAAAGAATGGACAATTATACAAGTATGTCAATTGGTATCGTTGTATAATTTCCGCGCAACTCTTTCGCATTCATATTAATGAGTTTAATCTCTCTAGCATCAAACACCTCATAATTTGAACTAAAAACTAGTGATGAACGTCAGCACATGAGCTTCCATCTCTTTCACCGCATTACGAAAGTATTTGGTTTAATTTCCTTATAAATTTAGAGTTCCCCCCCCCCCCAGAATTTAAAATGTTTTTCGAATATCTATAAGCATTCGTACTAAAGATGGAATTTGATTATATAAGATGTTGAACTGAATGCAAAACTGTTCATCCATTAGTGAGATTCTACAGAATGAATATTCAGCACAAAAAAGTGAAGAAACATGTTGCCACAGTATGCATTTTTATTGATTGAAAGAAGATCAGGCGGTTGACCTTCAACAGCCAAGAATAAAACAATGTCACCTTTCCACATACGGACCACTGATAATTCACTTTAGTGTAAAAATGGGTACAGTGTATGCGTACTTCGAGTTATGTTGTGATTAAACGGTGTGCACTTGTTTTTTCTCTGAGTTTTTCAATGTTGTATAGGCCAGCAGAGGCCAGTTTAGAATAATTATTGTAAAATATTTTATAATCACTACAAATTATACTCCTTATTTAGTTTAAACAAAAGTAGCGTTTAAAAAATAACAAGAAAGGCTTTTTTTACAAAAACATTCCTTCTCCGATACAATGAAAACATTTTAAATGAAATGGTTCAGTGCTTTTCTAAGCAAATATTAGTGGGATATTAGTTCAATAACAAAAATGATTTGACTTAACTAAAAAAGATACATTTCAAAGGAAAAGATAATGTAAAAATAAACACTTCATTTTTTTTCAAATTCTACTCATATTTTTGTTTATTTTCTATAACTTTTAACTTTATTTATACTGTAGGATATTATAAGTACTTATTATATTAAATTTTGAATTAAATAAAACAACTAATGAGTCTGACTGAGAAATAAAAAAAAGGCATTGTATAATATACTACTTTTAGAGAAACTCATTTAAAAAATTCGATTTTCCTGTTTACTTATAAATTCAGTCCCTCAACGAAAGATTTAATGATCCACTATTGTGTAAAAAAGAATATTCCTATTCAATGTGAATAAAAAAACTTGAGTCTTTGAGAAGAGTTGGGATATAGGAGAGAAATTAAGGAAATTGCCTTATTGGTTGCAGCTCAATTGGCATTGCTAACTGCTGTTTCATTGCCTTGTATGTCAACAAAGGCTTTAGTCCACGAAAATTGTATGACATCTGGAGTTGCTCTAAAGCAGCTTATTCCATGTGGTCCAGATGATGTGCGCAGCGCATTTGACTGTATCCTTTGGCAACTAAAAGATCACTCTTGCTCAGTGATCACCAAATTCATGGAGTTTCTGAACTACCATACTTTTTTTAAATCCTATTGTAGATTACCAACTTTAAAAAATTTCAATTTATTTATAGCACATTAATTTATATATCTAGTAGATATGAAATCAGTTTTATTTAAATTGTATATAATACAAAGAAAATGAAATTAAACTTCGTGTAAGAAAGAAATTGAAGTAATGTTTCTTTTATCAGACTTGCTGAGTTTAATAAAAAGGATGAAGCTTTCTTCGTCACCTTGTTTCTTAATGTTTGGAGAGTAGATAGTAAGTGGCATTCAAACAAAGTTTACCAAATGTTACTATTAATTGTGATTCTGAAGTTATTTTGGCAAATTTCAAGACATGAAAACAAAATTCCACGCATTTATGTTGAGTTGAGCATTGCCTTCACTTAGAGAAAAACCTAATAATATAAAAACTAAATATTTCTCTTTAAGAAAAAAAGACCAAATATTTTCGGAACTTAAAAAAAGCGACGTTATAAATGAATGCTTCTAAAAATAAATCAATTTAAACTTCATTGCAGCGTTATGTACTTGAAAATCAAATTCTTCATTACTGAAGTAGAAAATTCCTAGAATTCTTCTGATTCAATCACTATAAAATGCAATCTAACAAACTCAGCTCATTGTTTTGAAATCTTAGCAGCGTTTGTTTAATTCACATGTCAAATCTAGATAATCTCAATGCATTGATGAATCGAAGTTAACCCCAATGGGATCGTTAATGTGATCTACCGAAAATGTCCCTGCAAATAATAAAACGCTATCGGTGGTTTGGCGATAACTTCTCCAGTTGGTAGACCAGCATTGTGATGTGGAAACCATTTTGGAAATTTATGTTCTCCATCATGAGGTCATCATGATGCCCACAAACTACTAGAAGCTCGCTATAGGTGCGTTGGCGATAACTTCTTCCGTTGGTAGCCCAGTATTATGATGTCGAATCCATTTTGGCATTCTATATCCTCCATCATTAAAACAAATAATATTGCTCAGAGAAGCAGAATAAGTCTAGATGATGAAGTTCCTGCATTTAGGTTCTTCATAAAGCAAATCATTTGAATTTTTCTTTAATTTGAGGTTTTACATCATGAGTTGATTTTGATATAGCTGTCAAAGAGAGCCGAAATCATGGTCACTATGCTGATTGTCCTTGTTTCTGAAAAATGACAACGAATTGTTTCAGTAAATACTTGTCTTGCAGACGATTTCATTTCGTGGTTCAATTTTCGGACATGACTGTACGATGCCTTAAGAAATTGCTGAAAAGTTGAATTTCTTCCCTATAATTTAGAAGTGAAGAATACTGCAGTTCTAAACTGTGATTGTCATGATTTTGGTGTCAATGATGCAATACGAGCAGCAATAATGATAAACCATGATTCCAGTATTCTCAATTCACATTAACGCATTAATCACAATTCAAGTACGATCGGATTCAAACAAGTACTAGTTTGTATTTAAGAAACCTGTGACAAACTCTTTTGTTTTGTGCAGTTGAAGATGTAACTCTCATGCCTTCTTCGCTTGAATATGGTTGGTGTCGTGTCCATTTGAAATCAAGTCAAATTACTCCATATGCCAAAATCATGGCCTTGGTAATGTGAAAAATTTTGTCATTATAGAGATTTCACTGAAAGGGAAATTCGTCAATGGCTTGCAAATTTTCTAATATTTGAATATGTTTAAAAGCTATATTATAGCACAGTATAACAAGTTCTATATGGCATGGAAACTTCACGTGCGTGCAGTGTTACTTACCTGGTACAGCAATTTCAATGCCCAAATGCATATTTACTCTATATTAAATTTTTTTAACTGAATACGATATACCACAGTTGACTTGGTCTTTGAATCATCTTCGTTGCACATAATTCCCGAATTTAAAATTTATTTCTTCTAAGCTTCATGGTAAATACTTTTAGCAATTTATTATTTAGTTTTCAATATTATTATAAATTGTTTGTTATTTATATCAGGTGTAGTGAAGCCACCCAAATTGTCTAGTGGGCTGCATGCCTGACTGCAGATAGGGAGGTCCTGGGTTTTAATCCCGGTTCGGGCATAAATGTATTTTATCTCTCTACCTATCCCGTCTTTGTCCTTTCCTTGTATGAATGGGTTGTAAATGGTTGCCTACCCTGAAAACGGGTACCTATGGCATGTGTGCACTGAGGAAGTCGGACTCCACACCTAATATGGCTCAATTGTAAAAGTGGAGCAGCGCACCCTATAATTCCAGCCTAGCTGGCACACGACGACAACAGGTGTAGTAAAATAATTATTTGCAAGATGAGAGAGATATAATTTCCTGAAAATAAATATTTATTATTAAGTTTCATAAAATTTCAGTTTTCATTTAAATATCGCAATTCTTTCCGCTTATTTCTCATTATATATATATATATATATATATATATATATATATATATATATATATATATATATATATATATATATATATATATATATATATATATATATTTCCAAAAGTGAAAATGGAATTTACTCTTTGATTTATTTATCGAAATCAAGTGGTTGAATAGCTAATCCTTCGAACTGCCATAGCCTTGAATCTTGAGGGTGAACGAGCAATTTATAAGTTCCTTTCACATCGTCAAGAAAGTTCGATGACCCTGACTGCTGTTTGACGACATTATCAACAAAATTTTAAGACTTCCTGTTAATTCTCTCTACTTAAGAGGTTATCCAAACTATATAAAATGGAAAACTGTATCGTTGTTGAGATAATCAGAAAAAATGATAAAAACAAATATGTAATAACAAACTCCTGAGCTGATCAGTAGTTTTAGACATTTTTTCCAGCTTTCTTTTTTTTTTATTAACACTATGATACTTTGGTAATCATTACAATTGCAAGTTTCCGGAGAACTAAAAAACAGTAGACTGCTATTTACCAAATATGATGCAAATAACAATTTATATCTCATTTGTGTGCGAGAAAAAATCTGTTTTATACATAAAAAAGCAATACATTTAACTTTTGCTTTGACAAAACATCAAAAATTCTGAAAACAGTTCTGAAAACATTTTGTTGTTGATTAATTTCAAATTCTGTTGTTGTTTAAATTAATTAAAATTTAGATTTTTCTCTGTAAGTATATATATGTATACGTAATTTTATAAAGTTAAAAATAAACACCCTACTGTTTTGTATTTATTGCGACTTTTCATCAAAAAAATGAATCAATTTATTGCCAGTGAGAAGAAATCTCTCTCTCTCTCTCTATATATATATATATATATATATAGAGAGAGAGAGAGAGAGAGAAAGAGAGAGAGAGATATAGAGAGATGATATATATATATATATATATATATATATATATATATATTATATATATAATTTATTTATATTTCCTTCGAATATATTTTAACAAATAAATGTAAAATGGACGCTTGTATATTAATTAATTAGATGAGATTCATAATAAAAAAGCTTATTTGATGAAATTGAAAAAAGAACTTTTCAAGAGCCGAAGAAATCAATTGACTTTTGCTACCATCACGACTTGTTTGACTAGTTTCAACATCTGAAATGTTAAGAAAAAGTAACACTTTTGCGTTGTCGAAGAAGAAATCGAAAAGGTATCTCCTTTCGTATAGAAATCTATGCAGTTCATTGAACCTTTAAACCATTTGTTTTGTATGATTTGCACTTGTCTCGATTTCGTCACGACAGTCGACCGAAGATTTTTTTTTTATTTGGATTTCTTTACTTTCATTTCTCGTATATAAGGCAGTTTATTGTAGGCCATTATTTTTACTATAGCATATTTATAATGTAATCGACACTGGTAGCTTTTAAAGTTAAGATTTTCAAGTATTGATATAAAATAATGTCGCGTTACTTAAGAAAATGTATTCTTTAATATAGATTTGGTTATTCAAAAATTAACATTTAAAGATGTTAAATAAGCATTAAAATATTTATAATTAGTAAAACGAAGTAATAAATAAAAAATATAATTATATAACCTAATATGTCATAACATCATGAAAAATATTTATGCGAGGAAAACACATATTAATAAAATAATGTCCATCATAATTCATTTCTTTTGGCCTGGCAGAATCTCAAAGCCTAATATCTCGTGAGGTTAAACCGCAATCTTTAAGATCTTGTTACATGCCAAGAACTTTATTCTAAAGAAAGATCTAGACAAAATTCAATGTGGCAAATTCCATCCACGCACCAATGGTGCTCTGAAACACCTCCTAGAGCTTTTCTGGAAATAAAATGTGAACGAAAATCTCAAACTGCTGATGACCATCCAGCCTCACCGAAACATATTCTGGATTGCGTCGGATTTCCCAGTGAGGATTTATCCTTAGATCCCCTGCTAGTCATCGACTTTTTGACTGTCAATAACTTATTGGGGTTGATCCGACAGTTTAAAGAGGATAAGCCACATCATATCCGCCATTTTTCTTGTATTGACCAAATCAACAAGTGAAATATGTTTTACCTGCTGATTTCAGACTCTAAAATTAAGTATAAATGATTCCAGTATCACTTTATAAATAACCATTTTTAAACTTATGTGAAATCATTTTTGTTCATTTCCATTACGATAGTCCTTAACTGACAACAAAAACTTCCTGGATTTTCCTACTCGGCATCTTTGCAAATGACTATCGCTTTTGTTACACAAAAGTAGGCTCTCTATTGTCACATAAAATGTTGATTTAAATAAATAATTTTTTTATTCCTTTTAAAACAACTAAATGGGTACATAACTTAATATTCGAAATCATACTAGAAAAAACAGGAGCTTTAGGTAAATAAGTTAAATAGCTTATTTTTCGAAATTATAAGCACTATATAAATGTATATAATACCTATATTAATTCTTTTGTATTTTCTTTGTTTTTTCAAAAGAAAATACGAAAGAGAAAATAAGGACATTTCTACAAAATCACCTAAACGAAACAAAAAAGCGTTAGATTTCGTATTAAGCTAGAAAGAGCAAAAGAGCTTTCGATAAATATACGATATGATGACTCAGTTTTTTAATTTACTTTTGAAAAAATTTATCTCATACTGATTTAAAAATTTTCTTCAATGCGTTTACTGTTTCAAAATGACTTTGCCCTTCATGAATCCGTATTACTATTTTTCTGATCTATCCATTTAGATTTCAAGACCGAAGGGTTAAATTTCCTTATTCTTATTGTTAATTGAAGACTACACAATTTTGTTTATCTTTTAAAAAAATCAAGAATGTTTCATCTACAAAAGTCAGTGATTAATTATTCTGTTAGGCATTCAAAATTTTGATCTCAAGTGAGTAAACTTCCTCGTGTAGTTTTAAACGATATCAACAATAAAAATTATTATTGGAAATATTTGAAGTCAGTCTGAATTAAATTTACTAAGAAAGTTTCAGACACCTAATCATTATTCCACGTGCTATGCTTTTGCTTATAACACTACCCTATAAAGAATATATTTTGAATTTGGTTTATTTTTTTCATTTTAAAATAAATCGTAAATATGTTTGCTTGTAGTTAGCCAAATCTAACTTGGTCTTGAATTGTTTAAATACATAAGTTCCTCAACTTATGAAATGAATTTTATAGTTATTGCCAAAAAAATTCTTTGCTATATTAATCTTGTTTGGTTTCCACGAATATCCGGATTTTTTTTTCCAAAAAAGAAAATTCTTATCACGACTAACTTTTAATAGTCAAGGAATTTCTGTAAGTCTTGGTTTTGAGTAAATGAATTATTTTTATTTATAATCAAGTTTTAAACTTTACATTTTTATTTTTACTCAATTGCTTTCTCTTTTGAAATGTTGCTAATATCATTCTTCGGAATATTCAAAGAGAAAGAATCAAATAAAGGTTCCTTTTATACACAGTTATAGTAAATATTTATGGTAATTTTTTACAAATGTAATAAATATAAACTAAACTAAACTCTGGCATAACAGCTGATGTGGGCCAAGGCCAAGTGCCTGTCTCTGTTTTCCTGGCCAAGGGGCCCTAAGATAAGAAGCATATGCCCCAATTAGGTGGTCAGCCTAACGCGAAATTCAATGTTTAGTTCCCACGCATGTTTTGGTACTCAGTTTATAGACCCACTGAAGGAATAAAAGGCTTTGTTCCCAGCCCGAGGATCTAACCTGGAACTTGTGCCTTAGGAGCATAAAACATTGCCACTAAGTCCCCGGGCCTCGTGCGCACAATATAGCTCTTCAAATACGCTGTTAGATAGCTAGAAAATAATATTCCGAGACTAAAGTTAAAACTTGAGATAATATTGTGTTTCTGCTTCTTTACTATAAGATGACCTTTAGCAGTCAAGTTTGAAGCAGTAAAATGTTCCACACTTAATTTTTAAAAAAATAACGAATATTATTTTGTGTGATTAATAATAAATTACCAAATAAATTAGCAATTATCTTTATTCCGGAAATTAATTATTAAAAACGATGAAAAATATTATATTTTAATGATTTATACGATGACGTCATATTGAATTTATAAACGAAATTAATTTTAAAGTTAAGACAAACTAAAAAATGATATTATAATAAGCTATTTGAATATAAAGTTTAAAGCATCTGACCACATTTTCTATGAGAAATAAATTACCGCAAAGTACGAAGGGCGCCATTTCTCCGGTAGCGTTGCTTACATGTTTGTGAAATAGCTCTGCTGGTAGAAAAAGTGTATATACACTACTGGCCATTAAAATTGCTACACTCGGAAGAAATGCAGATAACAAAATGATATTTATTGGACAAATATAGTATACTAGAAATAACAAGTGATTAAATTTTCAAAACATTTGGCTGGATAGATCCTGAGAAATCGGTACCCAGAACAACCAACTCTGGCAGTAATAACAGCAGTTATACGCCTGGGCATTGAGTCAAACAGAGATAGGATTGCATGTACAGGTACAGATGCCCATGCAGCTTCAACACCATGCCACAGTTCATCAACTGTAGTGACTGGCGTTTCGTGACGAGCCAGTTGCTCGCCAACCATTGACCAGACGTTTTCTGTTGGTGAAAGATCTGGAGAACGTGCTGGCCAGGGCAACAGCCGAACAGGTTCCGTATCAAGGAAGGTCCGTACAATACCGGCATCATGCGGTCGGGCATTATCCTGCTAAAACGTAGGGTTTCGCAGGGCTCGAATAAAGGGTAGAGCCACGGGTCGTAACACACCAGAAATGTAACGTGAACTGTTCAAAGCACCGACAATGTGAACAAGAAGTGACCGAGACGTGTATCCAATGGCACCCCATACCATCACGCCAGGTGATGGGCCAGTATGACGATGACGAATTCACGCTGCCGCCAAACCCTGATGCGACCATCATGATGCTGTACACAAAACCTGGATTCATCTGAAAAGATGACCTCTCGCCATTCATGTCCCATGGTTCGTCGTTGATCACACCATTGAAGGCGCTCTTGTCTATGACGCAGCGTCAAGGGAAGCCGCAGCCATTTTCTCCGAGCTGAGAGTCTATGCTGCTGCAAACGTCGTCGAACTGTTCGTGCAGACACTTATTTCCTTCCAAACGACCCCGTTTCTTGACTCACGGCTAGTGACGTGGTTGCACGATCCACTACGGCCATGCGGATAATATGCTTGTCTTCTCGGCTGCTAATGATAGGTGGCCGTTGTGATCCCGCATGGCGTTCCGTATTACCGTCCTGAACCCATCGATTCCATATTCGGCTAACAGTCATTGTATCTCGACCGACACGAGCAGCAATACTGCAATAAGATAAACCGCAATCCCGGTACGCTACACCTTGACCTTTATCAAAGTCAGAAACGTGCTGGTACGCATTTCTCCTTCTTACGCGTGGTATCACAACAACTTTTCACCAGGCAACAACGTTCAAATGCAATTTGTGTATGAGGAACCGGCTGAACAATTTCCTCATTTAAACACAATGTAGGTGTCGCTACTGGCGCCTGCTTTGTCTGAATGCGCTGAAAAGCTAATCATTTATATATCACAGCACGTTCTTTTTTTCGTATAAATTTCATGTCTGTAGCATGTCGCCTTCTTAGTGTAGCAACTTTAGTGGCCAGTAGTGTATTATATGTGGCTTAAGGCTTCCGAAATATTTTCAATGTGAATTATTTTGGGTCAGTACCATCAGGCACGTCATATGCTTGATACTTAGGAAATTATCAACAACGGGATCGAAAAATTTTACCTATATAAAACGAAAACAGGATCAATTATTCTCATAATGGTTCTAGAACTTTATTCTAAAATTGTATAACCATCACCAAAATCTGTCTGCAGTTCAGTGAGATATTCCAACAAAATCCTGTTCCGATCATGATACTTTTCTCGGAATGCGAGGTCGTCAGCGATGTTGTGGGACAGATTATGTGTTATTACTTAAGACCCTTGGACAAGCCAATCTCACTATGCCGATGGCTATGCGAATTTGAGTCAGCATGGTGTGTCCTTCATTTAACCTGAGCACCACGAAGGTGAAAGTGCAACTTTGCTCTAAACTTCTCCAATAGAAGGCACCACCAGAAAACCCATTCCCTCAATTTTGACATTGATTTAAAGGGGAAGGAAATTATCTCCATACTTTTACTCTCATAATAACTGTTCAACTACTGAGCACAGGACTTTTGATTCCGCAGATTTAACGAGCACGTGTATCGCATGTACTTTGGCGGCATTGGGAATCGAACTCCGCTCTTCCGGACGGAAAGCCGAGGCCCTAACTACTAGTCTATCATGGCCATAGATTATATTCTTCATACTGCTATATGCTTGTCCATAAATTACAAGGTACTGGATGAATAAAAAATTACAAACATATTGTTATAGTTTATTACTATGCAACTTCCTGCATTCAATAATGGTATATATCATTTTATTAATGTAGTCTAATCATAGATGTTCCTCAAGTTAAGATTGCTTGTTAATTTAACTTGGCTACAATAGCAATCTATCACTCATTTTTAGGGGTCGTAATCCTAAGGTGATCGCACACAAGTTTTTAATGGCTAGCAATCTTTTTCATTCTAAAAATCATGTTTTGGGTTATTCTCACACTTATCATTCTCATTATTGTCATTCTTAATAAATTTTCAGTTAATGACGGGTTTTATTAGTTATGGATTATTTATAGTAGTTCCATCTTTGTTCTCTGAGAGCTTCTTCTAGAAATGTGAATTTTCCCAATTGTTTCATGTAATTTAAAATAATCTCATCATAATTACGAAGCAAAAATATACTTTTTATTTGAAAGGTAAGTAACATAAATTTTCATTCAATAGCATAAGCTTTATTTAAATATTTTAATAATAAACTGTAGTTTTATAAGTGACCAACAATTTGTACCCAACCGTAGCATAAAAATGTTGCTTAAGAAATTCAAAAACAAGCAACATAAAGGCACAATTACCCATGCATATTATATCAAATTTCTCATTAATTCTCTCATGAAAAATTTTAGAATCATAAATATAATTATGTTATCTATAAATGAGACAATAAGTACACAAAAATACTCGTATAACTTTTTAAGTAGTGTAAAAAAATATTTTTTTAAATAAAATATATTTCATATTCTCAAAATAGTGCATGAAATATAGCTATACATTTTACATCCTTCACTACCCCTTATTTGATTAATTTTTGAAAATAGCAAAAATGCATAGATCAATCTTCCTTTTTTAAGATTGCTTTACATGTTGATTATATTTTAATTTTAATCCAATATTTCCATATTTTGAAACATTATTTTGATCGACTAATTTTTATCTTGATTATAAATAACATTTTCAGATGAAGTCGAAAGAAGCATCCATTCTGTAGGACAAATTTTACTCTCAAGTTTTGGCAAAATATATATTTCTCTGATTATATAATCAGTGTCATTATGATCATAATTACAAAGATTTCATTTGGATCATTATAACGAAGACTTCATCAAGATCCTTATCAGAATCAAGAAATATGTAATTCACTGAGATCATAATAAAATGTTTCCTGTATTCTACCACTGACGGCATTACTCCAAAATGTATCCCTCTTTCAGTATCTGAGAGTTCTAGAAATTTCTGGACTCTACAGTAATTTAACTTTGTCTGAGTTTTGAAGTACATGGATTTCTCGTCAATATATTGTAAGTTTTCATTTGTAAAATAATCATAGATAAATTTTCTTTATCACAATAATATTTTAAGACTGGGGGCAGTTTTAAGTGAATCACAAGAATTTTATATAATAGATTCTCTCTCTCTCTCTCGGATGAATAAAACATTTAATTTTTTTAAAGCTTTTCATGAAATCAAGGCGTTGACTTCTTTCCTTTTAAAAATATTAGAAACAAATTCAACCTTTTTTTTTAGTGAAGTGTTTATTTGTATCACAAATGTTCTAAGAAAACGTTCCATATACGCTATATATGTAAACTATTCAATTTCTACAATTTAATTAATTCTAATCAGATTTAAATGAAAATGCGTGTTAGATATATAGGATTAAAATCAAACGAAATATTATATTTATGTTGGTAACTTCAAAGTATAGTTGTTTTTGTTAAATATCTCCGATATTTAGTTACGCTAAATCTGATTTACGAAATTTGTCAATTTAAGAAAATGTAACACTAAAATTGGGCTTTTGAAAGAATTAATTCTGGTAAGCCCCAAATTATCTGGAATATGATCAGCAAACTTCAAACAGGCTGGAAAAATCTTTTTCCATAAGAATAGGGCATAGACTTCAAGTGCCACTGATGAGCCTGGTCATCAGGTTCTGCCAACAACAATTGGGGTACCATTAGTGAGCAGCTGAGATTCTCCAAGAGGCATTATCACCTTTTTTAGCAAAATATCTGCTGCCTCATTACCAACATCAAAGTTAGTAAATTAGTTAAATTCAGCAATCAAAAGTATAATTTATAGTTGAAAAATTTATAGCAAATAGGCAATGCTTAACTTTATTAAATGCTATACAAGAATGCAATAGATGGTTGCGATAACATACTGAGTACATCGCATGTATGATATGAGATATATCGCATGGAAAATACCTTCGAAATATCGATGACAATAAACCCTAGATCTAAGTAAATTTCAAAGAAAACAAATTTTTTTGAAGATAGATCTATGCTTCAAGCTTACCATTTACCTAGCACTGTTTCATATACGAGTAAATTGAATGAGAGAGTCGTATCTTTGTACTCTTGAAACCAGAACAATACCTTCAACAGGATTTAGCTAGAATAAAGCACTGCCTTGCCGACTAGTACATTGATTAAGTGCGCCGTATTTTCGTATTCTTAAAACCAGAACAATACCTTTAGCAGGAATTTGAGAAATGCAGTTAAAGCATCTTGAAATCTCTTGCGTTGTCCTTCGAGATAAATCTCAGGATTTTTTACAGTAGGACAATGATCAACTGTATCAACAAAACGAATAGCAAGCCAATTTAGAAATATATAAGTTTAAATACATTTCACTTATTTAGCTTTAGTTGAATATTTAAGGTACTACTTTGCACATTAAACTGATCATCCAAAATGTTTGTTGAAATTTATGGCTAGCACATATATTTTTGAGGTATTCAATAAACCATAAGTCATTTCTAACGTTATTCCTGTTATAGAAACCATAATGTTGTTTTTAAGCCATAGTTTTATTTGTGAATTATTCAATAATAAACGGACATCCATGTACTTATAAAGATATTACCAATACATATCTATACATGTATTTGCATTTAATTGTTGGTATTTTTTCTATTTAGCCATCCTTTATGTTTGTTCAAAATTTAATTACTGAGCACTAAAATAAGGTTTATCCACAACCCTTAACATCTTCAGAATTATTCCTTAAATACTTATCATATAGATATATTTATATTTATTTAATCATATATGAATGTATTTATGCAATTATCCTTAAGTCTCCAAAAATCTAGTGGGTAATGTGTTAACTTTTAGATTGCTAAATTTGCTCATACAATCTTTTGTAAGTATTTTACACACACCAAGAAAAATTTTATTAATTTAGAAAACAGTTATACCAGATTGTTTTTGTAATGTTTATGTGAATTTATTTCAATGTTTTGATAATTTTTAAGTTAAATATAAATCTATCACATTTATTTCCCTTAATGTTTTAAGCTTTTTTTAACTAACAAACTTGTCTTCTTCTTTATTAACAACCTCAAACTGTTTTTTAGAAGCTTTCTTTAGTATATTACTTATAAAGCTAAAATTTTACAATTGAGTAACCCTTAATCTTTTTGATGCCAAGATGTGATTAACAAGATGGCCGCTTCCACTACACAAAAACTAATCTAAGATAGGGTTACCAGAGTTACCAGAATATAAATTTTATAGCCAAGATTTATCGCTAACATTTTCGCTAAACTAAGGGGTACAAACTTCTACACCCAACCCCTTACAAATTTGAAAGAACTCTAGTAACCAAGTTGGTGACGGCATCGCTCTTTGATTCTAAAGCGACTCGTTAAAACCTGACTCCGTAGAAAATCATCCTTCAGTAGAAGTTTACATATACTAAACTAAGATCTTGTATTATTCATGGAAGCATGTGAATGTTAGAATTAAACGCTAATATTCAACTTCTTTACTTGACCATGGTTAAAATTTTTTGCATCCAATTCTAGGTGCCTTTTAAAATTCTTATGAAATGTTTCGGTAAGAATATACTTTAGGTTGCCCTTTGTCAAAAATTGGCAATTTTTTTGTCGCCAGTGTTTTTGTGCACTTTGAAAAAACAACATGGCAGCAAAAATATTGAAGCTGCCAGAAATGAACTAATATTGCTAAGGTAAACTTGAAAAAGTATAGGCCACCCAAATGTTTCTACGATACGTTTCTGGCTACCTATTTTTATCAACTAAAACATTTAAATATAGCCACCATAAATTTTAAACCATGGTTGAATAACGAAGTCAAAACCTGAGGTGGTACATTAATTACATCTCATCACATCTAAAAAGCAGGAAAACATTGAACCCAACCGAACTTGTAAACGTCCATAGACCTTCGATTGAGTCAAAAAATGAACTGACAATCATCGATATAAGAATATCTATCCTAACTAGTCTACACCAGTCCTGCTCTCAAGTGGAAAATCACCAGTAATTTATAATATATTTCCTAAACAATTCGTATCAATAGGGAGTAAACAGAATAACCAAGCTAACTTAATTGGTAAATATGTCTTTTTTGATGTCGAAATGTAACCTAATCAATTTTTGATTAAATTAAAGTCAAACGTGTAAATAAAACTCAACTTTTATCAAAATTTGGAAAGTAACAGTAAAATGTTTGCTGTTAATCGATAAAATTTGTTAGCAGTCTAATGATGTATTAAAATAATCTCAATCATCAGACACCTGGTTCTTATAAAGAGAGACTGGTGTACTGCCACTTAATTTTGGAAAAGAGAAGTTACTATTATTTTTGATATCATTCTTGTTTGGTGATTGCGATTAAAATGTAAATGTTATTTCACTATAATTTTGACCACGATCTTTTCGATGAAGAATAAAGCTTTAACCACATGACCATATATGTTTATCTCATAAAGCGGTCTAATAAAGTTTTTTTTTTTTTTTTTTTTTTTTTTAAGTAGCTGAGAAGAATGATAAAATTTTGGTTTTATAAATCCTTGATGAAGTATTGCAGCGACAAGTGTAAAATTACATCTTAAAGAAAGAGACTTTTGATTTATCCATTAAAATTAAATTCCTATAAGAAATTGCTTTTTTTTAACTAACTATCATAAATTTTCTTTCTTTATATGAAAAACTAATTAAAATTAAAAATGCAATGGAAAAATAACAATTCATAATT
This sequence comes from Latrodectus elegans, assembly GCA_030067965.1. Classification (NCBI taxonomy): domain Eukaryota; kingdom Metazoa; phylum Arthropoda; class Arachnida; order Araneae; family Theridiidae; genus Latrodectus; species Latrodectus elegans. The sequence continues at coordinate 8,001,557 of CM057810.1, forward strand.
TACAAATAGAAATTTCTATTGCAAAATATTGTAAATATCTTTTCAACTTCATTTAACATAAACTAAATACTTATTACTTTCTAAGAGGATTTTTATGCTCATTATTTAAAAAATTTAAAAGTTTTTAGTGAAAAAAATTCCGAATAAAATGTTGCATTGAAGGAGTCATAAGAAAACTAAAATCAGATCATTTTGAAGTCCGGTATATTAATAATTTTTTTGGTCCTGAATTTTTTTTTTTTTTTTTTTTTTTTAACATTATTTACTGAAATGTGTTTTACCGTAAGATTTTTCTGTGTTTCTCAAAATCCTCCTTTGCATTTATTTCTTTTTTATCAAAATGCGAGTGTTTATAACATAGGCTAATCTTTGAATTATTGCTTTTACAGCTTTTTTGCTATTTTCTACTTCTACAAACTCAAAATCACTTAAGAACTGAAAATTCCCTAAATTTTATATCTGTCCAAACCATCTAAACGGCAATATTTAATATTTTTATTTTCTCATTCTCTTGGACAAATGCTAATTATAGTCTCTAATTCAGTTCTCGCCTTTTTATACATAAAAATTCCTTTATACTTATAAGAAGTTTCTTTTAAACTATCATCAGTTATAGTAAATATTGTTATAATGAGTCACTAATGTACAAATTTCAAATTATTAGCAAATTCAAACTACATGATCCATATTTTAGTTTATATGCTCCTTTCCAAAAGTTACTATAATACATTTCCGACATTGTAAAACAACCAATCAATTTATATTTATCTGGCGAGTGTTTAATGTTGATGATCAATGTTATTCAAGTTTTTACCAAAAGACTAGAGTTTTCCCCGACTTGCTAATGTAACTTAAATTTTTTTTTTTTTTGCATATTTATAGGCAGTTATACGTATATATATATATATATATATATATATATATATATATATATATATTCAGTATTTTTTCCACTTTAAAGAAAGCACTAATGCTTGAGCATTTAATGAATTATTTATTACAAAAAATCGTTATCAATTTGTAGTCACAAAAATTGCTACAGGAAAGTTATTTTCACTCAAAATTTAGGTGTTTCAGTTACTCATCAATAAGCAAGCATTTTTAAAACTCATCTTGAAATTTAAAATTACGATTCTTCTGTAAAAATTGGAACATTTTACTCGCAAATGACACCTGCCTCCAACCGGTCACTCGAAATAAATGATTCTTGGAAAGAGAATAAAAATAGAGGGAAAAAAAAGAAAGAGCAAGAAAGAAGTGGCTGGAAGGCGGAGAGACAGAGGGGGAAGAATTTCCACTTCATTGCCATCACTTTCACTCTCTCGAAGGTCAGATTGACGTTCCCTCAGACCTGAGGTTGGGTCGGTAGAGGAAGAAGCAACAGGTGAAGTGAAGTCACTGTGGAATAACTTACAGCAAACGATTTTTCGGAGTCCTTTTTTAGAAGCTGTTTTGTTGTGTCTGGTGCTTTTATCTGAAGGGACGATAAAGAAAGAAGTATGCATGGTTCATGTTCGGGAATACAACCACATGTTTAGATTTCTACATTTTATAAGAAAATACAAATTTTTCAATTCAACTTTTTAAACAAAAACATGAGTCATGACGGGTCATCATGCAAATCTTACATCAAGCATCCCACCGAAAAAGTAAGTGAATGTTTTAGGGTTTTATTCAATATAAACTAGTCATTTGTTACAAAACTTTAAATTTATTTTAAGATTCGATTCATTATAAAGATTTAATCAATAAGAGGCTAAGGAAAAATTAAATTTTCACGCAAGCACAATATTTTTCTACATTTAATAAGAATTTAATTTTTTAATCGAATTTTTAAATTAACTTCCAAGATTGATTTTAAATGTACATTTTTCCGAACAATTTCGTTTCCATAATTTTTACATTGCTTTAAATACAATAAAATTTCAAATATTTAAACTGAATAAAAAAGTTTCTATCTGCATATTTTATTAATCATAGAATAATCGATCTCTTAAGCATCGAATATTGATTCTCATCTATAAATTTGTATTAGAAGATAGTAGATTCCTTTTAAATTACAATAAAAATCAAACATAAAACTCTAACTTAGCAATTCAATTAAATTTGCATTTTAAGTTGAAAAATATTATTTACTTATAATTAAATGCTTTCCAAGAATTAAGGTAAATTTCACTTACAAAATTGATGCCATAAATGTAATTTGCGTAGTTTGCATGAAAAAATTTTTGAATAAATATTTTTATTTATATTCTCATAAACATTATTGATGTTTTAGTTTTATATGTGTGAAATACATACCTTTTAAAGTAATCTCATTTACCCATTTGAGTTAAGTAATTCCATTGTAATGAATTTTAGAATAATAATCGTTTATAATATAGTTTTATAAATAATTTATTTTTGGTGTATGGTCGTTCTGAACTTTTCAGACACAATGCAAATATTTTCACTAAATATTTTATGTTAACCTTAAGTCTGGATAAAATTCTTAGTAACATGCTACTATAACTCACTCTCGTTTTGAGTATTATCTTCAGAAATAAAATATGAAACAATTTATTTTTGTGTATACTATTGTACTGCGAAACTTCCAAGTATTTCACTGCGAATCGTTGACATCTGAAGGTCACAGGATGTTGTCTCGTAAATCTTTTACTTTTTAGGTATGGAAAATGTATAAGAATTTTATTTCTCTTAAAAACTTCTTTCAAAAATTCACCTTTAATGTTAAATTTTTCTTAAACTTCTTTCAATTTTTATGAAGAAAAATAATTTTTATTTAATTTTAAATCTTGTTCACTTAAACTGAAAGTTTTCATTTGGATTTTGTTTAAACATCATATTAATTTTTTCATAAAATTCAAAATGGAATTCAGGCAATTTCTGACTTTATTAAATATTTTATTTTTATAATTTTCGAAAGTTATCTTGCCATACCTAAGTAATAAATAATCTCTTAAAATGTGTGAACGATTTTACTTTATATTTTACGCTAATCTTTGTAAAACCGTTATTTAAAGATACAACTTTGTGCCAATTATTATATAATTAAAAGCGTCATTATATTATAATGAGTTATATTAACAATAAATAATATCAAAAGCTATTTAATAAAAAAGGACATAAAACTACAGTACGGCAAACGTGCTGACATAAGATTTTTCAATGATTCTATACAGAGTTTGGTAGTTATTTATGTATTTATAATTCTAGTGCAAATTTAAGATTTGTAGCAAGATTGTGTTATTTTATGAGAAATTTACCCTCAGTAATTCTTTATAATGAAGACTTCAAAATGAATTTTTGTGCAAAGCCCTATATACAAAATATTTTCATCGAATCCCCCTATGTAATTTGTAAATTTTTAATTACAAGCATCATATTTGAAACTGTAAATCCCAGGTTCAAATCCTGGTTCGGGCATGGATGTTCCTTTCTCTCTTAGTTTGCCTTTTCTTGTTCCTTTACTTCCCATTCTATAAGATGCCATCAACTTCGTCCCTTGTACCGCTGAATAGATATATCCTAAGTGCAGCCGGGCATTAAGGGAAAAACTTAAAAAAGACCAATATTTTTTATACCAGATCTGTCTTTCCTACGAGCTGGCTGCCGAATGGTCAGCGCTCGTGCCTTCAATTCAACAGTTTGTGGATTCGAATCCATCCTCAGGTATGGATTTGGAATCCACTTTAAACCATAGATCCCCGTCTAATTAGCCCTCGTGTGCAAAACCTGACCGTTGAGCAACAAACAAAACAAAACGTCTTTCATATGTGTAGATATTTGTTATGTTTTTCTTTTATTTTTAATACTATTTAATAAAAACTATTATAAGATTTGGAAAAATGCAAACAGATAATTTTAAAAGATAAAGTTATAATATGTAATAAATGTATGAAGTGTAAAAAATAATATATGTAAAACATATTTAATGATTTTTAGCGAAGCATTCAAATTGCGTCTTCAGTTTTCCACTCTGCCAGAGTTAAACAATAAAATTATTTATCTTTTATTTGACCATTTTGAATTTTGTTAAAGTTTTTGCTTATTATCTCATCATATTTGAAAACTTATTTTTCCAGATGCTATAGATGTGTTGGAAGCTTATTAATTTGCTTACTTTATATTTAAAAAAGAAATAAAATATCAAGGAATGTTCAAAAGGAATTTCCTGAGATTCTTAATTCAATAACTTTCTTTTTTCATTTTATAAATAATCAAAATAGTTTTCATTTTCATGTTTTGAAAAATTATAATTTCAAAATTTTGCATGGAGTAAATACATTTTTAAGCTGTACAACATTTTACTAAGACTCATTTTAAAACACACATTCCTGAAATTTAGATGTGTGTGGAGGGAATTAGGTACATCTTATTCTAATGATTTTTTCAAAGCAGTTATTTATCTCATTCGATAATTAGATAATCCTGAAAAACATGCAGTTTCATAATAAAATTTTTTGGAAAAAATAAAACAAATTTTCTATTTTAAGTTTTAAAGAACTTAATCAGAAAAAATCCTTGTTTTTGTTCTGTTAATATCGTGACAGCCATGCGGAAGTTTGAGGATAAATCGACACTTGGATGGCATTGCTCCCTGCCAAGCTCCAGTGGCCCCTCTTGGAATCCTCCGTGGCGACGCTTCTGCCCGTGACTCAGGGAAAGCATTTTGTAATGACCCTTCATTATGCCATCCATCAGATGGGAGAAAGTCAGGATTAGCGAGGAGTTAAGATTCATATCAGTTATCACCACACTTGAGACAATATTGGATTAATTCGGAAATCGCTTTCATGCTTCGTGGAACAACCTTAACAAGTCTCCTCTTTCAAATCTGTAAGCAGCGAGATGGGTAATTCGGTGCTTTTCATGGAAAAGAGCTTTTTATTGAATCCGTCGTAAATCTTGAAAAAAAAAATTTCTTTGTGCTGATCGGTGAAATGAATCATTATATTCATTTTCAGTTTAATTTCATCATTTCTGATTCCAAAATGTTTTTTTTAAAATAAATGTTTCCAAGATCATATCTTTTGATCAATTTCTATATTCCTGTCTTTAAGAAAATGTACATTAAGATGTATTATACTAAATATAAGTATATGCTGTCCAAAATAATTTTAAAGGTTTGACATAGAAAAACTTTATCAGTTAAGATATATTTTTTTTAAACAAATGTACAATTAAAAAAATTATTCCATTTATAATAAAAGTAGGAAAATTATGTATAAAATTAAAATAACAAATGTGTAAAATAAAACGATGTTTATAAATGCTTAAAAAATACACATACAGCATTAATATTAAATTATTCATTATTATTAAATTATATTCACTAGTATAATATTTTAAATTATAAAAAAATCATAAACACAATTTGGATTCAATTAATTTTATTTAGTCTGAGACATTCATTATTTTGACTTTTGTTATTTTCGAACTGGCAGTCAAATAGTTAGCATTTATGCTTTCAGTTCAACAGTTCATAAGCTCAATACCATCCTTGGGTTTGATTATATTGGAGTGTCTCCATTTTAAACTCTAAGTGCTGGTCTAATTAGCCTTCGAGTGCAAAAATTGACCGTTGAGTGAAAAACAAAAAACAAACACAATTACAATCTATAACAATAAATAGATCCCCTAAATTAAAAAAAATAGGAAGACATCAAATCCCCTGTATCCATCGGAGCAATGTAAAGTAATCCATGGAATATTTAATTATGCATCAGAAAAAAGCCATCAATATTTCAAAGATTACAGACCAGTTTACTATTTTCCGCATTATATTTATATGAATTTGGACAACTTGACAAGAAAAATGATAAATGCACTACCAAGTCGCGGCAGCAGAAAAGCATATTTATCGACTCAAAGTACGGTAAACTTTAGTTATAGTTTTTTGATGGATTTGATCATCACTTGAAATGCTATCCTTTCTCCTGAAAGGAATATCACAGAGCATTAAGAACTTTTTTCATATCGGGATGTAATTGATTCAATTATTCAGAGAAATACATTGTAATTGCCACCATCGTTATCAATCTTTGTTGTCCAATTTCTGGTTGCAATGTTCAATAGGAATGAAGTTCAGGTGAAAAAAAAAATTAAAAAAAATACACTATTGCAATTAATCATGCTTATTATAGAAATTTCTTAAATCTTTCATTTTTCCTATTGTAATTTTCAATGCAGAAGTTTTGTACTCTTGTGATGGTCCTGTAGATTTCAAGGGCTCTAGAGATGAATAGACTACATACTCTAGTTTGGTCATCTCTATGCTTATTTTACACATTTGCTGTCATTCATTTCCGTGGCCTTAAATTTGATGGCAAAGTTGCCGAGCTGGCAGCCGAATGGTTAGCGTTCTTGCCTTCGGTTCAACAGTTCGTGGGTTCGAATCCCACCTTGGGTTTTGATGTTTGTAGTGATTCGGAATTCACTTTAAACCGTAGGATTTGGTCTAATTAGCCCTCGTGTACAAAAAATGACCGTTGAACGACAGACAAACCTTGAGGGCAAAGTTAAGCTCTGTCCTACCAGTTGAAAATGCGGTGTTGACTAGGTTAGCTCCCAACACCTTCTTTTGTGTATGGGATTTACCAAGGATGATGTTCTTGTGAATCCTCTGATGTTTCTTGATTTTCTGAGAATTATGGGTGTGGTGCAGCGATTCTACACTCGATGGGATCAGAAACAACAGATATAGTTTTAGGCAATTACTAACAGGACATGTACATACATACATTTATACCTCTAAACCAGCTTGCTTGAAATACTTACATTATTAATTCATTATTGAAATTAAGATCTTTTAAACTGTTCCTAAAGAAACAAATTTCATGGCGCATTCGCAACAATTTGATTAAATTTTTTTGTTTATAATTTATAAAACTATGTATGTAACATGGTCAGTGTGTGTGTGCGTGCCGTGGTCTTCTGAGGTGTACTTTCTATTTGTCACACTTTATAATCCATCTAAAATTCTGGTCGAATTGAGTACTGGTTATAAAAGTATGTTTAAGTATAGAATAGGCAGGGAGGTAATTACATGGAAGTAAACTCAAAGTAACAGTTAAACGAAAAATTAAACCAAGAAATAATAATTAATTTAAAAATTCCTAACTTATTTTAATAACGTAAAATTAAGAAACTTATGATGTAAATCATTCTTGTGTTACTTTACTAACGACATCTAGGAATTGCCAGAAACTTAGTTTAAAGATGTTGCTTCAACAGAGAGAAAATTAAAAGAAAAACCCATTTTTAATAAGTATTCAATTTAGCAAATACAAAGAAATTATCAGCAGAAATTTAGATTAAAATTTTAGCATTCATGTTTTAATAAAAAAGCGTTGTTGTGAATAGTGCATTTGAACAGAATATATATATTTAAAAAATATTATTTTTTACAAATTAAAAATAAAAAAAAAAAAAAAAAAAAATTAAAAATATTATTTTTTAATTTAGCTTTGATTTATGTTTAAAGTTCTATTTAATGATTTTGTAATAGGCTCAGGGGATATTTATGTGTTTCTAATTCTATATAATGTGGTTCCGTGATCAATAATTACATAAATTTTGATGAACAATTATGTAAAAAATTACTCATATTAATCTTTCCACAAAACACTGCGCACCTGCTGTTTTGATAATAAATTTTAAAGTCTTATTATCATTTTTAATGATAATACAGAAATTGCACAATTCCTGATAGATTGACATTTTGATTTGATAAATATCCTTTACTATTACATGATTGTTTCTGTCTGTAGAAAATTACGTAAAAGCTTCTTAACTAATTATAAACGTGATAAACTCCCTTGGTGACAACGTTTTAATTTGTTTTCCAACAACACAGAATAGGCCGACACATGACATTTCTGATTTAATCATTATTATGGAAACAAATAACGCGAAATTGGCCTTTACGCAATGAAGTAATGTATACATAACGACCACTTTCACTCTTTTCGCGAAGGTCAATTATGGCTATTTTTTTCCTCCTCAGTCAAGGTAAATCAACCTTCTCCAGATGATGGGTTTTTTTTTCTTCTACAGTCATCCGTTTCAACGCATGCCTTCTCCTCCCTGGCGGTCATTAGTCATTGGGTTTTGATATAGAGGAAATAATACTCATAGGGTACATGACAACAGTGCCTTTCACAAACAAAAAATATCGCGATGGTAATCATGTATTCATGAATGACTTTTCCCAGCTTCTTTTAAAATATTAAAGAATCCCATTAATTTTTATAGCATATAGACCATGCTTTATGGATTGGACTATACAACGTTACAACAAAAGAGTGAATATAGTCCTAAAAGTATACATTTTCTGCTTGTTAAGGCATTTATAATAATCATACCCGCTTTGTGATGTACATGATAACGAGACAGCAGATATTTTGACTGAAGAGTGTGCTGAAAGGCTATTGGACATACTTGAGTCGCCGTTTCATTTGGAGCTATTCTCAAGAGCTGAATAATGTGTTAATGCTTCTTGGACCATCCCATCTTTACACCAATAGGGCGGGTTGTCACTCAAGCGTTGTTGGCAAGACCAGACAGCCATCACTAGGCTTATAAGTGGGCACTTGAGATCTATATTCTATTGTTATGATATAATGTTTTACCCACCCTGTTTGAATTGTGCTGACCATGAGACTCAGTAGCTTCACGTCACTTCCCGTTAAGATCAGCAAAGTGAAGCATCATTTGCCTCTGGCAGTGATTAGGAAGGTGGCTACTGCATACTCTCTCTCACTTGGTTGCTGGAGTTCTGTGGGCTATTGACGTGTTAACGCTAATATGTGACGTCCAAAGTCCTTCCACTGGTGTGGCGTGGATGTGGAGAGGAGGATGCTAGCTCAGGTGTGACTTCGTGACCTGAACGTGGTTCAAAATGACGAAGCACTTGGTGATGGGTGAGTAATCCAAACCCGTTAACCTAAAGGTACAGGTCCGGGGCTCACCTGCACCTCTATGTATATATGTATGACCATCAGATTACTCCTTACCATATTCTAGACTATCTGTGGCTTTCACGAATTGATCTTTTGACAATCCCAATTGTAGTGTTGCATTTTATTAGAGTGATCACTATCATAGACCTGATTTCTCGTTGAAAAACACTTGATATAGTAAAATATGTTGTTGTTGTTGCAATGCGAGAAAGAGAAAAGGATATCATTCTTCTAATTGTAAAATTCGTTAAAAGTTGAAAAAGCCTATTTCTAAGTAGAAAGTAAGCTATTTCTTGATATTTGAGATGACTCTTATAAACGTGAAAAAATTTTAAATAATTTGTCGATGCAACATTGAACTATATTTGTTTCCTTAACCATCTCAGCATATAAAATTTAACAAGCATTTGCCTTATCACAAGTCTTTTTTTTTTTTTAATTTGTTAATTCTTTGAAATTTTTTAACCTATAAATTGAAGCATTTTTGTGATTAAATGTTAAGATAATAGGCATTTCAAATACAACTGCAATTGCTTCAAAATTTATAATTTTAAGTTTCGATATGTTTTCAGTCAGAATTGAAATTTTTTGGCAATTAAGACGAAAAGTACTATAAGAATAAAGAGAGCACTTAAACGAAACGTTTAAGGCTTAATTTATATCATATGAAGCCAATTTCAAAATATGAAATTATAAAGTCATTGTTTTGTTAACAAAAATTGAGAAGTTTTTTTTAAAACCATACGTGACATTTCAATGATTCCTGGTTACAGTATCCCTGATGACAGTCCGGCCCCAATTTCATGGGTAAATCAGAAATCCTCATAGCAGTTACAAATGCTTTATTACTCTGGAACCAGCGGCTATCAAGCTGCTCCAGCGGACAATACATCAACGCCTCTCAGGTGCGACCTTATACGCTTACGTGAGCGTTATCCTCTTCCCCCGAAGAGAATAAAAGGTTGGCGGACGTCCTTGGCGTTGTCGATTCTGGCATTGAATGGACTCCAGGAATACCTGTGACGGAATGCTGGAGATGGGGGGGGGGGTCGAGTGGCGTGTTGACCTTTTCTTCTGCGTTTGATGCGCTGTTATTAATTGCCAGGGACCTGGACTCACCTCTGTAATCATCACTTTCCTCTGGCGGGATGGTCATACTTATATTTTGCTGAATTTCCCATCATTGCAACCAACTTTCTCAGTCCTTATGATTCGAGAGTTCTCTAGCAAGAATGAATCACGAAATTTGCTTGCAAGTTTAAATGCTGATCCTTGAACTTTAACAGTTTTTGCTTTCTTGCGCAAACATATTTTCTTTACATTCAAAATTTTTTATCTTTTATAAAAAATCCCATTACTTTATTTTTTCGCTTATGGGTGAGGACACTTTGTTATTTTAATCCCAAAAATTGGTTATATCCAGCTATTATAGGATTTAAGTATTTGGAGAGAAATTTGATTTATTCGAAAGTGAATAATTGATCACTTTTACCATTCATTTCCTTGCATTTTAATGTATGCAGAAAGTTGATTTAAGGCTTGATAATATTTATTATTTATAATCATTCACAGAGAAAAAGTATTTATAAATATAAACCAGTATTTTTTTTATGAAGGTAACTTTTCCACAAGTAATGAAACAAATACATTCAAACTTAATTTAAAATTTGGAAATATTGTTGAGCCTACGTAAAAATATTACTTAGAAATTGAAGTCAATGTTTTTATCCAATCTTTGTATATTAAAAACAAATCTTATTTTACAAAGATTGAATTTTAAATACTTTGACTTAAATTCTATTTATATAGCTTTTCTTAATGCTACAATACCTGAAAAATTTTGATTTACTACCTATTGATGCCAATGTCTTTAAGAAAAATTATTTCAACACAATTCTTATTTTTCCCCCATCAATGTCTGAATATTAAATTTTCGTAAATATTTATCTGTTATGTCTTGTGATAACTTGAAGTAAAAAGCATAATATTTGATAATAAACAAAATGCGTTATCTAAAATTTTTCATCAAAAATATTAATTTTATGATTTATTTTATTTAATAAAATTAACTTAAGCTCAGATCTAAACTTCACTTTCATAATTTAATAGTGTATGTATGTGCATAATCAATAAATATGCTGAAAACAAAATACTGTAAACTGTAGAAAGAGTTTACTAAAGTTTAATGCGACGCAGATAAAAAATTGCGTTGCTTATAAACAAGACCAATAAAGTGGAGAATTTCGGAAAATATATTCTGTATATTCAACATCATTTAATTTTTTCACATCCAAGGTTTTTCATGAGTTAAAAAATGTGCAGCAGAGACCACCTGGTGAGTGGGCCGCTTTTATAAACTGAATGGTCTACCTGAGTAAACTGAATTTTCAATTCGTCCCCTACCGAGAACGCAAATGTTTGTGGTTATTCGGAATTCTCTTCAACTTTCACCGTTGTTGGATTGGTTCTGCGCCTGGTACACCCAGGAATGCACCTTTAAAAAGAGTTTGTGCATTGTTAGCTCCAACCCTTTGACAGACGCAATTTCTATAGCTTCACTGAAGTAGCTAACTTATAAGTAATAATGAAAAATATTGCCGTAGTTATTGGAGGAATATGAAATGAAATTGTTACCTAAACCTAAAATATTTTTGGATAAACTTGTCAGTATACAAAACAATTCAAACATTATTTTCTATTCTGCAATGTGTCTTAGAACATAAAAAATATTCATCATTTACGTTTTTTTTTTTTCCTCAACTTTCTTGGCCATTTTAAATTCTGTTCTTTATTAGAACAGAATTTTGTACATGAAATAAACATTTCATGTACAAAATTCCCGATTAAAATTAAGAAAAAAAGAAAAAAGATTGAAATAAAGAAAAAAGAAGGTATGAAAATTTTTAGCTACATTAAAATTTTGATATTTTCTACTACGTTTATTGCTTTTAAGTAGTATCAAAAAATTTCATGAAAATTTTTTACTCAACAGAAATATAAATATTTCAATAAAAATTGGCTTTTGGAAACTTAATGCCCATCAAATTTTGAGAAAAGAAAAATTGTGTTTATGTCATAGTATTCTCATTAAAATTTTAAAATAATACGAAATGTTACTTTTTTCTTCATGCCAATGTGGGTTGTTTCAGAATTCCTTGTCTTGTTTGGCTCCTTGTAATAGGTCTCCTGGATGTAGGACTCCCTTCATCATCGAATTGTTCTTTTGGATCAAGATATGGTTTTAACCTTAGTACATGCATGACGTCTTGTGAATTTCGACGCCCTCTGTTTCGTTCCACACTTTCTACTGCATATGTCACGCCAGACAGTCGTCGTGTTACTCGATAAGGTCCGAAGTAACGTCTCAGCAGCTTTTCGAATGCTCCCACTTTTCGAACCGGGGTATAGACCAATACTAAATCCCCGATATTGTAGCCGACAAGTCTATGCCTCTCGTCATATCGACGTTTGTCTGCAACTTGCGCTTCGCGGATATGGAGTTTTGCTAGTTGTCTAGCTTCCCCAGCCTTGGTAATCAGATGATGCACATAACTTTCTTCAGAAGTTTCGGTATTAGATGGGAAAATTACGTCAAGAGGAGTCTGGATATCTCTGCCATGAACGAGAAAGAATGGGCTAAATCCCGTGGTGTCTTGTTTTGCTGAATTGTACGCAAAAGTCACAAAGAGTAGTATGGTATCCCAATTTATTTGCTCAACTTCTACGCACATAGACAGCATGTCCGCCAATGTTTTGTTGAATCTTTCTGTCACACACACAATCCATTGGTCTATGGATGGTAGGCGATCGTCAGAAGATGTGACGTCTGGCATAACTGGTTGACATTTTTAATAATATTGGCTAGAATGTTACATCCTCTATCACTTATCTCTTTGGGAGCTCCATGCTTCAGTACAATTTTCTTCAAATATAAATCTAGCGATTTCAGTGGCCTCAGCAGTTGGTATAGCTTTTGTGACTGTGAATCTATTCAAATAATCTGTGCAAACAATAATCCACCGGTTGCCATTTCGGGTTACTGGAAAGCATCCAAGTAAATCTATTCCAATTTTGGCAAAAGGTGTGTCAGGGTTTTATCGGTTGAAGCTGCCCCGGTGGAAGTTGTTGGGGTGATTTCCGTCTCTGGCATTCTCGACAGTGTGAAACATACCGAAGTAAGTTCACATACAGCCCTGGCCAAAAGTATTTTCATCCTTTCTGGTTATCTTGTTCAATCTTTTATAATCGACACAGAAACGCCATTCCCCATTTTTCTTTTTCACAAACACAACTGGAGATGACCAGTGGCTATTTGACGGCTGTATCACGTCTTCTCTTAGCATTCGCAGCACTTCTTCAGCAATCACGCGTCTTTCGATAGTTGATACACGGTCTTTGCGGATTGGTGCGTTACCACCTGTATCGATTTTATGCCTCACTGAACTACATCGAGATTTCCTAAAATTTCGCTTAAAATCAAAAATGTCACTAAATTCTTCTAGTAGGTTCAATAGCTTGTCTTCCTCAGCAATGGTTAGATCAGAATCTAGAATTTCTTTTAACTGTTCTCGAGTTACACTTTTTCTGGACTGGTGTCCGTTGGAAGTTTCTTGCACTTTGTTACTCAGAGAGCAGATAGCTTATTTGCTATTGTTGTGAAAAAGCCTATATTCATCAATTTCGGTATCAGTTGGGTTCGTCGGGAAAAGTTCGTTACCCACATTTTACAACAGCAATTCTCAATGCAGACAATTGAAGTTGGTACAGATAACTCTTTTTCGTACCCCAGAACTTTACTACCAACAATCATAGCTGCATTTGCTTCCTCCACTGTTGGATTCAAAGAAGATATTTGTCTTGTTGAGTTATCTTCAATTAAGTAATCCGATGCGGCATTTAAAGAACAATTTGATTCGTTTGAGACTGAGTAGCATGGAAGGATATTGGAAAGTTGTAGCTCTTGATTTCCCTAATCGATAACGGCATCGGTGGCATGGAAAAAGTCCCAGCCAAATATCATTTGATGACTGCACTGCGGAAAAACGAGAAATTCAAACAGCTTCACAGTCCCGTTCAAGTCTATTTTTAATACACAGCATCCAGAGGCGGCTACAGTTTTACCACAAGCAGTTTTCAATATAGGTCCGTTTTCAATAAACATAAGAGTATTTAATTGTCGCCATAATTCTTCGGATATGACAGAATAATTGGCACCAGAATCAACGAGGACTTTTATACACTGTCCATTCGCGGTGATATAGGTGGTGTGTTCTTTTAATTTGACTGTGGTGTACGTCGGAGGATTTTCTTCCACTGAGGGCTTACCTCCTGCACAGGTCGCCCGAGTTAGTTTTCCTCATTGAGTCGGCGTGGAGAAAAGACTGGAACGGCGTACTGGTGACTGCGACTCTCGGCTGTTGAGGGAACGTCGTGGGTAAGGTGAACTGCCCTTAAATCTGGAAGAAGTAGGCTAGACATAATCATCGTCGAAGCTACCAAAAGAGTCTGTACATATCTCGTCGAGGGTTGATATTCCTACTCGCTCGTTCATTTTCAAATATTCGGCGTCTTTCCCAACAATTTCTTAGCACATGCTCTGGTCTCCCGCAATGGTAGCAGAGGGGCACATTATTGTCAATCCTCCACAAGTCTGTTCTGCGTTGAGGATTGGGTCTGTTGGTGGTTTCATGCCTTGGCTGCGGCCTGGTTGGAACCGAACGTCGAGGAATGGTTTTATCTCTGCTTAAACCTGTAATTGGTGCTAAAACCTCCATGTCCTCTTCCTGCATCACAGAAGCAATGTCACGTGGTGGCCCAACTTCATTGCTTGTGTAGCACTGTATTTCAGGTATGATGTTTTGAAGCTCTTCTCTGACAATTGCACGAACTAATGAACTGAGATCAGTGGCATCTTTTTCTGCCGACACTGCGGAGACATTAGGTAGCCTCTGAAATCGTGGTCGAACGATACGTCTTCGCTGAAGGCTCTCTATATGACGGCATCGTTTTACAAGAGCGTCGATGGTCTCATATTCCTGAGATGACAAAATCTGGTAAAAGTCCTGTGCAGTACCCTTCATGAGATGAGCCACTTTCTCGTCTTCAGGCATAGAGGGTTTAACTTTTCGGCACAGGGAAAATACATCTTGAATGTAAGATTCAGATGTCTCGCACCAATTTGTTGTGCACGGGTGAGAAACACTCTTTCAGCTTGGCGTTTTATATCATCTGCATGGCAAAATGTGTTTTTTTCAGGGAATTCCGAAAGACAGTCAGTGAAGGTGTCTTCATTATTATCGAACCACTGACGAGCTGTTCCGGTGAGATAAAAGATGACATTTGTTAGACACATTTGGTCGTCCCAGCGATTATAATTCGCTATTCTATCTAAATCCTTTAGCCACCGGTTAGAGTCTTCTTGGTTGCCCCAGAGAATATACAGGGGCTTCTGGGTAGCTGGTAGGTCAAAATTGGAGCTTGGGGTGCATGTCCCGAGACTAAATGAACGAAAATAATGCAAACTGTCTTCCGTCTTAAGGAGAAGTTCAATTATTCGGACCTTAGCTGACTCAGCTATCAAAAAAAGTCAGCTATGGTCCGAATAACTGGAGTCAGTTATTCGGACCATAGCTGACTCCAGATGAGAGCTTCGGATCGTTTTTCCCTCCTTCAGCCATCATCCTTAATTGTCTTGCCGTATCTGGTAGGAGACCAAATTCAGGAGCGAGACCTTGAATGCGTCGGCTTTGGCGTAACCCTTCCGTTGTAGTACCCGGCGCCTCTACCAATCTGTCGCGTAGATGAAGTGAACGTAGTAAAGCCAATGGAAACGAAAGCGCTCAAGATTAAATCAAGATTATTATCATTATTATTTCTCAGTCAATCGCTACTTACATACTTTTGAAACCTTCCAGACTTGGAAGGTCCGCAGAAAATTGGGAACTGAAATTTACATGAATTTGCATAATTAAATTAATAAAGCAAACAGAAATAAATTTTTAGGCGACTTGCCTCGCTTGCTTTTGAACCCACAACCTCTGGCTTACGTGTTCGCTGCTTTACCGATTGAGCCACTAAGTCCTCGATCGAGAGGAATAATTTTCGCTACTAATATATATATATATATATATATATATATATATATATATATATATATATATATATATATATATTTCTATACATATATATATATATATATATATATATATATATATATATTAGAAACAAAAATTGTATGCGTTTAAAAGTGCAGAAAATAAATAGCACTAGCTCTTGATTTTCGTCACAATTTTGCACTCAATGATTTGAAATTTTTAAAAAAATGGAAATTGTGTTCTCGAGGATATTTAAATTCAAATTAAGAAACTTGCCTTTAAAGTTCTTGTCAATGAAAGTCGAAGAATAGCCGTCGGAAATGCAATTTCTCGGTGGAGTGGTTTTTAGCTTTCCTGATTGTCACATGTCATTGGGATTGATTTAGTTTTCCTTCAAACATACGCGTTTCCGTGTCACGGGTACTCGATTCATTCAGCTACGAAACAACTCCGATACATAAAGCTACACGTGACCTGGCAATGTGACCTAAAGGTGAAAAGACCGGCAGGGCATTTTGTGGTATGCATTTTGTGCATGTTGAGAGGTCGCTTGGGGTGCATGTCCCGAGACTAAATGAACGAAAATAATACAAACTGTCTTCCGTCTTAAGGAGAAGTTCAATTAAAAAGAAAATACTTTAAAATAAATATGAAGTAATCCAAGAATAGTTTTAAATTTAATCTTGAGAGCTCTGAAAAAATGTATGTAACAAAAAAGTTCCATTTTTAGGATTTTTTTTTTATTCGAAATGAGAATAACTTTACCTAATTGTAAAAAAAAAATATTTTCTATATAAATAAATACGAATGCGTTATAGTATTTGAAATGTGTATATTGTTAAATGTTTTTTATTTTCAAAGGAAAAATTTCTAAATATTTCATTCTTTTTCTAATTAAAATTTTCAATCAATCAACAATGGCACTATAACCCTGTGTGGATCCTGGCCTTCTCAATGAGCTTATTCCATCTTGGCCTGTACTCAGCAGCACTTTTCCAATTAGATGTTCCAATAGAGTTAAATTCCCTATCAAAACAATCAATCCATCTGATTTTGGGCCTACCTCTGTAACGCTTTCCCATTGGCCTTGCAAGAAGAATTTTTTTTAGGGGTGCATTCAGTTGGCATACGAATAACATGTCCAGCCCATCTCATCCTTTGTATTTTACTGTATTTGACAACATCAATGTCCTTAAAACTTTTGTATAATTCGTGGTTATACCTTCTACGCCATACCCCATCTGTCTCCACTCCACCATAGATGCTTCTCAAAATTTTCCTTTCAAAAATAGCCAAACGGCATTCATGATTCTGTGTCATGGCCCAAGTCTCTGAAGCATAAGTTAAAATGGGTCTAATAATAGCTTTATATAGTAAACTTTTTGTCCTGTGTTTGATATATTTGGAGGTATGATATTTTTTTAACCCATAAGATGCACGATTAATTAAAATTTTACTCTTTCTATTTTTATTGCACTTTACATCATTTTATAAAGGATATTATCAAATGAATAAAAATGCCTATAAATGGGTGTGATGTTTGGCATGAAGTTTTTTTCATTGATGCCATACAAATATTTCCTACAATAATTCTGATGTAGTAGCTACATATTAATCAATCTAAAGTGAGTTATGCGACTGATAGTCTTCATGGTATTGTATGTATGATTTTAAATTTCAAATGATCTATTGTTGTGGCACTGATTGTAATATCTGTGAGCTCACACAGTGTATATTTTGAGTTACTAAATAGAATTTCCAGGCCGCATGTAAAGGAAAATATCTCTAGAAAAAACGAGTATAGATAAAAGCTAATGAGAAAACTAACTATCGGATGTGTATTTAGCTTCAAAACTAAATACCGAAACTTAAAAGTATTATGGAACTCTCTCGGCATCTATGGGTTTGCATATCAACAATCACCAAAAATACGTAATTGATCAAATAAAATATCTACAGCTGAATCATCTTTCCGCAATCATTGATAATTAATATAAGACTGAAACGTTTCTGAGCTGGTAGTCGAATGGTAGTGTTCTTGACTTCGGTTCAATAGTTCATGGGTTTGAATCCCATATCGGGTATGGATGTTTGTTGTGGACGGAATACACTTTAAACTGTATGTCCCGCACTAATTAGCTCTCGTGTTCAAAAGATGACCGTTGAGAGAAAAGTCAGCATATTGTCCTGTCCAACACACAAAAGTCGGATACGATTCTTACTTCAAGTGCAGATGTTTTAAAGTTTATAGTGGTTCGAAGTCCATTTTAAACTAAAGGTTCCATTCAAATTAACCCTCGTAAGTAAAAAAGGAGCTATAAAACCAAACTACACTCTTTTAAAAAAAACGCCAAATGAATCATAAGACGTGGTGGAAAGAAGGATTCATCGAAGAAAATATAACTATCAAAAATGCGCCAATAAACCCTTCAGGCACATCATTGCTTGATACAAAACCTACACACATGATATTGCAAGCAAATTCTGAATACCTTTCAATTACTAAACACGAAGGCATCTATAGGGGGTTTTACCTTTTATTAAACATTTTATTGTGTTCCAGTTGATATCATGATTACTTCCCTTTATTATAATTCTCACTGGCTTAAAGTATCCATGACATCAGATAATATTTCGTCACACATCGTATTGAGATGGTGTCGTAAATCCAACTTGTCGATGAATTTACTGCCTGCCATCAAATCGCATTCTTTGAGCGGCCACAAACAAGGTGAAGATCACCACTGAAAGTCTGAGAATAGTGTCGAAGCTCCTTTTTTTAATAAGCAGTTTCTTATATGAAGACCAAAGCATTGGCTTGAGAAGTCGTTTTCCAATGATTCAAGCTATTAATAAGTTGACCATAGAACAGAAGAAAAAGCAAGATGGAAAAGATATGACGAAACATCCGCTTTATATTTAATTACATCGGCAAGAACGATTAAAATTTTTTAAGTTTTATTAATTAATAGAATTTTAAATTAATAATTGCAATATACTTTAAATTAATAATTCTGTTTTGAATACTAAGACTATTGCCAGGCGACTTTCCATTGCGAAAGTCGAAAACATTTATGGGGTGGTTTTGACTTTTTTTTTCTTTTTTTTAGCATTTTATAAGATGACCGTGTAATTGAATATTTGTAGGAATATTTTAGGAATATTGAACCTATAATTTAAGCAATGTTCATTTCAAGAAAGATGGTTTAACTTTAACAATGGGTTAACTTTTATTATTCTCATTCATATCAATCCATAACACATTGCTGCAAAGAATAACGATAAGCTGATAGTATAAATCTCTTTTGCCTATTCTATTCCCTAGATCTCTATATTTAGCCATTGTAATCTATTTTGAAGAAGAAATTTCATAGTTGATGACCACCTGATATACATTTTCGTATCGAATTTTTAACCGATGCCTTAACGAGTAAAGGCTTAAAATTTTATCACCTATATTAACATTATAGTTAAAATAATGCCATTTATACAAGATATTCTACTTAAATTTTTCTGTGCTAAAAATTCCTCTCTACCTTGTTCATGTATTTTGTGCATTTTTTCAAACATTTTCATATATTTTGAGGAATTTTCATTATTTTGGTGGTTGTCATTATAAATAACATTTAATATAGCAAGCTTTTCTTTTAAAAAGTGATCAAAAATTTTAATTTATAAAAATATTTTCTTTTTTTCTGTTTATCATTAACCAATATCCTAGAATTTAGAGTAACTTCCGAAGACCAACTGATTGCAGTTAAGTCCAAAGAGCAAAAATATCGTAATTGTTGCTTTGAGTGCTTTAGATATCAGGCAAGTTCCGTAATTATAGGTATGGCGTATGTTTAATATTTAATTATGTCGCTAGTTCCTAATTTTATAATGCCATTATTTAATTATGCCTTTTTCGCTGCTAAGTAACCTCAAGAAAAGTTTAATGCATGTAGAGAAATCCATGTTTTCTGAAATGCTCTAAGTTCAGTTATTTATAAATTATTTTGTTGCCAATCAAGTTGAGCGAAATTGAAGTTAGTTTTCTATCCAATTAACGACGATTATGTACATAAGATCTTCTATTATATGAAGTTGTTATGTTCTAATGATATAAGAAAATTGAATTAGAAAATTGATTTCATTAAAAAGTTAATTTGTTACTGTATAATGCCTAGTTTATTCCGTCGTAAAAAGACAAAATAAATATGAATATTAAAATAATATGAGGAGATAGCTTCTCTCTCCATTCAGTGATTTTGAGAAAGAATTTTATTTTTCTCAATCCTCAGTTTTTCTACTTGCTGAGGTTATATCTTCCAGATTATTTTTTAAGATTATAACTCATTTTAGTTTTCATAAATCATGAATTTTGTTTTAGTTTTATTAGTGAATTTTCACTTGTCTTACATTGGAATAAAAAAAAATTTTAATGTAAATAAAAACATTCAATGTATACTAAAAATCTATTTTTTTTTATTATAATTAAAATTTTATTGAGTTATTGAATTGACAAAATAGTGATAAACCAGTTTGCTTATAAAGCATTAAATATAATTTCGGTTTATAAATACATTAAATCTGGAACAAAAGTAACAACATTTTTATTTTCAAAAACGATTAATTACTTTTTGTTTAAGGATTGTTAAATTTAAAAATTAGAAAAAATAATAATAAATACGCTTTGGTAGTTTAGAAAATGTTTAAAATTTATTTTCAGACTTTCTGTTTATTTATCATTGTTGACTGATTCGGAGCTCCTTAACGAAATCCCCGTCTATCCAAAAATTTTCTTTCTTGCACCCAAAGTTTTGTGTGGATTATATTTTATTACTTTTGGATACTCATATTGATTATTTAATAAAATTTACTTTGTTGGACCTAATTTTTTAGACGATTCTTCTTCTTGATTTTTAACTAGAATTTTTATTTTGATTTGATTACTTTTATTTACATTTTTATTTGATAATTTCATGGGTTAATTATATTTTAATGTGTTTCTAATTATGGTCTAATTACATATAAAATTCCATATAGCACCTGAACTTTCCTGAACTTTCCATTTCTCTTCATACTTTAATACATCACTTTCTTGCCCATTAAAGCATAATGAATTAATGTTCATCAATAAGGAAATGGTCGATTATATTTCTTTCATTTTTTGAACATAAAAACATTTTCTCTGATTTAAGTAAGCATACAAAATTTTAACGCACGCTGCGAATTTATTCAGCAAACTTTTCTGATATATAAATTCAAGAATTATTTCTTTATAAAACGACCGTTTGGTTATAAACAAACCATACCTTGTTTCACGAAATATGCACTCATAAAATAAGATTCGTGAAAATCTCTAAAAGCAGATTTTTCTTACTGACTGCTGTAAAATATATGGATATGATTTTAATTGAAGTACATACTATTTCCATGAAGATATTTATCCAGAAATTTGTAAAATTAATCAAGAGAATAATCGACTAATCATTCAATTTTTCATCAAAGTAATTTATCTTTGAATGCTCTCAAAAAATCTAGTTTTTGATATTAAATTTCATAGACATTATTTGTCTTTAAAAATGCTCTAATTTAATTGTAGATTAAGTAATAATCATTCACTTTTAGACAATCCCCTTATTGTAAGATTTTAACTTCACAACATACCTTTTATGATCACAGAATTTAAAGAAAAATTATTTCATTTTAATATGTTCATTATATTTTCCATGTTCAAAAACATGATAGAAAATTCTTTCTAGTCTCAAACCTTAAGCATTAAAATTTTTTAATGCAAGAAAATCTTTTCTATTTCGTGTTTAAAGTTTTCATTTTGCGTATAAAATAATTTAAAATAAAATAAAATAAATTATTATAGAGGAAAAACATAATTTCCCATGAATCTTTTTTTACATTTTTATCTAAAATAATTTATTTTAAATAAAATAAATTATTTTAGATAAAAATGTAAAAAAAGATTCATGGGAAATTATGTTTTTCCTCTCATTATTTTTCTATCAAAATCCCATTCAAATTTTGATCTGAGCAGGTCTTATAAAAGCAAAACAACTATTTCATTGCAATACTCGATAGCCTGCTCGGATAATTGAAAAGAAAATGGTGAATGTCCTTTGGCGACCCAAGTCCTTTGATGGTCGAGGCCATTTGTTCTCTGATGGAAATGGTTGTTTACGTTTCCAGAAAACATTAATTTACTTTATCCTCTCTAAACCTAAACCGATTTGAACTATTCTTGATTTTCTTCAAAATTTTAATGGAAAACAATTGAAGCACAAAGGAAAGAAAAATCAGACTTTACAAGAATTTGAAAGCAGCTAAGTTTCCGCGGCCGCAGCATTCTCACGACCACCACTGCGGAAACCATTAATGGAAAGAGTGAGTGAACAAAATTCTCTTAAAAATAAAAACCAAATATTTTTTCCTGAAATCTTTCTAACCAAACATGCTATTAAATTATATCTTTCACAATTTTCTCTCGCCAAAATTTAAATATCTTTTATTCTGGCGTAACTTCAAGAAGCGTGTAAAAAAATACACATTTTCACACGCATAGTTTTTCGTCAAAATTTACTTCTGAATGGGTTTCATGTGAACTCGTGGCATTAACTTTCTCATTTATGTGCATCATAAAAACTTCTTATATTTGAGTTTCTTTTCGAGATATTTATTATCCATTATGATTTGTAAGGTCTCAAATCGATTATGAAGCATTAAAATTGAGTAATATAATGAGCAAATTATATATTTTTCAATTGAATGAAAAGTAAATGTACCTTTTAGTAAACGCAAAGACTGTCAACTGATGTGTAATTCATGTCGACAATTTACTTGTTGTTATTCTTTTTTTGCCATAATACAGTAGACACTTATTTTTACGAACCTCTATTTTACACTCTCAGTATTACAAATTAGTAGCTGATATTGGTCCCATAGATGTAATAAGTTAGATTTTTGAAAATTTTGTTCTCAAATAAAAAATTTCTCCAACGCATTTTTATTTCATTTTTTTGTTTCTTTGTTTTTTTATCATCTAACTTTTCTTTTAAATTCTTTTCATTTTTTATGTTTGAGAAATATGGATCAACGTTTTTATTGAATCATAAAAATCATCTATAATCAGTCCTGATGTTGAAATGAAAGATTTTTTAAAGCAATTCATTTTCTCGCCTAATCTAACACCCGTATTACTGGTCAAGTATTATTTATTGCTACAAGTGCAAATATCGTAGGTAAGAAGTGATTATAATTTCGAATTGATTCTGTTATTGATGTTCTACGTACTTGTCGATATATATTTGGAACAATGTTGCAGAAAAAGCAACATCTACATTATTTTGGCTTGCGGGCTTTATTAAGGCAAGTACTGTAGCTGAAGAGAGCCAATGACATTTATCTGATGACTTCAGTGAAGATAAATTACTCCGATCCATGAATTTTGACCCACAAAAAAACCCACTGATGTCTAAGTTTTTGTTTCAAGACGATAAATGTAGACTCAGATGCAATTTGTATTTAAAAGCTATCTTATGGTTAAATGATTGTAGGCGTAATGAATAAAAGTGAAAAACATTTAGATACTAAACTAAAAGAAAATGGCGTAATGAAAATCTATTTTTAAAAAAATGTTCTTTTGAAACAAGAAATGGGATTATTTACCTGATTTTTATAATAAAATGAAAGTGAGAATCGTTTTTAATGTGAGTTTTATTTCGTATATGTTTTCTATATAGTGTATATTAAGCAATGTTTCAATAATGTTTTTATAAATATGCTATCAAACCTAAATTCGCATCAAAGCTAAGTCGGAGTTTGAGCCTGTTAATTTTGAGAAAAAGATACTACTTTTTTATTAATATAATAAGAGACTAGTGAAATGATTGTTTGGAAATTTGGTTTTTCTTAAATTTGAATGCATATTGTTCACTGCTGCGGAAACTCTTTCGAAAAATGCTAAACTGATGTTGCAGCGAAGGATCATCAATGATTACATTAGTTTACTCTCTCTCTCTCTCGGCTTTTTCCCGCACCTTGTATAATAAATATGTAATCGCATGTACTACATTTTGCAAGAAAATAATTCAGTTTTAGGATTTTTACTGAAACATTTATTCTTTTTGAAATTTAAATGAGATTTAAGGAAATCTGAGAAATCTTCATATTTTCAATTAATGTTTTTTTCGATGGCAATGCAGTTAATGATACGAATAGTTTTTCAATTTAGGTTGAATTAAGACCATCAATATTTTTTTATTAGTAGAAAGAGCAGGAATTTGCTTCGTTTTAGATTAAACGTTAATTACATTATTTTAAGATATTATTTTCTCGTTACTACAATAAGATTTTATTTTGAATTCTGAGTTCTCATCCATAAAGACGCTATTATTGCCCTGTTATATTGTTTGGTGACTGTTATATTGTTTGATCAAGGAAAGTATGAGGAAAAAATATTTTGTTTTTAATGAAATAAAAATGTTAAGGAAATTTTATAAAAATGACGCATTTACGACGGAGGAAAAATGTATTATTTTCTCGGGATACCAAGCAGAATAATTGATGTGCGTATTGTCAAAGAAAGCAAATGCCTATTAAATTTGATGTCTAAGTTAAAATTGTGTAATGCAAAATATAACTTTTAAATTTCAAAATTTGAAAGATTTTGAAATTTAAAGATTTAATTTAATAAGATTTCGTTCATTATTTATTATAGTATAGCCATATTGCTACTTTTGAATATTTATGCATTTATGAATTTAATGTATATAGAGGGGACAGTTCAAGTCATTTATAATTTATTTTCATATGATTGTAAGTTTTTAAATATCAAGTTTTATTAACAAATTATACATACATAGCGTTGCAAGCGAACTCTGGACTGTACCTTTAGGTTAACGGGTTCGAAATATAGGCCCTTTACTATGTGTTTCGTAATTTTGCTCAACGGTTAATTGACAAAGTCATACCTGAGATGGCATCCTCCTCTCCACATCCTCACCACACCAGTGGAAGGACTTTGGACGTCACATATTAACGTGGACGCGTCCCCAACCCACCTGAGGGGAGTGTACGTGATTAACAAATTATAAGAGAACAATGAGCATGAAAAATGTAATTGATGTATATCTTGATAAAATTTTCCTTCGCGTGTAAAACTGACCGTAGGACAACAACCAAGAATCCTATTAATTGATTGATAAAGTTGCCTTCAAATGTTTTATTTACTTCAAATACTATTTTAAAAAAAATTACATTTTTCTTTACTTTTAATATAATGGAAACAAATATTTTCTTCCTTGAACTTCATACGCTTGCCTGAGCAAGAACAAAAGTAAACTCGAAATTTCTGGTAATAGGGCACGGTGAATCCATCCTCTGCCTGACTTAATTTTAGCATCTAAAAATGTGACCCACAGCACTCACTGACCTCGAAATGCCCCTTATGAGCCAATTTTCTGTTGCAAATAATTTACTGCTGTTATGAATCTCCAGATCTTACCCGAAAACCGAGATTGCGCTTTTCTGTCTGACAATCAAAGAAACTTGCAGACCTCAGTTCACATTCTGATTGATTGGCAGCTGTTTTTATGGAAAGGTGAGGCTTCTGATGCTCATTAGCTCACAACCGAGCATTTCCTGTTTTCCAAGGAGCCCTTTCGTGTTGTGTCTGCATATCTCATATAAGTGAATTGCTAACGTGGAGTACAGCTCTCTTCGACGAAGTTCCATTGGAACGGGTGGTTTTGAAACCACTAAGTTCTGTTCGAATTTTTCTGCTGTTTGCAACATGCTTACGAATTTCTAGGCACGGTAGTCACTTGTAGAAATGTCTTCCTCATCAGCATCTTTTCACATGGCTCACTGTTGTTGGTAATGACCGACTTTGAAAGAGACTCCGGTAAGTGATTAGTGGCAGAGAGGGTCAGCCTGACCCCCTTTCACTTTGGTGATACTTGCGAAAGCTATCTTTTGTACCCAGGAAGGAAGTGGGACGCTTACTCTGAAGCAAAAATCATCCGCCAACTCTCGAGCTGCAGACGTCGAATTGGCGATTAAGAGTGGGTTATGTTGTTGTTTCTCTCTTCCCCGACTATCGTGCAAATCATGTGACAATGTTCGACTTCTACCAATCTTTACAAGTGAGTTTTTTTTTATTTATTCTCCCGTAAAAATGTTTGTCGAAAATTTCATAATTGGATATTTTACAATATTTACAGTTGCATGCTCTTATCATTCAGCCGATTTGGATTTAAATTTAATACAAAATAGAAATACGATAGTGTTGATTGGCGATTCCAAATGTGTGCAAGAAATATTAATGTTAATTGGTGATTCCAAATAAGTGCAAAGAAAAAAGTTTTAAAGGTATTTGAGTGATTTACACTGATCGCAAATACTTTCTAAAATTATCATGAGATGTAAAGAAAATTCCGTTCGTTTCATTTACACGTATTTAATAATCAAATTAAATAGTTAAATATCATACTTAAGTTCTTAATTTATAGCAATCGAAACTTTTTCTTCTATTTCTGCTGCATACCAATCCCTTCAGAATAAATTGAATTTTTGTTTTGCGAGTTTTACTAAAATGATCAAATTTTTCAATAACCTAACAATTTTTATATTTATTGTTTTTAAACATATATTCAAGTTTAGAACTTTGTGCTATCTCTTAAAAATGAGAAAATTCAAAATTTATATATTTAAATGTGTGCAAAAAGTATTTTTCCTTTAATTCTTGGAAATTTTGCAGTTAAATCTCTTAATGGATAATTGCTTTTTGAACGATACTCAGCATCATCTGTATTATAATTTTAAAAAGAAAATGATTTAATATAGTAAAAACTTTGTTACTTTTCCTTATTTATAGTCTTGTTTTGAATGAAACCTTATAAAAATATAATTAAATTAATGTAAAGTAAGAATTTGAATAAAATTAAGAATTTGATACATATTTACGTTTAAATTTGTTTTAAGTGTTAAAATTATATCTTGCCCTATTTGCTTTGACCATAGCTAATGTCGTTAAAATACCAAGCATTTTGATAATATTACGTAAACATAATTTAATATCTGTAACCTCAGTTAGAAATAAAAAATATTGCATAAAATTTCGAAACATTCGTAATTAATACTGCAGTTAATTCCATAAAGAAATTGTGTTTTCCAGATTATCTCGACCAAATTTGAAATGTGGAAAAAATATTTTAGCATCATTTATTGTATAAAATTAGTCAAGACAGTTATTCGGTTTGAAAGTACATACTTATATACAATATAGTATAATTCATTTTTTGTTTTGAGCTTACAATACAATGTATAAATACATAAACCAAAGAAAGTCGATGAAGGGTAATACTGGAAATATTCTTTCTACGTTTTTAAGATATTTTTGTTATATATTTACGAAATAGAAGCGAGAATACAAAGTGTTGAAATTTGGTATATAATCCAATAAAATTAAACAATTTGTAAATGTAGGAATTGATTTTTAATACTGCTACTTCATTTTGATGACTCATTGTTCTGATTTTCTTCTCAACAATTCGAAGTTTTGCTTCTTGCCACAGGCCTAGGTAATTTTAGCTGTTCATGATTTCTTAACCATTGTAAGTTTTAGATTAATCAACCCTCTTCTGTGCAAAAAATTATTCGTATATATATATATGTACACGTACAAGTGTGTATTCAGGGAAAGGGTCTGTGAAGTAAAATGCGTTGCACTAAATTACAACTTGTCTTTGAAGAGCCAGATCATGTTTATTACATTAAAAAAAGCCATCTCAATTGCATTTGAGCATGTTATACGAATGAGCCACAATCACAAACTAACAGAATTTTTTTTATCTTGACCGCCGACATTACAGCCGAATGGTTAGTACTCTAGTCTTCCATTCAATAGTTCAAATCCATAAGGTGGGGATGTTTCTGGTGGTTCAAAATCCACTTTAAATTTTAAACCCCACTGTAACTAGTCTTCATGTGTAAAAAAAAAAAAAAAAAAAAGGACCGTTGAGCGACAAATATTCTTATCTAGACCAAAAAATATTTTTTTTAAAAAATTGAAATTTTGATGGATATATACGGTGGTGAAAGATTTAGTTATTAAAACTGAGAACTAGGAAAAATTTTTTACCAGTTGAATTTGTTCCAAAATCTTTTATCATTTAAATATATTAAGTAACCCCTTTCACAGTTTAGTTAGGTTTTATTTTCTTATATTTAATAATTTTTAGTTCTTATACAAGTAAAATGCAATCTTTATATAACTATTTGATCCTGAATCTGACAATGTTAGTTTTATATATTAAAAAAACGCTTTTCAAATATTAAAACATTTCGCTTGACGTGCAATTTCAATGTGAATCAGTAATCATGCCACTTATCCTTTCCTTTGTTAAAATATCTTTTCCTTGTAATGAATTGCCTCATACTTCTGTGTGTGAATGGAACTTAAAACAGACACGTAACAGTGATCACCACGAAACCATGTAACGTTATGCTAATGGCGACACTAAGCTGTTCCATTATGTTCCTCGCTTTTCCACTTTTTCTAAAAGGATAGTCGATAAACCTTCCCCCTTGTCAAAATTTTCAGCCACAGGATGCTTTCCGTCTCCCCTGCCAACACAATCCTCGTTAAATGCGGTTGTTGTTCCTTATGGTGGAGAGCTGAGAAATTGTGCTATTGTTTTCACTTTCGAACGTTTAGTTGCAGCAGGTGTGGGGAGCGGCGGATTTTTATGAAGAGTTTGACCTACATGTAATGTATCACCTCGCACGCGTGGTCAGTTTTCTGGAATACGTAAATGCATGTTATCTGACTTTCATTTGTTCATCTATTCTACTAATATTGTTCCGATCTATGTTTTTTTGTTGAAACAGAAACGTCTTAAATACCTTACAATAATTTTCTTACGATTTCTTTAAAGCTTTTTAATTTAAAATAGTTTTTCATTCCTTTAATAAAAGTATAAATTATACGTCCGAATTCATCCAGTTTTCAAAGACTTGACGAGCTCTCTGAAAATTTTTATGGGATAAAGAATATGTGTGTTTTTATTCATTGAAAATAAGTGGAACACAAAATCCAACTAATTTTAATTTAATTATATTAAATCTTAAAAATTTTGCTTTATTCTTTTTTTTATAGATTAGACATTCTTCATGATGAGTTTTTGCAGTCGATTACGATTAATGGATTATTACGATAGAATAATCATAAGTAATTTTATTCTATGATTGTATAAAGAAACATTCAAATGTGTCTTAAAATATTAAAAATATCTATAAAATATTTTGTGTTCATAAAAAAAAAGTTTTTACCGAATTATAAAATGATTTGAGTATTCTATTGAATTTAGAAATATAAATTTAAAGTCCCTGAGATCATGAAAAATTTCCAAATTAAAAAAGTAAACTTAGAAAGCAATCAAAATGTTTTTATTAATGTCTAAGTGAAAAAGAATCAGTAGGCAAAATAAAATAAGTAGCTGTCATGTTTATCTTAAAGTGCAGAAGAAAAAATAATACTGGATATCAGTGGTACAACCCTCACAATTAAGGTAAATGATTGCAAAAAGAATAAGTTCTCAAAGAAAGAAGAAATACTTTTACCTGAAATACCTGCCTGTTAATTAAAAACATATTTCATTTCAGAATTCTGTTTTAGACATTATATAACTAATAGTTGAAACGCACACTAATTGCCAACTTCCAAAAAATAGATTTAATGTTTAGAAAAAAAATCCTTAAGCAATAATGTCCGGCTGCCCTTAGGGTATACTTACTATTCAGCGCTATAACGGGAAAAGGTAATGGCATCTTATACAGTGGGTGGGCTATCTTCGCCCCGAAAGTGAGGGGATAAAGGAAGGCAAACACAGAGAAAGGAACATCCACCCCTGAATCAGGATTTAAATACCTAACCTACTGCTCCGAAGTTGGGGACGCTTATCTCTCCGGCATCTGTTATCCTCATTTAACGATACAAAATTTCATAAGCTATTGGAATGTATACATTAACAGGTATCTCTCTTTTAAATTATCAATTAGTATCGAGGACAAAAAACATCATTGGTCACACTCAATGAATAATATTGACAGAAAATAATACCAGGAATACATCAATTGTTCAAAATGTAGTCTTAAAATCCTAGTTTTAATCAATGATTAATATGATTGCTTCAGCACAATTAACCCATCAAATTATTATTATTTAGCACTACATAATAAGTTTCTAATGAATGCCTGATTTTTAATATGGATTATTTAAAATCAGAAAATAAAGTTTTCTGTTAAAATTCAGAAAAGACTCGTCAAAATCAAATAACATTTTCCATCAATAATTCAATTTATTTATCTAGAGAAACCAAAATTAATATCTAAAGCATTATAAATTAAATAAATACATTTCTACAGCTCGGACTGTAATGCTAAAAACATACTTTTTTTAAACTTTTTTCATAATACTTTACAAGTTTTGTCTCTAAATGTTTTTATGCAATAAATTCATCCCTTCTCATGAATTTCTCTTTAAAGCAGTATCTAGTCGAAGTAGCCCTTATGAGCAAAAGTGGTAATAGATGTTTATATGAATAAAACAAATGCATTTATCAGTTTAAGAAAACCAAATCATTTCTTAATTGAATGAATTAAATTGGTTTACCTTCGTACAGTAAAATTTTTAGATATTTCTGTTCTCTATAGATTATAAATTTATGAAAGCAAAGTCAAGAATAAGAACTATTGAATTAACAAATTTATTTTAATAAAGATTCAATTTATACGAAAAGATGCGCAGTATTAATTCAATATTATAAATTATACAATGTTTATTATGATTAATGAAATTAATAAAAATTTCTAAATAGTCCAATGTTTGCTTATAAAACATTTTAAATTGAGTATAATTTTTTAGTATTTAATTTCAAATATTCTCAGATTTTTTATAATATACCACAAAAGCTTTTGACTAAATCAAAAGGTGTATTGTGTATAATTTCATTCATTCCAGAGAATTCCTTTTTCATTTTTATTCTATGTTTGTGTTTCTATTTTTTTCATATTCTCGCACAAGGCTCCTGTATTCAACTTGAAGAACAGAATATATACTTTTAGGACGTCATGGAACAAATATCCATTGCCTTCGTGTCTTTTTCCTATATCTAATTGTTGATTGGAGGTTTATATGGACTTGCTTGGTTAAAATTGAAATAAAGCTTCAATATTTTTCACTGTTTCCTATCCAAGTCTATAACACTTATTGAAATCAGTATTCTCAATCATTACATTAACTCTAAACTTTATAACTTTATGTATTTAAAAAATGCAGAATCAACTTCAAATAATTCTTTTGTTTTTGATTTCCCTTTTCCTTGAATGTAATTTGCTTACAAATTTTTTTAAAGTACTTAGTTTGAGAATATGCGCGTGTATCCATGTTTTATTTGAATGTGAAAATATAATAAATTTTGAAAAATAAGTGTGTAAATAAACTGGGCTGCTATTTATTTACTGCACGGTTTTCGAAAAACTGGAAAAATCAAATAATACATTCAGAAAAATAAATACAATTTGTTATATAGCAATGTTTATTATTACTGTTAATTTCAGTGCATAAAAGGTAAATACTGCTTGTAGAGTGCTGAGATAAAATGAATCAATGTCTGGTTAATCTGCAGGATTACAATTTCTTATTCTGTGGTCAATAATATAAATAAAAATTTGCTGCAAACTTTAATTCAGAACCATCTGTTTTTATTTTTGAGACCTTTTCTAAAATACAAGAGAATATTTTTTTTAAGCTGTATATATCAACAAGTAAATGTAAATAAATCCGAAACTAAAAAATTTAAAATACCCTAATTATACAGAAGAATTAAAAATACCAGAACATTTTTAACAGTTTAACTGCTTTCGACATTTTTAATTGCTAAGGTTTGATATTTAATAAAAAAAGTTGCAATGCTAAAAATTAGCTGATTTTTTTTACCTGTATAGATTCGTGTTAAATTATTTTACTTAATGTAAGCAGTATCTTTCCTTCTCATAATGTCTGATGTAAATAAAATTTAAAATATTAAAACAGCAGTATACGAAAGTTTTCAATAGTTCATAAATTCTAGTATTTCATTTCTACTTAAAACTATACGAAATGCTTATGCGGAATATGTAAATCACTTGTTTCACTGTCAAGTCGATACAATTAACTTATTGGCAAGAAATATTTTACAAAACCAGATTTTTCTTAAGTTTTGAATTATATAAACCTATATAATTTAGGAATTATCCATAGAATGATTTTTTTAATTATTGTCATTCTCTCACTTCTAGAATATTTTTTTTATTATTGTTGTTATGTCTTTTATTATTGTCATGTGATATGGCTATATGTCCTGCACATTTTCAGGATAAACAGTTAGAAATCCAGATTTTGTTTCCTCTTTAAGGGAAAGTATTTTGTTCCATTGCAATTCTAATATTTACTACTTATGAACATATTTTAACCTCTTTTATGATTAACATATGTTCACAATGCTTACTTGCTTTTAGTAAGAACATTACTATGAATATTTATTAAGAACTTCTTTAGTTCTGCGGTAAGATATTTGACTTTCAATTGGGGGAAAAAAGTACTCGAAATTAAAATACAAATATTGACTAAAAGGGAAATTTGTATGGTTAAGAACAAAAATAAACTGTTTTATTCATTATCCTAGAAGTTAAAAATATTTGCTGATAATAATTTTTGCTAAAATACTTTATTGAAAAGTAATAGCGTTGACAAATTTGTGAATTGCTTGAAAAAGAAATTGCTCTGAGAAAAACTTAATTTTCAAAAATTAATGGATACAACATTTCATATGTAATAATAAAAACTAAATATTTTTTATGCTTTTTAAATTTATTAATTTCACCCACTCGTTCAGTAAAAGGAACTCCTTGTAACCAAATTTTCCAGTAGAGACAGAATGGCGAACTAGACCTGAACGCCTACTTCACAGCGCGGGCAGTCTATGAAATGGACTGTGAAACTGGAAAAGACCTTCCTTTATTGGGGGAAAAAACGAATTAAACATCTCGAAAGTAAAGCAAAACACAAACAAGTTTCAAACAACAAGGACCATTGAACATCGATGGCTAAACACAGGAGTAACGAAACGAACCATATCATCTGTGATGAATCCAGTGCTTCATCGCCTTAAAATTTTATCTCAAAATATCAAGTGCATTTAAAAACGTTAATTTCGTTATCATTTTTTTTTTTTTTTTTTTTTTTTTTTAGTGCGGGACGATTTTAAATTGTTTTTAGTTTTGGAAACACACATTTTCTTATTTTGGAAATAGACGTATTCGAAATTTTAGACATTTTGGAAAAGTATTTTAAAAAATCTTAAATAACTCATTTATACCCTATTTTAAAACATGAAACTGCTTATCGTGAATTCTTAACTGCCTAACTCATTCGCTGATGATTTCACTGAATGTCAAATCATTTCGCTACAATCGTTTCCTGAATGATAATCATTTGTTTCAATGGGAATTTTACTCGGCATTTTTAAGTATCTTTTACAAAATGATTTTACATTTTTTTTTTCAAAAGAAATGTGTCGGCTAGAATATTCTTACAGAATTTTATATTTTAAGGCATTTCCACTAACATATTGCATATTAGAAAATTGGAAGCAATTTCGATCGTGATTCAAAAAATGCAAGACGTCTGAAAGCCGATTATTCCATGAGTATATACTTTAATATCCTTAGAAACAAAAGTCAGTTGTACTACTGTATAGTTTTAATGAGTTTCAATTAAATAAAATAACTTGTTACAAAAAGTTAATTATCTTGCCCTTTGGCCATATAATTTTACACAAAATTTCAGGACACCACTTTTTGAGCTTCAACCATGATCAACTGGTAGCGATTCTCGAAATCATTTCGTACGAAATTCAACTTCTGTTTCTTGATGGCCGTATTTGCACTAACACAGTAATTACTCTAATTAGGTGAAACATTAATTCTTTGACTTTTATTCATATCAAACTTTGAGCATTTATATGGACTTTGTAACAATGCCACTGCTTTTCAAATTTAATATTTTGAAAACAAGAAAAGAATTCTTCTGTAAGGAATTGTTACTTTCCTTTCTTAAATGTTTTTCAGCTTCATGCTTGTACATTAACAATATCTCTAGTGATGGTGGATGATAGTAAAGATATATCATTGAAATTATAAAAAATATTATTCCGAATAATAATTACTAATTTTTAAACTCTGTATCGAAATAATGGTTTATTTTTTGTTTTCTAAATCAATATTTAAATACATGAGGAAAACAGAGTGAACTAATGTATAATAAAAAAATAGAGGTTTAAAATATATTGAAGCTTGTAAAAATACATATATATTCTTTGAACGAAGTAATTTAAAATATTCTTACTGATAATTATTTCTAGTTTTAAGTAAAGAATTGTTCAACTCTTCATTTAGATTCTCATCTATTTCATAAAAACTTGCATAAATTTTCGGTTAATGAGTCTTATTAAACTGTTTAGATACAACACTTCAATGAAAGCCGATAAAACAGCCTTTTTTACAGAGTTCCTGTTATCTATAAATATTGTAATATTATTTTTAATTCTATTTTCCATAATTTTTAACAAATTTTCTATGTAAACTAACCGCTCCAAAGAGAGTTTAATTTAATCTATTCTCATAAATATAAGTGTGTGTAGAGGTCGCACACAGTGAAATGAAATCAATTACGGAGGAATACATCAACTCACGGGAGGATTTTGAAGGTGTTCAGTAAACAATCTGCTCTAAAAGCTTTTTAGACAATTTCGTCTCCGCAATCGACTGGTTTGGCACTTTTATGCTCGCTAAAAACACAATATATTTATTAAATCTTTTTATGTCAGCATTATTTCTTGTTTAACTCTTGTAAATATTTAATAGTTTGATTAAAAGTAGTGTTTGAACTGTTTCTAAGATTTATTAAATTTTAATATCGAAACACACAACAATAAATATATTCACAAATACAAAAATATTTACATTCATACTTGTGAATATACTCATTGAAATGATAAATTAACTCTCATGAGCATAATATGGCAATAAAATGTGAAATGAAAACAAAAAGGCTACGTATAGATATGATGAAGGGTATTCCATTCATAACTTACATGTTGCAACAGAGAAAATCTAAAATGTTATAAATTACATTCTGTTGAACTTGTATGCAGAAAAAAGAAACGCAACTATCTCACGTGTTGTTCAACAGTGGCTGAGATGTATAAAATATTGGCTTATTTTGATATGCAGCCATATATAATGTAATTGATCAAGTTTCATGCATTAATTTTATTTTCCTTATGCAAAAACATTTCAAATTATGAATTTCGCTAAATTTGCTTGTTAACTTCAACAAAAAAAATTTGAATCCAATAAAAATTAAAAGGTTGATATGAAAACAAAAGCGCTTATAAATGGAAAACATTTCTTTTTTAATAAGAGTTCAACACAATGACTCGATGTCGTAATTACGTCACCCACGCGGCGGTCACGGTCAACAGCTGTCCAAAACTTCCGGTTGCCCTCTCCGTTTCGAAAATGAAGTCGTGGGCGTCGAGTAAAGAGGATCTAAAAGCCTCTCTCCCCAATCGCACTTTTCTCTAAGTGCGGAGGAAAGTGTGTCTCGATATCTCCCCGGACAGCTTAAGAGGCCGTACAATTGGTTGAGAAGAAGATGAGCACACTGAGGAAATTAGCGCAGTGCAGATGCAAGGGCGCTGTTTACGCTTGGGCGCTGCAGCATTATGAGACTGCGTTCAATCCGATGAGTCAACGCTTCTGAGGAAAGAAGGATGACATTCGGAGTGCATACATTGTATAAGATTTTTTCCTTTCTGTTATTTCAGGAATTAAATGCCCAGGTTATTACTGAAAGGAAGATATATTTTTCTTTTGTTTGCGTACTTTCAAAACTTCTAAAGTTTCAAAATAAACAATTGCTAATTCTCAAACTTTTGACAAAAGTAGGACTACTTTTCAGAACCTGTACACAACTTTTTCAAATGAAATCGAAAACAAAATATTTTCTTTTGCTATTATTATTAAAAAATATGAAGAGTTGAAATTTCTAATTTTAAAAAAGCTCCATTTAAATTACAAACAGAAAATATTCCCAACCATATGAAATTTATAAAAATTATGTACGTGTAAAATAAACATTTAAAAAACTATTCTAAATCTAAAAAAAATAGTTTTAAAAATCTTCTGTATATCATGAAAATTACTTTTGAATTTAAATCCTAATAATAAATAAATTTTTGTAAAACTTCATTCATTCCTGGTAGCAGAACTAGAAACGGAATGATCAGTGCTCTAGCCATTATTTCAGTAGTTCGCAGGTTCGACTCCTTTCTAAGGGATGGCGCAGCATGTCCATTTTTGAATTTTGCGCCATAAAACCCAACCAACCAACCTTTCTAAGGGATTAGACGCTTGTATTAGTTCAAAGTGTTCTTAAAATCGTAGATCTCGGTTAGTGAATTCATGTGTGCAAATAGTAACCGCAGAGTAATATGCAAAAAATTATATTTGACGTATTTAAATAGACGGACTAAAAATAAAAAATGCATCGTACATTCAAGAATTCGGAAATAAAATACAAAGCTTGAAATTCATTATTTAACTCACATTTTTTGCAGAAAATTTATATATATATATATAAGCAGTGAAAAATGTAACATTTTTTCATAATTACAAATAATGCATCACGCAAGTCCTATAAGTATCGTATAAATATTCCAAAAAACTATTACAAATAATTTTAGATTTTTAAATGATTCCTTATATTAAAATTGTAGTCGTGGCTATAAAAATGCTTATAACTTTCAAGAGAAAATTTCTTATTTTCAAAAATAAGGTTTTCAATAAAATTGTTATAAATGTTTTAGTAACAAGCTCTGTTTTTTTAATAGCAATGGTATTAACATCATTGACTTAATCAAAACTATTTTCTTCAAAAGTACTAATTTCAACCGTGCATGGGAATAAAAAATCTGTCTTAAATTTAATTACACCAATTCGGTTTTAGTTTATACTTGTAATGGAAATGGATAAATTAAAGGGAAGTAGATAAATTTAAAAACTAAATTACTCAGACAGAAAAGAATGAATTTGTCGTATGATTAAGTGTCTGCTTTAATTTTCTTCGATGCTTTAAGTATATGTATCTATTATTGAATAAATACACTTCAACTTCTTGAAAATATTACAGTACAAAGGAATGAAAGTTTGCTTTGTTGAAAGACATTTTGAACACGATTTGTTTCGAGAGGACAATGTTTTTGCAGGAAATAACATTTTCTTTCAGAAAAGCAGTTATGCCATTTTCTTGTTAATTCTTTTAACAAGAAGTTTTGTTTTTGTGATTAAAATATGAACACATTAAAAATGTTTAAATATATGCTATATGATGTACGTTATAGAGCATGTAAAAGTAACACTAAATTTACACACCATTCAAAGTTTCTGAACATAAACAGAAATCTAAATTTTAAGTCGTGATTAAAAATAGCCATTAAAGAATGAGAGTGTGCTAATATTGTACAATTTGCTTTTATTTTTTAAAAGTGAAAAAAAAATATTAATGTGTAATCATCAGGTACAAGTTCTCACTATGTGTTCGTGTTTACTTTTACTGAATAAAATTCTTTCTCATTATAAAGAACATTAAATATTAAAATTTTTAATTATGCTTATAAAGCTGTAATTATCAGCAATCATTAAAATTAAATAACATATTTTAGAGGAATGTGGAGGTTATTTTGATTTTTTTCATTCCATCTATTAAAAATAAATTTTTTTAACAGTGATATTTTTTATAAAACCATTAGTTAATAAATTAATTTCCTATAAAAGAATATGTAAAAATGTATGAATAATATTTTAATGACTTGGTAGTTTTAATAGTTTTTATATTTAACATTTTTCCTTAAATTTTAAAAATATACAAAATTTGTATATTTTTCAAATTATTTTCCTTGCTTTTTTATAAATTTTTTATTTTTTGATGTTTATTTTTTTGAATTTTGGTAAGCAACTTATCCTTAATGTATTTGAAATTTTATTAATTTATATATAATTATTAAATTATTCATTGGTAAAATAGTTGAGTAGAGCTAATAGAAGTTTTTTTTTACAATTGCTAAATCTAATAGGGTTTTCTTTCCATCGAAAACAATATAATCGAAATGAGAAATCAACTTAAAATTGTTGCGAAGATATTTTCATTTTCTATCCATGTAAATTAATGATGACTATTTTTATAACGAAAACAATGACTATGATTATTCTTTATGATTCTGGAGAGGAGCATTAAACAATGCGACAGTTTTTTAATTTCTAGTTTCTCCAAGATATAGATTTAAAAAGTAATTAAATTTCATGGACAATGTTATGACTGTCGGTTGAAGACCTGCTACAAAGTAAAGAAAATCTTGCTCGGATGATGAAAGGGTTGTGTGTCTCACGCTGCCATCGTCACAAAAGGATGTGTTTTAGCATTGAACAGCCTAACAATTCGATTCGCTCAGACACTTTCTTGACTTTCAAGAAAACAATTAAAACTACTTTTTCAAAAGTTTATTGGTGTGCTGCAACCTTGAGCTTTAAGTGTGTAATACGAAAAGTAAACATAATCAAGAGAAAAATGAATCTTGTGAAATCGCAGATGTTTTTGTGAATCGTAATATTGACTTTTTTTAAACAAATATAACTGTAATTTGGAAAAGCATTAGAAAAATTACCTATTTGATCATTACTTACATAAACACTTTATATTTTTGAATTGTAAATTTCTCACTTTTAAGCTTATGTATAAATCCCGAAAATAAACTTTATTTATATATAATTAACTAAATTAAATTCTCAAAGCTAAAAAAAAAAATAATAATTTAATTTAAACAGGCAACATGAAATTTAAAAGTTAAAATAACATAATTATTGAGTATGATATAATTCAAGAATTTTTTTTTAATAAAAGCGTAGGTACACTAAAATTGGAGTTCCCAGTAGAATTCGGCACCTTTTGGTTAGAAAGAAAATTTATCTTAGTTTAGCTTCTGTGTAGCGGCCATCTTTTAAGTCGCAGCTTGCCGTCAAAAAAATCGCTAAAATTCGAGGGGTACCACCCAGTCGTAAACTTCTAAATTGATGTTAGTAAAAAGTGGTTTCAATTTTTGTTTTCTGTGTGTTGAAGGGCAACTATTTTACCATTTATATACTGTCGTTATATATTATTCGCTATATACTGTCAATATTACGACTATAGTTTGTAACATTCAAAATCATAGAAACTTCATTAAAAATA
The DNA here is from genome assembly GCA_030067965.1 of Latrodectus elegans. Taxonomy (NCBI): domain Eukaryota; kingdom Metazoa; phylum Arthropoda; class Arachnida; order Araneae; family Theridiidae; genus Latrodectus; species Latrodectus elegans. The sequence continues at coordinate 8,040,997 of CM057810.1, forward strand.
GTTCATGTTTTAAGGAATTATACTGATCAAGTCGTAATGCTTAATGTCATACTGATATAAAATTGTTGTCCGACATGAGTATATTAAGAATGGTACATATAAACTCTTTCTTTCTAAAATATAGGCCATTTTGGAAGAATGATTAAAATCATTATATTGGAATATTATAAAGAATAAAATTTTGTCTCTATATTTTCCAAACAGCATCTTAATGATTTAATTTAACTTGACATTTCGGTTTGGCACATAAAGTTCGGCATTTAATTGAATTTGAAAGAAATAGAGGACGAAACATTTCACTTGTAAATTTCTAAGGGTGCAATGTTTCTCTTAACTAATATAAGCAGCTATTTTCTTTATTCAATAAGAAAAGAACGGGTCATTTTAGGGAATATTTAAATAAATTAAAACAATTTAACCAAATTTTCACTGTGCTAAAAATTCAATTTACAGTTTTCTCCGCATTATTCATGTAGAAATAGTAAAATTATGTTTCTCCTATTAATCTTCACAATATATGTAGGTGAATTAAAAATAGAGAATAATGTCAAATTTTTTCATTATAGTATATAAAAACACAATTGGGTTTTTTTTAATAAAAATCGGGAGATTGCTTTAAAGTTCGCAGTACTCATAACAAAAGTTTTAAAATATAAAACTTAAATTTAATAATGACTAAGTATCATGCTTTGTAGAGTAATAAATTCACTTAAAATTTTTTTTAAATATAATTTAAAATCTAAGATGTTCCTTCCCTAGTATAATAAGAACACAAATGTCTGTATCCTCAAATGCCTGTTCTACATGTTATAATCAAATTTTGTATTTCTAGTAGTTAAATAATTTTCATCAAAATTGTGAAAATTTATATTTTGATATTTTTAATCGTGTAAAGCTGTATGTTTTATTTGATAATTATGTTCCATTTATTTATTTAAATTTACTCATAATATTCTCAAGTTTTAAATTGTTTTTCAAGCTTGAACGATATAGTATAAAATAAAGAGATACATACAGAAAATAGAACTCCAATTATCCAAATCATTTGGAACCAGACACCATTTGGATAATCAAAAATTCTGTTAATTGGATTTCTTTTAAATAATCTAATTTCATTAATTATTTTAAGTTGAAAATGGGAGGAAAATGACATAATTTTAAAGAAAAGGAACTTTCAATCAATTAAAAGAAAAGGCAATTTATAAGCTAATGTTATACATTAATACAATATGTATGTATAGCACTATAACTGAAAGCCATTTCTTGCTGAATATCTCGGTCAGAGTGAGCTGTTTCACTGCCTTCATCCGTTTTCGAGCAGCCAAATTGCACATCCGCTTAACAGTGAGAATGTGCATGTGGTCACACTCGGATTTACGCTCCATCCACTTCAGAGCAATTTTAAAGCCGGCAAATGATTCACTAGCTGATGGTCCCGTATATTCTTCAACTTGGACATAAAGGAAATCTTCCTCCATCCACACTTCATCATCATTTGCAATTTGAAATCTAAGGACGGACTCATGATCTATTCTCCCATATCTTCAGAACCAACTTCTGAACACAAAGGAATTTTCAAAAGAATGTTTCTGAATTCCTCAAGTGATTTGTCATTCTCAAAATCCTCCTTTTCTCTTTCTCGAGCTTTTTCCATTTTTCTTATTTTCTTCAATATGTTTTTCAGAAACTCTGAAAGCGATTCGATAGTTAGAGTTCTTATTGTGCATTAAAATATGCGTTTTGTTTTTCCTTTTCTTGATTTATTTTACGTTAAAAATAAGTTTTGAAGTATTTCAAGCAGGAAATGAATATTAATGTCAACGAATTCAAATGTACGTAGAAATCCTTTTACACAATATAAGCATAATTTAAAATGAAATTTGGAAAATGCTAAACTTTTATTGTCTCCTGCATTAAAATAGTTGAAATAGATAGTTTCCATGTTACAAATAATTATTACACCTAAAAATTTGATAATTAAATATGAAATTCGGATTTGAATGATCTTTTTAATTAAAAAAGTAAGAAAATTGTGTCTTCAAAATGTTTACTAAAAATAAGCTCGCAAATAATTCTGAGCTAATTATCCTCGGCGATATCGCCGAGGATTATTTCGCTGCAAAAAATCTCCCTAAGCGACCAATGGCGAATTTTCCCGCCGAGAACGAAAGCGTGCCGCCATCGCAAGGGAATGTGGCCCCGGCCGCAGGGCAGACTGCTTCCAAGGCCAAGGCGAACAACGGATTGACCCGCGGACGATGACTCCTGAGATACCTTGCTCACAACTCTGATTCTAACTCTGGTGCACCCCCGACAACAAAGGGTTTATATTTTATTTTCTCCTTAACCCTCGTAGAAGGGGACAGTGTGTCCTCTAGACGTGAGTCATAATGGATGACTCACGGCGTGTTTGTGATCTCAAAGATTCTAAATGAAAGAAAGTCGTTCATAATTGAATATGAGATGCGTTAGAAACTGAGCAGGGAAATTTTCATGAGAATTCTAAACCTAACGTGAAATAAATCTTCTCTAATTTATTAATTAATTTATTTAAACCTTCTCTTATTAATTTATTTTGACCGTATCTAATATTTTTTTTAGGTATTTAAAATCAAAGAGACAGCTTTATAAAACCGTTTATTCGGCAAATGAATGGATTCTTCAGAAACAATTGATTCTTTTAAAGAAATATCTTATTGAGAAAAAACAAAGCAAAGTATTAAACGTCTTTTCGTGTTTCATACTTTCAAGTTTGTGCACAAATTTAGTTTTTAAAATATGATGTGAATGTAAGAAAATAACAATAGATTTAAGTAAGCGATTTTATGTGAATTATTCATTAGAAATTATTTTGGTTTTCATTTTAAAATATTTCAAAGGAAAAGAAACAAATAATTTATTAATAAATAATCAATATAAATTTACATTTTTCTGAATGTTTTTTTTAAAAATTGTGTTGGCAAACATTTTAAATAATTGTAAACTTTGTAAGAATTTTTATGGTAAATGCACATTTTGTAAGGTAGTTAGAAAGAAATATAAGAAAAAAGCTTTTTTAAAAATATATTTCTTAAAATTTAACAAAAAAAAATTTATTAATTGGAAGATGCAGTGATGGTTAAGGCAAGTCATTTGAAATTAACATTAAACTATTTCTTCTTCTCAGAAATGATTTTTGGCCATATTAGAAAAATATTTTAAATTAAATATCAGGAAAATATATTTTACTATAAACATGCTTACTGTAATTTGAGGAAAGTGAAAGGAGATAAGTGACAGAAATATAAATTTGAGCAAGACAGCTTTAAAAGCTCAGTACAGAAAACTGAGTTTTAATAACAATTTAAATAAAAATAAGTTTTAATTGCTTTATTTTCTGTCACTGGTATACATACATTTTAAAGAAATTAAAATTATATAGTTTTACTTACATATTGTCCCTTATTAAAAATGATAAAATCTTCGAATAACGAAATAAAAATTTTAATTGTCCATTTTTCCCATATTATGTTTTACTGCGTTTGAATTTTTATAAATCTAATTCTAAATAATGGATTTAAAATTTATTTTTAATACTAAAACATTGTTTTCTTAATACTAAAACTTATTCTTTTAAATTTTTCCTCATTAATTTAAAGTTAATAAATTCGATAGAATTGGTTTTTGGGGGTAATAATTAGTAATCCAAAGAATTATGTAATTCCTCTATTTTATTTAATGTTAAGAACTATTTTTTTGAAGGCGGATCCACTGCTGCCGTCGTTCGAATCTGTATAAATTGTATCACTCTTCTTTGTATTTACCTTCTCGAAGGAGCACATCTCGATTGCTACTGTAATTTTAAGTCTAATTTTATGTTTGTATGTGTTGTTTTATAATAAATATGAAAAAACGTATTTCTAGATTGAGTTTTGAACCAGGGCACCAGATAATAGATTGCAAAAATCCTGATCGAAAGCATTCTCATTATTGGTTATATGATTTGTTTCATTGAATGCTTAATTATTATAGTACTTTTCATTCTCTTCATAACTGCAAAACACAAGCTGGTGTGAAGTTGAAAAAAGTTTATGTACCTTTTTGTAAGATATTATTGTATGCTTGAATTGAAAGAGTTTTCAAAAGAAAGAAATTCAGTAGGAAAAAGCAATGAAATACAGCAAAGTTAATTCATATATTTTTAATGGCAATTGAAGACTGTAGATCGGGATAATAATTAAAATAAATTTTTCTTCACAATCAAAAATCTTCATAACTATATTAATATTAAAAATCTTCATAAAAACATTGATAAACATTTTAATTTCATGCAGTGTATTTATTATGTATACACTAAAATATTTTAAATTTGTGTGAAATGTGTTAGAGTTCATATTACTGTCTTGTAAAATAAATATTCAGTACAGTTTGCTTATAATTCTGTATATGAAAATAAATTGACTTCATTTATTACAACCAACGATTGAATAAATTAGCCAAAATTTGTTATTTTTAGATAATTCATGTGATTTTTTATTAAAATTTTCTCAATTTCTTATCCTTAAATACCTGTTAAATAATTAATTCATAACAATCTCTCTCTTAGTTATCTTAAAAATAAATTAAATATCATTGACAAAAGGCATATTTAAGTGATAAATAATGAAATGATAGTTTTCTTTGTAAAACAAGTTACCCTAAAATTTAAAGCATAATTTTAAAAAAAAATTGTGGAAAAAATTCTTCACACTTCTAAGAAAATATAAGTAGATTTGAAAAAAGAATAGAAAGCAAGTATAATTAGATTTTCTTTTTCAAAATTTATAAAATTTTTACAGTTGCAAGAAAACTTATTACAGTTTCTCAAGTTTTTGTTCCCACTTTAATTTTTTTTTTATCTTTTAATAAAAATGTGCTCTCTGAAATTCATAAGCAAGAGCTTTTTGAAAAAACTTTAATTCCATTATTGGAAACATAAATGTGTATTTTAAAATTAATTTTCAATAATAATATCGAAACATTTTATATTTATAATATAAATCCTCTATATATTACTGACCTACATATAAAAATTCAAAAGCTAGGAAGTAATTTATCTCGTATTTACTAATTACTGTGAAACATTATTTTCAAATGTATTTTCGACTTTATTTGAACTCATTATATTGCTAAAAGAGTGTAATAAGAAAAAAAAATTGTTAATCTGCTAAAATTAACTTTACTTGTAGGGTTCAATTTGATTTTTCTATATTTAACAGTTTCATATTGCTTCAGGTGATGATATCGTAATATTTTAATTATACATTTTCAAAGAAGAAAAAGCATTTTCATTCAAATTTTATTTTTCACGCCAATATTTCTGTGGTTAAATGGCAAACTTACTGCTCACAAGTGCAACAAATAATTCCGTGAAATTGTTTGCAACTTGAATGTATTCACGAGGAACAACAGTCCATCTTTCTATCAAGAGGGAGGAGTAAAACTGTAAACTTCTGGGAATCTTCTAAGTAGGTATGGAACTGGATGAGAACTTGTTGCATACCAATAAATGAAAGTTCGTGCTTTGGGATCATTAAGGATCTTCTTACCTTGAAGAGACGGAGAAAACAAATTTCCATTCTCTGTGTATAATTAAGTACCATAAAAGTTATTTTATGAATCAGAAAGATTTCCGGGATCGAAATAATTATTCTGATGTTGTATTTATGTGAAATTACTTCGTTTCATTTTTTAACTATTAATTGCTCTGTAAAGGAATAGTTTCTCTTAATGTTATGGTGCGACTATATTAATTTGTATGGATGCCATACAAAGAATTGCCAAGCGTATCTAATGCTATTGTAATATGTATTTTTGGATATTTACAGAGTACTTTTAGAATAGATGTCTCAAACACAAATTACGGTTCTGTTGGAAAAGTGGAGCAGTGCACCCCATGTGGCCAGCACAAAACACCTCTCCAAGCGAGAGAAATCAAGAACACTTTCGAATACAGAAAACATAACTTCATTTGTACACAACGCAAATGCTAAATCAGTTTCCCATTTTACACTGATTAGAACTGAACTTGGACCTTTCAGTTTGAAGATTATGGTCTCGGATGACAATGAGGTTCAATTGTTTGAGTTAAAATATGCAGATTCCCGTTTAAATTTAAAAACTGCAAATTTCCAACAACGTAAAACAGTACTTTCGTTTTTGTATATTTAAATAAACTCTAATCATATATAAGTAATTTTAAAGTCGAGAGTAATTTGAAGAAATGAAAAAAATAAACATTTCCCAATATCATGATGATGGTTTGAGGGCTGATTAAATGCACCCAGTAAATTTCCCGTGGATGCTTCAATTTAAATCTTTTATTCTGCACATAAAACTAATGAAAACTTTTTGAACATGTTAAATATCAATAACTGGTATTGAGTTAACGAAGTATTAAATTTAAATTTTAACTTTGGTTACCTAAAATTAGTATTTAAATTTAAAAAATTAAAAAAAAATTTAACTGTAAATCTTTTATTTAAATTTTTTTCGAAAACTCGTTAATAAGATTCATAATCAACTGACACACTTAATTTCCAATTATTTATTCTATTGTGATAATTATCGCAATACTAAGTTAATAGATAACAATAGTCTTTTAAAACCAATTAAAAAATGTTTCCTGATATTTTTTCAAAATTTCATTCAGGAATTTTCATGCGTTTTAACGCAGTAATAAATTTTATGCGACATCAGTTGTATTATTAATTCATGCTGTTTTCTTACAATAAAAGAATACTTTCATGAATTCAATTATTATTTAAAGACATTTTGTTTTGATGAATATTAAAAAGTCATCCGAATAAAGAAATTCTATTCAAAAATCTAATTGGTTTTTTCAGTGTGTTTAAAAATTATTCAATACCATTGCCATAATTTTCATAATTATTAATAAGTAGGAAATGAAAAATATGCGTACATTGATATTTTTAGCAAATAAAGATACTAAAACTTATAAGAAATGTGCATTTTTAATCTATTATTGTTCATTAATTGTCTCACGATATAAAATTTTGTGATTTTTTTTTTCACGATCAAGTTACAAAATTAATTTTAATTTAAAACTGTTCCTCAAACTTACCATATTATGGTGTAAAATTTAGTGGAGTGGGAAATAGAGCAAAAATTAATATATGTACATTGATTGTCTCTATAAATGTCACAATATATTTAAAACATGTTTAAAAAAAGTTATAGTAATACGAGGGTCACTCTGAAATTTTTGAGATACAACTAAGTTTTTAAAGTTATACTTACAAATTTTAGGTGTGTTCAAAGTAGTCTCTTCCAGCATCAATGCCCTTTTGTAGACGAATTTTGCACAGATTAAATGCCTCAAGCCATTCATTTCTTAGAATAGATGAAAAATGCATTTATAGCCACATCAATCTCTTCTTCTGGATGAAAACGACGTCCACGTAAGTTCTTTTTTAGATTAAAGAATAACCAAAAGTCGCACATAGCTAGATAAGGTGAATACGGCGGATGTTAGATCACTTTAATTTGTTTCTGTTTAAGAAACTCAACTGTTAATCCGGCTGTATGTGAAGATGCGTTGTCATTGTGAAGCATTAGTCCCCTAAAATTCAGTTCTTGTAGAATTTCTGGAAGACATTTAGTGGTATACCAGTTTGCTGTTACTATCTTCTGTCCTTTAAACGTGATGGCTTTGACCAATCCCGTACTTTTGAAGAAAACGGCATACATCACTTTTTGCAGTGCGCGTTGTTTTTTCACCATTGTCGGCGTGGGATCATCTGCAAAGACCCATACTTTACTTTCTTGATGTGTTGGAACGTCAAAAAACAGTATGTTCGTTTCATCACCTGTTACAATTTTAGAAATGATGCGGTGGCCACCATCACTTAGCAATTTAAGAGTTTCTTTATTGATTCTGACACACTCCTCTTTTTGGTGCTCAGTTAGTTTATGGGGAACCCAACGGCAAACTACTTTCTTCATATGTAATTCTTCATGAATTATTTTGTGTATGGCTGCGGATCCAATGTTAAGTTCCTTCTGTATCATTTGATAGGTACAGCGATTATCATCCATTAACATTTTTCGTATGGTAGACACATTATCTGGGATTACTGCCGACGGCGGCCTTCCTGTGTGTTCTTCATCCTGAAGAAAGTTGCGACCTCCTCTAAATTCTCTAAATCATCTGAATACAGTAGCAAGAACTGGAGATTCATCACCAAATGCTAATTGCAACCGTTGAACGCATTCTTCTTGATTTAATCCTGCTTTAAAATCTTAGAAAATCATAGCGCGAAAATGTTCTTGCGTCAACTCCATTATCTCTTCTGTTTAAAATTTATTCTACACTAAGCAAGTTGGAATAAGTCAATAAAAAATTGTCTTCTGTGTTAAAATACTTTGTATTTTAAAATTAAACCGTTATTTTTATTTTGTAAATTCTCGTCTGCGCGTATCTCAAAAATTTCAGAGTAACCCTCGTACAATGAGAGAAATGCTCTGTTTTTTCTAAATTCTTATAACATGAAATGATTTTAGTGGCTAAATTCAGCAAATAAATCTCGTCTTAAAATGTAAGCTAATTTTATAAAATTTTACTTAAAATTTATATATTTTTTAATTATAAGTTAAATTTAAATATTTTTTTAAAAATTCTTAATTTGGAATTTATTTAAAATTTTATTTCATGCATTTGTATTTGTGTTTTTAATTCTTAATAATGTAAAATAGAAAAACCTTCAAAGAATAGAAGCATCTAAGTAATTAGAAACATTTATTAAAGCACGTTCAGGTTTTGTTTGTTTAGTATTTCAAAATTTAACTCACTTTTGTATCAAAAATAACATGTATCTGAATAAAAAAAAAGGAAGATGATGAAAATTGTTTTCAATTGTTAAACTCAATAATTCGGCAATATTAGATAACAACATAGCTTTTTATTTAGAAGGAAAGAGAAAGTCATTGATACATAATATTCCTTTTCCCAATTACGAATGTAATGAATATCATTTAAATAAGTTGACAAAGTAATAAATATTAAAAAAAATGTTTTTCTTATTGAAAATGATATCTTAGATTTCTAAGTTCCATGTTTTTGTTAAAAAAAAAAATTGTCATTTGAAATTCACATGATTAAGAAATAGTTTAATAAATACTATATTTACAAAAGAGTTCGGTTTATAAAAAAACATTTCTCCCGCTCGGAAAGTAGCTTATTCAACCTAACACAGTTAAAATCAGAATTTACATTAGACTTTGCACATTATTTTAACACGAGCAAAACATGTTGAAGTTTATTAATAACTTTACCATCAGTTATAACCTCTATACGTTAATTTGCTGACTCGGTGGCATTATTGCCTGCACTTCAACATGTGAATACTAAAAGTTCTCGTAAATTTTTTATGTACATTAATAGTCTGTGTGTTTTAGACACTGCAAAATTTTATAGTTATTCTGTTGTATCAGATTTTTTATGCAAAATGTTCTTATTATTTGCAAAGAATACGATTTATTTTGTTGGGCCACGGGTCTTGATGGTCAGCCAAAGGCTGCAGCTAAGTCTGCATCTCTCCAACTTTCTGTCCACCTTCTGATGCGAGAAAAGGTGGGAAAATATTCATTATCTTTGGCAGGAATCGTGGAACAAGCAGGTCGGCAGCAAGCTGAAGAATAAAATAATTTCATATATCAAACACAAATTTAACACATAAACATCTGATTTTAAGTGATCTAAATCCTTGGTAGGAAGCATGTAATGAACCACATACAGTTTTTTCATATTTATATTTCGTGCTCTAATTTTAAGAATCATCGTTATCTTTTTTAAGGCTGGATTCTTTAATTATACAAGATTGGTGGACCATCTTCCTTATCGCAATTTTTTTGCGTTTTTAAAAACGATTGAATTTTTACATTTTTGTTAAATTAAATATAAGCAAAAAATACTTATTTTTATACAACTTATCTTCAGCACTTCTTGTTCTTGACCTTGTGTCACAAAATCCAACCTACCGTTAATTAACCACGTCGTCTTCAAAATGGTAGAACACTGTTTTGATACTTAGAATATAATTAACATTTTCAACTAAGAGCCACTTGCGCAATTCTTGAGCGCATCATAAATATACAAATAATGTGCTCAAATATGGACGAAGCATTTCAGTGACATCTTCCACCCATGGTTCAGAAATCAAGAAACATGGTTTGAAAATTAATTGTAGCAATTATAAATTACTTCAATTTTTTTCTTTCTGAATATACAATAAAACAGAAAAATAAAAATCTAAAAGAGCGTATTTCATAGTTGTTTGCTTGTTTTTATTACAAAATTGAGAACATAATCGATCTATGATTGGGAATGTGATAAATTGATTGTAGATGGATACCAGTGATGAAAATGGCAAAGTTTTAGGTTTATTTTTAAAATATTTTCCAACTATTTACTAGAAGCATTATAATTTAATTGTTTTTAATCAATAACCCCTAACACAAGAAATCGAAATGTTTATTTAGAAAAAATAAATTTTATTAAGATAACCACAAAAAATCTGTAGAAGGAAATTAATATTCATTTGATATTATTTGTGCAAAGTAAAAATTATATAGGTTTAAAACTAATTTCTTGCTAGTTTGAAAAAAACAGTGTTCTAACCAATTTTCTAGGAGAATATTATTTGATCATATCACATGCATTGTAGCTTTTATAACATCGAATTTCCCAAAGATGTATGAAAGAATTCACAAGAATATAAAATCACATACTTGTTGAGAAAGTAAAAAAGATATAAATCAAATTATTTTCATATTTTTAGTATGATAAATTACGTCTCATAAAATATCATCTTCATTCTTGTCCAAAGTATTTTATCTCATTGATTTAGAAATGTTAAGCTACTGTGATGTTGGTTATGCTAATTTCATTTACATACATCGTACAATTTAACTAAATGATAGGGAGTGTTCTTGCATAAATGAATGTAATTAGTCAGTTTTACTATCTTAATTTATTGCAAACAAAATTTTATCATCAAATGTAAGCTGCTTTTAAAATGGCCAAATTCTAAGGAGGAAAGAATTATTTGAAGGACAGTGGTTGGGGTGATACAACTCTATAATTGGTTTTCAAACTCGGTCGTTCTGACAATATTGCAAAGTACCGTTAGGATAAACAAGAGTGAATTTATACCTAAAATTCCTTGGCGCGAATATTTTCTTAAGATCACTAATCTGATATGAATCGTTATCAAAGAAGCATATATTCATATTCTATTACAGCATTATCTGATATCCACATACAAAACAATGATCGGCACGTCTCTGTAATGAATATGCATGGCAGTCACTTGCTGAAGAAATTTAACATTTAAATCCATTATACATGCAAAATGCTTCATTTAAATTGGAGATAGCTTAAAAAAATTTTAACAGAATTTTATTTGGCGACAAATCTTGATTAAATTGAATTTCTCTGGTTATACTTTCTCTATATTAGTTTTCTCAGTCTTGTCTATTTCAAAGGACTCATAATTATGTGATGTCTCCGAATAACTTTTCAAACGACTCATGGTGTTTTCAAGTTCTATTTCATGGAATCATTGTGCAAATTCATAACGATATTATATCCCATGTTATATTAAAGTTCTCGAGACTTTTTCAAACCATAAATTTTGTGCGTGTGTGTCATCAAACTGCTTCCATAGTTCTGCCATTTTATTTTCGCTCATTTGGAATTCAAATTCATTTTTCACATTTTCAAGATGCATAAGAGTATGAATTCGCTTAGAATGCCAGAAATAATTGCTTATTTAATTGTTGCCTTTCAGAAACAGTTGATTTGAAATGTTCGTGGTTTTTCGCCTCAAACATGGATTTTTGTAATTGCTTAAATGTCCACTATAGGTGCCAAAATGATGCTCGTATGTTGAAAGTGACGGTAGAGCTACGAGCAAACAAAATCAAAGAAGATTACGCAGTGGACAATACTTGAGAAAATAGAAAACTGTTTTCTTAGTGTAACTTTGGCTGCTGCAGAAATTTTTATTGGTGAAATATCTCGTTTGGATTTTCTGGATCAAATAAAAAAATCAAGGTTCTATGCATGGCAATTACACGGAACTATTTATTTTTCTGCTATTTATAAGAAAAAGTGACAGTTTTGGTCTCGATATCATATTAATCATGCCTCAAAATATCGAGGTATTTGAAATTAGAAAACTTTTGATGCGGATTATGTTTCTATAACTCATTTATTACTTATGATCATTCCTGTTATGTTAAAAGAACATGAATTTTCTGCTTTTCTAATATTTCTATAGCATAAAATTTTTACCCTTTTTATGCAAAAAATATTATAGGGAAGCAATGGACAAGAATAAATTAGAATAAATTAAAGTTTTTATTTTCATCAATGATTACAGTTCTTTATAATTGATAATTGCAAGAAACGTAACCTAAAATTTAAAGACAAACTTGTTTTTAGAGGACAAAGAAATTCGTATTTGTAATTTGAGAAAGCAAACTCTTTATTTTGTAAAAAAGATAAAAGTTGTTTAATGATTCAAGAATATTTCGGATCTTCATTCTCTTTTGTTCTGAGATGCTTTTCCTTGGTAAAAAATAAATAAATAAATAAACACACATTTATTTTTTTCTCCTTCATTTATGTTTAAAAAATGTTCAATTCTTGTGAATAGCTTTTGTTTTATTTTGGGAGAATTTATTCAAGTCCAACAACCCTGGAAGAAAATAACCAAAGAACGGATGGCCGATTACGAAGACAAAAGATGGCAATTAAAGGGGGAAGTGTTCACGAAAGCACGTGGAACCAAACGATTGTTAATGATGACTCTTAAAATGAGAGATTCAAAAAATATAATTATGTGTCATTGCCTTTAAGTATAACTCTTATACATAAAAAAAAAATTCTAAAGGTCGAAATACAGCTTTAGCATCACAATTTGTTACGTCATATGATACTCACGTGAATTCCAGACAGATTGTGTTTCTTTTATCATGCTCATTGAAATTTTGTTTTAAGTTGGCTGCAAGATGTAATGATTCTGTCCTAGCATCTTGCAGAGGAAGGGATCACGATATTTCGATTCCAGTTTTAATTTAGTTTTCCAAATATTGATTATTTTAAATTTATGAGAGAGAGAGAGAGACATACAGATATTTTATGAAAATGTATTTGCAAAGCATATATATTTATTTTTATATAGTAATTTTTTTAGATGATAGTAATTTTATTAGAATGATCTTTAAAAAATTCCAAATAAAATCGCGTCTTAATTTGATTCTTTTATAACATTAGGACCAGTTCTGTCTATTTTGACCCAAAGCTAGAATTTTATTTTTCGTCATATTCTTGATTGATTCGATAGTTCTGGTTGAATTCTAGACTATTCCAGAAGTGTTTCCTCCAACTATTGATTAGAGTTTCAAAATATATTTACAGCTACTTAATTTATATTTTGTTTCCTATATTTTTAACAAGACAAAATAGTTCTGTGATACAGTCTAATTACATATATAAATACGAAGGTACAACTCAAAGAAAAGCTATATTTATTTCCATTGGAAAATATTCAAAATTGTAAAGATTTATTTTAAGACACAATTTTATTTTCCTAGTAAATTTATTTCGTGTAATGTCAGTTGTATTTTTGCTTCTTCTGTTTACGTTAGTGTCCAGCTAGCAAAAATTTCGATTCTAATTCAATTATTAATAGGCAATATTTAAATGGTTAACATGTGAAAATAGTTTTTTGAAATAGAAAAAGATTAATGAAATGGAAAAAAAAATTGGAATAGAAAAAGAAAATTCGAAAATAATCCTTCAAATATCTGTATTTTCTCTCGTCTGTTTCTTCCTATCTTAGTTTTATTACCTTTGATGAAATATAATTTAATTATTTTTAGTCAATATTTTAAGCTTTAATAGTATTTCTGCATTTATTTTACTTTGAATTATCAATATATGTTTTATAATGTTATTTATTGTTAATTTTACCCAACAAAAATGAATAAATAAGTATTGTGAGTACTATAGTATAAGTTAGTATAAGAGATCCAAAATAAAAATATATTTGTACATTAAAATTCCTATGAACATGAAATTTTTGGTGGTTATAGTTCATTCAGGCAAAACTCCTTTGTATTTTCAAAGTACAAATATTAAAAATAAAAGGCCAAACTATTTAAATGTGACTGTACCAAACATAAATACCGTCTTGACTTGTATTTAGTTATCAGGAGTGCTTGCAAATGGATGGAAAACAAATACTTTCATAATGAATATCATATGTAGTAACATTCATAAGCATGAATAAAAATAATCATGTTATTTGCTTGCATATTTATGAGCATCATTTTAATATTAAAATTTTCATAACTTGAGTTTACCAAAAAATTATCTCAAGTAGTTCTTGTTTCCATAGTTTTTTCTCTTGTATATTGAAAATATAGTCTATGGTAAAAGGTAAAAGTATAACACACACACATTGAGTCATTCACATAGATAGATTTAACTCAGTTTGAGCATATGTATGAAATACAAGTTAAAACAGATAGGAAAAATTTAAGTTTTTAGTAAAGATAAATAATATCCCACAAAATTTTTGTTAAAATTACTTTAAAGTAAAATTCTAATAACTTCTTAAGAATTTAATAATGTATATTTCGAAAACATAAAAAGGAATTACGTGACTATTCTCTCTCTTCAAAAGAAAAAATTCAATTTAATTTATATAATATTAGAAGTGCGATACGAATTGTTTCATTCTCACAAATAATACAAATCTTTTAACATCATTAAAAATTTCCTCAATAAAATACTTGAGGATTGCAGAACTTCCCTGTACATCAGTTCTTTAGATCCTGCCAGTGATTCTTACTGCACCCAAATTGTCATAGGAGAGCCATATTTCATGCATCTAATAAATAATCTTGAAGTATTATTATTTAACTCCAAATATATACCTCCACATCTTAACGCAATATAAAACATAACTTCATTCTAAAATAATCTTCGAACATACTCCTAGTTATTTCAATTAAGAGAAGTTTTCAATTCTGAGTTATATATAAAGCAAAAGTACTTTTCTACTAGAAATTCCAATTTATATGAACATAAATCAAAATAAGAGTATTTATTTTTTGTTCGACTCTTATTACATTCACTTAAAATTATTTGAGACAAATTTCCTCTAGTTTTATATCGTGTAATTTATGAAACTTGTTAACTCGGATAATCTGGAAGAACTAAATTAAAAATACTGAGCTTTTATAAAGAAAAGACTAATTTGTGTCACCAATTAAAGTAAGCCATGTGAAACTGATATGATTTTGTATCTCGTCAAAAATTTTACCAGTCGTGCTAGTATTTACCAATAAATGTGAGACGCACTAAAATATTTACAAATGAATGTGATTGTAGCATTTAAAATGAATTATAAATTGCAGTTTAAACTTTTTTCGCGCATTATTAATGCATAAAAGCTAAAAAATTACTATTTTCTTTCGAATAAAATAATGCTTTAATTTTACGCAAAACTTACCTAAAAGAATATAAAAACAATTTTAAAAACGTGAATATTATGAAAAACTTGATATATTTCTAATTTTTTTTTTACATTTTATTATATATTATAAGGTAATAGAACTTTTTTTAAATTTATTATGTAATTTATTATAGGTACTTTTGTCTAATTTATTATATAATAGAACTCTCTCTTACTAAACATATAATACATAGAATTCTGCACAAATAGTAGGGCACCGATACTGTATAATAAATGACAGAAGTATAAGATTAAAATAATTCTTTATCTCAATTTACATTTTCAAAGCATTTTCTTATTTTTTTTATTCCGTAAAATATGGAAATAACAGCAATTAAATAGAATTCCATTGAAAACATTAATTAAAATAATAAGTTTAAATTATTTTTGAAATTGTGTGATTAGGTTAAAATACTGTGTTACAAAAATTAAAAATTTTTGGTATTAAACTCATTTTATTATATTACATTTAAATTCTTCAGATAAATTTATATTTTCCCTAATTTTTATAAACATTTTATAAACTTAAGCTTAATATTTTTCATGTTAAACACTATAAACTTAAAATTCAAAACTTAATATAAGGTTCCACGCACTCACGCACGCATTCTTATTTATGAATCTTTATAAGAAAGTAAAACTTACTATGACTATGAATTTTACCTAATCCTCATGTTTCATATATATTCATGTAATCTTGAAAACATTTACGAGTTTTTCAACCAATACGGAATAAGTATTTGTTGAAATTGTGTTACATATGAGCTGCATTCTTCTGGGTGAATACCTTTTCGAAAGTAATCCCGCTCGCGAAATATTTTGTATCTTTTAAAGTTAGTGTTATTTTAAAATGAGGAGTATCGATTTTTCAAAGTAAATTTTAAGGTATCTAAATTTTCTTTAATTCTTTTTTATATCATTTGATTTATTTTGTCTACTTAAAATTATCAAAAAGTTTAGGACAAATATTTTGAAAGAATGATAAATTAAAATATATTAAATGTTTTCTAATAAATGCAGTTTCAGGTATCAAAAATTTAAAATAAAAAAAATTCAAACCTAAAATATAGCACTTATATTTCTCACCCGTAATAATTGAAATAAGTAGAAAATATTTTCTGTCAACTGATTCATAGGCAGAAAAAATGCAGCTTCTGCAGTCTGAAGACTGGAGCACCGTGAGGAAGAAGACTGTCTTGGCTCCATGTCTGTTAGTATTAGCTGGGAATTAAAAGTTTTTATTCCTAGAGTTAATGTGAAACGTTATATTCCTCATTTCACTCAGAATTCTACTGCTCTGGAGCCTCTTCTAAAGAAAACATCTTGAAACTGCCAGTCGCGAGGAGAATGGTTCTAGATCTAAGATCAATAAAATTAATGCAGAAATTAAATTAGCACATACTCATTTAAAAAGATCTAGATGGAACGAAATTTGTAATGAAATTGACGTAAGAACTCCCAATACAAAACTTTGGAGGATAGTTAAGGGCATCAACAATATGCAACCTCAATTCGAAGAGTGCAACTCAGTTAAAGATTATAATGGACAACTGTTTAAGAACGATCAATCTGCTGCCAATGGACTTGCTACCTATTACCAACAAATAAGTAGGTTCAACTTCACTAACGAGGACAAATCTGTGTTACCCGAAGCAATGAATATTGTACATGGCTGTCGTAGCTCTGACTTTTGTAATTTTTCTATGGCAACTCACTTTTCTATGCATGAACTACTTTTGACAATGTCCTTCCTCAATCTCAGCAATTATTCTGGTCCGGATGGTATCCATGGCTTTATGCTTGAAAACCTGGGATGCCTGGGAAAACTAAGACTCCTTGACATCTTTAACAATTCGTGGACCAAAGGCAGACTCCCCCAAGACTGGAAAAAGGTCATCATTATTCCAGTTAAAAAGATAAACAAAAATTCATACTCCCCCGAGGACTTCACACAAATTTCTCTAATTTGTACCACTAGTAAAATTATAGAAAAAATGATTTTGATCAGACTTCGTTTTTTTTTTTCTGGGTGAAAATAACCTTCTCCCTGAGCAACAGTATGGGTTTCGAAAGGGCCACAGCACCATTGATCAAATTTTGTTTTTTGCTCAAACCGTCAGGGACTTCCAGAATTTTAAATCTACTAATCATAGCGTTCCGTCTCTATTAAGACTGTTAAAGGCTTTCGACAGAGTTCGGAAGCATAAACTCATTATTAAACTGCATAATACATTTAATACCAAGGTAATACAATGGCTTGGATTTCTGACTATCTCCATCAGAAGTATATAAGAGTTAAATATAGCACATCCTTCTCAAAGAATTTTCAACATGGGCAAGGTGTTCTAAAGGGAAAGTGTCGTCAGCCCAACTCTTTTTTCCTTATATTTGACTGGTATCGAGAAGACCATCTCTCCTGAAACACGCATTGGAATGTTTGCTGATGACATAGTTCTCTAGAGCTCTGGAATATCCATTCCTGAGATAGTCTTGTATTAACAGTTCTCTGTAGGCCCTTTCCAAGTTTATGGCGGAGCTTAGGTTGAGTTTTAATCCATCCAAATCAATTACCACCTTCTTTACTACAGATAAGCACTTATATCACTACCAACCTTCTTTGATACTTAATCATCACAAACTTACTTACGAGAAACATCCAAAATATTTGGAATTTATTCTAGACCCGGAATTTACATGCAACAAACATAACGAATACATTACCTTGAAAGCCAGGAAACGATTACGAATCTTGAAATACATTGCTGATAGAGACTGCGGAGCGGATGCAACTATCATTAAAACTACCTACCTAGCACTCATTAGGCTCATTTTAGAATAAGGCTTCCCAATCTACTGTTGTGCTTCTAATTCCAATCTGCAAAAATTAGATAAAGTCCAACTGAGTTCTGCACGCATCATTACTGACTTGAAACGCAACTGTTCTTCAGAAATAGTACTTTTCGAAGCAGACTTGCAACCTCTCTATCAGAAGACAATTCTGCCTGGTCAAATATTACAATAAACTCAACAGTTATGGCCAAGGCCATCTCACGTCAAGATATCTAAAGAACTGGACTCCATTCCAAAGATTAAAGAAACAGTCTTTTCAGTCTGGTCAACTTACTGCGTTTAATCGAGAACAATGTCGAACCACATGCTTTCCACTGCGGTCTGAACCCTGCTGAGGCTCTTTCCAATGCTCACTTCAATTACAAACTTTCTACGGCAGTCATCAAGAGGCATTGTTTACCTGAATCACTAAAACAACTAGCCTTGGAAACCATTAATAATATACCATCAAATAACATAAAAATCTATATTGATGACAGCAAAATAGATCACCAAACTGGTAGCGGAGTTTTCATCGAGACTCCTCATTACAAATTCTCCCTTAGTCAACGTAATCCCGACTTCTGTTCGGTTTTTTGTAGCGAACTAATAGCCATTAACATCGGATTGGAATTCATCATGAGCAAAACTAATTATAGTGATGTCTGGATATCGACTGGTAACCGCAGTTTAATTCAACATCTGCAAAAATTGGCCTGCTTGGGAGACCAAATAAGCCTTCCTATTCTACAAGAGCTTAAAATTGTCTCCCTTCGGCATAATGTCTATTTCCAATGGATCCCGTCTCACGTGGATATCGGAGGCAATGAAATATCAGACACTTTAGTAAAGGAGGGCTCAGGTCATCCTGCTCCTTCTTCCCCGCTTACCTACCTTGAACTCTTTTCTCTCAGAAAAGTCCAGTTTAAAACCAATTGGCAGGTACCTTTGACTCACCTCTTCTACAAGGCTAGAAAACCGGAACTTTCTCTGGCTCTTCCCTGTGATAGAAATTCAGCACTTGCTTTGCAGGTCTTGTCTCTGACCACCTGAAATGCCTCACTTTTGTAGCTGGTGACAAGACTCCCCCCCCCCCTCTGTCTTAAATGCCACGGACACCAAACTTCTCCTGAACATATCATGGAATGTATGAATATACTATGGGACGATATCTACACTTCTCCCCGCTTTGTCATCGATTTTCTCTCCGTCAACGGATTCCATGATTTGGTCTGACGGAGTCAGACCCTTTGGAGATAAGCAACAAAATATTTGGTGTGCCACAGATGTTTGAAATAATCCAATGGCTAGCTTTTTAAAACATTTTTATTTAACACATTCAGCACAAAACATAACTTATATTTCTTAGAACAGCAGGCATCTCTGGGATCAAATCATATATGGTTGACTTTGCCAACCGTTTTGTGAGGAATGAGCAAAGATGCATTTTTATTACGTAATCAAAATAATATTTCTTGCTTGTTCTGCTTTAAATGTAAGAAATGAGCCCCGTTTCATTTCATCAAGAATATTTTTTTATGGAAAAATAAGCAGCAGTGATAATGATTATTTTATTGAAACATTTACTCTGAGTAATCACTTCCAGAAAGAAATATCAAAAATTATGTTTTTATCCACATCATTTAAGGTTTTTAAAACAAAATTTTAAATCAAACCACCGATAAAATAATTTAGTTGATGAAAATGTAAGATACAGAAAAAGAAGCTTTTAAAATTTGATTAAAGAGATTTAATTCGGAATTCTTAATTCCTTAAATAAAATACTCAGTTTATTTTAGAAAAGCATTAAGTGTGTAAAAATTAATAACAAAGAAATAGAAAAAAATTTAAAAAATTGATTGAAGGTGATTATAAAGGAAATGTTTCACCATAGAACTTTTAACACATAATTTTTGTGTTCTTTAGAATTAATGACAAAAGTAAATGAATAGAAAGTAAATTATACTCCAGTGTATATTACTTTTCTAATTGGGAATTTTCATTTAATTTCGAAAAATAGGCGATTTGCTATAAACTGGATTTATCCTAAAATTTGGTAAAATCTCGTTAATTTCAATATTTTGTAAGAGTATACTTCAGAATTACTGAGATAACGTATAAACTAAAGATAACTGTGGTGAATTCTAAAATTTAACTTCAAATAATTTTTAAATTCTACGAGCCACACACATCTATGAATAGCATAAATAACATTCACGATAAATTCAATTTTTAGTTAGAAAAAAGTATCAGTTAAGAGAATTGAAAAACTGAAATAGAGCGAAAATGTGTATTTTTTAAGAATACGTGATATTTTATTTATTTAGAAATGTATATAAGACACCGTCTGTATAAAGACTTAATGTATAAAACATTTAGGCATGAGGTATTCAAATATTACAGGTAAATGTATTAGAAGATTCGAAAGCATTTTTATAATTCAATATGATACACAATTTTATATTCGATTATTATTATTTTATTAATTATTTGAAATAAATTTACTTTGTTATAACATATCAATTAGTCAAATATGAAAACTATTACATTGTCAAAAAATAATGAAAAGCATTTAAAAAATTATTTTATTTCCAATATATAACTATCTAAATCGTAGCAACAGTATAATTTCAACAAGTGAAAGTTATAATATTTTGCAAAACACAAGGGAAAGTTTTTAAATTACTTCAATATTTGGGATGATAAAAATGACTATTTTTATTTATTATTTTATTTATTTAATTTTTTTTACTGTGCACTTTGAAACAGGACAGTATGCTCAGCAAAGTTACTTCCCGAGATGGTTCTTAAAATTTATGAAACAATCTAAATTTCACCATGAATTAAATATAAAGCTTATTTTTTATAAACGTCCAACTCTTCCAAAAAATAAAATCTCTAAATGTGTATACAATTTTTGTGTCTCTTGATTTTTAATAATCTTGCTCAAACGATGAACCCTATGGTTTTTGATAAGAGCGATTAACAAACACTGCATTGAATCGCCTACGGTGGGGATCCGGTGTGTCGAAAAGCGGTTTTTAATTTTTACAACTCTTTACCAACACGCAATCGCGTCCTTCGGGTAAGGTCAGCATGTCGATGATCTCGTAATCCGCGATTTTCGACAACGGAAAAAGGGGTGGGGAACACCACCGTGAGAGAGTCGCTTGTTATCACTTTTGCCCAAACACAGTACGCGAATACAACCAGCGGGATGCGGATGCAATGTGCGCCTTTGCACACGCAGCGTCGTGGAGGAAGATTTGCATCGTGCACTGCGAGAACCGTGCAAACGTCGACCTTGAGGGCAAATGGTGTTTTCGAAAGGAACCGCAGCGATGTCGGTTGCGAAGGCATCGGCTACTCATAGTTACAATCAAGAAAACAGTAAGGAACTCATAATAAGATGATAATGATTATGAAATTTAAAAAAGTTTTTTTTTTTTTTTTTTTTTTAAGGAAGAATACATTAATGAATACTAGAGTATTTTGTACTGTTTATTAGTAATTACTTTCTGGTATTACAGTAAATATTAATTATTTTAAATAACTATTTTAAAATATTTCTTCAGAAATGAAAAATTATACTATAAAAATTTGCGATTTAGGGAATGAAAACACAGTTGCAAAAACAAACGTTGTAAATGTTTATGTAGCTAAATAGAACTGTCCGGCAAATACAAATAATTCATCCTATTTAATAATTCTCGAATTTTTTTAAAAAAATCAAGTCCATAACAACTCAACTATATTTAGAAATTATCAACTTTATGAAAATGGTTGACAACGGAAGTGTACTTATTTATATAATATGATCTCTCTCCAGCATTATGCAATTCCAACTTTTGGCTGCAATGAGTATTTTATACAAAAATATAAAATCCTTATTCTAGTTTTTCGCCTGATTTTGCTCACGGTTGGTTTAAGACAAAAAATAACTGAATGAACTTACTTTATAGAATATTGTTCTCTGGTGAATGTAAAACCATGTTTCATTCAAAAATTTGATGCTTGCAATTTATACGTAACGATATCCAAAATTTTATCTCTAGGAATAGCACACGTGTTTCCCCTGTTTTTAAAATTGCCATCTATGCTTAATATTTGGGGGAAGAAAAAAGTTTCTCGTACCTACTACACATAAATTTGCAATGGATTATTCCCTCTCATGGGCAGATGTCTTGGCTGAAAGGGGCGCTGCTAGTTTTCTCGAACTGATGCTGGCCTCACCTACACTGAGTTGCATTCTATTCGAGAAACAGGTATTCGTGCTATCTGGACCATTCCACCTGCTCAGGATTTGCATCCTGGTGGTGATTCCCTTACTTTGAAGGATTTTAGAGCTGATCAAACAACATACTCTAGATTTGCTGTTGGTCATTTTCATGGATTTGATCTAAGCTCTATCCTAACTGTTGTAGATGCGATGTGGATCCTTAACACCAGATTTTGTTTCTAGGATTCACTAAAGAAAATTTCCTTGTATGTCCCCTTCTGTTTCTTTATTATTTATTTTTTTTTAGTTTTTAGGGGCTCGTAGATCTGATGTGGCATTGCTACATCAGATGGGATCAGGAACAACAGAGAAAAAAAAATTATTATAAATTTTCATTGAATATTACTTACCTTTTTTATGAAAACAATTAATTTTATGACACAAAATCCACACACATAACAGTTGATTTATATCATATAAGGCATCAATTACCAATAAATGCAATTACTAAAAGATTATAACTGTAACTGTTGTGTGTATGGCGGCTTCCATTTCTCGGAAAGCCATAAACAGAAAACTGGATGCTCTTCATTCCATCTACGTTTTTATAATTTTCTTTAAAAAATTACTGTTTATTAACTTTTAAAAGTATTCGTTCCCCCTTTTCAGCGAACGTATTTTCGGTTGTCCCTGTACGCCAAAGTCAGGCATGCATTAGAAAGTGTATTGAAGGGAACCCAAATTCAGCATTGAGTAGCTTCATAACTAGAAGAAGTTACCAAGTTCTCTTCACTTGAATTGATCAATATGCAAAATCATTTCGGTGTGCAAAACAGTAAACAACAAACTTTGTCCAGAAAAGCCAAGCACCTTGGGCAAAGTTAAATAAACAGAAGATATCATGAAAAAGTAGTAAATATCACTATTTTTCCAAATCACAATTCCTCGAAAACTAGAAACATTTTTTCCAAGCGAAGCAATGGACCACAAAACTTAATATGGGCTTGACCCGCTTGTTAACCGTGAATTTCTCTTCATTTCTTTTTATGATTAGAAATAGATTTTTTCAGAAATTTTGTGTGATATCAAAACCTAAGACTTATTTGTTTTTGAAATATATTTAGTTTGAAATGTGTTTTAATATAAATTATTAATAAAATTTCCAAATTATAAAAAAACATAAATTATTTAATCATATCTAAAGACAAAAGTTTAATTGATCATAGATTGTGATTAGATAATTTTATCTTGTCATGATACTTCTGCTTTAAAAAAAAACAAAAAAAACATGTAATATCTTTATTGTATTTATGATCTTCATATCGTAGTAAATACCTAAATCTGTTCGCAATCAGCAGTATTTATTGTATCCTATCTAGAAAGTCTTGTATATGTATCGATAAAATTTATTGAAATGTTATCGGAATTCTACGCAAAATATTCCGCGAACCAACAATTTCAATAAATTTATAAGGACAGAAATACAATCTTGTTCAAAAATAATGTGTAATAAAATATTTTACATTTTTGATTTCATTTCAAAAGAGAAAATTAACGAGTCCTTTTTTTTTTTTTTTTTCAAACAGTCTGAGTCTATAATTCTTTGAGAATGATTGAAAATCTTAGAGAAATGAATAGGTTAGCTAAAATTAAAATAAAACAACAAAAAATGGACGAATTACAATACCTAAGACGTTAATGTGTAAGATAAAAGTAGGTTTTTTAAATTAACGAAAATGAAAAAAAAATGTATAAAATTTTGTTTTGCATATAATAAATATTTTTATTTTTAATTAAGATTCACTTTTCTACAGATTGCGAGATAATAACAAAGTAATACAAATTAATTTTCATATTAATATATTAATTACAAATTTTATGTAAATATACTCTTCTATATTTAAATTTATTTACTAAAAATTTTAATTTTTGAGATAACATGAAGTCAGAATAAAGTAACGAAATTTCTAATCTCGTAACTCCGCGCAAATATTTCCTTCAAATAGGAAATATTTTGAAGTAAATTTGTTTTTCAAATGACTTCTATCACTGCGTTTAAATCTGATAAGTTTTTTTTTTCTCCACTATGTCTGTGAATACTGAATTTCTCGAATTAAAAGTCATTATAAATTATGAAACATTTATTCATTACTTTAAATAATTGATAATCACTTAGAGGAGTTTATAGTTCAATAAATATTTCTTTCTTCTCCTAGAGCATCACGATTTGGTGCTGTTTTGATTCAATGTGATGCACTCTCATACGTAACGAAATTTGTGGAGGGCCCTATTACAGTGAGCGTTGCATTGGAGATAATATTGCGAATTTTTATTCATTTATGATGATTATTGGTTTTTTGATTATTGTTAACGATTTTTAAAACATTTCTGCAAATTTCAAACGAAACAATGTTAATTTATTGACACAGCTGTTAAATTTTTTTGTGATTCTTTGCTGTACAAAAATGTTCCCAAGCATACGTAATTGTTATAAATGTTTTAAAAAGGCTGTAAACATTTAAATCAATAAACTAATAATTGAAAGTAATGAAAATAAGTAAAATTATAAATAAGGATTTTTTAAAGAAAAGAAAATTACAAGAAAATCAAATTCAAATGAATCCATGAAAACATGTATAAACACAAGTTTACGTTATCATAAGTAATAAATTAATTTTAGCCTTTTTCCATAAAAAAGAGGGGCTTATTACCTAAAGTATTTTATTAATCCCTATTTATAATAGAAATACAGGTAAAAGTCTAAAATATTAGAAATATTAAGCAAAAGAAAAAAAATCTTATCGATGCGCGCAGAACTAAATAAATAAATTATTAAAAAAAAAAAAAAAAAAAAACTTTTTAAAACGTAAATTATATTTTCTAATAATTAATCGAATAAAAAGATATTTAATAACAAAATATTTTCGGTAAATAGTTAATATTAAATATCTTCTCATAATAATTTTTTCAGAATTGTTCTAATATTATCAATCATTGCGAGATAGTTAGAATTGGTAGAGTTAGATTGATTGCAAGATAGTTAGAGCAGAAAAATCCGCAAGAAAAATTCAATATCATACTGAAAGCATGACTTTATATTAACTATACCAAGTTTTTGTAATTTAAAAAATATGATTATGAAACATTTTGATTCCAATGATAAATAATTTTGCAAAATTACACAAATAAATGTTTAAATGAAATATTTGTTTTGCTTTGAATACACTAGATGGCAGCATCAAAATTTTCAAAAAGACTGCAGTTAAATTATGTATATTAAGATTTTTGTATGAGATAGATTGCCTAAGTAAATGTAAGGTAATAAAACAAAAAAAATTATCCAGTGTATTTTAAAATCGTTATAAGTAAAATATTAATATATAAACCATTTATGTAAGATTTAATATTAGAAATATTTAAATTTTTATATTAAAATTTTTATTCGGAAAAAGTAAAGAATTCTTCCGTTTCATAGCTAATTTTGAATTTATTAAAAAAGTTTTTTAACCCACTTTTAATATTTTCCAAGAAAGGTCTAATTACATTAACAAATATAATTAAAAACAAACAATGATTATCTTTAAAAATTTTGTTATTTAAAATTAAATTATAGGATATAATCTTTGTGCTTAAATTAAAATGGTTCTCTGTATTTATAGGAACGTCTAGACAATTTAGCGTTCACTTCCTTCCCTGAAGACTATCTTCCGTACGCATCTTCCTATCAGCATGGAAGAGAGGGCGGGAAGCCGCCCCCCTACCTAGTGTGGGATGAGCGGCGTCCCCGAAGAAGCCGCAAAAGGCGAAAGGGATGCTGCAACACTGCTGCTCTTATTTCTGCCATAGCACTCATCGTAACTGCCATTTTAGCTGTCGTTGCCATATCTGTTTATTTAGGAGGTAATTTGCTTTTTCTGCCGAGTTCTGATTATCAAAAAATTTATAAAAATATTTTTTTGGCTGTTTTATATTCTTTTGTTTTTTTATTTTATAACACTTAACAAAAATTCAAGATTTTACATTCTTGAAGACTACGCCACTAAACTTCAATTCTCATTGTTTTAAAATATCATTGATATCAGAAAGTTTTATCTATGTCACACACATCATATTAAGACGGCGTCGTAAATCCGACTTGTCGACGAATTTGCTGCCTGCTTTCCAATAGCATTCTTCGAGCGGCAGCAAACAAGAAGTTTACCATCGAATGTCTGAGAATAGTGTCGAAGATCATTTTGTTAATAAAACGATTTCTTATGTAAAGACCAAAGCATCAGAGCTTAAGAATCCATTTTCCATTGATTCAAATCATTAACACGCTGACAATAGAATAAAAGAAAAAATAAAATGAAAAATACAAGTCAAAGCATCCATTTTGTGGTTAGTTCAAATCGACAAGAAAGACTTAAATTTAAAAAAAAAAAATCATTAATTAATAGAATTCTAAATTAATAGTTGCAAGATTTGTAAGCAATTTATTTTAAATCTTGAGACTAATGCCTTGCTTTACACCAACATTAAAATTTTTCTTTCTTCCTTTTTCTTTTTATTTTTTGTTAATCTACTGCTACATTTTTACTTATATATATATATATTAAAATTTAAAAATATTTATGTTTTATATATTTTTCAGTTGTAACAAATTTGTTCCGCTCACCAGTCCTATCCCTGAGTGGAAAATTTCGTGTTTCTGAAGGTGATGAATTTTCAGAAGCACTCTCGAACTCAAGTTCTTATCAGTTCCTAGTAAAGGCAGAAACCTACCAAGCAATGGTAAGAAAATTATTATGCGCGCATTTTTCTTTAAAGTATAGAAGACTGTTACATTACCAAAAAGTATGATCATTTACTTGATTTTAGTAAAAAAATGTCTAAATTACGTTGAATGAAATGCATGGTGAATTATAATTGCATACTTTAATTGCTCTTCTCTCATTTCTCAGGTGGAAAATGTCTTTTTATCAAGTTCCTTAGAACCAGCTTTTATTGCTGCAAGAATTTATGCTTTTAGGTAAAGTAAACATTATTCGCCTTTAGGTTTTAGAATGTACAAATGTTTTATGTAAAATAAAACCCATTAACACGTTAGCTGAAATAATCAAAAATCCCCAAATTAATGGGAAATAACCAATGACATTTTTTTTGTATATTCAAAATTTGAAAACAAATATGTTAAACATGCAATTTGAAAAGATTCTTAAAAGTATAGTCACCGCCCTGAATGAAATGATTGTGGTGCCCATCTTACATTCATTATCAATTATTAAGATCATGAAGGTAAAAAGAAAATTTATTGTAAGACAAAAACGCATTGAATCTCACACACCTTGGCCTAGTGTTTGGATAGCGTTCCTCTGAGCAAAAGGCACCGGGTTCCATCCCACCAACTGTTAAACAACAGGAGATGGATGTTGTGTGTTCTGCCTTCTGCATGCACGTCTATCAAGGAGGTACTTGGGATTTTCCTGGTTTCCTCCTTTGCGACACGTCAATACAACCCATTACCTATGAAAAGTCATCTCCGCATGGCAATTAAGCAATGGGTGATATAGCAGCCTTGGGCCGTTAAGCAGCGCACAGCGTAGTTTCAAAGACAAGTTTTTATGTAGCTTACCAATCAAAAGTACGTTACAACGATGAAGGACGCCACTCAGTACTTGTTTTGCCCATCTAAAATATTTGGGAAGAGTGTCCTACTCCTCAACAAAAATCTGTCTTACAAGAGTTCGTAGTATTGAAAATATTTTTACTTTGCTTAATGATTTTTAAAAATTTAGTTATTCTGTTTGTAAATTGTTGCAGTTTTACCTATTACTAGAGTTTGGTTTTAGTCCAAAATTCAATGTAGCATTCAAATACAATAAAAAAAACTTATATTTTTAATTTTGCACTTTCAGTGTTTCTGGTTAGTTCTTTTCATAAGCTTTTTTTTCTATTGTATTTAAATCGACAGTCAATGGGCACGACTTTTCAAATTTATGTTTAGGAATTGTTGGCGGATTGTGCCATGGCATAGGCACGCGCCTTAACGCACCCTTACTTACCTCCTTTGCATGAATTAGTATATGCATATTTTAATAACATACTTCCTTATCAGGAATAAAAGTGAACACAATAAAATGTCGCAGAAAAATGTTTACACTGATCAAGAATGGATTTGTGCTTTTAAAGCAGCATTCATGTCGTTTTCAAATAGAATAATAGGTGTTCAAAACATAGGAAGAAATTGACGTTTAATAAATTTTTCACATAACAAGGAAAGGATTCTTTAGTAGAAGGGAAAACCAAAATTCGGCTATAAATGTAAATACCTATTTCACTATTCATCATTAAATTGTTATTATTGACTATGTCGATTCCTGCCCTAAATCTCATGTTAAAGGATTTCGGAAGTTTTCAGATACGACTGAAGTTTCTTAACTGATATGTTAGCAATATATTCAGTAGGTAAACAGTTCAGAGATAGGATAGACTGCTCTTTTGGTATAAGTATATTGAAAGCACTATTATGTGATCTAACCAATGTGTCTAAATGTTTTCTTACTGAAAAACAGGCTGATTAGTCAAAACATTACTGGCAGCAAAACGTTGTTGATATATTTTAGAATGTTTCATGGGAATACGTTGAAAAACTAGAATAATTCATTGCCTAATTAAATGTGATCGGCCAATATAGGATGTTACGCCTTAGACTGATGGCTTGAGTATAAGATTGTTTGTCTTTTGTTAAATTTTTAATGCAGTCAACAGCCACATTGCATCACAATACATGTAGACGATAAGTAAAAACGGTTCCTATCATATATTAGCTGTCAGAACGTAAGTAAAAACAGTTCCTATCATATATACGATAGTTGTCAGAACATAAGTAAAAACGGTTCCTATCATATATACGATAGTTGTCAGAACATAAGTAA
Organism: Latrodectus elegans; assembly: GCA_030067965.1. Taxonomy (NCBI): domain Eukaryota; kingdom Metazoa; phylum Arthropoda; class Arachnida; order Araneae; family Theridiidae; genus Latrodectus; species Latrodectus elegans. The sequence continues at coordinate 8,070,528 of CM057810.1, forward strand.
AAACGGTTCCTATCATATATACGATAGTTGTCAGAACATAAGTAAAAACGGTTCCTATCATATATACGATAGTTGTCAGAACATAAGTAAAAACGGTTCCTATCATATATACGATAGTTGTCAGAACATAAGTAAAAACGGTTCCTATCATATATACGATAGTTGTCAGAACATAAGTAAAAACGGTTCCTATCATATATACGATAGTTGTCAGAACATAAGTAAAAACGGTTCCTATCATATATACGATAGTTGTCAGAACATAAGTAAAAACGGTTCCTATCATATATACGATAGTTGTCAGAACATAAGTAAAAACGGTTCCTTTCATATATACGATAGCTGTCAGAACATAAGTAAAAACTGTTCCCATCATGAATATAATAGTTTCCAAAACATAAGTAAAAAGGGTTCTTAAAGATGGCATATTTTCATTCATACAGTTAACTTGATAATCAGTAGCATTTAAAAATTATGTTTCTCATGATGAGATGTCAGTTGTAAAAATCGAAACTTGAGATATTCTGTTTTGTAATATTCGAATGATATTCCTCGATAACGTAGGATTCATTTGAGTTGGTTAATAATATCACATAATTAATTGATTTGTAAATGAAGATTCTATCTTGTTAACTGTTAGAGCTGCCTACTGAATGGTTTTAGTACTCTCAATTTCAGTTTAACAATTGATAAAATTGACTTTTATATCGGGCGTGGATCCTTTTAATAGTTCCGAATCCATTTTGAGATATATGTCCCGATCAAGTTATCGTTTGTTCGTAGAACGAAAATTATGCCATTCTATCTGATTGAGCGAATTTTCTTCAGCACAGATGGCCGAATATAGAGTACCACTAAGATGGCAGATTGTGCACCATCTTAGTCACCTGTTTCATCTCTGGCAGAAACTACATCGCTTCGTTCGATCTGTTTATTTGAACAATTTGTAATTCTAAAGCCTATAAAATGACTCTTTTCAGCATTTAACGACTATTAAAAAGTCATCTTAAGGAGTTTACTAATCCTTCATGGGTGTACTCACCGTTCTTTCTAAATGTAATCTGTGCTCATTTCACAGGCTTATTGTATTCCTCCGCAATGCTTAGCAGCAGTGTATTATAAGGATGATATCTAACTATTTTTGAAGTAAAGGGTCAAAAGAGGTTCAGGTAAAAATATTTTTATTTATAACCTAGCCACACCACACTAATAGTAATGAAAACAAACATTGCGGTTACATACGGAGAGGTGGAGTATTAGCTGCCAAAGTTCATATAAAATCTGGGCCTTCACTGAAGAGTTCCTCTGCAGAGCAGTAGAAGGTGCTTATAGCATGTTGGGAGAGGGGTGCTACAGTATGTTTTATCATTTATATAGGTCACAAAACAAAATTGAATGTATTTTTGAAGATATCGTTCTTTCTTAGAATAATATATAGTGTTTAAAAATACGATATGGCTCTGTGTATTAAAATAACTATATTCTAACATCTTAAACTGACACATAATTGTTTGGCCAATATATTAAATTAAGAACACATCACACATGCAGGCATTTTCTACTTGCAAAATTCTATTCAAATATAACTCTATATCACCTATGCTGGGAATTTCTTCTGTGTCATAGCACAATATATTTTCATTTATTAAATACATCGTCAATATATACTTATAAGAACACAAAAAAAAGGTTTGAAATATTTAAAGTATTACTGTATAAAAATTATAATTAAAATATAGAACATTTCGTTTAAGTACTTTTCAATTATTCTGTCATCCATAAGTTCAATTATATATATAACAAGATTATTTGTTTTATCACTTAACTATTTTGATAATGTAGTGTGACTGACTTTTTTTAAGAACGAATTAATGATAAAAAAAATTGTTACCCCTAATTAGTTCTTCTTATAAAAGTAATTTTTTATTTGTTTATTGTGTTTGTATCGGAAAGGAATCTTTCGCTACTAGTAATATCCCAAGAAACAAAAGCAAATGTTGAATTCTCTTTACATTTTCATTGAGTGCAATTCTTTACTTAAGCAGAATTCACTTCAATACAATCTTTCTGATATTATCGTGTTCAAGTTTATTCCCCAAAAATTGTGAAACTGATACGTATTTAAGAAATAGTTTACAGAACTTTTACGGTTCTCATTACATAAACATTGATGTATGGTAATCTTAATATTTATGATATCTAATAAAAAAATTTAAATTAAAAATGTTTATTTTTAATTTGATATATAAATGTGTTAATGGATTTTTCAAGTTTTAATATATCTTTTCATTTTTTCAGACCAGGTTTGCTGGTTTTCTTTCGTGTATACCTTGATCGGAGGAAACTGCAACTAGATGATGCCGGCGTAATTGAATTAGTCGAAGACCTCGTCAAATCTGATTCACCAGCTTTTGGTGCACTTTCCATCGATAAAAATTCGGTTGATGTTGATGGTAAAAGATTTCCTTCCAAAATATATTTGAATTATAAGATTTTTTGACTTTATTTTCACAATAAAACGAGATTTATAATGAAAGCAAACTTAAAAATTTATTTATCTTATACTGTTATAAAAATAATTTTAAGTAATTGCTGTGTATACTGTTATATAGCATATTTTTATTTCTTTTATGATAATATTTTCGTTAAATAAAATATTTTACTTACAATTGCAATGTTTATCATAAATTCTACGTATACCTTACATTCAAACTTCAATATTAATTGTTTCTAAATGTCTCCAATGATCAAACGATCTAAAAGCTGTTTTGTATGATGTAATTGAAGAAATATGTTGCATGTGAAGGATTGGTTAGCTTTGTTCTCTTCAGACAGATTAGAGACCCAAACATCTACTCTGTTTAATTTTCCAAGGTGCTGCTAATGTTTCTGGATAGTTTCTGGACAGTTTCTTGATTGTTTTACATGGATTTGCTTCCGTTTCTGCCCATAGCTTGTCGTTGTTTAATGCTGTTGGTCTTTCAGATCGATAGGAGTCAGGGATTAAAATGACCGAATCTGAACTTGGAAAACCATTTTTTTCATTAACGAATGTCTGATGCTCTTGGATAAACAATGTAAATGTTTTTGTTTGCAACTATTACGTTACTACCCTTGCGAAACTCAAAAAGCAAAACAAATGGCAATCAAATCTCGACATGTGCAGAAATGACATTAATGAACCTACATTTGTTGTTCAATCTCTAATAAAACTACAATTGTTGTTTTGACAGTCGCTGAATAATTACATTAATTATTTGTTACTATCACCCAAACACTCGGTTATGATTGAGACATTTTTAGGAAGAATTTAATATTGTTTGCAGAATAAAAAATTATGTTATGAAATTTTAAATATTTTATGTAGTGGCTTAATTCAAAAATTTAAATGTGGTTTTTCAATCAAAAAATAAAATAATTATTAAATTCCAATAAAATTATTAGTTAATGGTATTAAGTAGTACTATATATAGTTGTTCAAATAGTGAAGTCTTCTGTATTGTTTTTTAATACTTTTATTTAAAGATACAAATTTACCATTTAACTTTTAGTAAACTAACATTTTTTTTATTTATCTAAAAGGTAAAATCCTACGAGCCGGTACGTTTAGTGTGATTTCTCATTTTTATGCCAGTTATCTCGCCACTTTGAATAACATCATTTGCGGAATATTTGGTTTTCAAAAACCCTACTTGCCCTCAACTCGAAATTTGAACATAGCAATTTCGCATTATTTTAGATCTTAAATATCAAAATTTCGAATAGTTCCTTATATGATCACTTATCTCGTTTATTATGTTTTCCATAATTTCATCGACCGATATTTATGCCTTACATATCATATTGTGAGTCTTAATACAAAAATTCCACGAAAAAAAATTTGAGGTAGCAATAAGGTTCTTTGTGCAGGAGTATCTCATCTTCGCTCAAGTCATCAGGTAAATTACCTTGACTTTTATTCAGTTACTGTGGTTCCTTAATAAAACCTGAAATTTGAAATGCTCTCAATATTGTCGTTTCTTCAACTTCATTGCAAGCCTATGATCACTTTTTTGCAAAAGAAGTACCTTATGATATGTGATTGTTGATTATACCCTGATTCATGGGCTGCAAGACAGTAGTTACATCAGGCGGGAGGAACTTCACACGAATGAATTCAAGGTCCAGGGATTCAAGTTAAGCACTGCAGTTATCATCCACAATTAGAAAAACTTTACGATTCTCCGACAAAACGTCGATCTAACTCTCTCAACCAATTTTCATTAATGATCCAGGTCATCTAAGCTTTTAGTGTTTTTTAACCTTTTCGAAACATCTAAATTTTAATCATTTTCTATGAAGAGGGAAGTTAGTTTTCCTGTTCCATTCATGATAGTTGCGAGCAACACTAACTCATTTTTTTTTCATTACATTTATCTCCTTTCCTAACTAAGAGTTCTTTCGAGTAAGATCGTAAAAAGCAAGCCTGAGTTCCACATTGAAAGAATATTTTGGGTTTTATTCGGAAAATAGGGATTTCATTAATTTTTTTTAAATATTTGGAGCCAGCCGTCAATATTTTAAAATTACATGTTCAGTTTTATAGCAAAACGCAGTTGAATTTCTCTTGAATGACGTTACCACTAACAGAAATATTCCTACCGCTCGTTTCTCTCGGCCAAGCAATCAGCTTTTACCAGTTTCGGATGTTTTTCTTACCTACAATATCTTCCTGAATAGTCACTTTTACTGCAACTGTTTCCTTTTACAATGGTATTTTTTAAATCACAAATCGTTTTAAAACTAAAGCTAAAACATTGTTGTTGCTTATAACATTTGGACCAGCCAAGCTCGCTATGCTGTTGGCTATGCGAATTTAAGTCATTAGGGTTCGTCTTTCGCTAAACCAGAACATCACGAAGGTGAAAGTATGACTTCGCTCTATACTTCTTCGATAGATGGCACCACCAGAGTATCCACTCTCTCAATTTTGACTTTGATCTGGAGGGGGAGGAAATTTTCTCCATATCATTACACCCATGGTAACAGCTTAACGACCGGCCAAAGCACTTTCAATTCCACAGATTTAACGTGCACACATTTCGCATGCACTCGGTGTGTGCTTAACAATTAAAATTTAATTTTAAAACTGAATTTATTTTAATGGATCATAATTAGATCTATTTAATCGTACAATAAATTGTTTATTAAATGGGCTAAGATAAACTAAAAAAAAAAATTTGCATTAAGATTAGCAAGGTGATATCAGCATAGAGTTAAAGCTAGCACACAGAAAGTAACTCAATCCTTGAGAAATATTACCTTAAAAAACTAAAAATTAAAATTTCATTGTTACAATTCCTAATTTATATCAATTTCAGAAAATGAAGAATGGCTGTCTTTGCCTGGTGTGGATCATCGTTTAGCAAAAGTACTGAATTCTACATCTCGTCCAATAACAATTTCCACAACTGTATCTAGAGGCTCAACTACATCTGTTCCATCAACACCTCAAGCAACGAAACTCGCAAATAAACCTACGTTTCCTGCTTATAAGCCTACTAAATCAACATCTCTCCCTAATGTTCCCTCATCGAACAATCCAGTACCAGTGCGGGAAGTGTCGGGCACAGGTGCGTTAATTAATGAAATATACTCATATTCAAGTTTTATGTATAAAAATCCATTTACAAATCACAGAACAAATGATCAATTAATATCAATCACTGTTTCTAAATACATACTTAGTAAGAAACTTTAAATTTTCGCAATTAGTATTTTCAATCTCTAAAATGAGGGATTAATTCACACTCTAATTAACTATAACTTTAAAAATAAGTAAAGTGACTCATTAGTAAATTGAGAAATGGGTAATGCATTCATAAATTTATTTTTTCCGTTCCAAAAAATATATATCATCTGATTCTATAATTAATTACGACAAACATAAGAAAATATCATTAAATTTTCTGTTCAATTTAATTATTAAGAAAATCAATATATTTGTGGTATTTTTAGAAAAGAAAGTATACATATATAATCCTAATTAATTTTAAAGTTGATTGAATCTGATTACTGCACTAGAAAATGACCTTTATTAATAATTTATAAATTTTATTAATAAGTTAAATTGTAATATCCTTCAGGTACTGGACAAGTTATTTCAGTTGGGCCCTTAACACCTGAAGAAGACACTCTTCGCTTTAGTTATGGTCAATGGAAACCTGTCCCCATTGAAGATTCAGTATCTCCTTCTTTTGGTGATCAGCGAACCCCTCCTGGAAGAGGCTCTGTGAGATTACTAGATGAAGTTGCCCCACCTCCACGGACCAGTTTGCCTCAAAGACCTCCAAGTCTATCAAGGCCATCTTCAACTTTGCAAAGACCTTCACCGCCGTTATCAAGGCCATCACTTTCTGTATCCAAACCATCACTACCTATTTCAAGACCATCGTCTGTATTGAGAACATCAGGATCTTCACCATTAAGTGTTGGAGTCGGTTCAGTAAGTGTTCTTGAAGATCCATTGTCTCACGTAGATCCAGTTCCTATTCGAAATCTTCGACCTCAACCACCAGTTATACCAGAAGGACATCAAAGAGGAGAGGTCGCATCTTCCATTATGTCATCGGTATCACTGGTAGTGCGGAAACCTAATAAAAATAACCCGTCTGATTTACCTGAGACTGGGAGATTAGAAATGGCGAAACCTCTTGAAATGAAAACAGATTCAGATCGAAAAGATCATGCAACTTATCGCTTCCTTGAGGATGTGGATGAAAATTCGAGTGGTGAAAGCACAGCAACTGATGCTGATTTGTTAGGTATTTCTACAGTAGAAAGTGGAGAATTCTCTGGATTTTTAAACGAAGATTTAAGTTATAGGAATATAAATAAGGATTTACAGGTTAATTTGGAGAAAGAAAATTTGTCTGAAAGTGTTTCAGCATCTTTTGTTGAATATGTAGAAGAAAACAAAACAGAAAACCTAGATATTATAAATGTAACAGCCGAAAATGATTTAATGCCCAGTACAACTGCATCTGATATTTTAAAAGAACTAAATAGTGAATTAAAGCTGGGATTACATGAAGTTTCTTCATCAGATCATGATATTACTGATTTGAATGTTCAATCAAATAAATCTGAAATTCTTTCTGGTGTGAAGGAACTCCCAAGTATTCCTGAAAAACAAGCCAACGAAGAAAAACTTAAAGTGTTACCAATTTTTAGTATGAGAAGTGATATTAAATTCAATGTAAATAAAACAACTGACTTTACTAATCATAATTTAGAAACTATTGCTCCACTTAAAGAATTAAATAAAGCCAATAAAAGCAATGATGAATACACTTCGCTTCCAGCTGAAACAATAACAGAAGAATCTTTTACGACTAGCACTAAGTTTGCTGAAACTCCAATTAAATCATCGGAAAACAAAAGCGATCTTAAAACAGTAGATGGCATCACAGTATTGCCTTTGCTTTATGAAACAACTTTCAATAACCTTAATAACTCAAAAATTCTCTTTATAAAAGATTATAGTGAATCTAATGTAAGCATTGTAAATAATAGTGAAACTGGTCAGCAACATTTCACCACAAGGGAATTGAGTTTTAATTTTGAAACCACTCTTGAAGCCTTCACAGAAAAATTTTCTTCTTCAGAAAATTCATCCACAAATCTTAAATTTGATCTGCATACAATGCAAGGTCATGGATTTCATCAACCATTATTATTCACAAAGGAAAACCCATTAACAAATGATGAAGCAAATTCTTTTATGGAAGAAGGAACTTTTTCCAAAACAACAGAAAGCTCAACCATATCAATTATCACCAATAGCTCTTATTCTGAAGCTAACCAATCTACAAATAAAAAAATTGATGTTTTATTTAATTATAGCACATTAAGAAGGAATGACACTCTAGATTCTGTCACTATAACGCCAGATACTTCAGTCACCGCATTACCCACTTACAATGATCTTTCAAAAGACGAAAGTTCTACATACGTTACATCTGAGGAAAGAATATCAATCGAAACAACAAAATTTCCAACAACAGAGAATTCACAAAATAACAACACAGAAAACTATTCTAACAACGTTAGCAGTGAAGCTGGTAATTTAAATCCGTATGAAAATACTCCAAGTGCTGAACAGATTTCCTCAAATATGTCTCTTGTAATCCAAGGTGGAATACCAAAAATTGTTCCTCAGTTTCAGGATCTTGGATTCAATCCCAACGAAATCGACGCAAATAATGACATTTCTATTGGATCAAATGATGATTTACTGGATAATGAAAGGTTAGATTATGAGTCAACCTCTGTTTATAGTGATATTGCTAATGAAGATGGTATGGAAATAATACGTCACATCACCACTGTTCCACCTACACCATACGCTATCAGTCTGGGAAAACATCCAGTTTTTATTTCCAGTCGTAAGTTACTTAAAAAGCATTTTTATTTACATACCTTAAGCAATTTATAAATTCATATAAATGTATCATATAAAATGAATACAGATTAATGAATTGGGCGTTTCAAAATCTTAAATCAAATATAAATATTTATTTCTGTCTAATTAAATGTTTAATACATGGGTACTTTATATTAGTTCTGGTTTTCATATTTCATTCACAGGTATGGTACATATATCCACAAAATGCATGCACATGTATATGTACAGCAGAAGTCCAATGATCTGAAATCAATTGAGACTGGACTTCATTCGGATAATCAAAAATTCGATCAATTAGATTCTTTAGAAAGAAGAGTCCATTGTAATTAGTCATTGTATTTTGAAAATGGGAGGAAAAAAAAGCATCCTATTTTTAAATAAAAATAAATTTTAATTAAATAATAAGGCTATACTTTTACATGGTAAGTTACTTACAAGTGCTGAACATTAATACAGTGTACATACAATGCTGTAAAATGAGATCATTGCTTGCTGAACATATTGGTCAGAGTAAACTGGTGCCCGAAAACGAATGAAGGTAGCGAAACAAAGTCTTGCATCCACTTGACAATCAGAATTTGCACGTGATCAAACACTCGGGGTGACACTTCAAAGCAGTTTCAAAGCTGGTAAATGCTTCACTAGCTGCTAATGGTCCCATGTCAGCTACAACTTGGACACTAAGGGCAATCTTCTTCCCCGACACTTACAACAAATTGACCATTGTTTGTAGTGTTAAGTCCAGAGTCAGACTTACAATCCTTTTTTCAGCCCTCACTTCTGAACATCTAGGAATTTTCTAAAGAATGTTTCTGAATTCCTCACGTGACACGTTTCACTATCATCTTCTCTCTTTCCTTGCCTTCCCTTTTCTTGAACTTTTTCCTTTTTCTCATTTTCCTTTTCAATCGAACGTATTTTCTGAAGTTCTGAAAGCGATTCAGATAGACATAGTTCGGATTATTAGAGTTCTAAGTCTGTATAAATTTATGTGTATTAGAACAGATGACAACAAAATTACAAAATGTTTATTATACATAAACAGTTTAAAAACTATTTAAGTATATGCTTGGTAATATAAAGAATTTTAAAATTTGGTAATTTACATATCCTTTAAGGTACTTAAATTTCAAGGTATTAAAAGATATTCACATACCTTTTAATTCACATACCATTTAAAACATTTTAAAAATCTTTTAAACTGGCTTAGACTGTTTGCATAGTTTTAACAAACAATATTTTTAAATACGAATAAATGAAACTAATAAATTAATTACTTCATTTGATATAATTGAAAGTTATCTTGATCATAGGAATAATGTGATTATTACAAATATTACTTAATTCTTTAATTAAACGAGTATTTTGATTAAATATTTATTAACAATACATTAATTATTGAGGATCTAATTAAAAATATTTTAATGCGTTTACTGTAATGTGTAACACGGCACACAAGAACAGAATATTTTCGATAGTTGTCAATATTTCAGTAAAAGCAATACATTTTTGTCATCATTGAAGAATTATGAGAAATTCAAGTGATGGATACCATTGCAAACATAAAAATTTACACCCTTTAGATTGCTCTGATGATGAAATGCAGTGCGACAGCGGAGAATGCGTGGACTCGGAGAGCAGGTGCAATATGAAAAGGGACTGCAGAGACAATTCAGATGAAAGAAATTGCAGTAAGCTTATAAAAATTTTATGTTAGATTCTTTTCAATGCTTGTTACTCTAAAAAAATCATGTCATACAGTTTTTAAAATAAAATTAATAACAAATTTTTTATTGCTGTTTAATTCTTAATTTTATCTTTTTTTATTTTATAAATATTTTAAATTATACAAACACCACTATTCTCTTTTATAAACTTCAGAATTTTAATAATTAGGAATAATATTTAACATCTAGTATTCACAACACTTTTAAATATTAATATCAAAAATTTTTTAAATAATTTAAATTAGAAAAGTTTCTATTACCATATCTCAATCACATTTTTCTAAACAGCTATTTAATAAAAATTTATTTATTTAAAATTTGATTGTAGAAAACTGGTTCTTATTGCCATATATTATCATCCAAAGTTAAAATTTTTATGCTTAAAATAAGTTTTAGGGAATATGTAATTTTGGTATTTTTAAATTGTAAATGATAATAAATTTTTTTCTATAGTTCTTGCGAAATTAACTATTTTCAAAGCTTTATTCTCTATTTAATAGGTAACAAGCTTTAAAAAAACAATATTACAACGAAAGCTTCCACTAAAAATGATATGCGAGAAATTTTCTTCAAAGATGATGTAATGTTTAATTTGTATGCACAGATTTATTATATGAATAAATATTTATATTGACTTATAAAGAGAAATATGCCCTATTAATAGAAATTTAAATACTGATAGTGATAGTATTTAAATTGGTATTAATGTACTAGGTGAATTCTGAAAGTGTTTTACTCTACTGCCGCTGCAATGCTGCGGTCGGTGTCCCGCATTCACTGGCCCCCAACTGTGACGACATCGTTCGACATTGTGTTTTCCGTTTGCTGAACAATTGAAAGTGCTTAACACAGTTAGTGATCCGCCGACTGGGATTGATTCTATTTTTGAACGCAAGGAATGGGACGCTATCATATGTGGACAAATTAAAAATGCTTATGGTGAAGGAATGATGAGTGGTGGAACAGTGAGAAAGTGGGTTGGAGTATTTAATGAAGGTCGAACAAATATCCACTATGAGGCTCGGAATGGTCGGTCTTTTGTTGTCAATAATCCACGAGGACAAACATTTCACAATGAAGCGCTTTCAAGTAAATTTTCGCAAATTTCACGTACTGTTTTGTATGAAATTGTGTGTGTGTGTAAGCCTACGCTTAAAATCATTCATTAAATTCATCGGGAGAACAAGCTGTGCTCCCGATAAATTCCAAAAAAATGCTGCCTGGCGTTCACAAAACCAAGCGAGTTTGCAGTGAGAGCATTGATATTTCTCACATGATACAGAGAAGAGAGCATTTTTTAAACCAAATTGTGACAGGTGACGATGTGGGTTCGCCATGACATTCCGAAATCGAAACACTATCTTCGAAAAAAAAAAAAAGTTCAAAACTACAAGGTCAGCACATACAATCATGCGCGCTATGTTCTGTGATATGAAAAGGGTTTTGCTTACTGAATTCTTTCCCGAAGGTGAAGCCGTCAACGCGGCACGATATAACGATACTTTAAGAAAACTACGGTCTGCAATTCAAAACAAACGTCGAAGAATGCTGGTTGAGTAAAGGAAGTGTGTGTGTATGTGCTGCTCCATGACAACACTCGGCCTATTAACTATTCGTGTTACTCAAACAATGATTCAACAGTTTTGTTTGGGAGCACTTCTATCACCCGCAGTACAGTACTGACTTGGCACTGTTCGACTATCACCTATTCCTGCGCATGAAGCACGAGCTTGGCGACAAGCGGTTTGGATCCGACGAAGAGCTGAAAATTGCTGCGGAGTGGGGATTTTCGTCATTGTGTGTGTATGTGGCGAGAAGTTTCTATAAAGATTTGGAAGTGGCATATAAATGGTAACCAAACTAATTCAGTAAAGGTATTGTCCTAAAAAAAAATTTTTTTTTTTTTTTAAACTGTACTTTTCAAATACACCTCATATTTAGTGGAAAGTAATAAAATTCTTTTAATGAAAATAGAAATGAATAGAATATAAGCATATAATATTGTATGGATAATAGTAATTATTTGCATATCATTTAAACTTCATGGGGGGTACCATTTCAGAGCAGAACCGGAACACTATTTATAAGCTTTTTATTGTTTGAATTCTCTGAATGAGAATATAAACTTCAACATCACAAAAAAATGATGATAATTCTTTTCCTTAGGTTTACAGTTAGTAGTTTTATTTATTTATAAATTGTTGGGATTCAAATTTTATAAATATTGTATCAATCATCCATTAAACATAAATTAATTATTCTAATAAGTATAAATTATTTTTTAATAATAAAATATATAGTATCGTCATTTTAGAAATTTATTTCTCGCCCACAGCATGCTCCGACTTCTTGAAAGTTATGGGACAATCCCAGAAAATATGCGATGGTGTTCCGGACTGTAAAGATCTCAGTGATGAAAACAACTGTCGTAAGCAAATATTTTTTGTCACTTTTCAGTTTAATAAAAATCTGAACAACTTACAGCAATAATTTATATTATTTAACCTTTGTCATTACTATCCAAATATACAAAATTACATTAAGTTAATTAAATTATATCATTTTACAACTAGCAGTCACACACACACATTTGGGAAATGGATTAATTAAAATTGTATTTAATTTATATTTAATAATAAAATATCGAAATATTTTGTTTCCGGATGAAATCGAAATGTGCTTCGGATTCTTATCCGCTAAGATTTAAAACGTCAAACTATATGGGTTGTATTCATCCATTTTACGAGTTTGAATTTCAGTTATATTCCAGAGCAATTTTTATATAAATAATTCGACGAACATTTGTTTTGAAAATGCAAATCTATTTATAAATAATGATACTTTACGATTCTAGTATCTTTTCTGTATTAAATTGGAAAAATATGTTTTCTCCCCCCCCCCAAAAAAAAAAACATTATTTCAAAAGTAACAGGTTTGACATCTGAATTGATCAACAAGTGTAAAGCAGCCAAATTCTGCCTAAAAACTGAAATCATAATACGAAAATAATTCGATTTCGGTACTTTTTCTTCGAAGAAAAATTTGATATTTGTGTAGAAATATTTTTTATTTTTTTTTTCGTTTCAAGTATACATTTTTGACAATTTTATTCCTTTTCAAACAAAACCCAGAAGTTTAGAACTATTTTAATGAAAGTTAACAAGCTCTGAATGGCATTATTTAATAAAAAAATATTTCCAGCATTGGCAATATTCATTAATTTATGCTTACCTTTTTTGTATTATAAGTCACTGCATACATTTCCAATAAGAAATTTAAAAAATAACGATTAAATTTTTTGTAATATGAATAATATTTTTTATTTTTGTTTCATTAATCACTAATTATTCGTTAGTTTGAAATAATTTGATTGTCATAGATAAAACATACAAGAACAAACATTAAAACTCATAACTAATATATATATATATATATATATATATATATATATATATATATATATATATATATAGGAACCAAAGTATATAAATATAATATACACAAATAATGTTTTGACTGAAAATCAAAAGATCATTATTTGCTGGCAAATAAATAGTTAGTCCTGTGGTATTCAGTTTGACAAATCGTGGATTCGGTTCCTATATTTCGGAGATAGATTTTTGAAGTTTCCCAATTGAATTAGTCTTCATCAGAAGAAACAGACGGTCGAATGCTACATTTAGAATTCAAAAGCCCATAGGAACTGATTTTTTTTAACATAGTTTGATAATGAGCTGAATTAACAAAATCCAGAATTAACGTTTATAGAATAATTCCAAATTTTAAAGGGAAGCGATGAATTTTTACTTAAAAATTTCAGTATTTCAACAATAAATATTATTTTCAAATAAGCGATGCAATAATGTTACACCCTGCTTGGACGATTTTAAATCCAACAGACTTCATTCACATACGAACGCACAAGTAGTTTTTATGTGATATTTAAGTGTTAAATATATTTAACCATTTGCATATTTAAATGTGCAATATATAGTTGAATATGTATTTAATTATTCGGCCAAAATATATTTAATGTTTTTATGAATACTATTAGTTTTATGCAAACTTGTTTTTGAAAGATATTTTCTTGAAAATACTTATTATGAATGTATAGTTTTTCAGTCTTGCTTTTAAAAACAAAAATTATACCACTTTAACATGTTTTCAGTAACATTTTTGGAAAACTGAATATTCATGATTCATAACTTCAGAGTTTATTTATAAATTAAATTAGGAAAGAGAGCTTACTTTGCAAACAAACAAAAGTAAAGGAATTTTACACAATAAGTAACCAAGATAAACACTTGAATCTGCTTAATTTTCAAGGATTCTGTTATTAAATGATTGCAGAAATGATTACATTTTTATTTAAAAATTTACATTACAATATTTTTGTCCATTAATTGTAGCATGGTGTGATAAAGAACAGGTGGTTTGTCCTCATACGAAGCTCTGTGTTAATCGCTCTCAAATCTGCGATGGTGAAAACAATTGTCCAATGGGTACAGATGAAAAATACTGCGGTAAATAATAATTCCGTTAATCAGATATAATTTTTTTTCATTATGTTTTGTCCATAATATTTTAGGACATATTTACTTAACTATTTTGCTTGCTAGAAATGTTTAAATTTTATTTTTACAAATCTAATGTTTTAATTTATGGTAACTTTAGATGTATAAAGATTTAAAAGAAGCTTTCACTACTAATAATAATATAATGAATCACTACTAATAATGAATACTACTAATGGCTAAGTTTCGCGAAAACTAAACTTAATAAAAAAAATAAATAAAAATACGTTATACAATATTCCTACATTTTTATTACATAACTACATTTAAACATTTTATAACAATAAAATAATTAGATTAAAGTAATCACACACACAGTTGGAGTAAAAAAAAGTCAATTTATTTAGAAAAAACAGTTTTATTTATTTTAAAGTCATTTCCCCCCTAACGAAGATTTAAATTATGAGCTGTGTTTTCATGTAATGTATTAAACTTCATAAAAAGTAATCATTCAATAATATTTAATTATTCAAAATAATTTGTAATAATTCTTGCAAAATAAAAGTAAAAAAATAATTTACATTACTTAAGAAAAAACTGCAAAAATAACTCATTAGGAAGTTATATTTTATGAATTTTGTTTATGAATCACCATTACTAAATATAATGCATTGTAATTCTAAAATTAAAGCCTGCTTATAAGTTAATCTAAATTATGTAAATAAATTATAAATTTTAATTCTAAATTATAAATTTTTATATTGATGACAGTGAAATTAGCGGAGTCGGTTACAGAAGCTCATGACATTCACTATCGCCCTGAAGGATACCTAATGGTTAGAAAGGAGGGCCAGTGGGGCAAATTGTGTTTAGACAGTATTCAAGATTCAGAAGCTCTGCAGATGAAAATGGATGAATTGGGAAATGCTGTCTGCAGTGCTCTCACGTACAGGTAACATTCCATTAAACCATAAGTAAACAGAATTGGTTTCTATATTGCTTTGTTTGGTGAAAAGACAAGTTTTTAGCTGTGCATTTCTTTTAAATTCAATGTTGAAATTAAGTGTTGTAAAACTCCAATTGCCCGAACTCCATCTATCGGAAAAGCTTTCAGAATTTCAGAAAAAAAGAGTGAAAAAGAGAAAGAAAATGAGAAACAGCTCCAGAAAAGGTAATATAAGGCAGAAGATGAGAATGAGAGAGATCTGTCTCTTGAGGAATTTAGAAACATTCTTTTGAAAATTCCTGGATGTTCAGAAGTTTGCTGAAAATATTGGATATAATGAGTCATACACTAGATTGCACATGATGGTCAACTTATTGAAAGTATTGAGAAAGAAGATGACTTTATAACGTCCAAGTTGAAGCACAGACACGGGACCATCAGCTAGTGAAGCATTTGCCTGCTTTGAAGTGGATGGAGTGTAAGTCCGAGTGTGAACACTTGCAAATTCTCATTGCCAGATAGATGAGCAATTGGCTGCCCGAAAACGGTTGAAGGCAACGAAATAGCTTATTCTGACCAAGATGTTCACCAAGCAATGTCTTTCATTTACAGACCTATATATATATATGTATATATATATATATAGTGTGTGTGTGTTAATGTACAACACTTGTAATTACCTTAACATGTAAAAAAATTTTTTCACTAAATTCTTCAAAATATGTATAGTTTTTTCTCCCATTTTCAACATATAATAAATTAAAACGAACCTTTTATCCAAGCAATCCAATCAACCGAAATTATGATCATCCGAATGGGATCCGGTTCCAGCTGATTCGGATAATTGGAGCTCTATTGCACTAAAGGAATGTGCAGTAAATTTTAACTCAACTTAGAGTTAAAGTTAATTGATTGTTCTTCAAAGTTTATTGATTGTTGTGTTTTTGAACTTCTTAAAATCAGAATATTTCGAATTAATGAACGTGTATTTATTAGGGGTGTCACGAAATCAATTCGAGCAGAAGATTCGAAAATCGGAAAGGAAAACTATTTCGAAATTTCCAGTAAAGTACCCAGCAATTCTAAAAGGTAAAATTTGTTAGATTCTATATAAATTTTAAGTAATTTTCTAACAACAGATTATGTATATATATATTTTTTATTTTAAGTACATATTATATATAACATGACCTTTTTTCTGTTTAAATTAGAAAATGTTAAAATATATTCATTACACTTTTTCTTTTACCTTTGTGCAAAAAAAAAAAATTTTTTTTTGAATTCAGGTTATTGTTTAAAAAGTAATTAAGGCATTCAATATTCTTTTGCATTTTTTGCAATCAGTATTTTTAAAGTGTAAGAGTTTAATTGCAACATTGTTAAATTAATTAAATATGAATTTATTTTTCAAAAGAATAAACAACAAAATTTAAGCAAATGTAAATGCATTTATAACTGAGTTATTAACTCTTCAAGTACAAAATTTATGCCACTGATTTTTTTTTATATTAACCTTACGTTGATCATTACTACATTGATGTATTAATAAATATTTAATGTGTAAGTAATCTTTTTTCCATTTTTATATTTAAAGTCTAAGAGTAAATGTGGAATTAGGAACTTTAATAAAAAAAAATTATTGCATTTTCTTCATTTTGCAGAAATATTCTATAACTTAAATTTGGTTTTAATGTATGCAAAAGAGAATCATTATAAAACATACAATTCAGTATATTAACTTAATTACTGAACTATATTTGTGTGTGTATGAAAATATATGACAGATTTAAAATACTCAGAATTTGGGTAAATATTACACACACAATAGGAGTACTCTACTTTAAAACGGTATTAATGAAGATTTGGTAACTTGATCTTTTGACGAGATTTTAGGCGACTTTGCGAGAAAATAGATATTATCACCGAAGCTCTCTCATGGATAAATATTAATCGAGATAGCCTAGAACCTTCTAGAAACCTTGGGCGAAACTCTAAGATTTTCCAGTCAAGTTAGGTATAAATACCGCGCCACTCCACATAGAAGTGAGATAGTGAAGACGATTAGTCTTGAATGCTAATCTAGTGCATAGAAGCAGTTGTCTGTTGGAGATATTAGAGATTTTTGCAATTGGAAGGTGCTTCCCGTTGTATTAACTAAATTGGAGCTATGCAATTGTGACTTATGTACAGCTGAAATTTCCTGTATCTTTTTGATAAGCTCATGAGCAGAAAACATGGCTTCAATATCACCACTTAATAAGTATTTTTGAAATTTTTCTATAAAAGCAATACTATTTACTTAGTTTATGTTTAATTGTTTACTATCATTTAATAAATCTGAATGCAAATATTGAAAAAACATTTTGCACTTAAAATTGGACAAAGCTTTTAATATTTCTGTGTTCTTCTCTTGTACAGGTCGAGTGCTATATTTGAGCCCTCCACGTGCAAGAGTAAAAGCGTCATGAGAGTTTCCTGCAATTCTCTAGGTACGATTTCAATTTTATTTTATTGCATGTAAGTTTTAATTGTGGTGCAAATAAATTATGTGCATTTTAAATCGCATAAAAATTCAGTTATTATCATAAGAAAATTGTCGAAATTCACAATTTTAAAAAAGACACAGAATTTAAACTATCCGAATCAATTACGACCAGATTCCATTCAGATAATCGAAAATTCGGTTGGTTGGAGTTTTTCGACAAAGGGTCAATTTTAATTTTTGTGCGTTAAAAATGGGAGTTATATTTATATATTTTTAAAGAAAAAGAATTTATATAATATACATGTAAAAGTATTACCTTTTCAAGTTCTGTCCATTAATACAGTATGTATACAAATAGAAATCAATTGCTTGCTGAACAATTGCTCCCTTTTCGTACCTTTCCTTTTTTAAGCCTTTCTTTTTTTTAGTTTAATTTATTTTTCTGAAATTTTGAAAGCGATTCAGATAATCAGCGATTTGGATAGACGGAGTGCGGATAAGTGGAGTCTTTATTGTATTAAAATGTAAAAATGGTAATATGCAAAAATATTATCAAAATTTAATTTTTAAATTAAAATTTAAATGAAAAAATCGTTATAGTCAATATTCTTTAAGACTGTTATAGACAAAATGAATGAACAAATTTTCATTGACTATTTAAAAAAAAAAAAAAAAAAAAAAATTCGTATAAAAGTTTGAATCGAGCTAAATTTATCAAAATTATTACATCTTTATTTTAGACTTAAAGATTTTATTCTTACTGAATTCTCCATGCAATATATTTGATTCTTTTTGTTCCTGCTATTCATTGATTCTATTTGTTCCTGCTATGCAGTAAAATAAGAAAAGATGTAAATATTGATCGACTTGTCTAATAACATCTAAATATTAGTCGAGATTTATTTTAGGTTTCTTTTCAAACTGTTACCAGCAGCCCATTCTTTAACTATAATGATAAAATAAAAATTGTAGTTTATTCATTAACATTCGTAGTAATTTTAACAAATCTTCAATATTTTGTTTTAAGAAATAATCACAAATCACAAAATGTTGTAACTTTAAAAAGTAAGAGAACTATAAATAAAAAAAAAAATTAGTTTTTCTTTGCGACAAAAAAATAGCTTTTAAGTTCAACAGTAAAAATAAAACTAGGGTTGAAAATTCCTTTAAATTTACGATGGTTACCGGTTACTTAATAGGAATATATTCTTTAAGCAGTCATGAGAAGTTATTCTCCTATAATACCGACATTGAAGAATTCTGAATCATTTTGGACAGTCGCCTCCAACATTTCGGAAGCTGAGCTGTCAGCCGAATGGTTAGCGCTCTTGCCTTCGGTTCAACAGTTCGTGGGTTCGGTCTACCCGGTCTAATTAGCCCTTGTGTGCCGTTGAGCGACAAACAAAGCAAACCAAAATTTCGGAAAGCTTGGATCATAGACTTCGTAATTCGTCCACACACAGTGGGAGAAACACAAAACAAGTATCTCAAACTTATTACAGATGCCCACGATGTTCATATTCAGTGGATTTTCTCATACATCGATATACACGGCAACGAAACAGCTTGGCTAAAGAGTGTTGAAGCCGCTCCTATTTTTCCTCTCTTCAACCTTTGCCTTTTTAGAGCATCAGTCCATTGTCAACGCTGAATAGTCGATGGAGCGGAGGATCTCTCTTAGTATAATTATTATACAAAGAATATTTTATTTAGATTCACTTTTTTCTTGTTTTTTTTTAAATTATCAGACAATTATACTGGAAATAATATTCACACTGGAAATTGAATAGCCATTAATACAGCATACAAAGCTATTCATAAATAAATATCCATGTAAAAAAAATCTTTTTCTTTATTTACTCTTGATTAGTTTCAATTAATATAAAAGCAATATTATGTGAGTTTCGAATACGAAAATATAATTACAACTGTTTAATAACTATGACTTAATACTCATGCTAATTATTTCATTACATTCAAGAATACTAAAATTAATAAAAATTTAGCAATAAACAATAAAACTAAAGCAATAAATTAATTAAATTTAGCAATAAAATCAATAAAAATTTAGCAATAAAATTAATTTTAAAAAATTGAATTATTATTTAAATAATTCAATCTTACGAAATCAATGCACCATTTAGCTAACTGTGTGAAAACTTGATTTTAATCAAAGTGAAAATGAACTTTAAAAAGGATTTTAGGTTAACTCAAAGTATTTTGCAAATATTACAAACATCTGCTTGTTGCTATAGTACCAAATATACTTTATTGTGTTCTAAAGTGAATTCCATCATTCATCAAATATGTATACTGTTACAAGGTAAACTAGAAAGATCTTGCCATTGAAAGAAGTATGCAAAAATTAGTGTATGACTAGTATGAGACAGTCGAGAGTTGTTATAAAAGCAGATCTAAGGTGCACATTCATGAATCTTACAGTATCTAAAGCGTTCAGTAACAGTGCTGTGAATGGACGTACGACAAGGCATTGATTTCACAAATTCAGGTCCTGAAATTCGTCCCTTTGGGTTGAGGCTGGTGTCTGGTGGTCCAATGATTCACTATGAGCTGCTACCAACGGGCCAAATGGCATGCAGACCGCATCAATTGGAAAGTTTGAAACTGGCATTGCAAAAATAGAGCCAGTACTGATTAATCGCAAGGGAGCATTGTTCTTATCCAATAACGCGAGGCCGCATGTCGCTCGGATGGCCAGGAATACCATACACTGACTTGGTTGGGAGATTTTGGGCAATCCTTCTTACTCACCTGACTTTTCACCATGACAATACCAACTCTTCCATTCCCTGGACAATAATCTTTGTCGAAAATACTTCGCCAATGAAATAGACTTACGCCAAGCACTCACGGGCTTCTTTACGTCCGAAACCCTTAGGTTTTACCACAAAGGGATTGCACAACTATGGGCATATAGGCAGAAGATGTTGTTGAATGCCTATGGTGAAATTTCGAGGACAAATTAAACTTTATGTAGATCATTTTTTGGATGATTAAAAACGGTAAAAACTGTCTTGTTTACCTTGTATTTCTATGCTTTTAACATTTGTTCTATTTTACATAAGAACAGGAAGCTTGTATAAAAAACAGTTTGAAATTGAAATAATTGGATTTAAATTGAACGAATATTCAAAATTGTAACTAGATTGCGGTTTACGGCCAATGGGATCATCAGTTCGTCGCCGAATAGTCGGAGGACAAAGTGCTAGCAGTGGTTCTTGGCCTTGGCAAGTGGCATTGTACAAAGAAGGGGACTTCCAGTGTGGGGCAGTGCTGGTATCAGACACTTGGCTCATCTCTGCCGGACACTGTTTCTATAGGTAATTTATATCCCTACCAATTCTTTTACTAAAAAACATACTTTTAAAATAGTTTCTCAAATACTTCAATTACTAATGCATTAACTAAATTTTGAAATAAAGTACAAAAACAAACAGAAACATTCAAATATTTGAATCTCATTTTGATTTCTAACTGTAACGAGAAGCACGATGATTACCGTTGTTAAATATAGTGAATTTATTTGATGTTTCTAAAAATAGTTACAAATAAGTTCACTTTTAAGTACAGTGATTCCTCTAGAACGCAGTACTCTTATACTGCTTTCTCATATTCATATTGTGCGATTTCATGTCCCTCTTATCACACATGTTTCCCCCCATAGAACGCGTCGATTCCTCACGTTATATTTCTCTACTGGGAAATTTATAACGATTTGTACAGTTCGTATTCCATTTCGCGTACATTTGCACATTGTGTTCTTATAAAGATAAATTATACTATTAACCTTTGAACATTCTGCTGGAAAACAGACTCAGGTGGAACGTTATTACAGATGGCTCCTACAGCGAATAAACATATAATAAATCTGTTTTTGGAAATATTTAATTTATTTGAAATGAACTGTTTTTTAGTTACATTTGCAAGTTTTTTTAATTTAAAATGTTCTTTGTTAGATTTTAATAAAACGCACATATTTCGTTCGTAACATAGTTTTCCTTAATATGCGATTTAAACCGGCTTTAAGGAGAAAAGTTAAACTTTTTAATCACATGCATATAATGTGTTATACGAGGTCATACGAGCGCATTTTCCTCCCACGAGAAACTATATACCGTGTTATAGGGTATTACTATATAAATAAATTCACTTTTTTACGGAATGCATAAAAATTTTCCTAATTAAATTTTCCTAATAATAAAATTTACACCGAGCAATATAAACATTCTTTCAGCACCCAAACTGCTTATTGGACGGCTCGCCTCGGCCTGCTGAGAAGGGGATCTGAATTACCCTCGCCATCAGAACAGATTCGCCGCATTCAACAGATAATCTTGCACCCAGACTATGAAGACAAAGGTTTCATTAATGATATAGCTCTCATAAGGATGGACCATCCCGTCCAATTCAGGTAATTTGATTTCAAGCATGTATCATGCGTACATTTTATTTCCTTTAGGGTTATATTAGGTCCAAAAAGTACATTCACAAATTAAAATTTTCAAAGGGAAAAAAAAAAGCAATTTTAAGTATGAAAATATTTTTGTGATGTTTATACACACTACAAGTAACTCGTTCAAAATATCGTGAAAATGAGACCAACTCAATAATTAAACTTATTTCATTTGAAAAAATAACTTACTGTGCAAGAAATTAAATACCAAATATTTTCAGTATATGTACGATATAGAAGCCCTGGGGCTTAACGGTAGCGTTTCACGCACAGAAGCTACAGCCCTAGGTTCGATCCCATGGTCGACTCAGCCTTTCATCCCTTTATTGGGTCGATAAACTGGGTACCAAGTATGCTTGGGAACTAAACACTGGGAGTTTCGCGTTAGGCAGACCAGCTAATCGGGATATAGAAATGGGCACTTTTAGGTCTTGTGTGTGCGGCCCACATGAGCTATTGTGCCATAGAGTTTCGTTATATGTACAATATAAGCACTTCATTGAAATAAAAATTGAAAAAACATTGTTTAATAATTCTAAAACAAAATATTTATTTATTCTTTCCTCAAAATTTACATCTATTGTTATTCATTCCTATTACATTTAATGGAGTTTATATTTAAAAATTTTGTTAAGTTCCATTAAGTAAATGATTTTATCAAAGTAATTTTACACTTTAGGCTTGACTTTCTTACTCATATAAAAACTGTTAAGATAGTTTTGCATGAAAAGAAATAAATATGCATCAGTTTAGTTTTTAAAAAAATGTATTTTAGGCATGCCAATATATTGGAGGACATAAGTGGAAGACATGAATAATAGAATATGTAATTGTACATTAAATATTTCGATCGCAGTTTAAATATTTTGTTATTTAAAAATATTTCTCAGTATCACAAATCAATCTTTTACATTATTTTGCATGCAATAAATAAACTTTCCCCACTAGTGACTTTTTACGACCAGTGTGCCTTCCACTGGAAAGTGAGGATGCAGGTCTATGGCATGGAAAACAATGTTCCGTTGTAGGATGGGGCAAATTGTACGAAATCGGACATACGTTTCGTAAGTTTTATTCCTTCCACATTTATAACGATTTTTGTAATTTTTTAATTTTTAGAAATTTCTCTCAATGGAAAGAATATACTTTTCAGGATTCATTGATGAGAAATAATGCAAAGAAAACATGCATTTTATATCGATTTCTATTATAACAAAGGATTTGTCTGAGAGCAGATTCTTCTATTTCAATAACAATTAGAAAATATTTTATTAATTTATATAGCAGTATTTAAATGTATCATTCTTTTAGCTAAACATTCTAGAAAATGTAAAATTATTTTTTTGTTGTAACAAATCTATCTTGTGAAAGTATTTGAGAATATTGTAAGTTATGGAAAGAGTAAACAGTCATTTTTCCTAATAAGTAAATTAATAGAAAATTTAATTTAAATGTAATGTTTTAAGAACTAATTCATAAGGAAACATTTAAGATTTTATCTAAAAAATAATTTATTTAAACCTTCTCTTTATATTTTGTTTCTTTGGAATAGACAATACAAGAATCCATGCTTATTGTTTAAATATCATTTCTAGTTTATTTCACACTTCTAAATATCTTTTCTATTACAAAACGGAAATCTAGATTATGAAGCGACTAAGTTAATGAGAATAAGTAAAATATAAAAGTTCAGTGTGTGACTGACATTCGACTTTAGCACCTGTTAAATAAGGAACGGATGCTGCATTTCTGCATTCAAAAATCAAGATTTTTAGGTTTCCTTGCTGATGATATGTAAAACAAATTTCTTTGAAAATTGTACTCAAAAGATAAAACGCCCACACTTCAACTACAAAATTCATATCAATAATCAAGTCCAGTAAAATGACATTTTATGATTAGTATTTTATTTTGAAAAGCATATATTATGTAACTTTTATAAAATTTGTATAAATCTTGATAAAGAATTCCTTATATTGGGATATTTTATGAATAACTTATGAATATAATGCGTCTAATAAGACATTGATTAAATTATACACTACTGGCCATTAAAATTGCTACACCAAGAAGGCGACATGCTACAGACATGAAATTTATACGAAAGGAAGAAGGTGCTGTGATATGCAAATGATCAGCTTTTCAGCGCATTCAGACAAAGCAGGCGCCAGTAGCGACACCTACATTGTGTTTAAATGAGGAAATTGTTCAGCCGGTTCCTCATACACAAATTGCATTTGAACGTTGTTGCCTGGTGAAAAGTTGTTGTGATACCACGCGTAAGAAGGAGAAATGCGTACCAGCACGTTTCTGACTTTGATAAAGGTCGAATTGTAGCGTACCGGGATTGCGGTTTATCTTATCGCAGTATTGCTGCTCGCGTCGGTCGAGATACAATGACTGTTAGCCGAATATGGAATCGATGGGTTCAGGACGGTAATACGGAACGCCATGCGGGATCTCAACGGCCACCTATCATTAGCAGCCGAGCAGACAGGCATATTATCCGCATGGCCGTAGTGGATCGTGCAACCACGTCACTAGCCGTGAGTCAAGAAACGGGGTCGTTTGGAAGACAACAAGTATCTGCACGAACAGTTCGATGACGCTTGCAGCAGCATTGACTCTCAGCTCGGAGACCATGGCTGCGGCTTCCCTTGACGTTGCGTCATAGACAAGAGTGCCTTCAATGGTGTGATCAACGACGAACCTGGGCGCACGAATGGCGATACGTCATCTTTTCAGATGAATCCAGGTTCTGTGTACAGCATCATGATGGTCGCATCCGTGTTTGGCGGCATCGTGGTGAACGCACACTGGCAGCATGCATTCGTCATCGTCATGCTGGTATATCACCTGGCGTGATGGTATGGGGTGCCATTGGATACACGTCTCGGTCACCTCTTGTTCGCATTGACGGTGCTTTGAACAGTGCACGTTACATTTCTGGTGTGTTAAGACCCGTGGCTCTACCCTTTATTCGAGTCCTGCGAAACCCAACGTTTTAGCAGGATAAGGCCCGACCGCATGTTGTCGGTATTGTACGGACCTTCCTTGATACGGAACCTGTTCGGCTGCTGTCCTGGCCAGCACATTCTCCAGATCTTTCATCAACAGAAAACGTCTGGTCAATGGTTTCCGAGCGACTGGCTCGTCACCAAACGCCAGTCACTACGGTTGATGAACTGTGGCATCGTGTTGAAGCTGCATGGGCATCTGTACCTATACATGCAATCCAATCTTTGTTTGACTCAATGCACAGGCGTATAACTGCTGTTATTACTGCCAGAGGTAGTTGTTCTGGGTACTGATTTCTCGGGATCTATCCAGCCAAATTTTTTGAAAATTTAATCACTTGTTATTTTTAGTATAATATATCTGTCCAATAAATATCATTTTGTTACCTACATTTCTTCATGGTGTAACAATTTTAATGGCCAGTAGTGTATTAAAGATATCCTACAGTTAATAAAGGTAATATAAAACCTTATGTAATAATAATGTAATTTATGTATGTACATTAAGATTTTGGAATATGAAATTTTAGAATGTCATCAATGTATTAAATATTTTCCAGCTGACAGTTTGCAAGAAGTTCGCTTACCAGTAATATCTACTCAAGAATGTAGGAAAAAAATAATATTTCTTACAATGTACCATATCACAGATAATATGTTTTGTGCAGGTTTCGACAGGGGTGGTAGAGATGCTTGTTTGGTGAGTATTCTAAGCAAATAATTCAACTGTGTAAAATAATTTATATTCATTTTAACTTTGGTTGTATCAAAAACGATTTTTAACCAAATAGATACATTAAAGTAATGGAACTTTTAAATAAAATTTTGATATTCAATTATCAAAATTAATAAGTTAAGAAATATGTATGCCAGAAATTAATCTTTCGAGAATTTCTATTACTTATAAACAAGTTTAGAACTGAAAGTTTGAAATTATCAATTAAAACCTCAGCAATTTCAATTCTTTTATTGAATTTAATTACTGAGCACAAAAACTTTGCATCAAACAACTGTATCTTATTGCAAAATAATTTTCGCAGGGTGATTCAGGAGGACCGCTCATGTGTCAGAGAGATGATGGAAGATGGCTTTTGCTAGGAGTGACCAGTAATGGTGACGGTTGTGGTAGACCTAACAGGCCAGGTGTATATACAAAAGTCACTAAATATTTATCTTGGATTAATAAGACAATGAGTAAGTTTTTTTTTAGTGTTTACTTAATGATATATTTTCCATGCAAATTGTGGGTCGCAACCAAAAATGAAAAACTGTTTAATTTTTTAGTAGTTTTTTAAAATTGGTCGAAAAAGATAATTTTTGTTTTACATTAAAAAATGTATTGCGAAATACAGTATCTCTAATAACACTTTGCAAGTTTCCTGTATCAAAACATCTATTGAAATTACTACAAACAAATCTTTAATTTTATTGAAGATAATACTATATGTCAATAATTGACATTTTGTCACAATTATCATTTTTTAAACAACACTTCTGAATTTTCGTTTTCTATTTTCATAAGCACTTAAAACTGAATTTAAATATCAAAGTATGATGAACTATGATATCAATATTTTCTAACTCATATATTTGAAATGAAATATCTTTCTGTATGTAAATGATGCTGCATATAATTGGTATGTAAAAATGTTTTAAGAAAATCGTATTATTTTAGATATTAGGAAAAATTCCAACACTTTAAATTAAGGTTTATAAAGAATCAAATATAACATTTAAATTTTACATGGATTCATTTAAATATAGCATTCTAAATTGTCATTCAATGAGATTCAAAGACACAAAATATAAAAACTTTTAAATTAAAAAATGACCATTTTCAAACTATTAGACTCATCGGAAGCAATTTATTTTTGAATTTAACTTTCCATTATTTAATGCAGTAATATTAATATGTAAAAATCAATATAAAAGGTTTAAATTTTTTTTAATTTTACAGCATTAAATATTCACAAATTGTATGAATTTTAAATTTATGATATTATACATTTACATGTGATAATTTATTTTGAAAATTAAACTTTTAATGCAACATAAATCATAAAATATTACACATAGATTTTAAAAGTTCTTACATATATGATAATTCAGTTATTTCAATACATGCAAATGTCTGAATTTTTTTTTAAATGCAGTTAACTAGAATAGTATAAAATTTTAATTTTCATATTTATTAATTTTATTTAATTCTTAGGTACCCAACACATTAGTCCTACATATACAGACCCATGTGATGGAGTTCGTTGCAAACTGGGACGATGTATTCCTCCTTACAAAATTTGTGACACTCGTTGGGATTGCTCTGAGGGAGCAGATGAAGACAACTGCTCAGATTAAATCTAACGTAATCCTCAGGAAGCATATATGGAATTTTAATTATATAAAGACGAGCTACTTATGGCTCAGATACTAAATACACATCATAAAATTTTTCTCAACAGAAAAATCGCGCTTTTGTGATAAACTATTGGATGCTATCTTGTGAAATGTTAGATTAACAGAACTACTATTTTTAAAGCTCAATGAACTTATGAGCTGTTATAATAGTTCACATTTCATTAAATGTATTTGTACCTAGCATGGCAGCTAATAACTTCAACTCGTGACAATACATCACATTTTTACTGGTTAAAAATGATTTTTCATCTGGGTTTCCATCAATACTATAAGGGCTAAAAGGATTCCTTAAATCATGAAGATTCTACTGGTATATGGGAAAAGAATTGTGTGCCTAAAAATGGGAGATGTGTATTTCGCACTGGTTATTAAAATGGAAGAGTGAAAGAATTTATTACTTAGGATATTTTTTTAAAATGGAATGATGTGCCAGGCAGCATAAATTTGCCATTTTTAGTATGTGAATTGATTTTATAATTTTAAAACATATTTGTAAGCATAAAGTTGAATGTGCTGTATATTTCTAAATTTATTTATTATTACTGATATTTGTAAAACAGATGCATTTTGTGCTTACAACATTGTTTTAAAGAGAATTTTAACAACTGTGCTTAATTTTTTTTAAATAAAGAATAAATGTGTAGTGAAAGTTTCTTCATTTTAACTAAAAGGTGTATTATTAACGTTAGAAAGAAACAATACCTCTGTTTACAACCATAATTTTAAAATTTCTTGCATATGCAATTTACTTAATAAGTGTTCGAAGATTTAGCTTATATTTTATTAATCAGCTATTGAGTTTTTCAATTTCATTTGCAAATTATTCTTAACTAAAAGTAACAGCTTTATTTTGCATACTCTTAGCCACTAAATGAATTTAAGTGTGAATTATGAGAATTAAAAATTTTGAGTCTTACGAATTACATATAAAGGGTGGTCTCTGCATCAAATTACCAAAAATGAACACAAACAAGAGCAAACATTTAGAACAGTCCAATATAAAAATTTTCGAATATTCAATTAAGAAAAAATTCAAAGGAAATATGTTGATTACAGCAGATATCAAATCTGTTAATATGTATCAGCAGTGACTTATTCAAAAGCCATAATCCAATTATGAATTTTTCAACAATCATTGTCAAAAAATCCACTATTTTTTAAAAGGAACCAGAATGTGAATTTTTGTTTCACACAAAGTTTTCATGTTGTAGTATATAAATATTCAGGTTTATTATGTAGTCACACATTTTTGTTTGCAGTGTTAATGTTTTTTCTGATGTATGTATAAAACTACTGAAAATAATTTAAGAGCCATTCACTGTAATCTGAATAGGTAAGGCAATTCTAATGTATCATTCAAATAATTACATGAATATAAAAAGACTTAAAGTTTCGATTAGATTTTTATAAAAGCATATACATTTTCAAAGTAAATACAATGAAACCTATTTTTATGCAGTTGACAGAGAATATTTTAAGTTTATGTATTTCATAATATGTTGTGAAAGGGCATTACATGAAAAATCAAGGAATTAAATAAACATTTAAAAAATTTACACTCTCTTTTCACAAAAGGAAGCTTTTCTAAAAATTTACTATGTATCTATTAGAAAATTTACCTTTATTCTTTCCATAAGATGAGTCAAGGAAAGACTGAACACAAAACATACTCCAAGCATGTTGAACAAAAACAATTAAATATGCATTATAGGGAGACTATATTGACGACAAATAAAGATATTGCCTAAAGGTGAAAAGATCCTTATGATGTATGTACTTGTACAATTTTTTTATTCACTAACAGTATTAACTGCACAAAAATTAAGTTTGAATGTAGTATTTTCATTTATTATGAACTGAAACAAACCCATAGATTATTTGTCTCAATTTTATTTTTTAAATTTCAAATTTTACATCCGAAATGCTACCAAAAATAGCTTTAGAATGACAATGTTTCAAAATTTACATATATTTTTTTAAAATCAATAAAAATTTTGATTAAGGACTTTAAAATTTCCATCAACAATTTAAACAAGTTAGTCATAAAAATATATATTTACCTAGTTACAAAGGTTAAAAAATATGTGCATGGTATTTGCAAATACATAAAATTACACAAAGAAAATTAGATAAATTTAACACAAAAAGGCAAAATTAATATAAAATACTTCATTTAAAAAGAATATATTTTTCTAACAATTTGTATTTAGACAGGAAATGATAAATGTCTGAACGTATTATGCTTTCCAATTAAATATAGAAGAAAAACAATATTTGATATCACAGTATATACTGTATAATTATAATTTTGGTAATGGATTAAATTGCAATTAATAATTTAATTTCCGGTAAAGAATAAAGTTTATAATTTAAATGCATTTGAAGCAAAAAAGTACAATGCATATCCAAAAAATTTATTTATAGTCTTTTATACTGAACACAATGATTATATAAATGATACCACAAAACATATTCAAAAATTTCAAAATATACAGGAAATTCATTTTAAAATATATGCCAACACAAACTAACAAATTGCAAATTATATGATAGGCAAGATGCAATCAAATAAGGTGATTAACTGATATGACTGCATCTATTAAGCCAAAAGAGAATATTCTCGTTTATTGAATGCAACATTGTTTCAAGCCATTTTGGGATCTCAAACGTGACCTGGGACGGTATTTCTCAAGAAAAGCAAGCTGCTTTGCATTGATGGCACCCCGACGTTTTCTGAAAGAAAATATATTCGCGTAAATAACATTCCAATAGTTTTGAATATAAGAACTTAATAAACAACAAATCCAATCAATAGATTTGACCTCAAGGAACTTTAACATAAAAACAATTAAATCGACTGTAGTTTGAATTTTTAAACTTTCTTCATTAATAAAAAGTAAATTTATATTTATTCAAATATCCATGTCCTAAAGTTAAAATAAAAAATTAGTATTGTACAAATGTATAATTCTAAACACTATTCTAAGCTCTAATTACCTTTGTAAATGGGTAATGGTCTGTATTATGGTGATCATAATAAGAACTTATCATTCATGATAAGTTCTGTTATTTTCTGCATCTTTTTAATTCTACAATTAAATATTTTTTTCAATAATGTTACAAATTATATAAAAGCTGTTCTTGTTAAAGACAATTTTGAAATAGAAATTATTTAAAGTTTCATTACTTATATTTAATATACTTATACCTTAGTATGGAAATATTTTGATGTTTACTAAACAAATTTGTTTTCACAAAAGAAATAAATTTCTAATAAGTTCCATGTTTGTGTTGGCTTAAAGATTGTTTAACCTGAAAAAATATTGAATGAAAATAAACACTTGCTACATATACATTAAGCAAATTAATTTTGAAAATTATTTTTAAGTTTATTAATGAACCTTTTTTATGAATTTCAAAGTGATAGTTATCATTTGTTATTTTCAAATAATTTGAGAAAAATGGAGGAATAATGGAAAGTATCACAATATGTATAGAACAGATTTAAAAAAAAAAGAACAACATTATTTTGAATAAATAAATTCAAGCTTACTGTCTAATCAGATCAACAGCATCTTCATACTTCATGCCCAACTCAATAAGTGCAATTGCAACAAGAACTGGCGCCCTGGAAATCATTTTCATGCACAAATTAAAACATAATAACCAATCAATTTTACTGTTAAATTGCCTTATTTTTATTATTATATTTATTGGATTCTTAGTTTCCTATTTTTGAAGCTATAAATTACATTTGAGGTGCAAATAATTAAATTTCTCATACTTAAATAGCAAAAAATTGACCTCACCTTTACAAAAACACAGCAAAAATTATGAGTTCTTCATATTTGTAAATATAATATAAAATTCCTTATTATCTTTCCTTTTTTGCTATTATATTAAAAGTACAAATGTAATATTTCTCTTTATTGCTAAAACAAGCTGCCAATGAATATCTCAAAATTTTTAATAGATAAAAAAAAAGTTGATTACAAAGGGTATAACATAAAAGTTATATAATATCTTAATTTTTTGCTTTCAGAAGACTACAAAAAATTTAAAATCAACGACTTATTTAAAAAAAACATGCATTATAAAATGCAAATGCAGAAATTATTACAGTTAAAGTATTTAAAGCTTCTCTCTCATACACTCTTATCCTATTTTTTCATGAGTTTATATAATATCTGCAATTTTTGGATATACTTCAAGCATTGAAAACAATAATGTGATATGCAAACATAGAGAACTAAAGTCACTGGAATTTGACAATTTCATGTAATTATAAATATAGATACGACTTAAAATAAAATTTGGAGAGGGAAAAAAACGATTTTTTTGAATATATGATAGATTTGCATTTCATATACAGTATAAATGATGAGTAAAAATTGCAGTTATTGCTTAAACCTTCAATTAAAAAAGTGCAACAACAAAGCAGAAGTGAAGAAAAATTTGCAAGGTATCCATTAAAAAAAAAATGAAAAATAATTTTTGAATGAAATTTAGATGACCAATAAATTTAAGTATTACCTCCCTAAACCAGCAACACAATGCACAGCAATGTAACATTCATTGTTTTCCTTGAATTTTTTCCTCAATAAATCAAACCAGTCATTCATGATTTTAGCAGGAGGTGGAGAGCCATCATCAAACTGCCAGTCCTAAGTGAGAAAGATGTGTTACTCTAGTTGTATTAATCCTTCACATTTTCAGGAAATGTTGAAAATTTTTTATAAATTTTGTAATTTAAAAATAGAAATACAAATAAAATTGAATCATCCTATAAAATGAGATATGTTACTACAACTATGCATCTATAAAAACATATTTAACGATAAAGATTTATGTAATTCCACAGTCTGCATGCAATTGATAATCCAATTTAAATGAACAAAAAAAAAAATTTATGCTTTTTATATATATATATAATTTGCAAATTATATAAATAAATATAATTTTTTTAAATAATTAGGACTTGTTAACATGTTCTAATTTCGAATATTCTCTATAAAATTAACTAAGATCTTTCACTTAGAATCTCGTATACATATCACTGAAAATTACTTCTCTAAAATTTCACTAAAAATATATGAAATTGATAGTTATTATAAAAAGGGAATAAAAGTTTTACTGGCAAAATAGAAGATAAATTAGAAATTAATAGTTATTTAAAATTAAAATACAATTTAATAGAAATAAAACTATGAGGAAAAGTTAGTGAAAACAGTACATTTTTTTCTGTCTAATATTTTATACATTATTTTAAATTAAACTATCTGTATGGAAAATGTTGGTACTTATATATTACATGTAATTCCAAGACGCAACACTCACTAAGACTTTTATTCCATGTGCTTCTAGCGCATCTTTTTTGTAAGTTGGCTCACAAACTCTTACTACTTCAGTGACATTTTTCTTTTTTAGCTCCTAAAAATGCAATATGAATAAAATATTTAAGATCAAGATACATTAATATACAAAGCTAATTTATTTATTCAATAAAATTAATATTTAAACGTTTATTCAGAACTTTAAAAAGTTACATTATTTTAATATCTCATATTAATTTAGTATTAAACTAATTGTATTACTTAAAAATGCATTTTTCTGGGATTATAATTATTGTTAACATGCATTTTCTTAGAATGTAAAAAGAAACTATTAGTATTATTCCCAATAATTTACATAATAACACCAACTAAACCATTATAGCTAAATATTTTTTAAATAAAGGATTCTTAATGAAATTTTGACTTCTTGTTCAAAGAATGTTAAACATAACAAAAATCAATGTACCTCAATAAATGCTCCAATAGTGGCATCTGAAGGCCTGTCCATGATCAGAAATCGCATGTTTTTGTAAACAATTTCTGTTGGCCCAGGTCGAATCAACTTCTGCTTCATGGTCATACTTTGAAGAATGTCAAATTCAATAACGAGAATTAGTCTATCAATCACTTCAAAGTAATTATAAAATCAATATGATATGAATACACAGAACACTATTCCCAATAACCTTGTGGGGGAAAAAGACAAGCTTTGGAATGAGTTCTATCTGGAATATCAATCTATTTGTGTTGTGCCTGGCAATATTCTCCTCTGTAGATGATCAATGACTCCATCAAGTGAGAAGAAGCAATGGATAGGATCTGAGAAAAAAATTTTGAACCATAAGTAGTAATTCGATAAAATAAAACATTCTTTAAGTATATTTTTTTAACAGAAGCAAATACAAATTTCTAAGAAATCACACGTATAACTTAAAAGAAGCAAATACTATATCAATCAGATAAAATCTTTTGATATTATTAAAAAATATTGGTAATTTATTTTTCTGCAATCAGCTTTTGTACATAAAAGTAATATGATTATCTTATTTTAGGAACTATGTTTTAAAATGTGACTACAACAACTAAAAAAAAAAAATATAAATTGAAAGTAAAAAAATAAAAAAAGATAACAAATAAAAAAATTAGACAAATATGTAGCCTAGAGTCCTTATATATATACATACACACACATACGACAATATTTAGTACAATACAATAAAACAGCCTTATAAATAAAAAAGTGGAAAAAATCTCCAAGACAAAGCTTAAAATAACAACAAAAATAAACAGCGAATGCAATATAAGAAATGAAACTTGCTTTATTAACATGTCGCCCTATCAGGTTCTTTTCTACAACAATGTGAAAATATGGAAATCACTATATAATTTAATGATAAAACAAAGTTATTTTGACAAGCACAATGATATGCACAATCTCTTAACATGTTTAAAATGTTCATACATTTATAGAGCTATAATAATTTGTTTTCCTGTTTTACACAATTAAAGTTATGATAATATAAAATGAAGCTAAATAAATTATAAATCTTAATTGGTTAAAGAAAAAATAATTTGTTTCTTATACTTTTAAGCAAAAGATAAAGAATGTTTAAAAGCATGTTTATTATTAAAAAAGATTGAATATATACAAAATGGTTTGAAATAAACATGAATAAATTTGTGATAAAAATCTTAAATTGAAATTCATTTCCTTATACCTATCTAAAAAGAAAAAGAAGGAAAGGAAAAGAAAAATGGAAAAAATCATTTTTTACATTTTGTTTACATTTTTTACATGTTGTGTATCATCTCTTAATTTTGAAAATTTAAAGAAAAATATTTTCTAACCAATAATTGACAAAAGTGTAGAACTTCAAAATTAAAAATATAAAATTAATCTAACTTTACCAAGTGCAATCTAAATCAATTTTATCTACATAAATATTTAAAAGTAAAAATTGGCAATTCTAGATATATTTATGTTTTTGTAAGGGAAATTATCAGATAAATCTTTTGTTTTAATATTGAGCAGTTTTACTGGTGTTTATTCTAATCTTGCCAGATATTAGGGGAAAAACTGAACTTTTATCGTTTACCAATGCAAATGATTTAATTATTATAAGAAAAAAAAAATATTTGCTTCCAAATTACAGCAAAAGATCAAGATAGCTCCTATTTTTTAAAGTGTAGGATCACTGAAAATGTTTCTTTTGTTCTTTCCTCCCAATTTATTTTTTTCATACTACATTTATTATTCACTATACATCCATGAAAATGTGGGCTACTATAAAAACATTTTTATTTATTTTTCAATATTAACACTTTTTTTAATGGAACCCAGAATATTTATACTAAATATTAATATATTAATTCCAATTTCTTTATTTTTAATGAACCTTCATAAACCTGGCTTGATTTTAAATTAAAAAAAAAAAATCCTTGACTTCAAATTGAACACAAAAGCATATATTTAAAATTAAACTTTGTAGAGAATGATTAATATATTTACATTACTTAATAATTTATAGAATTTTATAAAAGCATCTACTTATATTTAAAAGATAAATGTGAATAAATATATCAAAACACTAATACTTTTATAATCAGAATTATAGTACTTCAGAGATAATATTTGCATTTTTTAAGTGCCATTCTAAATAATTAAGCTCTAAAATGGGGAAATAACAATGTTCATTAAACAGAAGATGTTGAATATTCAGGATATACGCCCAAAACACATTAAGTAATGAAAAATACAAAGCTTAACAAATATTTTACAGTTGCATAATGTAAAACATTATTTTTCATTATCTAAGAATGCCACCTTCTGGAAAAATCCGATCAATCATTGTTTTTCTTTTTTTATAATGCTGTTTTTAGTATGTGGCACTTTAAATACACACATAATCAAAATGGCATCTATCATATTCAATTAAAATACCAACATAAACTGGCATTATCTGTTTTTAAAACAATTCCGTCGAGTCAACACATTGATTTAAAATACCGCGTAATAATCGCGTGGCTGTGCGTCGTGGCCTGCATTCCAATCCCAACGAATGCCGAAGATATGCCTGGCACTAAGCCCTGGCAAAGCGAATGCCAAGGACGGGAGCAGAAGTCTGGAAGCAACGCCGTCAAGATTTGCGCGACTTCGATAACCGTAAACAAGTAACTGATACCCCGGTCTTTATCGGGGAAAAGGCAGGGCACACCATACAACATATATAAATCGCCTGCCTGAGAGCAATCTTTCTGGAAGCCACACGAAGAGCATTTTTTGCTAAAATAAGAATGCACGTTCGTTCCATTTTTGTCACACCGTGGACAACATTGATATATATATATATTACCCGCACAGATTTGTATTAAATATATGCACACAATAAAACAGGCACATATACATTAAAATACTGCTTACATGTAGAGCTTAGTTAGGAAATAAATTATAGCATAAATGTATTTAGATGAGCGTGCAACTATGAAAAAAATCTTAGGTAAGTAGAATATACACAGTCGTTGTTAAAGAATATTGAAGTGTAACGAAATAGACGATTTATAACATTGTGCATTCAACCAAAAATTAGAGATCTGCAATAAAACTTCGAAAATCGAACAAAGAATGCCCATGGTAACGCAATATCCACTTGGAAATCGTTATTCTACATGCATATTTTATTTTAATAAAAATAATTTTCAATATTTGTACCTAAAACATAAACTGGGAAATAAAAATTGCAAAACTAAACAGGGAAAAGCCCGTTTTTCCCCCCCTGCAAATTTACAAAAATAATTATAATTCAACTGGATTATCAAATTTTATAATAGAATGTTTATCAGTAAAGAAAGGGTAATAACGAATATATAAAACAAAATTATTTTTCAATGTAATAGATATAAATACACATATCGTCGACATTCTGAAAAGTCACTCGGTAGATTCTCAATGAAGTAGAACACGTCTATCAATTAAATACTTGCTTAACATTAATAAATTTGCATGCAAAGACAAATACCTATTTTGTTAGTCAAATATTTCAGAGCATCATTAGATAAAAAAAGGAAAGACAAAGAATTATGCTATTCACATGTGTACTTTATTTTTGCACAGAGCATTCTAAATGTTGGTATTTAATGCGGCACCAATTACGCATGCATTTATGGCAACAATTTGGAATGAAGTTCTGAGAACACAATCAGAGACTTATTTTTAGATACATTTGGAAATACAAAAAATCGATGAATATTCACGTCTTCCTATGCACTTGAAAGGAACGAGTGGCAAAACAAAACAGTAATTACTACAGAGCCTCCAGATTAAAATTCAACAAACGTGATATTTCATAAGATTAACACTACTATAATCAGTAGTATGTGCATTAATATAGTACCAATATATTCTACGTTCAATTATTTTTATATAATGTTAATAAGAAATATCCTCCTTTTCCAAGCAGCAGAAAGTAAGAGTTACGCAAATTATTGTATATTAATTATTCAGAGTTGTAATAAAACAAGTCAAAATAAGAAAAATCGATATCACTAGCTGCAATTGTCATCCGAATAATAAGAGTTGAAAAAAATTAGCTCAAGGGTAAAAATAAGAACTTTAAGACATTGTTATAAAACAACCTTGAATATTGTAATTTTATGAAATCAAAATGACACAACCTTCAATAATAATAAAAAAAATACCATTTAGTTTTTAAAAGAGGATATCACAAGAGTATTATAATATATATCATTTTTTAAAAAAATAAATTTACAAGTGCAATAAAAGAGAATTCTAAATGACAGAGTTTTAAATACAATTTATTTATTCCATGAAGAATAGGTTGCTTTGTTTTCAACGATCACTTTTTGCAAACGAGAGCTGATTCGGCGGGGTCAGATAGACTCCGAACTGTTTCATGTCCGAGAAATGAATAAAACCCACGAATTGATGAGCTTCCCAAAGAGAGAGCAAATATTCAATCCATAAAATTAAAAAAATTGAAAATACTGATTGTAAAATCTTTATAACAAATAGGATCATTTTTATTTTTCTCTAGTGAAACATTCTTTTTTCCACTAAAATTTTTATAGAATTTATATGCAGTAAAAAATTCTCAGAGATTAAAGCAGAGCAAACAAACAGCAGATATAAAATATAACGAAACATAACAAAAGTCTGCAAAAATAAATAAAATAATGCAATTATTTCACAAAATTTGCACATTTCACATTATTGTAAAGAATTAAGAAATATATTTAATAACAAGTAATGTACTTAATTTATAACATATATACGGAAGGTAAGTTATAAAATCCACCTTCAATGATTTAATGCTCATTGACCGTTTTTAACCAAAGTCACCTATACAATATAACTCTCTCTCTATTCATGAAGACTATTATATATAAAGTGATGTACTGCTATTATATACCACTGGCCTTTGTACTTTCTTTGTAGAATAAGCCTAAGCATTTTTAGGTTGAACTGTTATTTCGTATTATGTAGATGCTTCCATACATATACAATATCTCGTTTTATAAGTGTAAATTCATTTATTTTATTCAATTCTAAAGTACTTTACAAATAATGATTATTTTGAAGTGCTGCAAACAGTGTTTTCTGATTAATCATATGTATGTAATCATGTGAATAAATTTGAAAATGCACGAAAAAGTACACTAATAAGTGAAAGATTATTCCTAAGCATTGTGAAGAAGCGTTTTAAACTTTAGAATTGCTCAGTGTTGTGGTGAATGTTACATTTCAGATTTAAAATACAAGAACAGCACATATGAATCTAAAATTAGTCACTTAAATTATCTTTTGAAATAATATTAGACAAGATTACGAGAGAAAAAATAGGTTCATCGTTTCTGATAGTTTAGATTTAAAAAAAAAAAAAAAAAAGAATATAGGGCTTTCCCACATCTTATAGTCTAGAATTTAGGGACGATATGAAAAGATTATTGTATAAAATAATAAAAAAATAATCTATGTTAGGTTTCACAATAATTTAAATATTTTGGGATAAAAAATACGTAAAAATAAATCGATTGAAATTGGAAAAGTAATTTTTTTTTTCATAAAATATATTCCTGTTTTTACATTCCATTTTTAGTTAAATGAAGAATTCGTTTTGGCGCAGTACGACCACTTTAAAAAACGATAGCTTAATCGAGCGGAGCTCACAGTTTAATGTAAATCTCAAACCACTATGATCATGACCGAGATGGGAGAGTCGATCCATCGAGTTGAATTGGAAGACAGAATTGTCCTTCAGCGACTAACTAAGCTCGTCAAAGAGGAAAGCATGAATCCAATAAGAGTTTATGCTTATACCATATTTTGAAAACCCAACAAGAGAAGGCAAATTATTTTAATTAACTGGATTTCACATTGTATGTATGCTAAGATCATACTCATCTACAATAAGCTGAAGATTACTTCCTGAAATTTTGAACATCGTCAAAAATTTCTCGTTATATTATATATATATTGATGAGAAAAACAATAAGCCATTTCTGTGATTCACCGAACTGTTGAAATACGTAAGTGATAAGGTTAAAAAAAAAAAAAAAAAAAAAAAAAAGTTTATCTCTGCTAGATTTAAAAAAAATGAAAAGCTTCTCTTCTTGAAACAGAGAACACATTTTCATGAAACATCCATAGTTCCTATATTTTTAAGTTCGTTAAATGAAGGGTACGGTTTGACGCAGTACACTTCACACAAAATGGCTAAATCGAATAATTCTCACAGTAATTGATGAATCTCGAACCACTATGAC
The DNA here is from genome assembly GCA_030067965.1 of Latrodectus elegans. Taxonomy (NCBI): domain Eukaryota; kingdom Metazoa; phylum Arthropoda; class Arachnida; order Araneae; family Theridiidae; genus Latrodectus; species Latrodectus elegans. The sequence goes on from CM057810.1 coordinate 8,110,665, forward strand.
CATGACCGAGGTGGGAGAGTAAATCCATCGAGTTGAACAGGAAGACAGAATTGTCCTTCAGCGACCAACTCAGCTCGTCAAAGAGGAAAGCATGAATTCAAAGAGTTTATTATGTTTATATCATATTTTGAAAATGAAATAAGTAAAGAAAGCAAATTATTTAAATAAACAGGCTTTCCTATTGTGCGGGGATCATGTAAAATATGCGATGAAGCTAAGGACTGATCTCCTGAAATTTGGAGCACTGTCATTTTTCATTACATAAAAATTAGGTGAAACATAAAAAGCGCCGTTTTGCTGCTTATTCCTCGGATACGAATATATTCTTCATGTCAATTAAATTTGAAATGACATAAAAAAAATGAGTTAACATTCTGCCAGACTCTAGAAACTTCCTTGAATGAATTCTATTAATTCATAGAACATAATAGGGAAAATTTAGTGTCATAAAAAAGAGTTTAAATAAATTAACACGATATTTAGACTTTCAGGTTAAAATAATTGTCCTCATATATGAAATGAATTAATATTGATTCTATATCCTTTTATAATTTTACATTTTTCTAAAACATCCAAAATGAAGTCAGTTTTTATAAACTAGTATATTAGTTTCTTATTCTTCATATATAAATAAAAAGTGTTCAAAATTTTATTAACATTATGTGTTTCTGATACTCTTACATAGATAATATTACTCCTTGAGGAAAAAACCTAAAACAGTGAAATTTGCATACAATTGAAAATAGCGCCTCCTGCAATATTGTTTAATCAATAATGCATTTCAAGGAGCTGAAGAAGCACTTAATATTTAATGTATAATGGACATACATCTAAGAAGCAACGGACATTCTACCTGAATATTTGGAACTAAGGTTGAGCAATAAATTAATAACCACTTGGAAAATCATATCTTCAAACAGCAGATGATCAAGATCATATAAACAACTTGATAATGCACATAGAGCATCAGCCATTTAATGCGCAAGGCTCCTCAGCATGGTATTAAACTGAAGCCAGAACCGAATTTTATAATCATAGAAATTTTGAAATCCCCAGCAAAAAAAAAAACAGCTTTCCCCCAAATCACATTTTGATTAAATTTTAAACTTTGGAATTTTACACAAAAAACACATCAAGCAAGCTCTACAAAATGATTTTAAATAGTAGTTGGTAATTGAGAAATAAGTACGAATACTTTTACAAAAAAGTATTTTTTTAAAATCCATATTAAATAGTTAAACTTATTTTAAATTCTTAAATGCATATAAATGGGTCCAACGATTGAGAATTGATAAGGTCCAAATAAAATAGTAACTAATGATTAATTTAAATGCATTTTTCTACTAAAGAATTTTAAAGTTATATATAAATTAAATAAATTCAATTATTCACGGGATTATTTATTGAATACACATATAATCAAATTTAATACAATAATTTAAAAAGTTTGTTATAAGCAAATACAATTCAACACATCGGCATTGAGCATTTAAACACTATTTTTAAACTGTTTTACTTATAGGTAAATGAAATGGAAAAAAGTAATAATTAAATAGCTATAATTATTTTTGAATATTCTAAATATTAAATCATAAAAAATTAGAGAAAAATGTATTACTAAACAGGCATTATTTTCGCAATAGAAAAAAGTCAATGTTTTCACTCACCAATTTGAGAACACATTTTGATCGCCATATGTATGAAAGTTACATTTTTTATAACACTAAAATTTCCTATAACTCTCCGCACGCACAAATCTGCTATAAATGCCGCAAATAACACGCGATTATCTAACTATGCTCTTTAGATTCACTTCCTGACACAACTGAATGAAGAATAACACAATGTGACACAATTCAGTCTCTAAATCCTCCGGCGCCAATCACAAAACGGGTGACAGTTTAGAGCCGTCAACAAACACACAGTCAGGATTTGTAAAATAATTATCTCTAAAAATATGAGTAGAATAAGTTCATTTGTCCTCAAGGTTGGGATTAATAAAAACTAAAACATTTTATGAGCGCACGCCAAGCTTGGCGAAGCAAGTGGATTACGCAACACCCTGAAACAGCGCCTCTCGAGAAAAGAAATTTAGGAACTTTGTTTTCATTACAATGCGTTACGCAATGCTGGGGAGAGAGAGAGCTGGTTGAACGACTCGGTAATTGGTCAAGATGTACCGATTGCATTCAAACACACGCGGCCAGATTCTCACGGAATCGATCTTTTTTTTTTTTTTTTTTTTTTTCTTACTGCTATCAGTTTTTGGATCGGCCCTCAGGCAGATAAGTTGGAGTTTAACACGGAATCAAATGGATAAAACTGGTTTCAGAGGAAGAGGCACCAGGAATTTTAGGGATTCCAAACGCATCACCCTCCTTGTTTTCCACTAGAAGAAAGAAGTAATAAAAAAATAATGCTGGGGTCAATGAGGCCCCGGTCTCGAAAGACACGCTTTCGTTTCTGCAGCTGCTTTTCCTGCAGTCTGCCTTCGCCGAATTTACAGAAGGAAATGAAATGATTTGGGAAAACCTAATGAAACTAGAAGAAATAATGGGAAACAATTTATTCACAGAAACATTTTATATTTCATGATACGGAAATCATTCGCGATTCTTTATAAACATATTTGACTTTCATTTCGATTTACGATTATAAATGGAAACGGAAAATTTTTTTTAAATAATTCAAGAGAAAAAAGTAATTTTTATTTTGCTTACAAGTTATTGTACATCGGCAATCTTATATTTTGTGATTTCAAGTATTTTTCGAACTCGTAATATATCTATTTAGTTATATATTGTATATAATTTAAATTTATTTAATTCAATTTAGTTTTAACTAAATTAGAAAATATTTTAACTAAGAATACTTCTAATTATATACAGTTAAAAGATACTGTTTCTATTATTTCTAGTATTACCTCTTTAATATACTGATTTTCTAAATATACTTTAAAGATAATCATTCATAAAAATATCTTTTTTAAATATTAGAATATGAAAATATATAAGATAGAAAAGAATAAACATTCAAAAAATGGAGTGACAGATTTCTTGATACTGATAATTCAATATATTTAATCTAATTTACAATATAGATGAAAACAGGTAAATATACGAAAACATTAAAAATCCATTTGCTTCTAACGGAAAACTTTTTTTCCGTAGAAGGATGATAGTTCGATTTAATTTCAAAGATTAAGCTTCAATACGGCGCATTTATTTCCTGGAAATCTTGTTTTCAATTTTCGTCAAGCAAAACTTTAAGAAAGTTTGTAACTAAATTTACTCATTTTAACATTTTTTTATCTTGAACTCCACTGAAAATGATGCGCGTGTAACCTCATTCCTGAACATCATAGATCAAAATACATAGCATGAAACCAAGAACTGACAAATTAAATTAATCGGCACAATAGGGTAATTAAAAAATAGCAAATTCCACCGCAAGAATAACCCACAACACACAAGCCATCATATGTAAATAATTTGATAAGGAATAGTAAGAGTTTAATACTTTTAAACCATAAGGTTTAGAAGTTTAATACATTTAAACCATAAAATAAAAAAATTTAAATTTCGCACACAAGTAAAAAATTACATTTTTTTTCAAATGTTATATAATTATAAATTAATAGCTTTAAAATAAACGCTTTCAACAAAAGGGTGCTTGTAATTTCAAATTTGTCTTCTTTCAATCTGACGTTCAAATTGATATAAAATGCAATAAAATAGTTGACTAGTTAACAATTTACTTTTTGCTAGTGATTTTATTCATTGTTTATTTATTTATAATCAAGTTTCAATACATATTTTAAAAACGCATTTTTCATAAACGATGTTAGATTCAAAATTTAAAAGGCTTAATTTTTCTATATATAGCAACGACTATTGAGTTATATGTGGCAGTAAAATACAGCAAAACGCTGTTCTCCCTCCATCCAATAGTCTAACATGTAACACACGTAATTCGTTTTTCTTTCCGTCACCGAAATTGAAAAAATTATTTAATTACAAGGGAGACACCAATTTGTATAACGGATAGTGTAATATTTTTACTTTTCAACGGTGGATTTTGTTTCAAACCAATATATATATATATATATATAAACAAAACAAAAGCATCGATGCTCTTTCTATGAATCGATAAAATTGAGAATTGAGACTTAGTTTTCCATTCTATCTCCATCAGGAACTTTTATGGCAACTTTCATTACACAAGTGCAATTTATAAATATTAAACTTATAAAATCACAAAAAAAAAAAAAAAAAAAAAAATGCTGTTTTTAAATTGCCAAAAATCAGTAGATTTTTGTACATTATCGCGATACTGGGAGAAATATTGAAAACTTAGGAGTTTCCCGATAAAATCAGTAGAGTTAGCAGCTATGCACAAAGCATATATTTAAATTATAAAATAGATTTAAATATTCAAACATTTGATATTGGCGAGTACATTAAGAGTTGTCCGTTAAGTATTAAATGCGAAAATTTCGCATCATAAAGATGCATCATAGGATTAATGAAGGTATTCATTAATCACATATTAATGATGATGTTCATTAATATTAGAAAATAAAGAAGGAAACCAACTGAAGTTCACAAGTAAGGTTAATTCCCACAATCTTGATTTATAAAATCATAATATTTTTCAACCTATATAAGTATAATCAAAAGATTTGATAGCAAATTCGAATGTGAAAATAAAAAGTTTAATGGTTGAATGCGATAAAATTTCTAGGAAAATTTTTGGAATTAAAAATGTTAATGAGTATAAGAGAAAATCTTTTGAGATCCCACAAAAATTCGAATCAACAAATTTAAAACTCAAAAAGTTTTGGCATTTTAATATAAAAATCATACACATAAAAAGGCTGATTATTTAAATCAAATGAATTCATTTCAATCAAAAAAAAAATTTTTTTTAATAGGTTGCGAGATATGAAAATGCAGACGATAAAAACAAGATGAAAATTGAAATTAATCATTTAAGTTTCCGACACAAAATTCAAAAATTAAAAAAAAAAAAGTGATTTTCTCTCTCAAGATACAAATAAATCTCTATTTATATTTGAAACAAATTAACTAATGAATTAAAAACGTCATACCATAATATTGAGCCTACGAATAAGAACAAGCTCCGCCGAAATTGGGGTCACCATGAAGGTTCCTCGATCAGGAAATCCGAAACATTTTAGAGAAGAAAACACGCAATCTTATCAGAAAAGTGGTAAACCTCCACATATTCTTGCAAAAGAAGTAAAGATAAAGAAACAAACATGTTTACAGAGACGATTATCTCATAGAAAGTATTTGATTAATAGCAGACAGATATATGAGATCATATTTCATTAAAAACCTGGCCATTAGGTGCGTCATAAAGCGTGTATGAACAAAGCTAATTAAACGTAAGCACACTTATGATGACGTTCAGGAAAAAAATGAAATTCTACAACGTTTGCAAAAATAGAATTTTATTCTACACTAAGTTAAAACCATAATAAAACTTATAAGTAATGATGGAAAATTTATAATTCAAATGCTTTACAATTATGTAGTCTTCGAAAATGCTGGTTTTATGATGGCTTCCCGTGTGTGACACGTTTGTCAACATAAATTAAGCTTAAGATGAAAATTAATCTCAGCCTAAACTTAACTAAGAATTGCAACTAATATTTTAAATTAGGAAATGTATCGGTTAAATGTTCAAAGGAAATCCACTCAAGCAGGAAATATGTCAATGGAAAAACGTCTTTTGGCCCTCTAAAATGAATAATGCGATAAAACTTGTTCCATATTAATAAAATCAGATTCCCATGATGAAGTGTAAAAAATTACACACGCGTCTCTTAATATTAAACTGTGATACAGTGCAGAAACATTTCCTAACACATATTTTATGTTTTTACAATTTAAGGCGACAAAAAAAGTTAAATATTTTTTTTTTATCAAACTTGTTAAAATTAAATATAGAAGAAACTACAGGAAAAGTCAATTAACTACATATAAAATTTCTGAAATTTTTCAAAATTGTGTGTTTTAATAAAATGCGTATTTCCATAAATTTTAAAGGATAAAAATCTATTTTTTCCGAAATGGATACTTATTTTGTTCACAGCTGTTACTAGAAAATGAATAAATTAGTACTTTATTGAGACATTTTGAAGTTCTATATTCCCCCGTATAGCCACTCAATTTTCCAATTAAATTTTTCCCACAATGATTGTTATGCTAATTAGCAGTATACTTATAAACGAAATATATTTTTTAAAATTTTACATCTCTTGACACTAATTTAATGGGAAAATAATAGGTCTCATTTTTTTTTTTTCAGTAACAAAGTATGTACTATTAAGAATAAGTAATGAACATTACGCCTAAGGTTCGAAAAATGCATTTAAAGCGCCTAACAACTTATGAACATGCACAATATTTATTTCCATAGTGTATGGTAAAAAATGATATAAAACCAAAAATTACTTGACATTAATCCAGAAACTATTGGAAGTTCAAAACTTGAAAACTTACATGAAATTTGTAAAATTTATTAATATACTCCAGATTAATATAACTCTTTAAATAATTTCCACCAGAATAGGAAGTTTATAACTGAATAATTTCGTTTGTTACATGCAAATTAGTGAAAATTTTCGATTTTAGAAAATTTTAATCAACATTGTAAAAGAAAAATAGCTTAGCGCTTAACTAACACTAGAGAGAGAAAAACAGAATTTTAAATATTTTAAAAAGAAGGATACATACAGTGGGTAAAAAAAAGTTTCCGTACGGTCACTAAATTTAAGAATAAATAAGCATAATTTGTAAAGTATTACATTTTTTCTTTAAATACTGCCTATATGAAAGATTTTTATAAATTTTCATTTTTAAAAAACGAGAAAAGCATTATTTGCAATATCTAAGGTAAATTGAAAATTGCAGTGCAAAAAAGTTTTTGTACGCGTTACGCAAATTCTTTCTGACGTGTTTAAAACAGGCCAGGAGTAAATCTTTGACTTTATAAAGTGAATTACAGATAAGAAAACAACATATCGACAGTTGTTGAGTTCAAGTTTGTTATTTATCGTCTCAAAATGGAAGTTCCCAGATCTATTCGGGAATTGGAGATTAAATTGCGAAAAGATTGTTATCCATGAGAAGGATTAGTGAAATGACTAAACAATCGAAATCTACAGTGCAATATATAATTGAAAGATATTTTAAACTTCATTCACTTGAGAATAGATACGGGAGGCCGCCTAAAATTAAATCGCGTGCATAAAAGAAACATCATATCATTCAAGAAAATCCATGAATTAGTGCACAGCAGCTGATTTAATGATTAGTTACAACATTAAAGTCTCAACTCAAACCGTGAGAAATTTCATTTAAAAAAAAAAAAAAAAAAAAAAAAAAAAAAAAGCGGACGTGTGACCCGGAAGAACCCCTCCATAAATTTGTGCAACAGCGCCTCGGGTTTGCAAAGAAGCAAGCCATTATCATTTTGGGAATCCATTCTTTTTAGCGATGAATCAAAATTTAACATTCATGGGTCAGATGGCCGAGTTATGGTGTGGAGAAAAATCAAACGAACAAGTGCTAACTAAGAATTTATGCGGAACTGTGAAACACGGTGGTGTTATGGTGTGGGGGTGTACGAGTGTTTCTGGAGCAGGAAATTTGCAATTCATCGAGGGAAATATGGATCGATATGGATATCTGGATATTCTTAAGCAAAATGTGCTATCCAGCGCAGAGAAACTATCTCTTGGAACTGGATTTACTCTTCAGCAGGGCAACGATCCTAAACACACCTCTAAGATTTGCAAAGAGAGGTGCCTTTACAATGTTAAACAACAACTTCACAGCCCTCCCCAGTCACCCGATTTAAACTCCATCGAACATTTGTGGGAAGAAATGGGCCGACAACTTATATATATATATAAAAAAAATATGATATAAAAAAGTTGAACTCAAAAGTACCATTTGTATATTTCTCCAAAAACAAAAAAAACAAAAAAAATTTGTTGGAGTAATGCCTCAACATCTAAGAGAGGTGATAAAGGCCAAAGGAGGGCCCACTGATTATTAAATGTATTTTTGTTAAATGTTTTTTGCATTTTTGTAAACTTTTTTCGTGTGCTAGGGCACCGTACGGAGACTTTTTTGTTTCATGTGTTTACGGCATTTTTTGAATTTTAAAGATTTATTATTTAATTTTGTCAATATGATCATCCTTTTTAATATGAATAAATATTAAATAATATTAGTTTTAACTCATTTTTAAGTTTTCATTTTTATCATTATGAATTTTGTGTGACAAATTAAACTTTGATTTGGATTCGTACCTGCGTACGGAGACTTTTTTTACCCACTGTATATCATACAAGCTTATCATAATATCCGGTGGCCTGAGCTTCAAGAAAGTGAAAGAGTGATGGTAGGTGTGTTTAAGAGTAATTTATATCCAAGGCAAGAGTTTCAATATGAAGCAGAATGTCACAAGTAAGTGAAATAGACTAAATAAATCACAAAAAATTTTTTTCAAGGAAAACAAAACGTATTTATTGCTTAAAAATAAAGAATATATGAGTAAATTTAAAAAAATAGAGGAAAATATTTAATTTCTTTAACTTTATTTCATCCTGTACCAAATAGATTTTAAAAGCATTTAATTTTAAACTATTCTTAAAGAGTTATAGAGAAAAATTTTCTGGTCAGCCCTTTCAAAACAATGAAATTGAGATGAACGTTATCAAAGTTTCATCTATTTAAGTAAGATGGAATTTATTCACGGTGAAATTAATAAATTTAGCATAAGAAAAATGTTTAGAGATATTTTACATTTTTTAAAAAAATTATTTTGAATTCTGAAGAAAAACTTTCAAAATTAAACTACATAGAAACGTTTATTTTTTATAGAACATTTTGTTTTTATAATAAATATATGTAAAACAAGACTAATAACAAGAAATAGTCTTAAAACAATTAAGTAGAAAAAAGTATACCTAATTTCTATTTAGCAATTTATTTATATAATGAAATTCTTCTGCGAAATGAAAATATTTTGTTAAATAGGGTTAACATTATAAAGGAATAAAAAAAATTCATTTTCTATAACTTAAGATAGTATGTAGTTATAAATCTTTGAACAAGCAGATTTAATAATATACAATGTATGAAAACTTTTTCAATTTTAATCATAAAAACAATTAGTAAATTATATACTTTCAAAATATTTGGAAAATTATATAATTAGAAGAAACTAAGTTTTAAAATGTACTTCCATTAATTTAACATTTTAAAATTATTTTTACTGTTCTATATTTAAAAAAAAGAAATTACTGTACAAGTGTTTTTTTGAAAATACAAGTAGGTAAGTTTTCAAACTGAAATTATTTACACCAACAATTCTTCTGTTTAGTAAAATTACAATAAACATACACTGACATAAGTAATATCAAGTATAAGTAAAGGTATTTTTTTCTTCAATTATGTCAAATTTTGAGACAAATTATTATAAAAAAGAATATATAGTTACTTGTACAAAAGAGACCAATATGCACAAGTAAAAATGAAATTGCAATTTTGAGCCATATAATTTATTGAATTACACTTAAATTTCACAAAATGCTTCATTACAACCAAAATACATTTTGAATTAATTTTATCATGTATTATATTTTGCAATTTCATATTTAATTACAATGAAACAGAAGAAAAAATATTGATGTAAAAGAAAATTAATATAAATAAATTTTTTTACATAATTCTAACTGTAGAACAGCTAAAAATTTCATGTAGAAAACAGAATAGAACTCAATAAATTAATTTGACTGGGCGCTCTTAAAGAAATTTAAGAATATTTTTCATGTTTCTCTTTACTTGCAAAAAAAAAAAAAAAAAAAAAAAAAGATGAAAGTAATTTTATAAAAAATTAAAGTTGTTGTAGCTGATATAACCCTTACAGATGCAATAATCATTGTAACTTTTTTCATTTTTGAGCTATGAAGTGTATTAGTTGAGAAAAAATGATTGGTAATAAAAATGTTTACATAAAAACAATTGTTTTGATATTTAAGCTCAGAATATCCTTCACAAGTACTATGTTCCTTTTATTGGAAAGATATTTTCAGCAGGTCAATGTTCTATGTTACAAACCAAATATTGCTTTGGAGTTGTCCCAAAAGCACAATAATTAATTTAGCTTACTCCACTGACCACTAATCCCTAGAGTGGGAACCAATATGTATTTTTGCAGTGGAACCAATTTTTTAAGACACGAATCCACCATCATTTATTAAACATCATTTGGAGCAGCAGTTGCCTCTACATGGGCAAATGCTTTCAAGGGCAAAAAGAATTCTTGACACAGAGTGAATTAATGTTGCAATAGCTGCTAAGGGTGGACTTAGAAAGTATTTGTAAGGTGTTCCAAATAAATTCGTCTCTCTGTGTATATTCTTAAAATAGACAACTAAGATTAGTACTTTATTTTCCAAACATGTACTATGAAATAAGTAGAAGATTCTAAATTATATAAAATGAACATAAATTTTACTTTTAAATACATTTTAAAATTGTCCCACTTAACATATACAAACTTGGCAATAAAGCAATCCTATCTTTATATATTTACAAAAACAGGGGTAAGTACTAAATTTTTTTCAGGACTCTATTTTCATGAAATATTAGGACATTTTTCAATAATTAAACAAAAAACCAATATTATTCCTTTAAACAATTAAACATGAATTTCTGTATTATGAATACAATACATTTTAGAAAGTAATATCTTATTTGAAAAATTAATTTAAAAAAACCCTCACACACAGAGTTTTATTAGTGACAGAATATGAAATGAAGTAACAGTACAAAAATTAAAATTTACTGTACTGAAAATTTTTTGATAACTGCTTTAAAAAAATAAATTTATGTATAACTAATGTTCATTTTGAACTGAATGCATTGCACTTAATTTTGATAATTTAAACAGCACTTTCTTAAAGTTTATTATCGACACATACAATCTTTGTATTAGTGATAGACACTATCATCAACTCAACTTAACAAATCACTAATATTATTATCACTAACAGCAGTTTTTTTTTTTTTTTTTTGCAGCATCCAAAGCCTTGATATTGGATGATTTTTATCAGTTTTCTTTCCGTTCATTCAAAAATCTTTTGACTTTTATCAAACAGTTTTCTTTCAGTTCATTAACACAGGTTATCAAACAGTTTTCTTTCAGTTCATTAACACAGGTTATCAAACAGTTTTCTTTCAGTTCATTAATCCTTCCTAGCAGGTGTGTGTGAGATTGTTTGAATTTTTTTTTTTCACAAGGAGCTGCTAGGTCTTCCATAACCTTTCTTTTCTCCTTCAATTTTATTTCATCTTTTGATTTTTTCATATGACGCATATTTTGCATGAGATTTCTGAACACAATGAATAATTTCTTCTGTAAATGGAAGGGATCAAACAAAACTGTTATACATTCAAATGATATAATGACAAGTACATAAAGATTGAACTTTTAATTCTGATAAAGAAACATTCTTCTTTGTCATAACAGAATTGTCAAAAACTCTCTCCAGTTGTGCATTTACATTCAATAAAGACAGATATGCTTTGACAGTTCTAGAAAGAGTAGGATATTTAATATAGCCATCAGCATCTTTTATCCTGAAAACAGCATTCCAATATTTGCAGAAATTTTGGTCGTTATCACAACAAAGTCACAATTTCATAGATGTAAAAAATTCACTCTTTATTAATCTTATCAATGTCTGAAGAAGTTTCATTCACATAAGAAATATGTTGGATTAATTTGCTAAATAAACTCTAGACTCTTTCTTTTTTCTATTATAAAGAAAAAACACTGGAGATCTTTGAGTAATGGATTTACTTAAAGTTTTTGAAGCATATGTTTAAAAATTGCCAAGTAGAACTTCTGTCACTTAGTAGAAATGATCTTTTATCAGTAAGCTCTTCCAGTATTGCTATTGCAATATTACTTATTTCAATCTTGTTTAAATATAACCAATTTTTAACTGAATGATCATCAGTTTGTAGCAGTTTTATTCCCTTTTTCATTGATTTCTTTCATATTTAAAAATTTAACACAACTGATCAAATTAATTTAACTTATGTACATCACATGCACAATGTTCTTTTTGCATAAAAAGAAACATGGTTCACGAGTCTCACAAAAAAAGAAACATAATGAAAATAACCCAGTTTTAAAGTCTTTCAAATATTTTACAATTTGAAGATATGGTTCAAGAAAAAAATCTATCAGAAATCTAAAATATCTATCAGGAAAAAAGAGATTTTAGTTCTTTGGTAACTTTACTATATAGAATATTTCTTTCAAACATCATACCACTCAATGATTTCCTAGCAAATTGATCCTAAATTTGGTCAAGAGTTCTCAACATGACGAAGAAAACTATGTTTAGTTAAGTTTTCTCCAAGCATTTCCAACTACAAGGAATTGTAATCATCTCTTCTCGCAGCAGATAGTTTGAAAATTTTATGAATATCTACAGCAAATGCATCAACACTGAAATTAATTTTATCAATCTTCTAACAAAAGATTCAGATATTGAGGATTTGATAGAAAATAGAATTTGATTTTTTTCGCATTTTACTGCTTTTCTTCATGTTTTGTTCTACTTGCATGTGCAAGCATTTGTCTAAAAGCCATATTTGAAAAGCTGAATTTGCTCACATAAAGCAATTCACGGAATAATATTGTTAACAAGTTTTAATAAAGCATTTTTTGCCATTTTGCAGTTCAAAACATTTATCTAAAATGTTTTTCCCTGGATATTAAATTTTTTTTTAAATTAAAAAAAATTCTAAATTTGCTAATAGATGTTTCTAAGGGCAACACTTAAAATGTTAAAAAAGAAAACCCTAATCAATATGGATAAACGTAGACCTATTATTATTCTTGCAATTTTGCGATCATCGTAAGTACAGCGTACTACTTAAAGTAGAATCCGTTGTTTGCATAAGCAGATAATAGAAACAATTGATAAACCAAAACTTAAATTTTGTGATGTCACACATTATTATGGTCAATGGTTAAAAATAATGAGAAGACGAACATTTGGCAACCTTATTGCCAATTTGAAGGTGAACAAAAAAGAGAAATTTGTTTTTCCCTTTTCACTGTATAGAAAACAGTTCAATGAGAAAATATATTCTACTAGAGGAAACATTTACAACTGAAAAATATAATAAACTATATTAAGTACTAAATAAAATTTTTAAAGGAATTTAAAAAAAAAAAACTCAAGAATTTCAGGATATTTTATAAAAAAAAATTAGGAATTTCAGGAATATTAGGACAACTCTGACCTCTGCAAAAAGTTGGAAATAAATTGTATGTGTTCTCAAGAATTTATTTTTATATAAAATTAGATGTAAGCTTTGCAGTCTTGGTTTAATTTGTTACTCAACAGTAGTTTTTTATACACAAGGACTAATTAGAACACACACACAAGAAGTAGATTCTGAACTAATATAGACATCCATGCCTAAGGTGGAATTTGAAGCCACACACTGTTCAACTAACGGCAAGAGCATTAACCATTCAGCTGGCACCTTGGCATAAGCTTTAGATTGTTTATTTCAATTATATTCCAATATTTCAAGTCAGTTAAATTTCAATATCAATGCCAAATATGCACAAGAACATTCTATTTAGCATCAGGAAAACTAAATTCAAACAGAAGGAAATCCATTAGTAAGAAAACAAATCCACTGTTCCCTACTGACGATAAGACTTTAGAAGAAGAAATTGTTAATTTTTTATACTAACTCATAATCCTGTCAAATATTTCTGCAAGAATCATTACCAAAAAATCAAATTCAATAAATTTCTTTAATAACCATTTTTAGGTAGGTATTTAAGGCACATTTTTATAACAAAGCTACGAACAAATTTTTTTAAATAAAAAGTTACCTTATTAAAATTACCAATTTCTAATAATTTTTTCATAAATGATTATTGAAAGTTTTGTTTCTTTTCAGTTAAGTGACATTTACACAGCAAGTCGTTATTATCAATAAAGTAATTTGTGATGCTATAGGACAGTTGAATAATACAAAACATGTTCCTTTTAGGTGATACATTGCACTTTAATACACTAACATTAATTTAGATATTTCCCCATTTTTAAAAGATATATATTTTACATCGACAAGGACCAAGACCTCTGTCACCCAGGGTAATAATAAATCTAACCAATCCTACTTTTCTCTCCAATATGAATATTCCATTTTGTCTCTACCTCTGTTCCAGTTAAACGAGATAAGTTGTTATAGACTAAGAACATTAGCATTTACCACTAAACTTAGAAAAAGATAATGATCTATTTTGAAATAAAGAACAAACCATTATAGTTGCTTTGCTTTTGTAAAAAGTTTAATTTGTCAATTATATGAAAAAATAATTATTATTAATTGATCAACTTTTTAAATAAGGAAAAATATGGTGTCTCAAAATTGTCTAGCAAACACATAATCTAAAAATGGCATTGCACAGAAATACATCAAATATTTAAATAAATGTTATAGGACACAATGATCCACTTTAAACACAAATGGATACAGCCTCCAATTAAGCCTTTAGTCTTTAAGTATTATGACATGATCTTTATTATACATTATGTTAGCTTTGTTTATTGAACAAGATTATATTGGATAATACACATTCTTGAGTGTATACAGACTTAGAATAGTTCTATACCTGATAAATTTCTTAATTTATATAAAAAAAATTTTTGTCACATTAAGTTTAGAACTTTTAAGCAAATTTTTAAAGTTGTTTGCAAATCGAGTTAATTTTGTATCTACTTATCTTTTCTATTTCAGATTAGAATCATATGCTGCCTTTTGCTTATCAATCAAAATACTTTGTACCAGCACAGAGTAGTTTATAATGAATATTAATATAGATCATGTAAAGCAGCACGACTGCTACATTTAACTTCTAAATTTATGATTAAAATTTTGAGAATTATCTAAAGAATGCTCAAAAAAGGAGAACAAGCTTTGAAAAACTGGGATTATATAACTTTCAAAAATCATAATGAAACAATTTACAGTCAATCAAAATTTCTTAGCATTGTAATAATGATATATAGAACTCAAACTTCTTTTAAAAACACAAGTAAGTAAACAAACAAATTCCGTTAATTTTATACATTCATTAAAAACAGTAAACACTGCTTCGACAATGAAAAGTATTAAATTATCACAGAAATATTTGGGAGAAAATTATCATAATATAGCAGGATAAATGACATTTAACTGATACATTTACAATTTAGAAGTGTTTTAAAATAATAAAAAGATTTTAGATTAATTCAATGAATTTTAATATTCATCATTTAAAAAAAACAACTCAAAAATCAATTTAACAAACGGTTAAGAGTCAAATAAATGTGAATGATAATTAATTTTTGCACATTAATAGTTAGTTTATAGAACCATGTTACACCAGATGGTAAATTACTAAACATAGAATTTCCAAATTTATCTAAAATAATTAGAAAATGATTAATAAATAAAAAACTAGGAAATTAAGCAAAAAAATTTTCAAAATTTGTCATTCAATTTATAAGAAATTAAGATTTTATTGAAGAACAAAAGATAATTATAGTCTCTAAATTATTATTAAAATGTAAAATTTTAATTTGTAAGGAAACTAACTACTTTTTTTAGATAAATTTATTTTAAAAATAAATTTTAAAACCAGGCATTTTTTTTTTATATCATAAAGGTAATAAATTATTCATTTTCGTTTAGTACGACCTAAATATGTTCAAAGAAGCGCAGAAAATAGTAATCGAATAACCTATACCAAAAGTTTCAATTCAGGAAATAAAATAATTATAAACTTACTTCGAAAACAACACACATTGAAGAAAAGTAAGATATTTATTTTCTTTCCTCGGATATGCTAAATGTCAAACGCACAATGAAAGATGACAACAATCAGCGAAACTCTACAAGAAGTAACAAGTAGACACAAACCGAGCGGTTTCAGAAAATATCCGTCAAATTAACTGTGCTAAATTAAGTTAGCCCATATGCAGATTTATTATAATTTTTTTTAAGTAATAAAAATAACCAACACATTATTAACCACCCAATATTAATCAAACAACTTAATTTTTTAAGTACCCCTTTGGGAAAACTTCATTCCTACTTCACATCATCGAATTTGATTAAAAACTGAAATACTAAAAACTGAACAGTTTTATAACTCCAATCTAGATCTGCGACAATTTAACATTAAAACATGATTAAGTTTATTACATTGAATATGCACTTCAATAAAGTTTATTTAATACTGCTGAACGAATAGAATCGGATTAGAAAAACGGCGAAATGGAAAAATTGCTTTCCGAGAAGATTTTTCTTTGATATTTCATTGACTTAGATAAATAAGCCATACTCATTTATGCGTCTCTCGGAAATAAATCTGAAAACTCCTAAAGCCCGCCATACATGATACATTTCTACATTTGGATCTGTATAACACGTAAAAATTGCACCGCTTGTGCGGTAATATGACAAGTTGAAGAAAGTTCAAGCGATTTCTGATTTTTTCTTCTAATACAGGGCTAATTACGGGAAGTAATAATATTTAATGAAACCTCCTAGCTTCCGTTTTATATATTAAAATGTTTATAAAACAAATAATACACGAATTCACTTAAGCATACTAAGATTAGTCTTATTTGGGGCAAGCTAGAAAGCAATTGGGTTATTTGTGGCAATTATATGAAACAAATTAAATTTAAATTATCAGGTATTAATAAAAAAATTTGATGAAAATTCGCTACACTAATATAATTTATTGAAATGAAAAAGAATCTGTTATATGTTCATAGAATGAAATATTACAAATATATAAAACGAATGTTTTAAACTATTTGAGTTCCCTTGTTTATAATTCAGTTAATGTGAAAGGCATTTAATTTTTACATTATTAATTCCATTTAATTTAAGTGCTTATCATCTTAACTTGTTTTAATTAAATGAAAAACCATACGAAAATTTTAAATTTAATTTATTTAATCCAGTTTAGATTTTTAATCTTTTATAAAACTCATTGTTTAATAAATTAATAAATGATTTTGATAATTACTTACTTTGAAATTTTCCTTATGGATAATTATTATAATTGATTCACATTATCTGTATTATTTGAACCAAACGTTGAGGAGAAATAACTGTTATAAATTTTTAATCCTCATATGTTCTACCCGTTGCTAGAAAGCCCGAAGTCTCATTCAATCGTTCATGAGGTTTTGAAGAATGTAGTCCTTTTCGTAATTAAATGTGTTACCATATTTAACAAATTCTCTACGATTCTTCATCCATCTTAATATAATTTAAGAAACTCTTATCTTCTGAATGTATTTTTTAAACGAAATTAATTCTTGTAAGTACGGTAAGTCCTTCAACTAAAACTTATAAAAAGTTATGGCAATTTTTGCTTTCAATTTTCTAAGCATGATTTGAAAGAAAAAGCTGTATCGTGTATGTGCTTGATTACTTTCTAGCCTCTTAACAATTCCAAACGCAAAATCGTATCGTGTATGACAAACTTAAGAAGGAAAAAAAAAAAAAAAAACTTGTACATTTTTATGAGAAAATTTCAAAGACGCACAGTTGGGGAGGAAAATAGTTATTATTTTATGGACGATTTAAAATAACGTAAAGAAAGGTTTCTGGGAGATTTAGACGGTCAACTAGTCCTACCTAAAATTGGGAAAGAAAAAATTCTAAAAATTGGATGAATAAAACAAAGAAAATGATTTATTATTCACTCTATTGTCCAAATGTAGCACTCGATGTCGAAGAATATTGTTGTTCATCTAAAGAATTTCAGTTATGGTGTAGGGAAAGGATTATCAATCGTATTCTTATTGTACTGATTCAGTGACCAAAATTTCAATTTGATCACATTGCTATCGATATAATTAAAAATCTAGTCTCCATCAGCGCATAAACAAAGACATATTTTTTGTTTAATTGACAAATATTCTAGGTGACCTGAAGACGTTTCAATGAGAAAAATTACAGTTAGAGCAATGTGCCAGCCATTATTAGAATTATTTACAAGAATAGGAATTCCTAGAGTAATTTTAGGCCCTTAATAACTTAAGGGTAAATAAGTAGTTAAAGGTATTAATTTTTTATTTAAATCAACGCAAGAATTTTATAGTAGATTTTCTTGTATTCTTAGATTCGCCACACTGTGTCATCCTCAGAGCTCAAAGTTAGTTGAACGATACTAACATGTTTTAAACCGCTTGTTACATCATATGATTAGAAGTGATCCTAAAAATTGAGATAAGCACATTCCTTATTTACCTTACCAAGTATATTTTAGTACCTCTAGCAGTACTAAAATATACTTGGTAAGGTAAAATCTCATTACCTATAAATATCCGGAAATTCATACCTAAGATATCAGCAGTAGGGGTTATTTTGAACATCGAAAATGAAGAAGAGTTAAAAGAAGTTTATTTTACTCCTGGTATAAGAAGAGAATCAAATTATTTTAACTTAGAACAAATGGATTTGAATCTTTTGGAAATGTTAGACAGAAACATTTTGAATTTATTGTCAAAATATAAGAAGAGTGAATAATGACAGACTAACCAAAGCAGGTGTACATAAGATTAGGTTAAACGAGACAGAAAGAAAGAAACCTACATTTTTCGATTAAAATTATTTTAATATTAAATTATTATTCATTTTAATTATTAAAATCTGAGGTAGATAAATAAATTGGTGAATATCATTAGGATTAATTCAGAAAAAATATGTAAAAATTAAGCATCCAGTAGTATATGTAATGAAGAAAGATAACGCGTTAAAGTTATGCTTTGTCTTTTGGGAGTTACAGTGGTTATTTGGCCATGCAAAATGCCACTGCCCTCTTATTAGAACCAGGCACCAGGCAATCAAACATTATTACCACGATAGATTTAGTTAAAAAATATTGGTCCATACCAATGGAGAAAGAGAGCCAGGATTTGGCTAGTTTCAAAGCCCATAAGGCACATTACAAATTTATAGTCATGCCCTTAAGTTTATGCAATGCGGCAGCCACTTTTCAGAGGGAGGTGAACAAAGCTTTCGCTATGTATCAAGATTTTCCTTGCACTTACTTGGACGACATTGCTGTGTATTATAAAACGGGAAATGAACATTTATCTCATCTTGAGATTGTCTTTTTAGATGAATTCTGTTCATGAAAAAGTTTTTGCATACTTTTAGAAATAGGCTCTGAAGAAGTAAAAAAATTGATTCTTAGAAGACGAGTCATGAACATAATTACTATCAAAGAATAAAACTTGTATCTCATTATTTTTCAAACATTACTTCAAGTGACTATTTCTTGTTTTGCGTTATGACCAATCACATATAAATAAGATGGTTTCATGAAATTAATGCATAAAAGAAACAAAATTTTGCTTTTTGTAGACTAATTATTTTATTATAACAAAAGGAACGTGCATTTCATACGTTAGATAAAAAGTTATCACACGCATCTTGTAATTTGTTAATTATTTTTTACACTACTTTATATTTTAACAAACATGTGAAAAATACCATGTAACAATCTGATTGTTATTATAAGGTCAATCATACCGAATTTTATTATTTATAAAAACAACTATTTTTGACAGAATGAAGATTTTTTTTTAATCTTGGATTTTTCCAATAATTTTATTTTTTATTAAAAAAAAATTTTTTTTAATGAATAACAGTTTTGAAATAATCTGAAAAAGGAACATTTTTAAGGATATTTTTTATAATTATGAAAACTATGCAACTACTTAATTGAATGATTGTTTTATCTACAATCATAATGATACAAGGTGAATTAAATATATATAATAGGGAAGCATAATATTTATTGAGTAAATTGAATTGACCAGCACAAAATATTTCACATAATTTTCCGATATTTATTTTAACAGTTACGTTTCTTTTATAAAAAGTTTTTTTCCAGGAAAGATACAAAATTGTTTTATAGTGTATTTTGATCTCATGTTGTATAATATAATTTGAGAAACAATTTTATCCATCTAGTATACGTTTATTGGTTTAAACAAATACAAAATGAGTAATTTTAAAAAGGAGCCTTTTTGCACATAAGTATGATAGCTTTCTGAAACTTCAATATTTATGCACAGAATTTCGATTTTTATAATGAAAATAACCCAGCAGTTCAGGCGCAATTAAAATAACCATACGGAATTGTTTACATAGTGATCTGCGATTGAGCAGGGTTAGTAGGCTAAAAGATGGTTAGTCACAAGTGGAAATCACCCATTGGTTACAAGAAGTCGTATGGTGGTCTCAAAATAATGGCAAAAATTTCAGACACTGGATATCACCACTTAGAGAACAAAACAAGATTATCAAAACACCGTGTATGGACGGCTAACTGAGAGGAGTCTACATTCGAAGACCAGTAGTGTGAGTTCTTCTCGTGGAGTTTTAAAAGAACGCTTACTTGTACATCTTGGAGAAGTAAACATCATTCTAGGGTAGATGTAGATTGGTATTACGTTCCCTTAAGCGAAGAGCTGACATTCAGAACACAAAGTGATTCTCGAAGAAATTTCCTCACAAAAAAATGTGCAGATAAAAACATTAAATAAATTACCTTGTTGGCATTGGTATCCTTATCCCTGTAAGGTAAGATAATGTTGGGAGGTGATCAAATTTCAAATTATTTGATTGATAGCAGAACAATACAGAAATTATATCCTGGAATTCCATGTACAATTTTTTTAAAGGGCCGTAAAACATCAATTCTATTTCATTGAAGATAATTCTAGAAAAAATACAGCTTCAATTTTCGAAGATTATTCAGAAGAAGGAAGTTTTCATCGTACTGTGTTGCTGTCCAAGTTTCCGGATCTCAAATTTTGAGAGTTATGGTTTTGCACTTGAGTGTTACTCTAGGAAGAGTCATTGAATGTCGACGAATTACTTCCAACTATTTAGCATTCAATAATACCTTTTTTTAGAAAAATGGGGATTGCTGCCACAATCATTAACTCGTAATGGCGTTGTATATCAGGTGGTCACCTTTTATAAACAAAGCAATAAAATAAAGAAATAAAAAATGAATTATATAACTGATCCAAGGACCAGGAGTAGGCGTAACTTTTCCCAGTATTTACAGTTCAAAAGCTATCACGAGATTTTAAAAATCTATTTTAATTATCTTATAAAAAGATAAGCATTTACATGATTAAAAATGTTTATTACAAATTTAACATTTCATATATAAAAAAATATTCATAAATCATTCTCATGAATTGTTTTTTGAATAAATCATTTTTAATGCTTAAGATTCCATGGAGATAAAATTCAATAATTTTATTAATAACAGATTACAATTTACGAACTTGCCTCATGATATGGATTTCATTAACTTGAGCATTTTTAAGTGAAAAATAACCAGAACGAAATATGGCAAACCGATTTTGACACTAGCTTTCTTTCAATGCTTCATCTCCACAGCTTTTTACGCGCTTGCGATGCGTTCTTGCCTTTTCGGAAATAATGCAATGAAATATGTCTGAAGTGCACGTCCTGTTCTTCCATTTTTAAATTGGAATAAAAACAAAACTAAAGCACTAATCGATATAATTTTTTTGCTAAATTAAAGGTAGAAGTCCAAACAATAAGAATCAAAATAGGTTAGATGCTTTGACCACGTTAACAAAACATAAGGCAAAGTCAATCTATCCATAAAATCGGCAATCACTTAGCTGCCAATCCAATAATTAGAATGAACCCCTTAACTGGCTATCCGGATGTAACTCGGGCAAACAATCCTGTGCGTTTTCCGGCTATCTCGAGCCCATTGGTAGGGGCAACTGGCTTCACTGCATTGTTTCAAATTTAACCCCCAGAATTGACGGATTACCGTTAAATCGTAGCTGGGGAACTTATTTATTGAACGGTTACGGTTGATTTAACTAATGCAAGTGAAAATTGAAAATGTTTCAAGGAAGGAACAGCTATTTACGCATTTTACTTTTCTATTTATTTATTCGCAATTTGTTTTAATAATTAAAGGCTATCTAACAATTGAAATTTACAAGCAATGTATACTCCTATAATACTCATTTTCACTTTTTTTTTTATCAAGTTTTTAAATTGCTAATATTTTTTAGTTTTTTTTTTGTATAACACACACACACACACATTATATATATATATATATATATTTGCTTAGTTGTAAACTTCATAGTATAAGAATATGTGACAAGGTTAAAATAAAAAAAAATTTTTTTTTACTTAATTTGTTCAAAAATATGAAATTTTAAAATGCTAAAAATTTTGTTTAAAATTAGAAGGGATAAATAAATAATAAATTAGATGCCTTTTTTTTTTAAATTTTTAAATGAATTTAGTATTTTAAGCAATTCTGCAATGATTTTTGTACAAAATATATAATCTAAAATAATAAAATGCAACTATAAAAAGTTCTTTCACTTTTTAGAGTTACATTTTATTAGAATTAGATTATATATTTTGTTCTGCGAATAATTAATCTATGTAACCTCTCAGCTATTATTTAATTTCACAATGTACCTAATTTTAGTTTATAAATTGTATAACTTGCTACTAATTATCTCATTTTAAATGCTTATATAATTTATAAGAGTGTCAAAAACTCGGAACTACTTATCTGTCGACTGGGTACCAATTTGGAGCTCCAGAAATATCATCGAATTCACAGTCCGTGTCTGAAGAGTTATCTCTTCATAATAAAAATAAAATTCTTATCCATTGCTTGAATCAGACATAATGTTCGTAAGCTGTTGATATTTTCACATATACAATTAGCTACTACAGAATAACTTCTGAGAGTGAAACAGTGCTCATATATATATATGCAAACAAGAATAGGGATTTCAATAATTTGTTCTGGCCAGCTGAAGGTGATTTATTGACACGCTCACCTGGAATACATCATGAAACCGATGTTTTCAAGATAAATTCGATTGTAAATGTGCATCCACTACACCAGAGCTACATTGGATTTAAATTTACATTTATTGGTTTCCCACGGAATTTTAAAAAATCCCCAAGTTGAACTAGTTAGGCACTTGTCAATCCGGATGTCAAATTGATATAATCAGAAACACCAGTCTATCATTCTGCTATCTTCATTCCATTTGTAAATTATTTAAAATTAACTACATGTGCATTAGTTTTCTGTTTACTCGAGGATTTTACTAAACATGTTTTGAAATTTCTGATATTGTTGTTAGCTTCACACTACTCACAAATTTTCAGTACACATATTTCAAGCATTGGCTAAAATAACAAGATCCAGGTAATCACAAAATATGAAGGAATAAATACTCTTACATAAGTATTCTTGAATGGGACTTATGTTACTCTTTATTCTACATAAAATCATATTATTTTGTTACAATTAAGTTCTATAACTTTACAAGGAAGCTATTATTTTTAGCAAGAAAATTTTAATTTAAGCTTTCACTCAATTCACATTTTGCTATAAGACTAGCAAATGATATTAAAATACATCAAGAATTGTTAATTTCAGAAAAATTACGAGAAATATTCCCTTGAATGTTTAAGAAATGCATATCTGTTTCCGAGACATTATCATATAATTACCCCATAAACTTCTCTCTCTCTCTAATGATCAAATTTAAATATTTAAAAAATATTGGATTTAGTAATCACAAACATTTCTTCGTATAAGGAAAACAGCAGGAAACATGTTAAATTATTTAATGTCTTTATTGTGAGGTTTCAAATTATTTCAATAATTTTTTTGTAAAATTAAGGATATTTTAAACTAATACTTTGTAAGTATAATTTAAAATCACATTAAATTAAAGTTACTTACAAATTCTGGAAAATATGAAATTTCCTTTATCATGGAAAAAAAATATTTTCATTTATTAATTTAGTGATTACATTTTAAGAATTAAGCTTTTTTCTCATATACTTCAATATCTAATAGCTTTGCACTAAAGATTATACTTTCATCTTCTTGAAACAGAATACTTCAAATAAGCAATATGTTATGGCTTTTTTTATTCCTTTAGTATGTTTTTGAAAACAGTTAAATGACTCAATTCTAATATTAAATCTAAATAATTTGACCTTCAATAAGATGTTTCTAACATAAGAGATCAATTTTATTTTTGTGATAAATCAATAAATTAATGTAAGTACTTTTAACAAATTAAACTTTATGTAAAATTAATACTTTCGAACTAGACAAAGTATTCATTTCTGGTTAGTGAATTTATGTTAACAAAAATAGATTTTGTGAATATTTACTTCTTTAATCAAAATTATTTAAAAATATTTGATTAATCAAATCAAAAGTAGCTAAATATTTTAATTTATAACAAAAAAAAAAAGGTTAAATCCTTTTTGTATTAAAGTACTTTTAAAAAAAAAAATCTTTCTCTAAATTTATAGCTTATAATGATTTGCATGTCAAAGCAATTATCATTCTGTAAAGGCAAAAAATACTTAATGTAGGGCTAATTTGAATATGTGAAAAAATGTGATAGTGTCAAGTGTTACATTAAATATTCAATAATTAGAATACTATCGTAAATAATAGCATTAAGATGTCCTTGTTTTTATATTTTTGCCATTTTTCTCCTTTTGAAAAATAAATATTTATAACAGAGAAGCATTAATTTTAAGTATTTGTGTGAAACAATTTAAGAAATACTAAAAGATATATAATAACAACTTGGGTTCTTGTATGGGGAGTGATAGTTTTTACATAATTAGAAATGAAAATCTTTTGATACAAAGAATTTAATATAAAAAATTTGCTTTTAAAATTTTCACCAAAATTTCATCTGTTGTCAGTAGCTTACTATATACTATAAAATGTATTGTTAGGTAATTAAGTTAGCTTTTTATTTTTTTAAATTATTAAAAATATACAATATCTAAATTCTTCAATCTGTATGTATTAAAGCAACAGAAGTGTTTCTTTTGATAATTTTAAAAATATAATATATTGACTTTGAAAAGTATCTGCAATGATTACCAATTACAAATGAACAGCAAATTAACTAATTATTACAGCTATTTAAAATCAATACATTTTTAACTATCTGGGAAATTAAAAACATTTTTATTAACAGCAAGCAAACTGAGAGCACATGTGGGTTTCTACAGCTAACAGCGATTGATGGGCTTCCCTGCTGTAAGTCATTAGAATGTGATTATTGTGAGGTGGTCCAGAGTACAACGGAAATACGTCTCAGCAAGAATTGGAGTCTTTTGTATTATTGACAAGTGCTAAAGGGAGAAAAACTTGCATTGCAGTGAAAGCCAAAACTATGTTGCCACCGCGAGGAAAAATGATGCACTTTCTTTACAGAACCAAAGACGGTTAAGGGGTTAATGAACTGTAAGAAACACTTGAAATCAGATTCATACTTAAAACAACACTTTCTTTCCATTGATTTTCTTTTCACTACACAAATTTCTATAGCTTAAACTGTGTCTGGTTTTAAATTTTTGGAGGCAACCATCTGATGCGTTGAAATCGTTTACGTTCTGCTTCATGGCAAAGCAATTGGATTTCTCTTGGATGACATTATCAATAGAAATGTTCATTCCTCTTATTTTTCCCATCCAAGCAAGCAAATCCTTTTCCAAGTTTAGTATGTTTTGCCGTTCTACAAAATTTTCATGAAGGAGCACTTTTGTTGATGCTGTTTTCTTTTTCAAGCATTTCTTTTCTGAATTAATAAAATTGTTGTGAGGCTGTTCTTTGGGATGCCATATCTTTCAGCAATAATTGTGTAATTTTTTGTCTACTTTTTTATTTCATTTGATAAACATTCGCTTCCTCAATGGAATCTCTATTTTGCAAATGAAATTTCATAAACTGATTTGTTCAAATGAAATGAAACCAACTACCGAACAACTCAGTGTTAAACAGAATTTTTCTCCTTTTCTATGTTTTAACGTGCAGGAAATTTTTTTTTTATCCTTGTACTACATTTTTACATACGTAAAGAGCAGGAATCGAATTCGGCACCACAATTATTTTTAATCAAATACCTGATATTCATATGTCTTCGACTAATGTTGCCACAATTCTTGGTCATGTCACTTTGTTGTTCAAGAATGAATCACGTTCTTAGACGCTTATATATAAATGAAATCACATAAAAATTCACATCATAAAAAATAAAAACAAAAAGGATAACTATTTGTCAAAAACAAAAATTTGCAAAAAAGAGATTTTTTAAAATTTTTTTTTTAGCTCACAAATGGGATTTAAAATTATAATAGTGTCTACAGAGTCAAAGTTGACCACTAGTTCATAAAAATGTGGCTGTTCATAAAGTGAAGGTTAGTAAAAACAAACGTCTACTGTATTATTTAAAAATAGAGAAAAATTTAACTAAAATATCCTAAAAATATTCTACAAATGTGCAATAAAAGTTTTTATGATACATAATTTTTAGTTTTAATTGTCAAGATACAATATAAACAACTTTATTATCATTTATAATTTCTTATAAAATAATTCCGATGAAAATCATTGCTTGCCACACTAAACTCACTATCTTTTGTAAAGATACTTTTTTGCAAAAATTATTCAACTTATTCAAATGCACAAGAATTTGAAAAAGTATAAATATTTAACATTTTATTTATTATTAAATGTTACATTAATTAAAAAGTATTGCCATCAAGTTGCAGTATTAAATTAAATTGGACACATTTACAAAATTTAAATATGATTATACACCAATATGTAAAACAAGCAATCTGCATTTGGTATTTGTCACGTGAAAAGTACCAAATTTTAAAGCGCCATCTAGAAATGATTTGAGCTATTAAAGAAGCATTATTGGTTGAAAACCATTTTTCTGATCATGAATTTACATTTGAAATCTGGAGTGAGTAGGATAATTAGTGTTGTTCCCAGTATTTTTTAAACTAAAATAAAGTTGCATTCCAACATTCATAAATATCATAAGCATATGTGTTTATGATCTAAATAAATATTTACACACATAAATTCAATTTAACTGTCTCTGCAGAAATTTAATTTATGTGAAGAATATGACTTAATTTATGAAATGTAATTATGAAACAATTTGGAAATTTTCATTCTTATTAAAAGAAGACAAATGCCAGAGATTTTTTAAAATTGTATCGATGATTGTCGTATAACGGCTTCTGTAATGTCTAGGTCAACTAATGATGGCAAAACTATGATTCTCTTTAGGTCAGCACTGGGCAGTTATTATAGTTCTTCTGCCTTCTTGGTTCATCTTCATGCCTGTGTAATGCTCGGTTCTAAGCCTGATAATAGTTTTTGTAGTTAATCTATCAATGCCCATATTACAAAGCCGGTGTTTCGTTGGAATTGATATTTCTTTAAGATTAGATTTTGTATTAGCTTCTTGAAAACGCCAAAGATGAAGACGTAATAGATTAGGCAAAACAAGACTATAGAAAATACTTAGAAGTTGGTAAATACTTCATAACATTTATTTTCACTTCAAACATTTTAAGAGTTGTTTTTATCAGTATGCTGTATTATTATTGACTTTACCCCACATCCTACTTCAATCTTAGCTAGTTCAAAACAATTTCAACTAAAATCCCACAATATGATTTTTAATAATTTGACATTTTATTCAGTAAATTTTTTAAAACTTAAATAAATATTTCAAACAAATTCATTTAATTTACAAGAGATTTGGTTTTTTACACTAAAATAAAAGTTCAATAATTAATTGGGGAAAAAAAGCGAAAATTCAAGACATTTTTTTTAAACACAGAATGCAAAGATGTCTATTTGGCAGAAAAAAATCTATGATTCATCAGATACTTTTTTTACAATATCATGCTGTTTTTTTTTTTTTTCTTTTTTTTTAAATTACTCTCTTACAAACAGGCCCCATTATAACCAATAACTTTCTACATGATAGATAAAAGTGTGTCCATCAGAAGATTTTCAAATTGTAAGAAATAATATCTTCTCTTCTTGTAAAATATTGCTGGTATGATTGAACAAGAAAAATCTAACAGTTTTGCCAATCCTAATGCAATCCTCTATACATAATGCGACAAAATGAATCTACAAAATCAATAATAAAGATAAACTCTTTTTATTCTGTTCCTTATTTATTTAAAATAATTAAATTTTACCTTATTTGAAACAACATAAGTTTGCCCTGAATTATACATTATTCTTAATAAAATTTTATTGAATTCAACAATTTCTAAAAATTATGATTGTCAAACAAAAATATGAGCCTGAATAACAACAATTTGTTAAACATGATGCTTTATCATATGATACATATTTTATACTTAAACAACTCTGAAACCGCTAAATCGATTTTAATTCCTTTTAAGTACATTCATTAAAAAAATTTCATTCAGCAGCTTCCCCAAACATTTTCAAAAGAATTTGTCAAATCAAAACAGCATGGATGACAATGGACTGCATTTAAATGACATGCTTCTTTTGAATAATTCTTTATAAAGTGCTACTAAAGTAAATTATAAATTGAATAATCATTGTATGCAAAATCTTTATATTTTAATAAAAAAATGTATCAGACAATGTAACTAACTTTTTTCATTCCTTAAACCACATATATTACACATACATATTTTACAATTGCATATTCAAAAATAAGGAGAAGAATCGTTTCTTAACTTATACTTACAGTGTTTAAGTAGATCAAGTTTTTATGCTTCAACTTATTTATCTATCAATATCCCTTAACTTTTATACATGTAACTTAAATTTGGATAACCATTGTAAACAAATATGGTAAAAATATGCAACAATGGCTAATGAGTGATTTGTATGAATGTGATCATTAGTTAGGTAGTTAGTATTTAGACATTTGAATTTTTAGTTATATCACATTCTGTTAATCCTCTTTATCATCTATTGATACTTAAAATTTATTTCATATCTTTAATTTTTTAAGGGGCTGATAAAATTTGTATTCTTAGAACTATTTTACAATAAATCAATTTGTCAATTAAACATATCATTAGTAAGATATGCACCTATAATAACAGTATACTATAATAGTGAAATTAAATAGAAGTTAAAACAAAACAAGACCATATTTTCTGAACGAATACATGAATGTCAACTTTAGCATTTAATAAGATGCTATATATATATTATAGAGAACACAATAGGTAGAATTTAAATAGAGCATTTTATTTTTAGTGATCATATATAATACTCACAAAAATAAATGAAAATACACATTAAAGTATCACATACATCTATACTGCATTGTCGTCTTATATGTGGTCCAGATTTAATTTATTATACTGATAAATATGAATACATAACAAAATATAAAAATGGAACAAGCTTTGCTGAGCAGATGAATACTGTACAAAAAAATAATCAGCTAAATTTGTTCGAATCTCTCAGTTAGATATGACTACGTATTGCATAGGCAGAGCTTTAAATATGCCAAGAAATATACATCTAATGAATGAGATAAGAATTCATACATTTTTAAATATGTTTCTCCTCCAAATATACCAAATAAAATAATTTTATCTTGTTTGTGACAGAAGCTTTTCCACTGCAGAATTCACATCACCAAATGTTGCAATCAAAGCTGAAATAAATAAATAGTAAAATAATAAAATAATCATGATGGAATAAATGGAAAAATATTTTAAAAACCAAGAAATTTAAAAATTAATTCACAAATAAAATTTTTTTAAATAAATTGATGTAGTTTATGATAAAAAAACTTTTTCTACTCTTAATTTTATATTATAAAATAACTTAACATTTTTCTGAAGTTATAATAATTGTCAAAGCATTGAAATAGAATATAAAGTAATAATAAAATATGCAAATTTTTTTATTTAACAGACTTTAACAAACTAGGTATTATATACAATTTTAAATCTTGCACTTAAAAACCAATATTTGAAATTAGAATAATTTCTATTTAAAATGTGGCTGTATTAGTATTATTAATAAATATCACCAAATAAAAAAATCATAAGGAATAAAAAAAATTTGCAATTATTAAATAATCAAATTCAAATACAATACTTATTATGTCACAATTACTATTTTCTCATAACAAAGTGATAGACTTGAAGATTGTAGTAATGTAACTGATATCAATGTGTGCTTTATATGTTTTTCGATCCATATTTTCTTAAATCTTTTTAAAATTTAATCTAATGTTTATTATTACAATAGATTGTTGCAGGTATGGTATTAGATTTAAAATTTTTTAGGGCACAATTTTCTAGAAATTTTATGACAATCTTTCAATTTATTAAAGTAAAAGTGGAGAAAAAAATAATACATTGGAACTTTATATTTGTTCACACAAATTAAAATTTTTAAATTATATTCAAGCCTAATGATAAATCACTGAATTTATTAAATTATCTTAAACTCAATCAAATGTAATACACAAATCTTAAAATTTATGTAGATCTTTGAATAACAGAAATATTGATGAATATTGTTTTGTTAATTTAATTATGAAATACACAAAAAAACATTAAATCCTATTTTAATTACCATTATTATTTTTATCAAGTATTACTCCAATAGCTTTAATTTTATCATTTGCAGCATGCAATATTATATGGGCGATTTTTACTTCTTGAAAGTCATTATTTTTAATAGTTTTTATGAGAGACAAAACTTTCTTATTTTAATTTTATACTTTATACAGCACATTTTGACTTTTTTCTTTATTCCATTACTCCAAATGAGAATTTTCAATGCATAGCTCCATCAATTTTATAGATAATTAGAAACAGATTCATTCATTTATACAAAATCTCTGGATATTCATCATAAATGAATACCAATGTCTGATAATTGGCACTTGTATTGAATTATAATACTATTACTAATATGAAACCCATGTTTACAGGTGACATTTTCATGCAACAGAATGAAACACAACTAATTTTGAGGGAAAAGAAATACTTAATATAGTGAGAATGACAGCAAACATTTTCCTTCAGAAAATTTATAACTGCCAGATTAAGATTGCCAAAAACATACATTTACTTCTTCATACTTCTTTAACTATATTACAAAATGAATCATTCTTTACTTTTAGATATAATTCTTAAATCAAGTGAGAGCCTCTTTAAAATTATCACCATTTATTTTTCTTGATGAGTGGATATCCTGCACATAATGCAAAAGAGCATTTGAAGGAGATAATTTCTTCTTTATTATTTTTATGTTTCTGACATTTCAGAAAATTTTAATTTTCAGAATAAGCAATTAATTTTTTTTCCCTGAACAAACAGCTAAATTTTTTTAGGGACAGCCATAATTTAGCTTTTTTGGACACAATCCAATTTTTTTTAAACAATTGCTATTGTTTCAAGACCACAATGGCCTAGTTTGTTAGGGCTTTTGCTCTTGTTATCAGAAGACAGTGAGTATGAACTCTGATCCAATTGAAAATCTGCGGGTTTGCTAATGCAGGCGGCTGAGGTACGTTAAATGTCATGGTTGTAATGTCCTCCATGTGAAATGAAATTCGGGAGGTGACAATTCAAGCCTTTTGCTTGATTTTTGCTTTTTACAATAACCATCATTTTACAATAACCCAACAGATTTTAAAATTTTGCTAATGTTTTTGCTCAATTCATATTGATTACTAAATAAACATTTTATGAATAGTTTTTTTTTAATTTTTATTTTATTTTTTTTATTAAAGAAAAGGTATATTAATTTTTATCACAAAAATCTTCAGAGATAACATTTCACCCCCTTTGACATTTTTTGGGGAGATATATTTACAAATATAATTTTTTAACTACATAGTGTCCAACTATTCATTCCAAAAACAGAATCGACTAAAGATAGTAATGAAACCATAACACTGTGGCAACATTTTTTCCTTTCTGTTAACAAATTTTACTATTCATACAGATAGTAAGTAAATCTTTAAATCACTACTTAAATTTGATATGCCTCTTTCTATGTCATTGATGATAATGTGTCAATTTTATGTACTATTATAAATTAAATTAAAAAATCCTAAGAAACTCACAGGAGTATTTAGCTAATGAAATGATTAATTATGTTTGGTTACTAGAGAGAATCATAGTAACTTCTCATTATTCAAATTATTTTTTGAAGTAAATTCAAATTCCACAATTAAACCACATTCAAATTCTTGCAAAATAAATTATTTTCATTTTGTAAGAAGAGAACAAGGCAACTTGTTAGGTTATTTGATTCATGTTTAATAGGATGATGTCTTTTATGGATGTTACCCCAACAGCAATTTTCATTTACGAATTTGAATGCAAATGACATACAAATCAACTAATTTACACAAGACATCATTAGAAAATCGGTTCTTTACTTACTTGCATGATTTAAGAGGATTTGAAAATAGGAGTACTTTTATTCCTTTAGCAAAAGAAATTTTGAAATTAGGATTTAAAAATTACAAACTTTACAGGACAATTATTTCAGAAAATTCAGGGCAATAATAATATAAACTTTTGATTACAGTGCTACATTTTTTAAGAACTACCAACAAAGGGTAAATCTAGCCTTTTATCACCAATAACATGAAGCAGACTTTGCATTTTTGAATAGAAATTGACCATCAAATGTAAAAATCTATATTTTGTATGTTAGGAAAAAGCAACTGCAGTTTCTTGTCACTGACTATTACCTATGACTTTTTCACAAAACCCTGCATAAATTTTATTTTTAGATTGGTAAATTTTTCTTTTTTTTAATTTTACAAAATTCATTGTTAATAAATATAAAATGTTTTACAATCAGTAGTATTTA
The DNA here is from genome assembly GCA_030067965.1 of Latrodectus elegans. NCBI lineage: Eukaryota > Metazoa > Arthropoda > Arachnida > Araneae > Theridiidae > Latrodectus > Latrodectus elegans. The sequence goes on from CM057810.1 coordinate 8,143,566, forward strand.
CCTTGAATGTTTTCTTGTTTATTGTCAAACCCCATAACTTTCATCTGTTCCAGTTGACTAGCATACCTTTCCTCAGGTGGACTATCAACCTGATAGAGATTACATTTATTAAGAAGTTAATTTGCTAGAGCAAACTAAAGGAAAATATAAATTTAATATTCTAAATTGGTGATAAAAGAAAAAAATATCATACAATGTCTATTAAATTTTGAAACTATAACAATTTTGAAAATAATGGTTTATATATATATATATATATATATATATATATATATATATATATATATATATATATAAACTAGCGCTGACACAAAAGAACATTAATCAAAAAATAAAATTATATATCAGATTTAAAAATATACATAAAAATATTGTACAACAATATCTACACCAATGATGGCTGGCCAATCTGCAGCTCTTTGGGAGATTATTTGTGGCTCTTGATAAATGTACCCAAGTTCAATTCCACAATTCATATCGATTTACTGCATAACTCAATGAGAATATCTTATTACATATAAAATATTTAAAATATCTTGATGTTATGAAAGCAGTTTTACACATTGTAAATAATATTCACACCAAACCAAAAAGTTATCAACAATTTAAACGTTTTCTTAAAGAATTAAAGGACGAAGAACTTCTAAATAACATTAATTTCTTTTGCATTGTTTAATGGTTATCTAGCTACAAAGTATTAAATCAATTTGTAGATTGTTTGATCCAATAACTGCATTTTTAAAATAAAAAGAAATAACCTATTCAGAACTAGATGAAGACGAGCTGTTACAAGATTTAATGTTTTTGACTGATGTCATGGAACATTTGCAAACACCAAATTTACAATTACAGGAGGAAAATAAAATAACAACTGACCTCTCACAGTGTATATTTATTTTTCAAACTAAATTACAACTTTTTCGAAAGGACAATAAAAATAAAACACTTTGTCATTTTCCACAAATTAAAAAAAAACTAGAAAGAAAGAATACTGATGAAGTTCCAAAATAGATTTTAAGACTTGAGATATTTTAAATTTTTCTTGATTTTTTCTAAATCCATTTGAAATTAACATAAATTGAAAGTTAGTCCTTTATTTCCAATATAATTATGACCCAAGAAGCATCTGGAGGATTAGAATTAACAGAGATGCAATAAGATCAAACTCTACAATTAAAATAAAATTCGATGCTGATTATTGAATTTTGGAAATTTGTATCAGAATTGAAGTATTCTGAATTAAAAAAAAGCTGCTAGTTGAATTATTCAATACTCGGAACAAAGTACATCTGTTAATTATTTTATTCCCCTTTAAAATTTGTGAAATCCAAACAGCGATCAGTATTAATTAGTCAGCATTTCAAAAAATTATTGAAAAGTGTTGTCACAATAGTTCACCAAATTTTTAATAATTATCAAGGTAAGTAAAATAAATGTTGAATATTAAAATTCAATACACATGTTTTAATGCCTTTTAAATACATATTTAATTGTGGCTCACGAAAAATTTCAAATTTTGAAAAAATGGCTGGAATTATTAAGAAGTTTGTTCACTCTTGATCTAGACAAAATAATATTAAAAGCTCAGGAGATTTGATTTCATAAAATAATTATTAAATCCACTGAAAATACAAATAAAACACAGAGAAGTTTTTGTATAATAGTGTTACTATTAAATTCCCTTATATAAAAAATTTCTTTTGCAGTAGAAAAGATTTTGTTTATCACTTGCTTCCTATTAAAAATTCCTAGCTTATTAATTATTTCTGAAATTATTTAATATTTTAAGTGAATGCTGTTTTACATCTAACTTACTATTATTGAATCTGTTCTTTCACAATGGTAAATAAAAGCAGAAAATTTTAGTTTGCTACTATAACAGATTTATTAATTTTTTAAGAAATATTAAATAAATATAATTTTAGATCATTCACACATAAATAGATTGAAAATACATTAAATGTTTTAATATTACAGTAATAGAAGGCAAAATTAACAATCATGAATGACTTTCTTCACATATTAAAATTTATTTAAATTCTTTTAACCACAATTGAATTTTTAGAAACTAACCCATCCTTTATAATTGCAGCATTCAATTATTTTGATATTATGAGTGTATATCAATTATCATAAATAATTTTCATCACTTGTTGCAGCAATTTTGGATATTAGCCATTTTGGTAAATAGAAGCTTTGTCTTTTTTTTTTTTTTTTTTTTTTTAACATTAAATAATTTATATGTGTAATTTTTAAAATACAGTAGAAATAATATTAGTTTAAAATAAGATATTCTTCAGATGTTATTAAAATTATTTTATTACTGAAAATGGAATTTTTTCAAGGAATGAGAATATCAAAAACACAGCCTTCATTTGACATGGTTTCAAAATAAAAATCACCTGGATTTTGAGGAGATATGTATTGTTTTCAGATATCTCTGCTTTCATTTAAGTAATACAAAGTTAAAGGATAACTTCACAGCAGGACTAATCCAGAACTAGCTGTGAAATGGCATAACACAAAACATCACAATTTGGACTTAATTATCTATAAGAGTTACAGGGACTAAGATGGTTCAATCATAACAAAGACAAAATACTCTATCCAATAATATCCGTTCTTCAGCGGATGTTTAATACAATGTATTAGCAAAATAATGCTTGATTATATACAGTCTAAATCAGCAAACATTTTTTGTAAAGTTTCTGGATGTTTTTATAGATTTAGAAGGACTACGACGATTAGTTGAGAGATATCAAATAGTTATCCCTCAAGAGAAAATACAAAAACCTTTTGAGTTTTAACCTAAATGTACTGCTACCAACAATTAATATAACAAATCATTGAGCATGGTGTATAATACAAAGTGTATTATAATAATAAACATAGCTTATTTTTTGTAATTGTGTATTTCTTTTTTATTGCTACTCATTACTTTTTGTGGATGTATTTTATATGTTGAATTTTCAATATCACATAATTTAATTTTATACTCATGTATTCATTATTTTGAGAAGGCATCACAGAAATGATAAGAAATGTAAAATTGTAAATCTATAATTTTTTAAACAAATTTTACAGGAAAACAACAGTAACATTTTTAAAAAATTAAAAATGTTAACAAAATTTTTACATATAAGTAAGTTAAAAAATGCAATTTTTAAACTTACTTATTTATTGAACTTAACAAGTTCATCTTGTTAATGTAAACTTAAGTTAATTTCAATAAAATCTTATCAGAAAAATATCCATAAGAACAGAGAGAAAAAATATCAAAATATGAAGCATATGTATCATGTTACTTACATTATTGCCTTGAGACATAGCATTTACCATATTTCGCATAAAATAACTAAATGCATCTGGAGAAGTAGCGCTTGCTTCACTATTTTCACTTCGATCATTTGTAGAGCCAGAAACACTATTTCCTACATTCTGTGAAAACCAAGAAGTATATGGAGATTGCCCAGGAAACCTGAAAAAAAAAAAAAAACAATAGAAAAGGGAAACAGTCACAATGACATTCCCAGATGAATAAAATCTGAATTAGAGCAGAATTTACTTATCAAAGTGTATACTAATTGAATGCATAACTCTGAAGTAATATGAAAAAGTAATGAGAAGAGGGGCAAATAATTTTAACAAATTAATTTCCTAAATTAGGATTTATTTGGCTTCTATGTCTAGGACAACATTCCTCAATGTTTACTCACACTAGTAAATATAGAGTTAAAGGCAAATTTTACACAATTTTGAACTAAATGAAATAATCCTAAATATATTAAGTAACCAAGAAATTTTCTTCTCATATTTCCTCTTATATATAAAATTATTTATAAAAATTGATTTTCTTATTATAATTATACTGCTAAAGATCACTTAAACAAACAGATAACAATTTTACATTAAAAAATTGTATTTTCTTACATATTAAAAGCAGTAGGTGCTATTTGTTGAAGTTGATCAAGACCTTGGTGGATGTTCATCATAGCATTTAAAGCTAACGGATTTGTGACAAACTTCTGTATTTCAGGATTTTGCATCTATAAAATAATTTCAAATTAACTGTTAAATAGCATATTACAATATAAATAAACAAGAGAAATATATCATTAAATTATAGAATCACTTTAAATATATAATAATACACAGTAAATTGGCAAAATTTTATTAGAAGAAAATTTTTATTCTTTTTATACATTTGCATCAATAAATTAATAATAAAAATTAAAAGTTTCCTCGTAGCTGAATATGATCTTCATTTGCTTTCATTTAAAAAGATTATAGTTTACCTTCTTTTAAGAGATGAGTTTTACTTATGAACAAAAAGATTCATTGATCGAAATGAATAAAATAATTGGATCAATGAAGAAATATTTAGAATAAGTAAAAAATTTTTAAATAAAGGGGAAAAAAAAAAAAAAAGCCATAAAATTTATTATTCTGGTAAAAAATTAACAAATGATGATCACACAATAAAATAAATTTGAAAAAATGCTACAAAATGTTTAGAGGAAACTATTTTTATCACTTCTTTCCAGAAGATATGTTATGTAAAATTGCTTCTAATATTATATTAAGCATAAATTGAAAATATATTTATTTACATCATTTTAATATTTTAAGCAATTTTTAAATCAGTAAAAGATATGATAATTCTCAGCATGGGAGAAATTAAAATAAATGGTCAGACTAAGCCAGCCATGTGATCTTTCACACATACTGCTGTCTACATGATATTAGTCGAACTTTGTTTTTGTAATTAATTATGATAGAATATATTGGATTTATGTTGGAAAATACACAAGAAATGAAGATATTTCTAGAATGCAATAGTTAATATTGTCTGGGTGGTTAAACATTGATTTTAATTTTACAAAAGATATTAAAATAGTTTAAGTTCAATTTACCCTTCTACAATATCTTATGTATGTGCTGCCTAATTTAATTGAAAACTATGTTTGAAAAGGAACAACAAATATTTAAAAGCATCTAGTCCAAGGAGAGAGTTTAGCTAACAAATAAATGAAATATAATCTAGAAAAGTAACAATTCAATAGCAATTTTCACAAAAGAGCTTTTTGGAATACTATAATAATAACTCCAGAACACTCAACATCTGAAACATATTCTCAATACATATTGTTAAAAATTTTAGATAATCTAACTTTGAGTACTCAGAAGGGATGCAAAGTAAATAATTATAATTAAATAAGATTATATTTATTAAATACAGAGAAAAATGAATAGGCAGTCCTGCAATGGATCCTGAGTCACTGTGGAATCACTAAAAATGAAATTGCAGATTCCCTTACCAAGAATGGCTCCAACCTCCCACATTATTCACTATTAGAGTGTTAAAAGAATCATCGATGTGCAAAGAATCATTTAAAGTGCATCTTAGAAGGGTTTCTAGGGATTTGGTGGAGGGAAAGAGTTGGAGTGACTTGATGGAAAACCTCATCCCTTGTTACCTGCCAAGAGCTGTTGGTGTAGCCAACTTTAGAATTAAAACCTACCTTGACTACCTTTTAAAACATTTACACAGATTTGGTTTGGCAGATACCCTGACTTGCCCACTATGCAGTGCCTTTGACATGTCTGGAGATCATTTGATCACTTATTCTAGACTTGGTAAGTAGCAGCAGTCAACTCTGTTAAAACATTTTCTCACTTTGTCTGTCAGAACTCTATTAGGCTGACCGCCTCAGTCTAATGGCAATCATACCCAGCTCTGGCATAGGTTGGGAAAAAAAAATACAGAGAAAGGAGGAAACACGAAGATTATTTTCCTTTATTTATACCCATTTGTCCTACAAAACAAGTCTTGCTTTTGCAGAATAAACAATCATATTAAAAAAAGTTTTTGTTTAAAAGATGCTCCTTCTTTTAATTTCTTAGATCAGTTATATATTTCTTAAATTGAATATGGTAAAAAATAGTTGAAATACACATAGAAAATAATTTTTTGATAATTTAATGAATTTTTTTCACTAAATTAAAAGTAAATCACTTATGAAAAAATCAAATAAAAGTCTATAAAATAATGAAAAAAATCGATATTTTTCTAATTTATTTAAACTGTAATGAACAAATTAGATTTTTATGATTTATTTATAATGGATTTTGTAATTTATTAATAATAAATCCAACAACTATAAAACAATTACTGAAAATTAAATAATAGTATAGAATAGGTGTAAAAGAAAGATGAAAGTTTCAGCGAGTTGAATTAGAATTCTTTTTATATTTATTTTTATTAATAATTTTCTTACAAAATTTAAGAATTCTATCTTGAATTTTCATTTAGATTTAGCAGACCATTTTATATAAATTCATCAAATACAATACCATATAATTTTTAAATTGTGTTGACTAAATTTATTACAAGGGATAAAATTGTTAACTCAATAAGCGGAAAGTTATAAATTGAAAAAAATTAATAAGTCTTAAATTTATTATTAAAAAAGCAAAATATTTTTTGATATCAAATATCTTTTTATTTAAATAAAACCAATTAAATCTTTGTAAAATTAAAGAAATTTTTGGAAATAGCAGGGGTAGGAGTACAGAAATATTTTTTTCAAGACACTATTTTCAAGAAATATCAGGACATTTTTCAGGACATGTTTTAATAATTAAACAAAACCAATGTTACTTTTACATATTAATTTCTGTTTGATGCATAAAACACATTTTAGGAAGGAATAAACTATTTAATAAATTCTGAGTTTTTTAATTTTTACTACAACAATATGAAAAATGATACAGAAATTTAAACTTTCTATACTGAACATTTTTTGAAAATTACTAAGTTACATGATAAATGCTTTAAATTAACAATTAATTTATTTATAATTGAATAATGTTCATTTTGAACTGGATGCATTAGCATTTAATTCCGATAATTTAATACTGCACTTTTTTAACATATGATTCACAGATGCAATCTCTGCATTAGCAGCAGACAACATCATTTGTCCAACTTTCACATCACTCATATTATCATCACTGATAGCACATATTTTTTTAGTTGCATCATCCAAAAGTTTTTGAGCTACACACTGATTGTCAAGCAAATTTTTCTTTTCTTTCTCAAGTTCATTAATTTTTTCTAATAGGTGCGATTGTTTAAACTTTTTTTCACAAGTAGCTTCTACATCTTCCTCATCCTTTCTTTTCTTCTCTGATTGTGTTACATCTTTTGATTTTTCAATATATGATGCATATTCTGCATGAGATTTCTGAATGCATCATTTCTTTGGTATATGGAATGGAGGAAATAGAATTGCCATGCATTCGAATAACATAATGACAAATCCGTAAACTTTGAACTGTTAATTATGATAAAGAAGCTCTCTCCTTTGTCACAACAGAATTGTTAGTTGAAAAACCTCTTTCTGGTTGGGAATTTACATTCAATAACGACAGACCTGCTTTAATCACTCTAGAAAGAGTAGGATATTTTATATAATCACCAGCATCTTTTATATTGAAAACCGTATTCCAATATTTACAGATATTTTGATCATTATCATAATCATTCACAATCAAAGTCACATCTTCACACATGTAAAGAATCCACTCTTCATTCATCTTATCAATATCTGAAAGTTTTATTCACATGAGGAATATGTTGAATTAACCTGCTAAATGAACTCCTAGACTCTTCCTTTTTTCTATTATAAGGAGACAAACACTGGAGCTCTGTCAGTAAAGGATTTGTTATAGGAAGTTTTTGAAGCATATGCCTTGAAGTTGCAATGTAGCAGCTTCTTACACATTGTAGAAATGTTGTTTTATCAGTAGGCTCTTCCAGTATTGCTGTTGCACCATGACCTATTTCAATCTTGTTTAAATTTAACCAATTTTTTCCTGAATCAACATTAATTTGTAGCAACTTGAGTTTAAAAATTTAAACATGATACTGCGAACAAGTTCATTTAACTTACTGTATATCACATGTACTAAAGGTTCGACTTTTTGCATTAAAAGTAAATATGGTTCAAAAGTTTTAAAAAAAAAAAAAAAAAAAAAATGCAGATATGCCAGAGTCTTAGGGTCTTTCAAATGTTTTATAATCCGAAAATGTCTATCAGAAAGAGGAGATTTCGACTCTCTTTAGTTACTTTAACAATAAAATATTCCTTTAGAACATAATATTGCTCAACAATTCTCTCACAAACTGAGCCTAAAGTTAACCAACGGCTCTCAACATGACAAAGGAAACTATGTCTAGCTAAAGTTTCTTCCAGTATTTCTAACTGTAAGGAATGATAATCTTCCCTTCTTGCAGGAGATAGTTTGAAAAATTGATGAATATCTACAGCAAATCCATCAATATTTCAATCAATTTTATCAATACCCTTACGTAGTGCTCCATGGATTATGTGTAAGTATCATGTACCCAAATCAATTAGTACTGGTAAACTTTGCTTACTCAGTTCACTATTTATTTGCTTTAAAACAGCTAAATTAACACTTTGTCCATCCATTGACAACTGCATTAATTTTTCTAAATTCAAACCATTATTTTGAATAAAACTTAATAAACTTTTTACAATTTTATTGGCTTTAGCATGCCCTAAAAAATGTGATTCGAGGTAGGAAATGACATTTTTACCTTGTTTATCAGACCAGTATGAGATGTAAATATCCAACTGTTTCTTTATTTGTTTTGTTGTAGTTTCATCGAAAAGTAAAACAAAATATGAAGTGCCGATATCTCGAAACAAAAGTGTTTTGAAATATGGACCTAATCCAAAATTAATCATATACATGACTTTTTTGTCAGATAATTTGAGATTTTTTGCTATGGAGGGATCATCAAAAATTTCTCCGTAAATGTTAGCTAAATCATTCAAAGATGAAAAAGAATAATTATTTTTTATTGCCACCAAAAGTAAAATGGTTTCAGTTTTAATGGTTTTCCCTGATATCGTTTTGGGAAGCCATGATTTGTTATTCACTAATATAGTCGATGTCGAAGATTCAGATGAAGTTGATGACTTGATAAGTAAATAGTGTTTGATTCTTGTAACAGTTCACAGCTTTTTTGCGTCTTAATCCATCTGCATGAGCAAGCACTTGTCTAAAACCAGTATTTGAAACACTGAATTTGCTTTTGCATACAAAACACTTCGCAGAATGAACATCGTCAACACTTCGGCACCAGGTCTTGATTAGGCATTTATTCCCATCTTGCAGTTCCAAAAAACTGTCGGAAAATTTCGTTTTCCTTGGCATTTTTAAAAAATTAATTGTTTTCAAAATATAAAATTCTGAGCTTGCTAATAAACATTCTTCAAAACACCCATCAAAATCTTTCAAAATGGAGTGATAAGCATTTCACGCATGCGCATAAACGTAGGCGAATAATTCTCACAATTTCGCCATCATTGTAAATAGTTGTGCACTATTAAAAGCAGAATCTTTGTCTGTAAAGGCAGAAAATAGAATTTAATGGTAAACCCAAACCTAAGTTTTTTTGACGTCAGATATTCGTGAGCAATGGCTGAAAACGAGGCGGAGACGAATGTATGGCAACCCTATTTCCAATTTGAAGGAGAACAAAAAAGGGGGAAATTTTTCTCTTTCTTCTTGCATAGAAAGAAGATGAAAGAAAATATATATTTCACTAAAAGAAAAGTTTACTACTGAAAAATATAAAATTATTAATTAAAATTAAACTTTCAAAAAAATGTAATAAAAAATAAAGAATTCCAGGATTTATTTTGAAAAATAAGGACATTTCAGGACGTTTTTTAAAAAATCAGGAAATTCAGGAATATCAGGACAACTCCGAGGCCTGAAATAGAGATTTTGTGGTTGCTTATCATAGTAATAAATTAAAAATTTATTAGTTTATAGATGTGAATCTTAATAATTCAAAACCTAACTTTTTTATTCAAAAATGAGATTTGCTTTACAAAACTGTTTTTATATTTGAAATATTTAAGAAAAAATATCTAAGCAAAAATTTGCTACTTTTATGGAATATAAGTAACAAAAATTATGAGAAATTATGGGTAATTGAATTAAACTTACAAAAATTTAGTCTTGATATTTAATTTCTAACTATGCATAATATTATCTATAATATGGCTTAATAAGATAAATGATTTGAATAGGAATTATTTCAGAAGCTTAATTAAGCAGTTATAATTAATAATAAGGAAGTAAAATATAAATACTATTTTACTTGTTTAATTAATGCAGGTAAAGAATTCTTCATTTGTTGCTGAAGAATAGGGTTATTTCCAAACACAGGATTACTCATCAAAACCTAGAAAATGTTGAAAGTATATTAAATATACAGTATTCTAAGTGACACAGATTGCTTTAAAAAATGATGAAGGCATATATATATATATATATATACATATGTAATTATCAATAAAATTCTTGCATTCAATAATAAATGTTAAAAATAAATCAAAATATTAAGAAGAAAAATTAATCATATAATTAGAATATGTTGAAAAAAGCACTTTAAATGGTTTTTTTTATATAACTTAAAAGTTTTGACAATTGATAGATATTCATTTAAATGATAAATAAATTTTTCTAAATGAAAAAGCACATTGATTATTACAATAAAACTAGTTTTGAATGATCCCTTTAACCAATTATTTTTATACACTGATTGAAAATAAATTTTAGACTTAATAGAAACTTTCTTTTAGAACATTTAAAAGTGAAATCTCAACTTAAACAATTTCAAGATATTCATGCGTCCCCAGAATAAAAAAAAAAAAAAAAAAAAAAAAAAAAAACGCCATTTCTGTAGTTATAAATGTTTGGTAATTTTTTTATTTTTCTTAAATATAGGTAAACCTGAAACAAATATAATTTATTATGTTACTTGAAACGTACTTGACTAGCTTGCTCAGGATTTGCAGCTAATGCTTCCATCATTGAATTCATATATGGAGCATTAAACATTTCTTGAACTAATTGTGGATTTTGTAATAACTGCTGCATTATGGATTGCAAGCCAGCTGTTGTAAAAACATTACCAGATAACAACTCATTTTGATCAGCAGATCCATTCTCTTGGGTAGAAGAGTCATTTTTATTCGATGAGGTAGCTCCAGAAAGGTTTTCAGAATCCAACTTATCTGAAAATTTCAATTTGATCAACATATAAAACATATTTAAAAAATGACAAGTTTACTGACTTCATACATTTTGTCAAAATATAATTAATTAAAGTAACAGAAATTTTAATTTTCTTTTTTCCACACATGATTTATAAAATCTACATTACAGTATGAAACATATAAGGCAGGATTTTGTTATAACAAGACACAAGCAAGCAAGTGAAATAAATAACACAAGAAATGAATTTTTAAACCAAATTTATAATTCATTTATGTACATGAAAGCACAATTAAATTAGGTGCTTAAGTTTGAACCTAATTACTATGTCATCATGAAAAGTACAAAGAGTGCTTTGTTTAGTATTATATGACGATCCATAGTTGTTCATATATCAAATCTACTACTTTAGTTTACAATTATAGGTAACAAATTATTTAACATCAATGATAAGCATCTTAATATTCTCTGTTATAAATTCTTACATATAATTTCATATAAAATTGTAAAAAAGAAAAGAAAAAAAATTGTTTCTAAAAAAATGATAAAATTACTTACAATGAAGAGAAGAACAAGATGAACTAATGAAATTATTGAAAACATCAAGATTTAAAATCATAAATGCATTTACCTTATATTTACTAATTACAAAACAAAAATAAAAAAATAAGTAGCACTTTTAGAACAAAAGAAATTACGAATTCATATTATAATATAATTATTTTTTTACAATACAAATGAATAAAATAAAAAAAAATATTTTTGGTGATAAAAGGAAAGTTTTAAAAAGGGTAAAAAGTTTGTGATTGAACATACAAAATAATAATATTCTAGATCGATAATTTAACCAACAGTTAATAATTAAAAAATTAAAAGTGGTACAGCAGCCCTTATGTGAGCCAAGGCCTACAGATTCTACAACTGAGAGCGATGGGGTGCAAAGCATATGCTCAGATTAGGCGGTCAGCTTAACATGAAAATCCAATTTTCAGAACTAGTTTGACATCCCTTCCATTGCGACTTTTTTTGTTGCCAAGTTAACCGCATGTTTTTAATGCAGGAATTTTCCCAAATTAAAAAAATATGCATTTTATAAAATTTTAAATCACACAATAGAAGAAAAAAGTCGAAAAAAGTATTACAGGAAAATGAATAAAAACAATTTTTGTTGGGTTCATCTTCTCTTCAAAACAACTGGTAAAAGAGATAAGTAAATAACGACAATGGATTTACTTGATATGATGTCAAGCTCACATGTCAATTATGCTCTGTGATATTATGGAAAAATATATAAGAAAAATAAAACAGTTTACGATGTTTAAAATATAAAAGAAAAATATAATAATAAATTTTAAAAAAATATATATGAAAAATTATATAATAAATAAACAAAACAAAAAAGATATAAATAAGTAAGTAAAAAGAAATTGGAAAAAAGAACAGTTTACAATGTTTGGACGTTGGTGACAATGAAACACAGCGGCAAAGGTAGAACAAAAAGTTTGAATTGAAAGTAAAACAAAAACTTCAAATACTGTTGCCATTCAGAAGAACCATATATATGATGTGAAACATGAATAAAACCAAATCCGACAGCAAAAAAATCTGAAAAGTAGCAAAAACTCAATTAGGCAATATTATAATTAAAACAAAATCTCAAACTGTCAACACTACAATCATTACATAGGTTGCTAGATTTGGCGAGAAATCACTTGGGGAAGAGATATCTAACTTATACCCAATTTCCAATTTTTAAGCATGTTTCTATCGACCTACTGAAAGGATGAAAGGCTGAGTCAATTTTGCTCAGCCTAAGAATCAATATTCACACCTGTGTCCCAGGAATACAAAGCGCTATCACTATGCCACAAGGCTAACAGTTAAATATTACTTTTCTTAAAAATAAGTGAGCTTTATATATAATAGGGTTCGAACAGATTTCCAAGAATCAAATTCCAGGAGTTTTCCAGGAGGTATCAACATTCATGTTAAATAATTTTTTTTATTTTATTTTAAAAATTGTTCTTAACCAAATATGCATATAATTATGTACATGCAATACTTTCCCTTCATTTCTGTAAGTAATAAAAATAAATAATTGCAAACATTTTTTATTTAAGTTAAAATTATTAATGATTATTTCAAAAGCCTTCAATGAATTTACAGAAACAACAAGGCAAAATTTTGTTTAAATATTCCACATTCTGTAGAATACTGGATTATACATTGTCCATTAATTTATTGAGAATTTTAAGATGTGTATGACAATTTATTTTCAAATATAAATACACTTACTCAAAACAAATACAATTATTAGATACAGTTTCAAAAGTCCATTGGTCATTGAAAAGACACTTTCCACCAAGCATATTAAATAATTTGGTAAAATTTACTGTAGTCACCCTTGGCAAAATTTTCAAAAAGTCGCCAAGGTCGACCGCATACCCAATTACCAATCGGGTAAAACGGCTGAAATAGTGACAAATATTTCATACATTGTGGGTATTGAACACAATATGCTCAACAAATTTTACAAAATCAACAAAAAACGAATATTTATAGATATTTTAAACATCAGTGGTAAAATAATAAAGTTGATATGTTAAATTATACATAAATTTTTTGGATTAAATTTTATATTAATGAATTTAAATCAAATAATATTCATGAAAAATTAATGACAAATAGGATTGCCAAAATACTAGTCTGCCAGGTTTCCAGTAAAAATGTTTGCCAAATTTGGCGTCAAAAATGTACCAAGGGTGATTGTACAGTAAATCTGATCCAAAAATTTTTATTTTAGTTTTTATCTCATGAATAAACAAATTTATCCTGATTCAATTGAATTATACGTAATTTTCCTCAAGGGAAACGTGTAAAATATGTTTTAACTCAAAAGTTTTATATTCAAAGATTTATACAGTAAAAAGAAAGCAGCAAATAGAATAAGAATCAATTAAAATTGCGGGTCTTAATAGTAGTAATATGACAGAAACAGTTTTGGAGTTTTATGCTCGTGGGCTAATAGCTCGCATTGAATAGGACTAAGTTTTTTTTCAGAAAACTCATCAAAAATTTAGAACACCATTTTGGAACTTGCCTGTCTTAATTACACAACAAATACTTTTTGTTCAGTAATTACTTCACTTCACTTTACATAAACCTAAATACTACTAAACTGAGCATCATTAAATTATTGTAGCTGAACTAGATCCTGACAACGTTTATACATGTCAACAGTTAAAAATATAAAAAATTTAGTATTGATCATGCTGCCATCTAGTGGCAATATTTAAAATTAATACTAAATTAAGTTTTTTGACAAATTTAAAATATTAAAGGGGAAAAATTTTTTTTAATATTTTGCAGAAAAAATAAATGCATTAAGGTAAGAAAATATTCCAGGAGTAATTCACAATTTTCAAGGAGTCAAGTAAAAATTCCAGGAGTTTCAAGGGCCCTTAAGTTATATTTTTGGAATTTAAGGATTTTCCAGGAATTGTGCGAATCTTGACATAAGCACTGTACAATGCAGATTTGTCCACTATTGGACCTTGCACTAACTCTTACAACAATGAAATCAATTATATACAAAAAAAATACTAAAAAAGTAAAATGAAGAAATAAGTTTTGTAAACTATTAGTTTATTATTCTAGATAACAGCACATTACCTGTGTTTGTTTTTGTACTATTTTCTTGTGATTCTTGGCTAGAACCATTATTATCTTCATTCTGAAAATAAAATATTAAAGAAAAAATTTTATTTATTGCATGTTATAAAAAACAAATGTCCTTCAGGTGAGAAAGCATAAAATTAGACAAATTCTCTAATGGGGTGATTATAGTATAAAAATAACTAAACATGATTTTTGCATTAAAAAAAAGTGTGAACTTACTTCAGCACCTGACTGAACTAATTCTTGAAGAAGTTCAGGACTTTTAGCAATTTCAAGCGTGTTACGAAGCACATCTGGACTGCTTAACATATAACTCAAATCTGGATTTTTCTTCAAAAAAAAAAAAAAAAAAGAAAAAATATTTTTTTATAGAAAGGGAAGAAAACAGTCAATTATTAGGAGTTAAACATTAGAAAATACACTATGGTCTTTACTCTTTAATTTTACACAAAACTAAGAAAATTAAAGAAATCCACACCTTTATAGCAATCATAGCAAACTGTATATTTGAATGCATGCTTATTTAATTAAGAATTAAAGCAGAAAATCTGAACACATAAACACAATAATTTTTTACAGAAGGGAAAAGTTGAATCTCTGAATATTCAACTAGCAATGCACAATTGAATAATATAAATAGAAAACCATATTTTTAATATAAATTACATTTTAGCATTTATTTTCTGTTAATGTTAAAACATCTAAAAAGATTTAATTTTATAACAAAACAAAAATTATGCAGGTAATTCTAACCAATATAATCTTTATTTCAAACAAATGACATTGAAATGTTAAGAAATTTACAAGATATGATTTTTTGAGAATAGAGCATAAAAATTATGTAGAAATAAATATATCAAACCTAAATTAGTATATTTTTAATGATAAATAAATACCTTATGATTGTTTATAAAACAAGCATATGATTAATGAATTGTTTTTTTAATACAATATTTAATGAACTGGAACTGTTTTTTCCATTTGTCATCTTATGTGATATTAAACTGTTGCTATTGTACAATTATCAGTTCAGCATTTTTTATACATGCAAATAACATTTATTTGTTTTAATAATAAACATTTCATAATTACTAACTTTTTACCACTCCATAAGTTTTTTTTCACTTTATGAAATTACCTTAGTAATTTTTTTTCTTCCTTGTAAAAAAGGAAAAAAGGGAGTGATTTTTGAAAATTATCTATAAATTTTTTAAAATTGTAATGTCAGAGAAAGTGGGCCCAATTAAAATATCATTGGTCAATGTTTACAATATTATTAATACTATAATTTTAAGCTGCAATCGATATCATATTTATTTGCAAAAAGTGATTTGTTGAGTTATGTATGGGTCATCATTTCATATTAGTTTACTTTCCCTCTTGTGGTACAAAATATTTTTACAACATAATAAGTGAAAGGAGTTTAGTAGTATTTTCTCTTTGAGCATTGGCTTAAATCATGCAAAAGAGCCTTTTTTCTTAAAATTATATTTTTGTACTTTAAAAAAGATATTTCCTTAATCCAAAAGGTTTTCTTTCAAATAAAAAATTGAAATAAAGAAGCAAATGGATGTAAATTAACAATTGTACAATTTTTGATCTTCCCATTTTCCTACATATGATGTGTTTCATAAATGCTAAGTAGGAACTTAACCACAAAATTTTCAATTTAAGGGGGGAAAAAAAGAAAGAAACACTTTAAATGCCTGCCCTAATTATTTTTGATAAATCTATAAAACACTACTTTAAGAACAATAAAACAAATGAAAGCACAAGAAACTTACTGTGAGTGCTTAAGCATAGATAGCGAGTATATCTAAAAAAGTAAAAGTCTATAACATTAAAAAGGAATTACCTGACTGCTTTGAAATTTATTATGCATAAATATTTTGATCAAACATACAAATGGTTAAAATTTGGTGTCCAATGACTGTAATAAGGTATGCAGTGCATTAGAACTACACATTCCACACATGCATATAAGCACCTATTTTTGAACTGTTGTTAAAAATATCTGTTACATTAAAATTTAGGATACTTTACATAGATTTAAAAAAATGCCTAGCCACAGAATTTGAATTCAATATGAGCAACTACCAAGTTTTGAAGAAGCAGTATCATAGAATTGAAAAAGGCAGTTTGGACAAATGGGGAAATCATTCATCATAAAGGCTGAAGCAAATGCAGCAATTAAAAGATGCTAGATAGACAAGGACAACTGCAGATTTCAACATTATGATGATAGCGTTCAACCTAGGGCTACAACAGAACAATTTGTACTCTGAATTAAAATGTTTGATTTTGGCTTCTACATTCTGGACTGAAACATCTGGAATGGCTCCTGTATTTTAGTCTAAAACATCTGGATACTTTCAGTGATTTTACTTTAAGAGTACATGAACTTCTATAATGTCCAGGCTTCTGACAACCAAAACAGAGAATTTGTTTCTTCACAGATGTTACCGCACTAGCTTGTGTTAGAGTTTTTTCTTGTAACTGAAGATGAACCTCTCTTTAACTTGCACTATTCTGTCAAAATGCATAGGAAGATATTTCAGAAGTTGAAAACCAGCATATTTTTTGTTAAAAGTAGCATCGATAGTTTTCAATCTATTGTAGACTTTTAATAATCTTGTTGAAAAAAAGGATACTTTCTTCAAGTAACATTTTAGTATCACATAATTCTGAAAATATAGTCATGTGATTTGCTCTGGTATTTGGATGAAAGTATTTCAACAATGTTTCCCAAGCAATTACAAGATCTTCTATTCCATCCATTATACATTGATGATTTTCATCAATATTCAAATATATCCGAAATATGCAGTATCATTCAAATCTTCAATTAAAGCACTTTCAGTTTTTAATATCGGTGGAATGGGAAATGGGAGCTTTTTCATTTCCTTTTACAACCTCCCACACATTTCTCTCCATTATAATGAACTTTATGCCTGAAGTCCATGTCTCATAGTTTTGGTTGCTTAACTTAGTAATTGCGTAAGTAGCCATGGCAAAATTTTTTTTTAACAAAATCGCAAAGGAAAAAAAAAGTAATTAAATTTTTAAGAATTTTTTTTTAAAAAAAATTTATACCAATATAGCACTCCTCCATCTTAAATAATCTAATACATTTTAAGATGGGTAAAAATTTCTTAAAGTATTTTAACTGACTAATTTTTGCAAAGATAAATTTCAAGATATTTGATACGTAACCTAAGCCCATAGCCTTTTGTCAGTCTGTACCACTTTTTAAGTATGTGTGATGTCATTTTACCAATACCCCCATTATGCTAATTGCCAAAATAATTACTACGATAAGCAGAGCAGCAAATATTAAATTATAAATATCTGTAAAGTATTCTGTTTTATTAATAGAACCTTTAACAATTAAGAAACTAATAACATGCCAATAATTAGGCTTGCATAAAAATAGTAAGTTTAATTTATTGATACTAAATATAAAATAATTACATAACATAAATTAAACTTAGAACAGATAGAATAAAGACATCCCAATTAAATAATTCATTATCATTACTAACAAAAATAAGTAATTTATAATACCAATGACAATAACAGTTCTTAACCAAAACTATCAGACACCAGAGTCTGATTTTCTGAACTGGTGCTTTTAAAAAACCTGAGATACGCCCCATTTGATGAACTGGCATGCATATACAGTAAGTTAATAATTCGATTATGGATATAGAAATGCCAGATCGGCAAAATAAAATTTTAAGTGTGTTTGTAATAACTGGTATAGTAGTATGCTGGTAAGGCATAGCAGAAATAATAAAGTTGAAAATAACCTACAAGTATTTTAAATGAATAATAAATATATATATAGTGATAAGAAATAAATAGAATAATGATATAAATAGAATTGTACTAAACTAAAACTCATATAAATTTAAGTTTGTACTAGGGTAACAAGTTGTCTTACAGCCTGTTAACATTTCTTTGCACAGCAAGATTGCAAGATCTCACACCTATCAAAATATGTCTAGAATGATTTTTTGTTATAGAGTGAAATTGATAATTTGCATAAAAAAATTGAAAATTTATTCCTATTTTAGAAAATACCTAGCACATGGTAAATAATATTTTTTGCAAAAATTAAAATTATTTATGAACTAACTAATTGTTAAAGTTGGCTGTAAGTTTATAAAAAGAGGACAGTTAGAAACTGAAAACATTATTATAAAAGATTTAACAGAAATGTATATTATATGTGAAATTTTTTTCAATTTTTAGAAGAAATGCTTATAAAAAAATTGTCAATCAATATAAAATTCTGAGAAATAACTTAAAGAAGAATTTCTCAATAAAATATCTGGTTTCATAAAGATTGAGATATAATCTGAAATTTCTAAAGACAGAGGAATGATGAAAATGAAATACAGCTTTTGATGAATTTAAATAAATTAGTAATAAAGTCTTAATGATAAACAAGGTAGCAAACATTTCTAATATTGATAAAAAAATATATATATAATGACAGCAATCTAAACAGTAGTATGAGCTATGTAAAACAGCAGCTCTTAACTATGTAAAAAGATAAATTAATGAAACTAATAATAAAATAGTTTAAATTTACAAAATGAGAAAACAATGGAATTTTTAAAATTAAAACACGAATTTTTGTATAAAGTAAAAAAATCTATTATGTGTGCATATTTTAATGTAGAAGGTAAATTAAATTTGTAACATAAATTATATGAATAAAAAATTATACAATGAAATAAGAAAAATAAAGAAATAAAAAAAAAATCAAAACAATATAAAGCTTATCAACAATATTTAGTTCTAGACAAATGACCTCTAATTTTTATACAGATTTTATATATACACAAATAAATTATACATTTAAAATAAATAATAACAAAGTACTTCTAAAATACATGAATATGATTGTATAACAATATCAAGTTAAGACTCTTAATAGAAATAGCTTTTGATATAACTAAATTTGCATATTTTTGACAGATATGCTCTCAAAATCACAATTAGATATACTGATTCGTTAAGGTATATAGACTTATTTTAAATTATATTTTAACAGCACCAATAATGATACTTAAGACAACTTATTATTTGTTTGTAATGCTACCTGAATATCAAATACCGAGCTAAAATGACTGTCAAACTTCTTATTTCTATAAAAAAAAATTTAAAAGTTTTGTTGAGTAAAACACAAGATGAATTTTATCATTTTAAAAACTCTTAAATTAATGAAAAATTAAAAATATTATAAAAACTTCATTAAAATGTGTATCTTACTACAGTTATGAAGTAACAAGTTACATAAAAATAAAAGTAGATTTTTCTAATCTAAATAAATATATCCTCCATCCATCCATCCATACATACATATATAATGAATTGATATATAAATAAATTATAATTATTTATAAGAGAAGAATTTACAATATTTATATTTATACACACTTCTAGCATTTCTTTCATTTGAGGATTGCTTGTAATAATTTGTCGCATGTATTCAGGATTTTCCATCATTGATTGAACAAATGGATTATTCATAACTTGTTGTAAAAGATCTGGATTTTTTAGAAGCTAAAAGAAAAAATTAAGTTTATTTATTACAGTATACAAAAATATAAATGAGTAAACAATCAAAAAATATTTTACCCTACGACTTTTTAATGTATTAATAAATAATTCATTTCAAACGATCACACTCCTATAATTACAAAATAAAAGGCACTATCTTTTATTAACACAATCAAAAGAAATATAATAAAATTATCACTAAATTTTTTAGAATCATTTCATTAAATGTTGATCTCCCATGTTTTGGTTACAAAGATAACTTTCTTTAGAATGAAACTTATTTTAGTTAGAAAGTAGTAACTGTAAAAAATCTGTGACCAATCAAGGATTAGCTAATGTGTATGGTTAGTTTAATCTCCCATTTTTAATTTTACACTATTTTAGATGCTAATGTTTTTCCCCTCTACCAAAATCTTATGCTCCTCATTCACTAAAATAGTATATGCACACAAATATATATTTGTGGTTTATAGTTTGTGGTTCATAAGTTTTCATAAATAAAAAAGTGAATATTTATAATAGTTGTAAAATTTTTGGTCAATAGATATATATATTTTAGCTTTGTAATAGGGGGAAAGAAACACTGAATAAGCATTATTGAATGAGTGACACTGTATTGATACATTGATACTTGTACGATCATAATTTTTACACAAACATAATTTTAAAGAAATTAAAATTACAAAAATATAAAATATCTTTACAAAAGGTGATCCGAATGTAAAAATGTTTTAAAACACATTACGTTGACCTTCAATAATTTATTTAGTTGCAGAAAAATATTTTTTATTATTAATTTTTCCCATTTTAGGTGTTCTTAAAATTTTAGGGATTCAGTTCAGTTTTGAATTGATTTCATAGGAATATGTTACTAGGCGCATGATATGGAATAAATACTTTCAAGAATTTAAATCTTAGGAACAATTTTTTCAAAAAAAATAAAAATTAAAATATTTTCAAGTTAAAAAAAAATTTACTGCTGCTATTTTTTAGCATAGCCTAATTACCAAGATATAAGGCCAAATATGTCTTTCTATGAGATAGTTTACTCAGATGATAAAAAAAAAGTTCTAAAATTTTGATACAATGTAGAATTTTTTTTAAAGTCATTTTCAAAAATTTTAGAAAGATTTCAATAATAATGGGGCACAAGTTACTAATCGTAAAGAAGAAAAACTAGTATAATAAATTCAGAATGGACAAATTAAATTTATAAGCTTTTGATCTGAAGAGTGCATTCGTAACCATTAAGTCAGCATTTCAGTATATTTATTCAGGAAGCTATTATAACAATGTTAAAAGAACAACTATTATTAGAAGATTTAAATGACTAAAATTTGTTCAAGGAAAAGTAGAGTCAAATCAGGAAATAAATAAGAAAGAATTCAAGTAGAAACTGTATGTATGTATATATATATATTGAATGTCATTATATCAGCATATTAATACTGAATAATTTAATGATACAAGTATCTTTATAAAAACATTTACCTCCTTTTGCATTTGTTGTTGCATTTCTAAAAAGTTTGGAGACCCTAGTCCTAAATTTCCAAGTCCTGGAATTCCACCAAAAACATTCAGTCCAAATGGAGAGGCACCTATGTTGAAAGATGTCTAAACGAATAACAGTGATTAAGATCAATTCATGATAGTTCATTTTAAATATATATGAAATACAAAAAGTTACTTTACTTTTGCTGATTTTATCACAACATGAATGATATCACCATCTTTTATACCTAAAAAATAAAAACACATAAAAAATTAAATACCTGATTCTTAACTTTCAATATGATCTTCGGTAACTCACATTATTATTAGGCACACAAAAATAGTTTTCTGGAAGTATTGTCATCAAAGGATATTTGATTAAACTTTTTAAACTAATGACACAATTTTTTTTTGTAACGTAATTCTTATGAATACTAATCTTAATTGTTTGTTTGATATTTTATTTTTATTCCTGATTTTATTTTAGTCATCAAAAACATTTATAGTCATAAAAAAGTGAATAAATAATTATTGTGATATTAACAAAAATATTTAAAAATCTTGTTAAAACTAGGAAATTTTACAAAAAAAAAAAAAAAAAAAAAAGTTACAGAAGGAAATCCATTTAATGTTAGTTTCAGTCAGAATGTTTTTACCATGATTAATATTTTTAAAATTATTCAAATGTTGTAAGACAGGAATACAATTTACTAATAAGCTTGCAAAAATGCAGATTTGAATAGGAACTTTAAAGTTGCATTAACGTAAATTTTTCATATTGTTTATACATTTTTATAAGTAATGATTTTGATTGTATACAAAATTAAAATTCATATTATGATATTTTAAAAAGAAATATAATACACGTAAAAATTTCTATTGCATTTCTATGAATCCATTTTTATTTAAATTCTAGAAGTGACACCATTACAAGTCTGACTGATATAAATTGCAGACCATATTTTCATTTTATATTTTATAAAATACAAGAAAAAAATCTAAACAAATGCAAACTATTTTTAATAGCTGTAAAAATAAAACTCCAATTAATTATATAAATTTATAGTTAGACCTTAGTTAAAATGACTATTGGCATTAAAGAAACTATCCAGATGATAGCAAATGCAAATTATAAATCTAAAAGTTTATAAAAACTGAATTATAATTTGTAGCAATAAATTATGCAATCTGGAGCAAAAACTCGAAATTAAAGTAATATTTGGTTGGTTGGTTTGTCGATCAAAGGTCATTTTTTGCACACGAAAGCTAATTAGACCGGGACCTACGGTTTAAAGTGGATTCCAAACCACTACAAACATCCATGCCCTAGATGGGATTCGAACCCACAAACTGTTGAACCGAAGGCAAGAGCGTTAACCATTTGGCTGTCAGCTCAGCAAAGTAATATTTGGAATTTTGTGTACATAAATTTCCTAAAATAATGCATAAATGTAATTTAAAAATACACAGTAGTTACAATATAAAATATTTCATTGTAAAATGAAATTTTTTTTATATATTTTAATTACTGTAAATCATTATTTTAATAAAACCTAAAATTATTACAAAATGTATACATAAAATTTTTAAATTTATTATGCATAGAGAAGAGTTTTCAAGAAAACCGTTTATAATACTTAACATAATTTCTTCAAAGATATAAAAGTTAAAAAGTTGAAGTAAATTACTAACATAAAATATTCATAAAATTAATATAGAGCAGCTTGTAAAACCAGTGGCATTCTGAATCCTCGTCTTAAGTTTTGTGCAAATTTATTTCACATACTTTTTACTTTGACAGTCCTCACAAACTGACAAATTTAGTTATTGAAGAGGCCACAATTCTTTGCTGTTCATCTTTATTGGTGCAAATATCTTATGCACACTGGACAATAATGCAGATGATATGTCATGTTGCAACAATCTTGCTGAAATTAACCTAACTGATGCGCCTCATCTGTTAAATTTGAATAAATATCCTCTGGGATTTCCAAATAAATGTCACTGTTTTGTAAAAGTATATGACCACCATAAAGCGTGTGATGCGAATGGCACATCAATCTTTTTGTCATGCAAAGGTACCTGGTGAACTGCACACAGATTTTCTGTTAAAAAAAAATATAGGTTTGTTGTTTTAGGAATTCTAATTCCTGGACATAGGTGGTACCACACCTCATCATTCATGATAATCCTTGGTGGAGTTAAGACTCCACAGGCAACATTTCTCAACAGCCGTGAACAGAAATGCCCCCTTCAGAGGGTCAAATTTCTTCAGTTTTTGTATAACACTTATCCAGTTTTAACTTTAATCCTTTTAAAACATGCCTACAAATTCTACCACTTACATGAAGCTTACATTTATGAGGATTTCTTATTATCATCTCTCTTTCAATTGTTTCTTTAATTCAAATGTGCAAATAGATGGTGGTCTATTTCTGGGAGAATTTTGAACTGATCCTGTATGTTGTCATCTTATAATCAATTCCTGCGGTGGCAACATATTTAGCTATCAAATACAGCATTGCCAAACCATTAATCACTTGGCTCCACACAATGAAGTCTTTTTCACAACTGGTTTTGAGAAATTTTACCAAATGTAGATGTTTTACAAGTGGTAGTGGCAAATCACATGTGTCAACCCCAGCTCAAAACACCATCTTTTGGTAAGAAGGTTTTATAGTTCCAAAAAACAAAACATACAAATATAAACAAATAATTATAAAAAATGGCAGTATATCATAATATTACGATAGGCTTTATTTGCCACACTGAGAACACAATTTTATTAATACATTTTTTCTCTATAAGAGATTTCCAGTTTTTAATTCCTAAAATATACTACACTATTTATATAATCGAACATACATTAATATATAAGTAATAAGTAATATATTTTTATGCAACTTAATTTTAAGGGCATACTTTACAAAAAGAGAAATTCTTATAATTTTTTTTTCAAATTAATATATTTTATTAAATGTAAATTAAGTTAGGCCAAAAAAATATTACTGACATCAAAATAATATGGTAGTTTAAAATTAAAAGAAATCTGAAGAGTTGAGGTAGAATTTATCAAAACAATTTTAATCATTAATATTACTGGGTCATATGTGTATATTTTTAATCTTACTTCAATTATAATGCAATAAGAAAAAGTGTACTAATTGACAATTTCTAATGTAAGCTCTCAATAAATTTTATACTATTAAAAAAGCTATATAAAAAGCACATTTTCAAAATAAAGTAAAAAAAAAATGTTAGAATAAATATTTAAAAACTTGAAAATTTATCTTATATTAAAGATTTTTAATTTGTGCAGGAATAAAAATTGATGGAATAATAAAATTACAAAATATTGTTATTTATTAAGAGAATGATCATTGTACAGATTGGTTTATTCAACATTGTACCCCATTATGAATAGACATTTTTAATTTTTTGTTTTTTCTATATTTTGTTATTGCAGCCTTTTTTGTAGCAATTATATACACATGTTGTTTAATAACTTAAACCTAGCAACACGCTGGTTGCAATTGAATTCACACAATTTAAACTTGTATTTATATTATTAAAAAATGTTTTTATTCAACTTTTTCAATTTATTTAATTATATACCAGCAAAATTGTATGAATTATTTCAACTGCTAAGCATGACATTTACTCACATAATTCATAATACATTTACAGGTGTTTAAAACAAAGAATAATTTAACAATATTTTTGGTAAAAGATAATACATTATTTATATGTTATGCAACTATTGATATTGAATACAAAAATATTTAATTTTAAAATTGTATAAATTTATAATTATTTAGTCACAAGGGAAAATACATGCAATTATATATTACAGAAAATGGTGGATTTAAATTTAGCAATAATAAGTACACAATTTCATTTTCATTTCAAAATAATATATATTCAAACAATATAATCAAAATAATATAATAATATAATTCAAATCAAATTAAAAAAAGGTAAATGCATACCTGACATATATAAATATAACTTCTACATTTGAGATTATACAAAAAAATATTTAATAGATTTGAGGTTTCTACCATTATGACAGTAATTTTTATTTCACAAAGAGTCAAACTGCTTTTTAACCTTTTTATTAATGAGTTAAAATTTTTTTTTCTTCAAATTTTCATTTCTCAAATATTAATTAAATTATATTTAAAGTTTATTTTAGCACAAATAGTTTTTCATTTCCAATACCAAAATACTAAAAGACTAATGCATAAAAAAATTCCATTTAGAGTGTGATCAAAATAAACTAAACACTTTCTTTCATTTTATTTATTAAACAGTAGAGACACTAATAATCTTTATTGATAAATAACAATACAAAACACAAAGAAATTTTTTCAAATAAAAAAAAAAATCAAAGACAATTATACTGAGGAATTGCTTTTATGAAAATATGGAAAATATGTAAATAGTTGCATAAGATTAAGATAATATATTTTTTTTTTATATAATATTAAATTAATATATAAACTTTCTTTTTTTTACTACATATACATAATATATTACCAATAAAAATTAATAAAATGGTTCTGATGCAAATATAGCTAAATTATAAAATATACAATTTGTATATTTTTATAGCAAAATTTTAAGCAACTAAATTTGTATTGAAGGAAACATATAGCTCTTATTTTCACATCTAAAATGATGACATGATGAAAACAATATATTGAAAATATCTACTATGATAGAAATAAATTCTAAATTCAAGCATTCTTAAATGAATAGTATATTTTCTTTACAAAAATTAATAAAGATTTTAATAATTATACAAGTACTCAGGACAATTGGAAAGTACAATAAATTGTGATTAATAAATTAATCACAACAGATATGATAACTGCATTATTTTAAAAGTTTATTTAAATAATTAAAATGTTAATGCAGTTTATTAAAATTTAAAAAAACTCATAAATAATAATTTAAATTTTATAAAATTAAGTTTTATAAAAAGGGGAAACCCTTTTTTTTACCTAATTCTTTCAAGCTTTCATCTTCTTTTAATGTTTTACCAGAAAAAATGAGACAAGTCTGTTCAAGAGGAATTTTAAATACTTTAGAAATTTCTACTTTCAACTATAAAAAAAAAATATCGTAAGTATGCATAATTTTGTAATATAAGTAATAAATCATTATCACATTAATTATAAATATTAAACACCAGTATCAAAATTAATAATTACTCGTGACAAAAATAAAACTTTGAATAAGTTGCACAAACGGATTGAGTTTATCTTAAGAATATAGTGATTCATACTCTTTCAAGCAGAATATACAGTTTATAAAATATAATTTGAGTATTTTTGGTACCACTGATAAGTACTCAGAAATGCAGAAAATTTGTATTAACAGATATATAATTATATAAGAAGTAATTTATTTTGTAAAAAAATAATTACTGAATCACTTACATAAGATGGTTTTTAAAAATTAATATAGCTTTAAACTAAAAATTGTTTTACTATTTTAGAGGAATATTTATAAATAAGTTTGTCAGGTCAAAAGAGAAAAAGCATCATCTTTAAAAATAAATAAATTGGAAGAAAGAAAGGCTAAATCTGATGAACACCAAACCTATAAATTACTTTGCTAGAATAGATTCTAAGGTGTATTCCAATATGTACGAATTGTTCAGAGTTTTAATAACTCTTGAAATTTATTCTGTACTATGTTTTTCTAAATTTATTTTAAAAATGGCTATAAACAAAATTTTGATATTTTCTAACAATTTGAAAGTTATTAATAGGTAATAATTTTGTAGAGTTGTTTAATTCATAAATTTAATGTTATTTTTAAATTTAGGTTTTTAAAATTTAAAACATAAGGGAAGTTAGGTGAGTACTTTTACTTAATGTGTTATTCTACTTAATTTGCAATTTTTTAAACTAAATTATGAGACTGAAACATAGTAAAGAAATATTTGTGATATAAGGTCTGACAAAACAGTTCTTAAAATAGAAAAATAATGTACTAAATTCTTAAGATCTAATTTGTTTTTTATATTAAACTAATATTTTTTTCAAAGAACAAATATAAAAAAAATCTTTTTAAATGCACCATAAGAAACACATGCAAAATAAGATTCATACTTAAAAATACTTTATTTTGTTTATTTTATTTATAAAAAATCTTTTGCTTAAAAACTACATCTTTCAAAGATATTTTTCTATTTTTTAAGGTATAAAAATATTTTGTAGTTTTTCCCTATAATTTTTTTTTTTTAAAAAAAGACATTTTGTTTCCTATTTAGTTGCTGTTTTACCAATGCTTTTTTCACGTAATTTTCTTCTTCGACATCTGAAAGCTCTCTCTTGTTCTCATTCACTACATTCTCTCTATAATTTCAACAAATATTTCTTCTGTACATATTACATGCGAGTTTATATTAAAACAATACTCAAAATAAATTTCAGGCAGCAATAGGGTTCTTTGTAGAAGTTCATGCATGAGTGATTCAACTTCATTTAAACCATGTATATTAC
Organism: Latrodectus elegans; assembly: GCA_030067965.1. Taxonomy (NCBI): domain Eukaryota; kingdom Metazoa; phylum Arthropoda; class Arachnida; order Araneae; family Theridiidae; genus Latrodectus; species Latrodectus elegans. Next base: position 8,171,924 of record CM057810.1, read on the forward strand.
CTTTTCTTTCCTCAGTTATAATGGTTTATTTAATAAAGTCTACAAGTTGAAATGATCTTGTTGTCTTCCCCTTAACATCATTCTAAACATTAATTAACAAATGGATTGCTTCCAGAAAGGATACTGCAAGCCCATAATCTTTTTTTGTAAAAGTACCTCATGATATTTAGATGTAGGTTATGCCTTGATCCATGGGCTGTAAGATAGAAACTACATTAATCAAGAGAAACTTCACATGGATTGATTCAAGATCCAGAACTTAAACATAAGCACAGCAATTATCCACAATTAGAAGAAGTTTAAGATTTTCTGATAAAACATGCTTTAGAAAATTTTCATAAATGCTCCAAGTCATCTAAGCTTTAGTGTTAGCATGATTTGGAGTGGTAATTTTAAACATCTAAGCATTAATTATTTTCCTATGAAAAGCACATTTTTTGTTCCGATAATGTTGGCAGCCAACAACATTGTAATTCTTTGCTTTTGTGCTTTGTTAATCCTATTATATAAATCATCGTTAAAGCTAAGTGTTCTTTCTGATAAGAATTAAAACAAAACTCTCTTGGTCTTATTGAAAACATCCTCTTGGCCATACTCAGAAAGAAGTAATTTTAATGCTCCTTCTTTTCATTGAATTTCTGATATTTTATTCACAGGTCGTATATTTCACTACATAATTTTCGAAAGCCTTAACTGTATCAGGTTTTATGTTTTTGGAGCTAATTGCCTGATGCTTTCAAATCTTATGTTCAGTTTCATTGCAAAATAGTTGGATTTCCCTTAAATAATATTAATCAAAATGTTAATTTTCTTTTTCCTCAGTCAAACAAGTGAAGCCTTTTTCAGTCTGGGACATTTTTATCCAGTCTACAATGTTTTTGAGACAATCACTGACTAGTAATCTTTCCTTCATTAAGGATTTTTTTTCTGAGATGCAAACATCATAAGCATTTGAAGTAAATTTTAAGTAAAGTGTATCTGCTTTTTAAATTTACTTAGTGACAAATATGTTTGTTTCTTGGCTTGATTCCATTGAGTATGAATCCTCAATGGAATCAAGCCAATTTTCTTCTTAAAAAATGAAACTTCATAAATTGCTTTTTCAAATGAAACAAAGCCAACTATAGAACAGAACTCAAAATTTTAAAGTTTCTTCATTTCTATATTTTCACTTACAAGAAGAAGTTTTTTACTACACAACAGTCTAATTTGAAACCACAATTTTTTCCCATCAAATTACCTTGTCTTTGATTACTGTTTCCAGTTAAAATAAGAAAATATTTGTTAAAAAAGGATGTTAGCAGAAAAAGAAAAAAAGATTTTTTAAAATTTTGGTTTATAGATTTACGTGAAACTTATTATTTTTATCCAAAGTATCAAGGTAAAAATTAACCCTTAGTCCATTAAAACGCAAGTGTTCATAAAAAATGAATGACTATTACATATAAGTTTCTTGTTAAAAATTCTTGCTCAATTATATAATTAAAATTTGAATAATGTGTGCTGTTATGAGGGCTAATTAGAAAGCATGTTTTTTTTATATATATAAGTGGATGTAACTTACATTATTGATTAAGCTTTACTGCCAGGTTTTGTTCCTGTAATAGATTGCATTGCTCCTGTAATAGACTGCATTTTTAGGGTGGAAGACAGTCCAATTAGTTTGAAACCAGAGTTTTTGCAAAAAAGTATCATGTCATTTGCAATGTTGATTTGGCTTTATAGCCTTTCTCTGGTGCTAGATTGTGTTGTAATGCAGTTCATTTTATCTGAGCACAATTACTTGGTTAATAAGAAACCAAAGTTTTTATAAAAATGTATGCTATTCTATGTTATTGATTTAGATTTACAACACAGTTCTTAATACCAGCTTGATTTTGTCACATACAAATATTTATAATTTGTATTCTTTTGCTTGAATAAAATAATTAAAGATTTGATTATGTGCATCAATTGACTGAATATAAATAGTAGTATTGAATATTAGTTATTTTATATTTGTTTTATAACATGTAATCTTTATGAAATTAAGTTTCTATTCTTTAGTTTTGTGATATTCCTGCAGTCCTACAGTAGTAATGTAAATATAATGAGATTAATGAATACTTTAAATAAAAAACAGTACAATATGTTAATATTTAAAATTTAAGATTGAGATTTCGAAAACTAGATATTGTACAAAGTGACATAATTTAGATTAGCAAGACAACTGTGCAATGTTTGGCACAAAAATTTAATTATAAATTAAAAAGATCTAGCACAAAGATATGCTTAGAAGCAGACCAGTTTGATAATATTGATATATATGAGTGTTTAATTGTGCGATTTCTTTCCAAATAAAATAATTATTACATTCCAACCGCTTCAATGAATCAGAATTGCAAATGAGATATAAAGAGGAAATATCAGTATATTATAAACGAATGTCCTATACAGCTACATAGCATCTACAATTTTTTAGGAACTACTTTGATATAGCCCCCCAAATCGTAAATTTGGCGACCTTTTTTTCTCGCCGAGCAAAATACCCGTTTCTAACGCTTTTTCTCGCTGAATACAAATAATTAATAAACAAAAATTACTTAATCGTTAAATAAAAAAAATGAATACCTAAAAAATACAATGAATACATAAAAAATACAAATGAAGGAATGAAGCTGAGTAACAAATCTAAGAAAAAGAAGCCGCCGATCTAATAAAAAGAATTATTTATAGACAAATCTTGAAATCCTCCCACTTTACCCCAGCAACAATTTCCATAAATTTATGAAAACAATCAACATCAGCCGCTAAACAAGAGTGCGTAGGGAGTGCCAGATTTGGCGCGTAATTTTTTTTTGGGGGGGGGGGGGTATATCAAAGTAGCACCAAAATTAAATAGCTTGAAAACAAGAAAATTTTTATTTTGAAAATTCATAGAAAAAAATTTTAAATTTGGTCAACATTTTTTATTCAAGAATAAAATAAATTTTCAAACCTCATTTGATGTAACATCTTCTGAAACATCAAGGGATTTTTCCTCTTTCGTTGTTTTAATACTCAGTTTAATTTTAGGCACATTCAAATGTGAAACTTCAGAAACTGGCTCAGTTTTTATTTCAATATCATCATGAGATCTTTTAGTGCGCTTAGGATTTCTTGTAACTGTGTCACAAATGACAGGATCATCATTGTCAGAAAGCGGCTCTTCCTTGACACGATCAATTACCGAAACACTATCGGTCATTTTACACTGTAATTTACAGAATAATTAGTATATTTAAAGATTACTTATTAATTTTGTTAACTTTAATTAGAGATGTAATAATTTTAATTTCTTAACATTTAAATGGGTTTTCGGCAAAACTACTACTGGTTTGTGAAACAAAAAATTGTCAACAAACATGAGCAACATAAAAATAAAAGTTGAGAAGTGAATCAGCTGACTCTCTTAACTTAGTTATGTAACTTTTGTTTAAAATAATTTAATATATTAGGAATATAATGAACCGCGCTTGTTTTTCAGAAGAAATGGTTTCACACACATGTATATTTTTGTTAAAATGAGTTATAATTTATCAATAACATTGAACTAACAGTTTTCGTTGATTGTGGCAATGAGTTGTTTACTCATTTTGTTTTTCTTTTTTATGACTTCTCAGCTGTCTTGTTATAAATGTTCGTGTTAAAGAAGAGATAGCTTTAATTTTATTTTCTCTTATTTCTTTGGTACCAATTTAAAATGTAAGTTTAGATTTATGCGACTTACTATATTTTCTATTTTAGATTTTTTAAATTTTTCTCTTTAAGTGTTTTAAACTTTAAATCTATGACGTATTGAAATTCGATATTTATCTCAATTCTTAAAATAAGTGAATCAATTAATGAAGAAAAATCCTGGCTTTATTTTTTATTGAATGAATTTTGTCTGATTATTTGTTTATTTTTGATCACAGTTTGGACTTTTCGATTGTTTTCTCCTTTTTCAATGTATAAACATTTAAAGATACTTCTAAGTATGTGTGACAGTCCCTTTACAATGTTAATTTTCAAATTGCAATTGCATGATACTTATTGAATATATTGAGAATCGTCCCACATAGTCTGCACAAGAATTTATATGATACTTTAAATAAATAGCATTTCTCTTTAGAAATGTGATAAAATTAATTCCTGCTCATAATTTTGCTGGTAATTTAACTAATCTTTAAGTATTAAAATATTGCTTTTTTATTTTATATGTAAACTTGTTTGAAATGAATAGAAAAGTATGCACCATAGTTTCATATTTTGATTAAAATAAAGTTGTCGTAAATGAAAATGAAATTTTTTTAACCTTAGGAGGAATTTTTTATGAATCTTTAAATTCATTTTGGATTCTAAAAAATAATTGTAAATTTTGATTACACAATATTTCATCTACAAATATTTTTTAATTTATTTTATTTTGATTGGGTAAAAAATTATTTAAAAAGTGAAAAGTGTTAACATTTATGATAAAATATGATACAAATAGTCTTAAATTTGTAATGTAAGATAAACCATGTTTATGTGTAACATTAATATTTAAAAATTCTTTAATGCTCTATATCTAAGATAAATAGTTTTTCTCTTTTCATGGCTGCGAAAATATATTAGTAAATTATTATAATTTTTTCCTAAGAATTTTAACAAAAGTAATGATTAATATCTATAACAAGGAATATTAATGTAAAAATTTTAAAATCAGATTTAAGCTTAAAAATGCTGAGTTTATTAGACATTTAGAATATTTTTTTATGATTTATAAGTATTTTCATATTTTTTTTAAATTATGGTTTTAAAGAAACTTATTATTAATGGAGTAAGTTTAAACATTTATCATTACAAACTGGAACTTCTTGGTGTAATTTTGGTTTATTTTAACAAATGGATTTATAGAGTATATATTCTATAAAATTATCTGAATATTATACCAAATATTAAATGCTAAGTGTAAAATAAATTTGTTTTTACTTAAACTTATATAGTCTTAAGAAACTTTTTATACAATGTTAAAAAGGTATGGCAATGTAAAATGAGAAGAGAATGAGTACAAAGTTTAAGAATATGTAAGAGTAATTTCCAGTCTGAAAAATTATTTTTAAATGGAAACTACTATAATTATATACTTAAATACATTACATAAGATTGATGCTTGATTTATCTGATTTTTCGTGCATATTTATTTTATGAGTACAATCAATATTTCTTAAACACTATCTATTTTGCTATTTATGTTTCTATTGTATTGAATTTCACTTTTCAACAATGTTGAAGAATATTTTGCTTATTTTAATAAATACCATTCTTTTCTCTTAAAAATATTTGGTACAATTTGTAATTATTAGAATAGCTTCTGACTAGTTTGGTAAATTTTAGAGTAGGCCCTTGGTAATGCTGTGAAAAGGTTCTAAACTGAATGGCAATATTTGAAATGAGGGTCTCTGGAGGAAACTAGCCATCAAAAATGGTGTTTTGTTTCACTAACTTCACAAACACTTTCTTACATTAATGGAATAACATTAATGTAAGAAACCAATAGCTAAAGTTAACTTTATTACTCTGAGGGGGAAATTTTGCAATTTCTTAGATTCAAATATTAATCCAAGCATTCAAATTGAAGGATAGGGAAAATTTTGTACTTGCTGAGGATTTATAGAGCCATTGTGTGTAATATCAGGATATATCCATTGATTATAGATTGAGTTATCTGTTGCATTCACTGTATTTGGTGTTTATTATCAATATATTGTTTTTAAATATTTTTACTAAACTTCAGCCGCCATTTCCAGAAAATTTTTTAATTGAATGATTTTGTTTTCTGGTTGCCTGTTACCAGTTCAAATATTGTTTTTTTTTGAAGAAATTAAAAACAATCTCAAACTGATTTCGTTGAAACTTTAAGAGATCTTATAGTTGCAGGGCTGATTTTTGCATCCTTATTAATTAAATGACTGCTGAAAACAACTAAATTTTCAAATACATTTAAGAAAATATCTTGATTGAGAGTTAGATTTCAGAGTGCTTCAAAACACACATTAAAAATAAAATTCTGTAAAGCCAGGAATGCATTTACAATTTGCCTATCAGAATAAATTAGTTTTCTCTTGTAATCAGATTATTAGATTCTCCAATACATCAAAAACTTCAACTAATTATATACTGTAATTCAGATAGCCTACACATACTTAAATCCACTTTACAGTGATCTGTGTATTAATTAGTGAAAAATTTTACTTTATAAGATTTGCCAAAATAATATTAAAGATGTTTATAGATAAATCAGTATTCAAGTTTCACTATGATAAATACCTTAAGTAATTCTTCCATTCTACTACCTTTTTATACAAATGAGAGCTTCCTCTTTCACTGCTTCTGCATTCTAAGCAGAAACTCAAAAATTGAAAGTATGGTTTAATATAGCAGCATTCTTTAAAATTTTAGAAGTGTCACTTTTGTAAAAATAATACTTTATCATTTGCGTTATTAATAATTAGGTAAATGTAATAATTATGTTCATAAAATCCCATCTTAATTTTGTTGTGAAGCAGATTCCACTTTCAAATGTAGGTCCTAGTCTAATTAGCACTCATGTACAAGAAATAATTGTTCAGCGACAAATTAAACCTAACTATATGACTTCTGTTATTATTATTATTTTTTTAAATCTAGGGAAGAATAGAAGCCTGATTTCAGCCAAAATTAAAATTTATAGGACAAAGTACTTTTTGTCATTAATTTTAAGGAAGCATTTAATCTTTGGATAATTTCTACACAAAAAATGCATTAAATTTGTTTAGGTTGTTTAAACATTCCTAAAACTTTAAAAACCTTGGTTTATATGAAATATTTCAGTGATCCTCCTATAAATAGATTTTAAATTTAATAGGACAATTAACTTAGAAAATATGTGCACCTAAATTCAGCATATTCTGTAAGATAATGTCAAACTATAAATAGTTTACTTTATGTTATTAACATTTTTATCTTTTATTACAATTATATATTTTTCTGGCATGCATGAAAATTATAAAACAAAATGTGAACAATATTTTATAATCACTTTAAAATATTTTTAGATATAGTTAATAAAGGAAAAACATTGATAAAAATGTTTAAAATTTTTAATATAAATTGAAATTTAGGTGTATTTATCCTCAGTATAATTGATTTAATCTTGATGAAAAGAATCTGGTAGAAAAAGGAAACTTAATCTTTCATAAAAAAGAATCTGTCAAAATTATTGTGAGAAAAAAATTTTGCTCATCAAATGTATCAAATTTGTCACTTCAATTTAAAATTTTGTTAACTTGATGAACTATCAGTTTTAAAATTTCTTTATTTTGGATTTTAGATTTTTATTAAAAATCTACTATTTTAAGTTATTTACTTCCGAAAAATTCTGTGTACAGGTGCATGATACTAATTTCTCTATTGAATAAAATAAGCTGAGATTAAATGATTGTTTTGTTCTTAATAAATTGTACTTTTTCTTGTTACTTTTTATTTTTTATAGGTGTTTACAATTTATTTCTAATACAGTGTATTTCACAGTTATAAATAGATTGTTGCTTAATTACATACTTTTTTATTTTTCAGATGAGTGGAAAAGTTCTAGTTTGTGTCGATTTTGATCATACAATAGTTGATTGCAATACAGATGTAGAAATAAAATCTTTGGCTAATGATGCAACTATTCCAGATGATATTGAAGCACTTTCTAAAGTTCAGGATGGATGGACATCTTATATGAGAGAAATATTTAAATTTCTGTTTAAAAATAATGTAACTAAAGAAGATTATGTTCGTTGCATTACTGGATTACCTATAATAAATGGGATGAAAGATCTTTTGATACAAATGCATGATAGTGGAGAATGTGAATTAGTGGTTGTATCTGATGCTAATTCGTTTTTCATTGAAACATTTTTGAAACATCATGGTTTAGATCGAATCATGAGTATGATTTACACTAATCCTGCAGAATTTGACGAGGAAGGTTGCCTGCAAATAAACGAATACCAGAAGGAAACTTCTTGTAAAAGATGCCCGCCTAATTTATGTAAAGGTGAAATTCTTGTGAACTATGTTGCTAAGCGTATGAAAGAAGGGGAAGAATTTAGTAAAGTACTTTATATTGGTGATGGACGCAATGATGTTTGTCCAGCTATTAAACTGGGAATGAATGATTATATATTTGCAAGAGCTGGACACCGCTTATTAAGAGCTCTAGAAAAAATGCCTGCAAGAGATGTTAAAGCTTTTGTTATAGCCTGGGAATCGGGAGATGATATTAGAAACTTTTTGTTATCTTTGTAGATTTTTTAACTATTTATTAAAGTTACTTTTATTGTTTGAAAGTTATAAAATGTCTAGTTTATTTTCTTATAAATGTATGGTTAGTAAGCTTTCTTTGAAATCATTTGTACCATAAATATATGAAGTAATTTTTAATATCTCATATTCTTGATTATTTTTTTCTAATTATTTAAAATATGGGCAAAAATAGCCCTTATTTATTTACAATGTCACTAACACAATTTCCTATAATTATCAATAATTTAAAATATTAGCAGTGATAATAAACATTATTATTTAAAAATGTAATCATCAATAAATTTTAAACTAAATATTTCATTAATATTTATTTGAAAATGAATTTGTGTAATTTAAATTGTTAATTGATCATTAATCAGTATTTTGTTTTTGACTTATGAGAGATTCTGGCAGGGTGTGATCTTTTATTACATCTACTTTGCATATAAAAAATGTCATATTCAGCATTGTTTTCATTTTTGTACTTAGGATTCTGTTTGCACCCAATTAAGCTGCTTAGTTTATTATGACAAGCCCTTTTTCTGGCTCATTTTTTTTTATCTGAACTAGATAAAAAAAAAAGTTGTATTGTACTTAGTAGGTATATTATAGTATGCTGTTTGACATAATTTTCTCAATCAATGAAGAAAATTGGCCAGTAAAGTGGTAAATTATTCTATGCATATTCAGACATATCCTTTTCTTTAGAAATAAAGAAAAAAACTGAAGTCTAAAATTACAAAAGTAAAATATTTTTATATCAACTTTTATTGAGTATGTTCATGAAAGAAAATTTTCAATTGTGTGATTATAACTATTGCAAATAAGTCTGCAATGTTTATAAGAAATGAAGTTCAACATAATTCATTTGCATGTTTTAGATCTTTATAGAGTTAGAGTTTTATTTAATTTTTGTCTTAGTCTGAAGTGCACATTTATAATTCAGCTATTAATTTGTTTCATTAAGAATTAAAGAAGTGAGAACACTTGTAGCAAAAAAATATTATGGTTATATTATTTTGTAAGTTTATTTAAATTATTAGAAATCAATTTTAAGACATTTAATGTAATCAATTATCAACTTGTATATCATGAAAAAAACTTTAAAAATTTTTTCATGAAGAGTGCCTTTTTGTCTAGTTGCCATGATTATTTTTCCTTCATATCTAATTCAAATTGAACACTAAAATAGGAAATGAAACGAATCTATAAAGGACCTATTTTTAAGTTAAATAAATTCTTTTATTTAATAAGTGTTCATTTATTTTATACAGTTACTGCTACTTTTTAAAATGTCATGCAAAAAATCTTAATTTAAAAACATGACTGACTTTTGATTTATATAAATATATTTTAAAAATAAGGTTAATTTCTTTTTAAAAAAAATTGAAATACAAAAATGATCTGCATTAATTTTTATAATTTAATAGTTCTAAATAAAAAAAAAAATTACACAACAAGATTGATGAATATGCTATTCTAATTGCAGGAGTTATTGATAAAGCTTAAGAAATAAATGAATATTACATTTGAATTTAATGCAGGAGAAATTTTCTCCTGCTCAATTTTGATGATTTAAATATTCTAACATGCAGGCAATAAATAATTTTTTATACAATTAAAAAATAAATCATCTGTTACACTCAACATGGAAGTAAAATATAAAAAAAATCTTTAATTCTTTAGAATGTTTGCAATCTATTTTAGTAGTCTGAAATGAAATCTTTATAATTTGCTATGTTAACTTTTATGTTGTTTAAAAAACACATATTCTATTTTTTAAATACAATAGCATATTTGCCAATTCTTTCAAGTTTTTTTAACAGTAAATTCGTATCTTTCAGAAAAGAGAAAAATCTGGACTTAAGAGAAAAGGAAACTTTTTTAAATATTGCTTTCGAATACTAATACAAAATATTGTGATCAACTGAAATTTTATTACATTAGTAATTACTATAATGAATTGTTAAATAAGATGAAATAGTGCAACAAATATCCTGAGATTTGCTAAGTTTGATTATTAATGGATGAGTATTGACTTCATTCAGCATTTTTATATAAAAAATATTATAATAAAGTTATTCATATTGATAAAACAAGTCACACTGGCAGTTGGACAATTGACACTGATTTATGGATTCAATATCGTGGATTTCATTTGAAACCTTAGGCATGCTTGTGTGTAGTGGTTCAAAAACGACTTAAGTTGTATTTTCCAATCGAATTAGCCCTTGTGGGCAATTAATAGATACAAAGCAATAAACTAATTAAATAGATAAGAGAGTTAAAAATATATTTGGCTTGAAGGAAATATGTTTATAAATTGTGAAAAGATGTTGTGAATTAAAATCATTAAAAAATATTAATGCATTAACAAAAAGATGTCAATTCTAATTATGAATTTAATGTTCTTTTATTTTACATTTAGCTATTTTAATTATGAATTAAAATGAAAAACAGTGTGAATCTCTTTAATATTTGCTAAATTTAAAATTATTTGCTGCTTTTGAAGAAGATATACACAAAAGAAAATATATATCTTTCATAGAAAAATAACCTATCAGTTTTAAATTATTTGATAAATTTTAACAAATAACTAAATCATATTACTTTATTACAGATATGGCAAATTAATACAAAATATGCATTAAAGCTTATCAGTAATGTTTTTTTAATGTCAATCATCATCAATCTTTAAGTTTAGCATTCTAAAGCATATGAAAAACACAATTAAAAAAAATTAAATTTAAGTCAATCATGTAAATTAAAAAAAATGCAGGAAAAATTTTGTTTAACACCTAATTAACAGTTAACATTTTTTCAAATTACTTTGAAAAAATTGGCAGATAAGTAGTTTTCTGTCCACACTACTTAATTTTTAATGATTATATATTTAGTTTTTTTAAATTGTAAAAATCTATAATGTTTATATTATTTCTAGAGTAGATTTATTTTAGACTAAAATATTTTTACAACAATGAAATTTAGTAGTTATTCATAAATAAAAGATTATGTACAAAGATATTAAATAATTTAAACTAATTTGTAAGCTATTTTTTTACGTATAATTTCTCCAATTTTAAAGAGTGTATATGATTGTATGACATAAATTCATGAAATAATTAAAATCATTTTATGTTTCTACAAATAAAAAATTTAATAATGAGAAAAATTTCAATACAAGTTTCTTGTTTTTTAGTTGACTTAGAAAGGAAATATCAATCAAGATTTTTGATAAACCTTCATATTTTTAAATATTTTCTTATCAATAGTTAATATATGAATTATAGTCTATTAGGACAAACTGTGATCAAATGTGTGATTGTTGTGTCATATGTTGCATATATTTAAAATAAAATTAAAAAAAACTGTTGTTTGTTTTTTTTTTAAATAGCTATTATTTTCACTTAAATGTTTTTAATTTTATGGAAATATATATTTTTATTCCAACTTCAAGACTGATTAAAATGTACATGTGAAAATTGACCCATTATGATAGAAGTACAAATTATTTCATATGTATATATTCTAATATAGTATTATTAAGATTTGATGATACTAAATTTCATAAAATTTACATGCGTTAAGAATGAGCTTAATGTTTTTCATTCACGAAGTAAATGTAAATTCTATAACCATGTTACTCAAATTATATTCCACAAAAAGTTAAACATTCTGTAAGTTTCCTTATAACATGACCAGTATTTTAGATATTTTATCTATGCAAATTCCTCAAAGTAACCCATTAATTAACAAAGGAGAAATGAATTTATGAGAAGATACAGTAAATTGAAATGTGTGTGTAAAAGCAATATTTTAATAAATGAATAAAAATAATTCATTATATTCAAATTTAAAAGTCAAAATAATGTAATCACTGAAATGGGTCTTTAAATTCTGATTTTTCAATTTAATTAGGAAAGATATATCATTTTTTTTATAACAAATGAGAATTTAACCTCATTGAAAGTTTTTTAAATCAAATTCTTTTGTAGATTTTTAACTTTAAAAATTCAAGGCATTTTAAAAATAGTATGGTAAAACTGAGTATTACGGTCACACCTTGGCGAAATTATTTTTCGCCTAAATATAATGTCGAATAAAATATAAATATGAAAAAACAAGATTTAAATTACCGCTCTTTACAGCCGATAAAAAAAATCCAAAATAAAAATGGCTAGCGTTTCCGGGGTATTCGGACGATATGCATAGTGACACATTTGGCGACTAATCGCTTTTGGTGATTTTATGGCGAAAAAACTTGGCGATGAAAAATAATCGCCAAATTTTACCGATTTGGCGACTTTTCGCTCAGACCGTGGCGACCTTCTGAGATTTACGAGGTGTGACCGTAATACTCAGTTTAGCCCTAAAGAAAATGGAAATGAGATAACACATTATGAAGATCAGATTAAATGAATTTTCTTCAATTTCATTAACTTACTGTTCATATAGTATCAATTTAAAAAGGGTAAAAATTCAGCAGTGTAGCTTTTCTCATTATTAATATGATTTAAAATAAATTCATCATTTATGCAATAAAATATTAAAGATTTAGTAATGAAACACACAGATTTAGCAATGACAGACAGACTCTTTAAGAAATCACTAATTTTATATTTACAGTTAATTGACATGTGTTCTTGTATTTATCAAGATATTTGGTACATGCATCTATGCTATTCCATTCATTCTTCAAATTTTTTCTATTTTTTGGGTCAGCTTACATTTTACTAGTTTTATTTAGCAAGTTAAATCTTCATTAATTTGACAGAACAAGACAATTAATGCAATAAATATTACAAAGTAATAGTATAACAATTCTAAAGAAAAGAAATTTCTTAATCTAATTTCTGTTAAATTTTTATTTTCTAAGATGACATTAATTTATAAGATATAAATAACATTTTATATTATGGTTTTTTATTAAAAATTTTTTTAAAGTTATTAAATTGAACTTATTTATGATTATTAATATTTTACTATAAAACAACTAAAATAATAACTGCAAAAATATTAAAATAAAAAAATTAATTAGCAATATAACTTTTTAGTTGGTTAGTTATTATATAATGATAACATATAATTTGAAAGCTTTCAGTTTATAGAGGTGAACTGGATATTTTTAAGAACTGAAGTGCAATTCTTACAAGACCATATTGTATAGATTAGATTACCTTGTTTTATGAAATATATATGTCCTCTAAGTAAGTGTTTGTTATTTTTTTTCTCTTTTATGACTGTAAGGTACCGCAATAGCTAATAAAATATATAAATAAAGTTTTGAATAGGATATAACTCAACTTTTTTTCTAATTTCCTACAAATACACAGTTATGAGAAATAACATTAAATATTTATTTACACATAAGTAACAATATTTTTGCATAAATAACATTGAAAGGAAGAAAAAATGATATATGATAAACTATTTGTTCAATTGTATTATGAATACGTTTTGTTCAGTTGGAACAGTCACTCACAGCTTTATACTTTTCACAAAAAATTTTTAAATTTACCTGTTTTAACACTTTTAGTAAAACAGTTTTGAAATTTTTAATAAAATGATCAATATCACTTTTTTGAACACCAATGGTGGAAGAAACAGTTAAATATCCTATAAATTGTTCATTTGTGTGAGATCCCCAGTTTTTAAATTCATACCCACAAATTATTTTATCATCACCTGGTGCAACAAGACGTGAGCCCATTATGAATTTTGAAAATAACATTGATCCAATTTCTGTGAAAATTTTATGGTGAAGAGATTCAAACTGAGTAAGAGAAAATGCTACAGAAATATTGTTTCCAGGTGTATTTAAAACCTTACCACCAAATTCTTCAGAAATTTTAGTCAGTTCTGATTTTAAATAGAAATATGAATCTTCTCTTTCTTTTAAAAGTTTTAAGTATCCATTTTTTCCAATATTTAGCAATGTTATTAACAGATCAGTAGAAGGTGTACCTGAACCACGTCCTGGATACATTTTCCCTACTTGATCAACTATTTTTGTATCAAAGCCACAAATAATTGAGCCACCAACAGGCACCATAAAATTTTTATCTGTACTAGAAACAAATAAATCAACTCTTTCTTTGGAAGCCATTTCAATAGAATTTAGGTAAGACTGGCACTGAATACCATAAGCATTATTTATAAGGTGAGGAATGTTATTTATTTTACATAATCTTGCAGTTTTTATTATGTCATCAGGAACTTTTGGAGCAAAGCTTGAAGTTGTACTTAAAATACATACAATTTTGTCTGCACCATGACTTTCAATTATCTCTTCAATTTTGTCAACAGAACCTATCAAACCATCATCAATGTTCTCATTTTTTACAACGACAGGAAGTAAACCTGCTGTGATAATACATTTAAAGCAAGATTTTTGATCTATTCTAGGCCAAATTACATATTTGGCATTTGGCCTCATACTATGTAAAGTACGAAGACATAGAAGTAAGCCCATTCCAGTCGCTAGCGGCACAATAATGCATTTCTTTAAACTTGGAACGCCAAGCATTTTTAAAATGTCAAGTACCATGCAATTAGAAAGTTGTCCGATAAGGCTTGAACCAGCTGCTTTTGGTTGTATTTCAGTAATATCACCAGATCTTCCAATGCCATGACCCATATAATAGTGCCTACGAGCTACAAGTTTAGATGCAAATCTTGCCTCTCTTTCACCGACACCACATTTTCCTAAAAAATTGTTGCTGTCCATCATTGCTAATTCGTGTAAAAAAACTTCAATCTCTTGATCCTCCCAACCATCTTCAGGGCATGTTTTTTTACTTAATAAGTTGATTATTTTTTTTCGCCGGCTTTCAAAAGACTGCATGGCATGATCTGAATATTGTTTAATAAAATGTTTGGAAGCTTTAAATGCATTAGTATCCATGCTTCCATCAATAAATTCGTACAGCAAATAAATAGTGACACGAGTATTTCAATATAACCTGGTCATAGGCTAGTTAATCAGATTGCGGAGATGATTATGCAATTTATTTCCGTCAGAAGCAAAATAAAACGAGAACAAAATAATAAACAGAGATGCAAATAAGGGATGTTTCATTTCAGTTCAGTTGACTTTCAGATGAATAGTTAATTCACTTTATAATATTATGGGTAACCCTTATAACAGAAAAAAAATCACCTTGAATTCAATTATACAATGTTAAAATAATGCATTATTATTTATGTTATGTATGAATTGTATAAATTGTGAGTAAACTTATTTATGAATGCATGAATGAATTATTTAGAATTTGGAAAGTTTCTAAAAGATGGCAATCAAAATTTTTGTTGACAAACTAAAAGAAATCCGCAGACTAATTGTGTTAGATGGGGAAACAGAGTACTATCATTTGAGTAATTATTTACCTTCCTTTAGAAAAGGTGTCCGATAAAATGTCATCAAAAGTTCCTTTTGATTTGGTGCCAATCGATGAGGAACGAACTAGTAACATACAAACAAGTCATTCATCAATTCCTTATAGTTATCCCCCGATAGACTCAAAATATACTAATATCCAATCAGATAATGTTCCTGTAAATGCAGATGCAGGTAAATATTTTAGATTTAAATTAGATTATTTATTAGAATATGTTTTCGCTCTGCATCTGATTTCATTTTCGTACAGAATATTAATAAAATCTTTTAGAAGTTCATGTACAATTATAAGAGTAAAAACAGAATTAAAATTACAACACTTGACTCTTAATTTCTTGCGATTTAATAAAGTGGACATGCTAACTAGCCTAAAGTGGTTCTAAACTTGAGCATCCATCCTGCCCTGTCTTATGAACTTTTCATAGATGAGAGATCAACTTTGCAACAAGGGATCAACTTTTCATAGAAAGGGCTATATTCACAAGTTGCAGCGAGAAAATTTGGACAGTCCCCATGCACCCAACAGAAAGACGTACATTTCTTAAAACTGTGGGTTGCTTATTAGTTAGAATAAAATTGATATGAAATGCAGAAGTCAAATCATGTCTATTACCATCATTTCTAAATCATTAATTTGATATTCACTTTTATCACCCAAATAAAGTCTTTCATGAGACAACTTTCAGTTAATGCAAAAATATTTTGCTTCCCTAAATGCATGGGGTTTCTCCGGTAAAACTTTACTTACAGGTACCCCTTGATTTTTGTGGATATTTTTTTTATGCATAGATAAAATCCAAAAATTAAATAGCAAAATGGCAAGCCTAAAACTACGTTAGTTAAAACATTATAAATTCTATTTTTACCAGAAATCAAATTTTTTGCAAAACCAAGAAATACACACTTTGGCTAAACTGAGTATTACGGTCACACCTCGTAAATCTCAGAAGGTCGCCACGGTCTGAGCGACAAGACACCTGGAAAAATTTTAGTCATCTATCTTGATAGAAATCAATGCAGAAAACAAAAATGCATTGCATTTTACAACAGTGACTAGGATCCAAGACTATCACTGGAAGGAATGCAGTCATGTTGGCCACGTTGAACCCAGCTTGGTATTATTCATACAGTCACTTCATTTCTCATTTGCATTTGTCACACTGACAAAAAAGTTCAGGGTGTTAATGGTATTACTCTGCATTTTCCTCCTTTTCTCATAAAGTACAAAATGAATGGAAACTTGGAAGCAAAAATCATTAAAGCAATGTGAGATGCTTAGATAAAAAGCAAATATTTTCATTACTCTTGCTCCTATCATGGATTAATTAATATCTTTTAAGATTTCATTTTCTCTTTTTCTGATTGAAGAGTAAGCCAATTCCTAAATAAAATAACTGAATTTTTTTAATGTGTTTTCTTTTCCTTTTATTAACTCTAAATTTTAGTTATTCTTTGTCTTCTTTTCTGTCAGTTTCTTTGAAAGCTTTGTAGACAAGCATAATTTATGGAGGAAAAAAATATTTTTCATTTGTGATAGTGACTAAATTATTGGTATTTATCAGATTGTGAAAAAAGAAAAATTTTAATGATTTCCTTTATTGATTTGTTTTAACAAGAGCTAATTATTTATTGATCAATACAATTTTGCTTGTTTAATGTGCCAAAAGTGAGAAAAAGTTTCTGTTACGCAATTTTTCATTTCATCTGAAATGTTATGTCTCTACTAGATTAAAATTTTTTTAATAAACATTTTTTCATGGATACAAATATAAAAATTTTCAGAAATAGAGAATTATTTCTATTTATTATAAACTAGTTAAAGAACTATGAAAAAAGTAAATTTTTGCTAAGCAAAATATTTTTACATTTTCTTGTAGAATTCTGTTATGTACTTTTTTATGAATAGTTCTAGTTCAAAAGACTATTGTTCACTCTACTGTTGACAGAATTTTAAAGACAGAAGATGTTTTTTGAAAAAGTAGTAAGCCTTAGAATATATATATTTACCTGCTTTTTTTCATATCCAAAGGACATTTTTACTTTTTTAAAAATAAGTTTTCAAGATAAACTCTTTTATCTGTTTCAAACAAATTTTCTTATTAATTGTTTCATCTCTTTCTTCTTTTGCTATATTAATTTTTCTTTGTTTATTATAAAAGATTAAGGTTGACTTTATGAATTTGTTTTATCATGTTTTTTGTGAAGTTAATTTATGTAGAAGGGCCAGCTAGATATTTGGAGTTCATATTGAAATCATTTCAAATGTAGAAATTGGCCAAATCGTTATTTGTAATCACCAAAATACATTCAATTAAAAGATGCATACGATGATTTATAGAGCTATGAATTCTAAAAGGATATGAGTGAATAAAATTTTCTATAATGTTAAAAGAATTTTTGTGTAAAAATAATGTACATAATTATAGTTAAAATAATATAATGAAAAATTTATTTTAAGATAAATTTTTAAGAAATGTATTTATTAAAAATATATGTAATTCATTCCATTTTATTTCATTTGATTTATTATGTGTTTCAATTTTCCTTTTATTCTGTATTGTCTTTTTAAATTTTGATTATCTATGGGATATATAGTTCCATATTTTTACTACTGGTAAATAATCTTGTCTTTGGATTTTATTGTTCTCATTTAGCATTTGTTCAATTTTTAAAAAAATTATGATTACTTATATTTTGGTAATTCTATTTAAGCTGCCTTTGCACTGAATGTATGCTAAGGATATAATTTTTGTGTTTATTCTTGCATTTAATTTAAATTATGCTTATGATATTTCTAATCATGTAATATATATTTATATTAAAATATATTATATTTTATTATTTTTCCCATGAAGGATTCCTTTATTTGTTTTATAAAGCTATACTTTTACTATTGTGCAATTTTTCAGAATTCTAAAATATTTCGATTTTGTCTTATTATTGTTTGCCTTTATTTCAAAGTTATTGTTTGACTATTTTTAGATCATGTGCAACGATTTGCAGCTTTTGGTCTAGAATTTACCAGGTGATATTTTACGTTTCTTATCTAATTTAATATATAATTGTACTATTAATGATTTAATATAATTGTTAATTTTATATAATTGTACTATTAATAATTTTATTTTGAAAAAAAAAAAAAAAAAGAAAACCTATTATTTTGTAAAAATAAATAAATAATTAAAAAAGTTTAAAAGAAAAGAAATGAAGAATAATGTTACTAAAATAGAGTTTTATAAATGTTTTAACAAGTTTTAAAACCTAATATTTCACTATGAAATTAATCGCAAAATATGTGAAATTGATAATGTATATCTTAGGAACTTAAAAAAAAATAAATGTTTTTTATTTTTAACAATACAATAAAATGCTGAATAAAATTTTATCAATTCAAGTAGATTTCTTTTTTAAAAATTCCTACAATATTACTAAGACCTAAATTTATATTTCAAAATAATAAGTGTTTTTGAGCTCATAAAATAGTAGATATAGATGTATTTACAAACATTAATACTTCCACTGTTACTAAAATTAATTGTAAATAATGGTTTTATAAATAATTTTACATAAAGTTGAAATGCTTGTGAAAATCTGAAAATTAGGTTTAAAAGTTGTAATTATTAAGAATTACGATAATATTTTAAAGTGTAATAATTGCTAAATATTTCACTTTAACACACTCAGTGATAAATCGCACATTCCCAAGAATTCTAATTATTCAGTGAAATGTTTTGTATCCTTCATCAAGAGAATGCAATGTACCAAAAATATTTATTACATAAAATATTGAGTTGTTGATGGTTTGGGTAAATGCATCATCAAAAAATTTTTTATTTTAATAATGTTGATTCAAAATCATAATATTATAATTATAAATAATATTTTATTTTAATATCTAATGATTTCATTCATTTGTCAAATTATATCTATCAAACATATCTGATTATAGCACTTCTATCTCAGTTTGTTAACTAATTAATTAGACATTATATAGTGAGTTGTGGGTCAATGAAAAGCCGAATAAAATCTCATTTAAAATACAGGCTGCCTCTCTTATCTTAAAACTACATTCCTATAATTTATTTTATGCTCGATGCTATGGTTTTAATTCTAGTAACTTATTGATATTATGAGAATTTAAACTGTAATATTGAGCTTGTTTCTATTCAGTCATAATTGGAATACTGTTACATTAAAAATTATGCTGCTAGTTAATGGAATGTGACAAAATGTAATTGTATCTGAAGAAACTATTGTAATGAAGAAACTGTTCTATGTAATGTCTAAAAATAAATGAAGTTATAAATTTAATTGCCCTAATTCTTTCAGTGTTATTAAATTTGCATAATATTCAAATAAAAATGTCAGCATTTTCTATTAAAAATAATCAATGAGATTTTGTGTCTGGGAATTTACGAACACTTATGTAATTTAAAATAAGTATGCATATTTTAAAAAGTGCTAAACTATGATGATAGTTGCAAGTATTATTTGTTATATTGTTTGTAAAAAAATCCTTAACATGATTAAAAACTTTGAAGATATTGATTATATGCAGTACTATATCTTGTTCTATGAATAAAATACTCTCTTCATAAAAATTTTTAGAAAAATTTGATTAAATTTTTGATTTAAAATTTTCATGGAAAACTGAGTTTACTTAAATTGAAATGAGTCAAGCAGAAATCTATTTCTCAACTTTATTTTTTTTTTGTACATTATAGTTTGTATTTCAGAAGGAAGTGTTTATCAGATATGTTCCAAGTTTATAATATATTTTTGGTTTTTCAGTGCTATCATTGGCAGTGTGATATCACATCCTTGTATTGTGCTTCGAAGACAATGCCAGGTAAAGTAATATCTGTCAATAATTTAGAATAATATGAGATATTTTAATACAATGAAGTAATTGAAGCATATTAAATGTAATTCAGTGATATTTGTAATATTATTTAAAATGTTTTAGTAGAATTTAAAATAACATAAATATTTAAAATTTATAAAAAGAAGTTCTTTCAATGTATTTATTATTTTATTGTAATTATTGTTTTTTGAAATCTTATTAGGTAAATAGAAAAGCATCAAGGTATCATTTAAGCCCAATCACTCTTATTCCAGTTGTATTGAGACTGCAAAAGCGGCAAGTAAGTTCCTTATTTAATTTATAAAGAAATTATGTTTACTAAGTTTAGCTTATTTTGATATTTGTAAATTCATTGCTATTAAAACCAAAAAAGATATCTATTTTTTTTTATGTAAAACTGAGTTGTTGTAAATATGTGAGTTTGTAAATATACCTTCACAATTTAAAAATATAATTATTTAAAAAAATTTTTTATTACTTTGCCAATATTTTTCCACATTTTGTAGAAAAGTATAATTTAATTTTAAAGCTTTTTAAAAAATAACAATTTTAAAAAGCTTTAAAAAATAACACAGTTTCTAAATTTTCCACGTGTGATTCATCTAAAAAATTTCAAAATACTATTCATATTTCTATTATAGTAAAACTCAGTGTTTTGAGCAACCTTTTTCATAGCTATTAAAATTAATATTGTGTAGTTTAATCATTTAATGTTAACATTTGAGTAATAGTAACTTGCTTGTAATGTCTGTTCCTTAGCGAAAATTTGAGCTGATTTTAAAAAGTTGCTTTCTAATAAATTAAATGTCTGGCTGTAATTGATGTCTTATTATTTCATGAAAGAAATTTTAAAGTTATGTAATTAATTTAAATTTAATAATTTACACTTAATGTATAGGGTTTCATTTGTCTCTGGAAAGGATGCAGTAGTATATTTATTTTGAGAGGAATGTCTGCTGCATTAGAAACATTTATTGCAGAAATTACACCTTTACCAAGGTAAGATATATTTTAATTTCATTAGAACAAATTTAATAAATCTACTAAAATTTGCTTGCCTTGTTAGAAATTTGCCGTAGTGAAACTATTAATTATAAATACTTATGAATTTTGTCCATGTTTATATGAATTTTGTTCTTTGCCATGTGATATTGTGATTTTATTTATATCACAGATTTTGCTGTATTGAGATTTATCATTATACATATGACTATCTTTAATATTTTATTTATTGAATTGAATTTTATTGATTCATATTCAGCTTCTCCAAAAGTACATTTTAATTCATTACTCGTGATTTTTAAATTATTTTATAATGCATATTTTCCTTATAAAAAGGTATACAGTTACATATGTAAAGGTAAATGTATTTTATATTTTACATTTTAAATTAGTTATTTGCTTTGGGTTTTTCTTTTATTGAGAAAAAATAGATAAAATTTATTCATCTGTGAAGAAGACCAAAATTTTTAATAACTGTTTTGTAATAATAGACACCTAAGTTAAATCTTAATAACTATGTATAAATATGTCATTCTTATGAAATATCAAAAGTGGCAATATATAAATTTCATTTTACAAAATTTAATAAGTAATATTTTTGCTTTTTCTATCAAAGTATTAAAGTTGAAGCATAATAAATCATATAATTCTATACATTAAATTAATTATTTATAAAACAAGCCCATTTTTATAATTTAGGCCCTGCTAGACCTTCATTGGGAAAAATGGATACCTATGGATAATATTTTAACGTTTCACAAGTGCTGTTTCATGATAGAAACTTCTGGTTTTTTTCAAATTAAAAAAACGGATCTGTCACCTCGATGTCCATTTTTAGCGTTTAAAATTTTTTCAAATATTTTTAAAATGTCAAAATATCTCCATCCAAGTAAATTTTAACCAAATTCTAATTTTATTGAGGTTGTACAAAATTTGGTTTAAAGATATTTCATTTTTTTCTGCGTACAGTTACAAAATGAACATTTTTGTTTTATCTAAGCTAAAAATATTCTTGATTGCATTAATATTTCGATACGAATTTTGATTACAAATCAAACTCATTCTTATTTCTGAAAATCCACCTCTGTGCACAATGCCACCTATGAAACTGGAAAATTTTTAACGCCAAACTTGGCTGATTTTTCTACTTCACTACGGTAACCTAAAGAAGGAGGAATTTCTGAGAAAAACTTCTCCCCATATGATTCCCGCTGTTTTACTATGTGGTTGGCAAACACTTCCAAATCGAGCGAGACGAATTAGCTTTTCTCGCTCATGAAATAGAAAAGGCATCTGTAAATAATGCATGTTAGATTTCTGTTTATCAGCATTGGAAAAGTAGCTATGATATGTACTTTTAAATCAACTTTGATTATTTTTATTTAAGTAAATTTTAAAAATGAAATATTATAAACTGTTTTGTGTTGCCTTGTTCAATTATATTATATATTACAATTTTGAAATTAGACTATCTATGTATTAAAAATTTAAAGAACTTAATATAAAAAAATGCATTTTACAATACACACACACATATATATATATATGTGTGTGTATATATACATATATATTTCTTATAAAATAAAATATCTAATAATAAGAATGATAAGTTTATTAGAATAATAGTGAGACAAATATTTTAATTTGATTTTTAATCATTTTCTAAAATTATTGAGTTTTTACTTCTATAAACATTTGGACATTTAATTTTATTTTCAACTTATTTCATGAAAAAAAAATACACTATAAGGTATGATTAATAAGCATACAATACCAGCATACTAAAATATTGCGTCTGATAAGAAATTAAACACTTTAAATTTGAAAAATTATATATATCTTTGAAAAAAATTGGGTTTGTAGTAAAACTTCAGCGGAAAAACATAAAAGCATTTCAATAACCAAACGAACGATAACAATACATTACAACACACTACAATACAGATGACATCAATGCTTTTAGGGGAATCATTTTATGCTCATGAAATTTTAATTGAAGAATATTATCCTGCGCAATGCAAATGACATTATTTTTGACAAAAAAGGAATAAAAGTAATAAAATATCAAAAGAATGAGTAAATATCCTATAGCACTTAAGGTGATATAAAATATGTAACTGAAGTTATATTATTGATGCTCAAGAAGAAATGCTTGAGGGAGAATATCAGGAAGGAAATTGAGAATCAATTAGATATGCTCAAAGTGACTAGTCTAGAAATAGTGTGATTGAACGACTTTCTTTCTCTGTATGGCTACAACAATAATTAAATCATAAATCATCTTGTTGTCACTAAGATGGGATACGTAGTACAATACCATCTCCAAACAGCTTTCTAATACAGCCATTCCAAACTATTCAACAGCAACATTCTGTTGAACATATTATTCACCTTGACGCATTTCTCAATTGATGTTGAATGCTGTTTTCCAAAAATTCAAATTTCTCGTACATTCATTTCAACACTTTTACCATTTTAAATGTATTTGGATCTTTTTCTCATTAATTAAACTCTGTAAAATTAGTCTATTTTAAACATGAAAAAAGTGATTACAGTACGAAAAGAAAACTCCATCTTTTCACTAAAAGGAAATCGATGAAAAATCAAATGAAAAATATAAGTCATTTTAAGCATAAATCAGGGTAAGTTATTTTTTAGCAAAGCTATCCAAAATCTTTTTTAATGTTGTAAATAAAAGTTTTTTAGTATTAATTTAGTTTTACATTAATTTCAGTGCAAGTTCATCTTCTAACACTGTTTCAAATGAAGAGCTTCTTATCACCGGCAGATGTATAATTGATGTATCATTCTTCCTGAAGGAATTGCAAAAACTATCAGATCAGGGAAATTTTGGATGTTCCTTCAAAGACATGATTTTAATTGCAGAAGAAAGGAAAGGTTTCAGATCTAGATTGAAATTTAAATGCAAGTTATGCTATTTCTTGTCTACAATTTGGACAGAAAACTGAACTGAATCAAAATTAATTCCAGTGAATACAGCAGCAGTTGCTGGAACTGTCGGAATAGGGTGTGGATCTAGTCTCATAAAATCAAATTGAACCAAGGCACTTAAAAAAATATTTTTAATCATTCATATAGTATTTTAAATTTGATTTGAATTCTGATAATCATTTTTGACCATTTAATTAGTAACTGTAAAATCACTCAACGTTTGCAATTTGTCTTCATATTTTTTAGTGCGAATAATAAAAGCCGAGCTCTAAAATATAAATAAATAATATTTTTTTTAGAATCACTGGTAGCTAATTTTCCATAAGACAGCAACAGGTAATTCCGGTGTCAGTTCGTTGAGTATTTGTACTGACCCACTTTCCCTCACCCCTATTCTAAGAACCCTGAGGGTAATTTGAGGTAAACATCTGTTAGGAGCAAATTTAAAACTCTCTTTTTGGCTGTTTTTATGGCATTAGTACTTTAATTTTTCACGATATAACGCGCCAAATCTGGCATACTCGCTAACTTTAAAGGATTGATTGACAAGAAATTTCAACCAATAATATTGTTTTGGATACTCCCCTCTACAAGCTTTGAGAACTAACACCAGATGGGGCGACAAAACAACAGATGTTCTCACGTAGGTCTAGAAGAGCCTTAATTTTTGTCATTTTTATCATTTTTGTCAGTCAAGTATTCCATAATGTTGAAATTTTTATGCAATAATGGAATACTAAAGTAATAACATGACTTGTATGCTTCTTGAAAAATATTGAATATTGAGATTTTCAATAAATGTATGGTTAATTGATATTGATTATTAATAATGTTGTAATTCCTGTTGTAGTCTTTTAAAATTGTTTTCAATTTGAATTAAAATTTGAAAAATCTTTTGTTTATAAAAAATATCCTTCAGTTTATCAATGCTGTATAGTTTATTGTTAACATACATCTCAAAGTTGTTATATTCAGAAAAAAGAATTGCTAATGCTCTTGAGATTTCATTCTATTTTATATATCATTGAAGTAATTATTTAAATTATTTTTCATTATATGTTTATTAAATTATTTTTCATTATATATAATTTATTCATTCACTTATCAAGATGCTAGTAACATTTGGAAAAAGAATTGAAATTCAATTCTTATTACCAAGTAGTTAAATCTTAACTAAAATATAATATATTCTTAACAAAATACATTTGTTTTTATAATTGTTTTGATGACCATTGTCAGATGTTGAAAACGTTGTTTTTATGTGAAATAAGATTTTTTTTATTAGAATTAAAAATGACTTTAATATCCACTAAAGATAATTTGGAGGTAGTAAGGTACCCCCCTCTATTGGCGATCATTGCGACTTTTTTTGTCGCTGAGTGGCGACGAAAAAAGTCGCTACATAGAAAAGGCACCTATCGGTGCAAGAAACTGGGGGTTTCCTTGATTTCAAATTACTAGGCCTAACACTACATAAGAAAACAATGATAACAACCATTTAAATAAAGCTGGGTGCTCCCCCCACCCCTGAATTTTAAATTGCTCAGCCCAAAGCTATATAAGAAAACAGTAATAGTAATAAGAAATAATTAAAGATTCTATTTAGAAATATTACAAAATTAAAATTAAAGGATATAAAAAGCAAAAATAATTACATTTAATAACATCTAGTTAAAATAAACAAAATAATAAATTTCAGTGATTTAAGATAGAAT
This sequence comes from Latrodectus elegans, assembly GCA_030067965.1. Taxonomy (NCBI): domain Eukaryota; kingdom Metazoa; phylum Arthropoda; class Arachnida; order Araneae; family Theridiidae; genus Latrodectus; species Latrodectus elegans. Next base: position 8,198,169 of record CM057810.1, read on the forward strand.
GTTACAAATCACTGCTACATAAAAGTAGATAAATCTAGAATGATTAAAAAAATAGAACGATTTTATAATTTAATTTATTATTCAAAATTTAAATACTTAACATACTATTGTAGGCACAGATGCCATATAATCCATGATTCCAAATTCTGAATTTTTTTGGCAATGAAATTTTGCCAAGATGACATGAATACTTGGGTTACCAAAATAGAATTTTCTGAATAATTCTTATAGGTCTCCATATGTATGATGTAATAACAATGAGGTTCCTAGATACATAAGAAAATCTGCCAATTTCAGAATTTGGCTTGCAGAGATATGCAGTCCTCTTCACTTTAAATTGTCAAAGCATATTTCATCATAACCACATAATGGAGGTGTAATTGATGATGTGATACAATGCTTACATGATCGACCTGCGATGCTGACTGGAAAAGACTATAATGAATGCTGTGGCGAAAAATGGTTGTAATTAACAACACATTAACAAATTTCATTTTTTATTTAAACTCGAATTTTAATATACTGAGCAATTGCGCCCACCTTAAAAAAACTTCAGTGTAGTGCTACTTAGTACTGTGACAACTGGGCGATAAATCTAAACTTCTAATGTTAACAAGTTTCATTTTTTAAGCAAACTCAAATTTTAATTAACCAGGTGTTTGACGCCCATTTTCCAAAAATTTCAGTATGGCACAATTTAACACTAACAGGAAACACTCAATAAAGCTTACTTAAAAATTTATTTATTTTGTAAACATGCATTTTTATAAAAACTATAGTTTCAAATAATTGCTCTGAATGAAATTTTATTGAAAAATAAATGAACTCACCCTACCGAGAAAAGAATGGTTTTAAGAGCTTTAAAGAAATCTTTTATTGTATTTTCTTTTTGCTGTCTCTGCCATACATAGTGTGCGATGTATGAATCAAACTGACCGGGCACATGATTAACACCCCATACAGATCTTTTATTGGCTGACCAAATGAAAATTCAAAATAAGATAACTTTAAAAAAATTCAAGCAATATAGTTTTCAAAATTTCGAAACAATATTTCCAAAATTATAAACAATAGATCTTCCAAAAATTTGAGATAGTATAACTTTAAAAAAATTTGAAGTCCAATAATGGGAACATTAATGCAGCATATTCTTAAATTGCAAACAAATAAAATTACTCATTAAATGAAAGGGTTGCACACACAATGAATTTTGCACATGTCATATGACTATCTTAAATCATAAAATGAAAATCTCGTCATGAAAACACATTCCAAACTGTTAAGCCAGTTTGGCACACTTTATCACTCATTTTATTCTCTGTACATTTTTCTACTCTTAAGTGTTTTAAATTAACTTGAATTCTATTAAACTTGATCTATTTAATAACTGTACAATTTAGATAAAAACACAGTAAAGTTTTTAGAGCCAGAACAGACGTGGCGTAACTTTTAATTTGCACGGCAACCACATCACAGTTATCTTGCCAGCCTAAATTACATCACTTTGCACAGTATTTGGTTTTCAAAATCTTGATTGCGCTCAAGCTTGAATTCTGAATATTGCAAGCTTCAGCTAATTTAAATTAGAAATATCAAAATTTAGATTATTTTATTATGATTACTTATTGCAGAAGTATTAAAATACTAGAAACTAATTTCACAAACATATCATATTAAAAAAATAAATATAAACTAAATATTATGCAGTCTACAGCTAGAAAGAACTGGGCAATAAAACTGAATCAAAATTGTAAACAACAAATATTTATATGAAAATCAGTTTTTAGTTAATTGGGCCATCTTAAAAAGAATCAGTGTAACTCAATCTACCATGGAGACAATCAGGTGATAAAAATAAATCAATATAAAAATAAAATATATTTTTATGTAAACTCAGATTATAATTAACTGGACAGTGGCATCCATTAAAAAAACTTCCTGTTAAATACAGTTTAACCCTGGAGAGAACTGAGCAGTATAACTAAATCAATAAAGTAAATAAGATATATTTTTATGAAATTTTGAGTTTAAGCATCACAATTCAAGGTAAGAACATAAATACATGTCAAATATTTCTACACAATATTCAATAAATTAAAAAAAGTATTACATTCAATATGTATAGTAATTTTAATCAAATTACCTGAAGTAAAAGTTATCACTTGTAGAGTTTAAAAAACAATTAAATTTATCATTATGCATTCCATGTTTTTTCAATTTGATGTACATTTTCAAAACAAAATAAAACTTTTGAATAGTTAAATTTCCTTTTGATACACTTTGTAAACTGAACAATAAACACTTAAATTTCAACCATAAAGGAAAAATGCTTCAAGGGTTACTGAAAGTCCAAACAAATTTCACGCATGCTCTTATAGAATACATCATAAAATTGCAGGTTGCTTCATTAAACTGTCAAAATATATTGCAGCTTAGAAAATCACAGTTTGGTGCATTTATTTTTGTGTTGACTCCTAGGATTTAGCCTATAATTTATATTTAATGACAAAAATGCTAAATGTAAAAATTGTATTTCAAATGTTATCATTTGCCTTGTTATCTTTAATTTATGCATTTTAAGGGGTCTTCAGGGATGAATTCAATATAATTTATCAATAAATAGAATAGTCAATTATACCAAGAGATTCAATCTGTCATAATTATTATTTGGATGAATTTTTATATAAGTTATGTTAGCATATGAATATCACTGAATCTTTTAATGTGGCTTAAAGAAGTTGTATTACACCATTTTACTAACCCTCTAGATCCTTATATATTTTACCATTGAAATCAATTTTACCATTGAAATTAGATATACTTGCACATAAAAAATATTATTGTAAATTATATCATTTTTATAGTAATTTTTATATTACATTTTCTTTTAATTAATTAAAGAATGATACTAATCTTAGAAAGGAACATTTTATATAATGTTGATAAATTAAAGGAAATAAATAGTGTTAGTAACACTACTTTTTTGTGTATAACTTCGTTGTAACATATTGTAGGGAAGCTTAATACTAAAGCTCATTTAAATATTAAAATCATTTTACATATTACAAATAATTATTGAACTGATAGCTAAATGGTTTGAAAAGCATACAAAAAAGAATCACGTTACACTTAAATTTTTATAAATAACATCACCCAAATGTAATATATACAAGAACATTTTTATATTATAACTAGCAGTGTATGAAAAAATGTAATGTAATGTATTCAATATATCTGTTGAATCATTTTGATTGAAAAGTAAGTCAACACTTCTGCTAGCGTTGATATTCTCATGAATTTAAATTAGTTTTTATGTATTTCACTTTGCAAAAATCAAATCAACCCCTTAATTTGATTTATATTACAACTTTTTTTCTGAAATTTTACTATGTGCCATTGATTATTTATCAATAAGTAATTATGATTGAGGAAACATAATAACTTTAAAAAAATAGCTGTTTTCTTGAATTTCAGTTAATATTTGTTAGTTGATAGTTGTCATATAAAAAAAAAATCATTCATTTTATATCAAACCAAATATATGCTTATTGAATAATAAGCATATATTTGGTGTTGTCTTAGAATGTTTATTAATCTTACAGTATGTAAACACTAAAGAAGTATTTCTGTTGACACATAATTTTCCCCATAGCAATTTTTACTGTAGCATGTAAATTGTCACTAGAATATTTCATCAAGTTGTTATTTTTTTTTTTTATTTCTCTTATGATTCTATTGCTTCTAATTCTATTATAAATTCAGTTTTTAAATGTTTTATATTACTTTACCCTATAATTAAATTAAAGAAACATGTATTTTTGAATATATATTTTTTATTTCATTTTTTCGGCTTGTTTTGCTAAAAGATGTATTTTTGAAGTTAGAGTTGTTCTTTTCATGTTGTATTATATTTACCACTTATGCGCATGTATGATTGATGCTTTTAATTTATATGAATTATGTGGAAGGCTTCTGAAAAATAGGGAATAAAATAAACAGACATGTATATGAAATATTAAACTGTCACCATTTAGATTATTATTATTTTAAGATATTAAAAATTGCATGAAACATTTAATTCAATTTAAAATTGATGAAAAAATAATATGCAATCCTTATTAAAAGAATACACAATTTTCACGTACATTTTTTCAAAACTATTATTTAAAAATTTGGAATAAATCAAATTTAAAAATGCATTTAATTCATTAAATTTAACAAAATTTACCTTTTATACTATAGAATTCATGCTAATCAATTTTAGAAACATGGAACTAAAAATGTGTTTGTTTTATCAGTTTTTATAAAAAGTTTTATCTTTCTTTCATTGAATTTTTTAGATATATTTTGGAATATTATGTAACTGAAATGTTACTATTTAATATGATAATATTGTTGCTTTTATATTTTCAAACCATTTTTATTTGTAATTATAAAGATTATTTGACCATTTATTGTGGAATAAAAGCTATGAAAAGACGGATTTTCTGGTTATATATAAATATGCTCCCTATATTCTTAAACATTATAAATAATATTGCAGCCCTTGTATCATATTTTAAATGTCTTTATTGAAATTATATTAAATAGAACTGGGTAAAGAATTTATCACTTTAAATTCTAAATGTATTAAAAGATTTTTTCAAACAATGCTTTATAGACTTAAATTCAACCACTTTTATACCGACTTTAAAATAACTTTAGTTATGACTGGGCTTTTATTTTATTTTCAATCTGTTTTTAGTAATATTTTTAAGTGTAGGTCAGTTTCTAAAAATCCCATACAGTCACTTCTTGACTGTCAAAATTATAGTCATATTAAATATTTTATTTTACTATTTATTAACTATTTGTTATTTTTTTTTTATTATGTGTACTATTTTTTAAAAAATTTCATAAACTTATATACCATTTTTGGTCCTGTGTGATATTTTGTAATACACAAGGAGATATGCTCTTTCATATAAAAAATATGTGTTTCAGAAATAATTTTGTAGTTTTAATTTTTACAAACATTTTATCGATATATTTTCATTTTAGAGAAGTGACATCAAGAATATCAATGAAACAAATATCTCAGCATCTTTTATTAAAATTGTAAGTATTTTATTTAATTTTGTTCAACTTGATCATGTTATGATATATTACTATTTAAAATTTATATTGTATGTCTCACCAAATTGAATAAATGAGTAATTAGGAAATGTATAATATTTTTGTGAAAATATTTTATGTTTAAACATTTACTTTTTATTTTAAATTTATTGTTTTATTTTTAAATTACAATATTTAGAAAGAATTTAGATTTTTACAAAATGTAATCTAAAGTATAAAACTAATTTTTTTTTATATAATCACAAAAATAAATAAATAAATAATAATAATTTTGGGGAAAACTTCCAAACATCTATTCTAAGAAATGTGCAAACAGAAAAAAGTAAAACATCCAACACCATTATTAAAAAAATGTAGGAATCAAATTTGTTACCTTTCACTATAAAAAGTTCTATCCTATCACCAGGCCATAGTAAGCTTTGTTGAATGAATTTATTGTATATAGATTAAACATGTTTAAAGTATGTTGACTTGCAAAAAATACATGAAGTTTTCAGGTTAGTTATATAAAAATTCATAATTGATCTTAATCTTGTTGTTGGAAAATAGAATATTATGCATAAACACTAAGCAGTACCACTGCCTATAAATTTTTATTTGTATAAGCAGTCAGAATACCTTATAATTTTCATGGTTTTAGTTCATTTGTATAAATAAAGTTAACCAACAATTGGAGATTTCTTCCTTGACTAATACACAAATCCAGTGTGTGTGTATATATATATATATATATATATATATATATATATATATATATATATATATATATATATATATATATATGTATATAATCAGTTTTTATAAAACATTACTTTTCTGTAACTGCTGATAAGTATTAATTTTTAAAGGATCATAATAATTTTTTCATATATTATTTATTATTTTTTGTGATTTATTACTAAACCATTATTTTTTTAGTGAAATCACATACACCAGCACATAAGTACTGTAACATGAATCTAATGTAAATTATGTATAATATATATATATATATATATATATATATATATATATATATATATATATATATATATATATATATATATATATATATATATATATATATAATTTTATTCACACACATATTCCAGCAACTTTTAATTACAGAAATAATTTTACAATAAATAAATATGTTTACATATTATGATTCATTTTAACATTGTTACTTCTGAGTTAATGTACAGTACATAAAACTTAAATATAATTTTTTGTTCTTATTTTTCAATTTCACTTTTTTAATGCCATAAGTTAATATGTCTGCATCATTAAAAGTAACTTTACCTTTATAAACTCTTCACCTTTAATTTAGAAGGATTAAGACTTGAATTTTATTTTTATTGGTATTAAAATTTATCTTATATTTTTTAAACTTTTTACATCTTTTTTTTCATATATTTTGAGTTTACTGAAATTTACATTTAAGTTCATACTGTACTCTGGAGACACATGTTGATATAAGTGTGCTTACAAAATGCTCATTCCATGTGAGTTAATAATATTTTTAAATTTACAATATATTTATTAATTTTTTTAAAACTGTTTTTCCATTTTAATTTCTGTATGTATAATTGTAATAATATATGTGTAAAGTTTGCTTAGAATAATAGTATGCTTGTAACATTTATTAAATATATTAAAAAAAAAAATAAGATACTTCTAATTGTAATAAATTTACTACCTTAATTTTCTTTATCACATTTAAGAAATTTTCTATATTATTCTAAGTATATTAATAATTTATCTTTTTTTCAGAATTACTCTTGGAATTTTAACTCCATTTTATTGTTCAAGTTTTGTAGAAACTGTTCAGGTAAATTCATGATATCTTGAATTGGCATTAAAACACAAGTTTATTTTTTAAAGTTTGAAATTTTTTGAAATAAAATATTAAATATAAAGATGATTGCTATTTTATTTTCAATTAATCTAATGCTTTTTTAATAAAATTCCTTATTTATATAATAAAGTTTTAAACATTCCCTTTTTAACTCACATTGTTTCACTGAATTAAGATGTGTTAAATATAAATTATTATATCATTATAAAACTGTTTTAGTATAAGTACTTTTTGATATTTATTTAAGTTACTGAAATTTAAAATTGATAATACGTTCTAGAATAATTTTGTTTAAAACCTTTTTTAAGATTCATTGACCCATTCTTAAATTTTGAATGATCACAAGGGAAATTAAACTGAGTGGAAAATTTCCAAATGAATATGCTGTTACATTTATTTTTCAATAAATTGGTTGATGTTCTGAGCAGTATTTTTTATATTTTGAGATGATTTACACTACAGAGAATTATAATTTTCACTACTTCCAAAATAGGAAAATGTCTTGACAAAACTACTCTATGATATCTTTCAACTACACATATTTATTGAATCCAAAATGTGAATCAATTCCTGAATTAAGAACAAAAAATTGTTCAATGACAGCATTAAGAAGTTCATGCTTAAAATGTATTAAAAGATTTAGCTGTGAACATATTCTTTAACACCAGCAAAAATGTATTTCAAATATACTTTTTTGCTGGTGTTAAAGAAGCAGTTTGTAAATGGGAGATTTGGTTCAATCTCTTTTTAAATGACATTCAGGAATTTTATGGCTTTAAATTCCGTTTTATTTAATGCCTTTGCCTTTATGTAGAAAACTGTTTATACTTTCCTTTTATTCCATTCTTATAACAGAAACTTTTTAGAATAGTGTAAAACTGTTGTTTTATTATGTATTAAGTTAAACTGATTTAATAGATGTGTTGATGTTTTTTTGATGTGTTTGAATATTTTATTATCAGCGTACATTTCAGTAGTCTGATTAGATTATGCATACACATTTATAAGTTTGTTATTTAATTATAATGAAAATTTTTCTTACATACATATTATATTCATTAAATTATTCACCATTCTAATTTTCATATTAATGAAATTTTTATTTGGATACATCTGGAATATAAAATAAAATATTTCCTTCTTATTATGCTTAGTTTTATTTTTTGTCAGAATTAATTTTTGTTGTTATCACTGGAGAAATAACTTTTATTCTTAAATTTTCAATCTAATTGATTATAAGTTCATATTCACTAATAATTACTACATATTAATTCCAGCATCTCCTACTGACTATTTCTCTTTAACTTTCAACATTTCCAATTATTAAAATAATAAAACGTCAGTTTATGTAAAGATATATTTATTTTATTCTGATTTATGAAGATGATTTTTGTAGTTACTATTTGAATTCAGTAGTATATTATTAAATACTGTAAAATACAGATAGTTTAAAATTTTTTGGAGTCAACATTTCAATTCAGATATTCTTTTAAATTCTGGAATGTGGGAGATATTTGTGATAATATTATAAATAGTTCAGACATTCCATCTAATAATAGTGATATAATTTTACTTACAAAATGTGATGTTTTTATGAAATATAAAATAAATCTTTAAAAAAAACTTTTTTTAAATTCGAAAATGTTGTTTTAGACTTTAATTGTAATATATGTCAAAGTGTGCTTTAAAGGAAGCTTTTGTTTAGATCTATATTAAAAAATTCTTAATGATATTTTTTTTTAAATTTTCCATTGGTATTAAAATTCTAATTGCATTAAGTACAGTTCATGAAAATTATTTTGTTGTTTTATTTTTTCTGTAATTTATAAAATGGAAAATACCATATTTTTTGTATATAATCTTGGGATTTATAAGTTAAAAAAAGTTTCGAATTTCATTGTTTGTATTATATGTCATCGCAAATAATCCGATAAAAAATATTCTCCATCAAAAAAGCTTACAATAAAGCTTTGCAAAAAATTCCATTAATGTTTCATAAACTAAATAGCAGCTGGTGCCATGACTCTGTTGACTTATTTAATTTAAAATCAGCTTTTCTATGCATTCAATAATAAATTTGGTTCATTGTAAAGATAAGACAGTTACAAAAGCTGCTGCTATCATTATTTAGGATTTTGTTTTGAATGAGTTACTTTGGTCTAAAAATATTCATATTTGTATATCATCATGGGAAAACATTACTCAGCATATTTTAAAGCAAATAAAAAATGGTGACAAACAGGTTAAAGTAAGAGATAAACAAAGCGTGTGTGGTACAAAAAATAAAATGTATCCAATGCTCATTTTGATATTAATCCATTTCTTCCATTGAATTATTAATAAAACAAATTTATAAAAAAAAATATGTCTAACTGATAACAACCTTGAGGGTGCAATCTGTGGAAAGAATAAAAGTGTTATTGACAAAAGAGCAGAGACTTAGAAACCGATTTTAATTTTTAAAGTCTTAACTTTCATTGAAACTTTTTTCAGAATATATTGAAAATGTGTAGAAGATAATTACTAATATGGAATATAATATCTTCATACATTTAATAAGAATAAAATATTCACTTATCTGGCAAAAACAAGGTGCAGAATTTGGAGCCAAGTCAATGGATTTCTTCTTGACATTTATATTTTTAATTTCAGCCACAGAAACCTCATACTTGAGACCTAAGAGCCATTCCAAAAAGCTTTTACAAAATAGAATAAAAAATTCAGTTCGAACTACGTGGCAAAAGCTTGAAACTTTTGTAAAAACTTGTGATCCTCCTACCTGCTGATAGATTTATCTTAACCTCAGAGCAGTCCTCTTCACTTTTAAATAGTCAAAGCATATTACGTCATAACCATGCAACAGAGGCGTGGTTGATGGCGTGATTTGATGCTTTCTTGATTGACTCACAATGGTGGCTGGGAAAGATTATTATGAATGCCATGACAAAAAATGGTTGTAATTGACAACAATAGCCCCCCATCACAGCATTCAAAGAAAATTTAAACACTTTATACTGTAAGATTAAACAACCATCTAAATAAATCTGCACCTATACCTAATGCAAAATTTTCAGTCTGAAACATCCACTTACTTGGCTGTAACACTGCAATACATAGTTATACAAAACATTTTAAAATTTTATAAATCCTAAATTCAAGAGCACCTTGTTAATTTCAAATAACCAGATTCAGTCACTTTAAAACAGGCCATATATTGCTTTTTTTTTGGTAAAATACCCATTCTTTTCTTTTGTGTATAAATCCCGGTGGTTGATGCATGTAAACCTCATCCTCTAATGGTGCATACATATTCGCACTTTTCACGTCACATTGGATTTTGACCCATTTTAAAGATGAAACAAGGAATGTAAAGAAGAATCTGATAACACTGAAGTTGACGATCGGGCTAAAGGTGTCTTCGTAGGATTCGCCTTTGATCTGATTGTGTCCTTGTGTGACAAGTTGTGACTTAAATTGTGTGATGTTACCTTTGTTGTCATGTTTTAGGTTATACACCCTGCGACAACCTAGAATTTGCTGGTCATTCAGTGCTTATACCACATCCCAAACATTTCTTCTTTCCCTCATATTGATTTTCTCTTGCATAGATGACTGCCATTTCTTGATTTGAGGGGATTTTTGCACCTGCTTGAATACTCTGGGTATCACCAGGTCCTCATATCATGCGTTGCATTTGATCTTAATGCGAGAGCTCGCAGCATGGATTTCTTCTTGTTCACAATCTACAACATCTTCTTCTTTGTCACCTTGCTCAGAATTGTTATCTGATTATTAGGTTTGGTCAGTTGTTATAGGATCTTCATATCGGTTACTGCTGCTGAAGTTAAATAATTCAGGATCGTATTGGATGTTATTACCCATGCAGAAAACTTCTACTTCAATTTTAGATCTTAATCACTTCTTGCTGCCCTCTTCTTAATAGTAAATGTCATATCTTGATTTGTCCCTTCGCTGGACAGGTTACTGTAACCAGACACGCAATCCTGGTGACTCCTCTTGGTGGGCCTCTGCTACTGACCAATGGTCACTTGGTATGAAGGGTACAAATTTCTCAGGGTCATATGGTTCATTTTCTTCTGAGCTTGGTTTTTCCGATTTTTTATTTCCTTTACTTGGTCTTTTATTTCTCTGGCTCCTTTTACTTGTTATTGGTGATTATGATCCCAGCACTGCTCTTCTGCTAACCCCTTTTTTACGGGCTTTTCATCAAAAGAAACATTGATGAATTCAACTATGTGCTGTTCTTCTAGGATCCACAATCTGTAACCCTTGGTCTTGAATGCATATCTAATCAGCTTGGCCTTCTTAGATCTTGGATCAAGCTTTGACTGCTGGTGTTTTACACTGCCGATATACGCATCCATCCCAAAAGGCTTTAGTTGTCAGACAGGTGGACTTTGTCCACCGTACATGTTGCAACGGTACACCGTACATGTACTGTTGCATGTTGTTTTCATCTTGTTTGAGTGATATACAAGGCTACAGGTGTATGTGAAATATAATGCTGCCTCAGATCAGAATTTCTTTTCAAATCCAGAGTTGCTCAGGATGGTCCTTACTCCATTTAAAACAGTATCATTATAGGTTTCAGCCATACCATTCTGCTTTGGGTGTAAATATTTGTAAATTTTTGCGTGACACCATTCACTAGGCGAAATATTTTTAAATTTTTTTATTTTGGTATTCCTTGCCATTGTCAGATCTTAAGACTTCTATTTTTCTGTTCAACATTCTCTCTGCCCTGGCTATACAATGTTTTACTATATCAAAGACTTCTGACTTGTTTCAGAAAGGATATAAAGCAACTTTTCAAGGATACTCATCAATGATAGTAATGAAGTATCTCTTGCCAATTAGACCTAGCTGATCTATAGGTCTCCAAACATTTGATACTAAAACTTCCAAAGGCTGTCTAGATCTTGTGAGGTTTTTACTAACAGGTCTGTACTGATATGCGCTTGTCGCCTATGCCATAAATAGATGTTATTTAACTGGGTCAGGGAAATGGTGAATTTTCTATTTGATACAATGCTTATAGATGGACTCGTGATGCTCTCTAGGAAAGATTATTATGAATGCTGTGATGAAAAATGATTGTAATTGACATACTGACTTCATTATAAAAGTTATTAAAATATAGAAATTGACAAGTTTTACTAGTTTTACTTCATCTCAGTTTATCGCACTTTGCTATGAAGTGGAGTCAAACCATTCTTTTTAATAATAAATATTTTTTGTACAATTTATTATTTTTTTAATCACACTGTTTTTTTTTTTTACTTTACATAACACCCATATTTTCCACTGTTTGTCGAAAAAATTGCAGTGGATTATATGCTACTGCAGAATTTGGAATGCTTTTTCCATTTACTCTGAGAAAAGGTCTTGTGGATTATGCAGAGCTGCAAATTATATACAGGAAAATATGGTATATTTGAAAAGTCATTATAAACTTAATAAACATTAATTTTTTAATAAAAATATTTGTGAAAATATAAATGCTTAAATTTAATTTCATATTCTTTTTATTTCATAGAGTGATATTGCAAGTGAAAAACCTGGTGTTCTAGATTGTTTAAAAGAAGGTTTATGTCGCCTTTTCAAATTAGGAACTCCTCGTTCGACTCGCTTGTTGCCGATGTGGCAGTTAATTGGTCCAACAGCAATGTATGGAGTCTCAATTTATGTTTTGTCATCAATTATTCAGTCTTTGTTACGTTGGATACATTCATTAAAGGAGGAAAATAAATTTGGAACCGTGAGTTTTATTTAAATGTTTTATCTTTTTTAAGGGAGAAAATTTATTTTATTTTTAAATTTTAAATTTATTTTCGACAATACTTTTTTTATTGTGGATTTTATTTTGGATTAAAACTCTTGGGATTGTTATTTGAATTCTTATGTGTATCCAATATGACAAAAAAAGATAAGGATTAACTAGTTTCATTATATATTTATGTTTGTTTATGAGTGATAATTTTCACTATAATTAAAATGATCTATCTTTCCTTGTTGAAATTTATTAGTTATCTTCTCATGCCACATTGTATTAAAATGTTATTTAAAATAATTCACCAGATTTAGTTTTGGTAACATAAATTATACTTTCAAACACTTTATTTTCAATGTAATTTTAACATAAAATGTGTTAATTATATAGAAAAAAGAATTTTCTGTCATCATTATAGTCACATAATGGAATTTTTATTATAAATTTTAAATTACACAATGAATGAAAATTATAAAGCATAAAATTGTAACTTCCATATTGCAATGAAATTTTTCTAAAATCAAAAGCTCAGGACTTCTATACAGAATATAATATATTGATATCATTTGTCATTATTAATCTACTGGATTCTTTTTTTTTTTTTTTTATAAAGTAATGCAATTAATGTATATGTACTGAATAGAGTTAAACGTTTTTCACTTTGCAAACCTTTAAGTTTTAATATAGTAATTCAAACATATTTTATCAAAAATTTCCAGTTCCTCCAATTTACTGTTTAATGGCTAATTTATCATAGCTTATTATGTAAATTATGCTACATGAATGTTCATGTTATAAACTATATTAAGCGTTTGGGCCATAAAAATACTGTTTTAGCATTATTAATGTGATATCATTACTAGTTCCTGTTCTCAGCATGTTAGCAAAATTTCATTTACTTTATTCTATTTTAGGACTTGTTTGATAATCATATCAACCAAAGTGCTACAGCTAACTATTTAGAAAATTTACAAATTATTCATTTCGGGTCTTTTATAGCAAACACTATCTTATATCCTGGAGAAACTATACTTCACAGGTATATATGTTTATATATTCTGAGAATTTTTGAATATAAGATATTTTAGAATTTTAAAATAGTATATTTATTCTCTCTCTCTCTCTCTTTTTTTTTTTTTTTTTTGAAATAGACTCTATCTCCAAGGCACTAGAACAATAATTGATGACCTTGATTCTGGTATCGCTGTTCTTCCTGTGATTTCAAAATATGAAGGTGTTATGGATTGTTTCAATACGATTGTCCACGAAGAAGGAAGATCTGGTCTTTTTAAGGGCTTTGGAGGACTTGTATTAGAATTTGCTATACAGGCATTTCTTTTAAAAATAACACAAGTTGTTTTTCGAGAAGTTGAAACTCTGTTGAAATCATCAAATGTCAAAAAAACATTATGAACGTGAAACATAGTTAGTTTTTGTATAGAAAATATTACCATTATGATCTTTCAATTTAATTATTCTGTGTACACTATAGTGAAAACAAGTGAATAGTCTTAAAATGATATTTGTGACTTCTTTATAAGGATAAAATCAAATTTCTTGGTATCAAATTTAGAAATATGTCATAATTTAAGTTTTTAAAACTCATATTATTATTTATGTATTTATACTTAAAAATATAGTTCTTTTTTATTTTTCATGTGAATATGTAAAATTGATCATTTTATATTTTATATAAATTGCATCAGATGTAGTATATGTATGCTGTTTAAATAGTTTATTATACAATATTTGCAAAAATAAAATTGTGATTATGAACTGGGATACTTTTATTATACTTTCTAATTAAATGTGTACTAAGATGTTAAAGGAATGGTTAGCACACTGGCTTTTGATTCAACAGTTCCCGACTTTAAATCCTACCTCATGCATGAATGTTTATAGCGGTTCAGAATATACTCTAAACTAGATCTCTGTTTAATTATCCTTTCTTTTCTTTGCGAAAAATTATTGTTGAGAGACAATCCCAATCGAACTAATTAAATGTGGACTTACGAAGGAACAAATTAAAATCATTCTTATATTATGTGTCATTTAATTTACTTTTGATTTATTTCTACCAGTTAAATATTTGGTATTCAAACATCAATATATAGTGAAACCTATTATAGTGTTAATGTCATTAATTTTAGTTCGTTATATAAATACTAATGTATTTAAATAACTGAACAAAATCATATTGTATTTATGCTTTTAAAATATTTGTGATCTGATAAAAATCTACAAACACATGTACAAGATAAAAAGCAAAACCTTGGCTTGTTTATTACTTGACTTGCAAAATGCAGTTGGTTCCTCTATAAAGTAAGAAATTTTTTTAAACAACATGTTTCTATAAATAGCTATAAAATAAGTATTTCTAAAAGCCTTGTTTTTTTATCCAATTCTTTTAGCAGTATGATTAAAAAATTTTACTTAAAAACTTTTTTTTTAAAATTCATTTATTTGATTTTCTTTGTGGCGATAAGGATGTGGTTATTCAGAAATAAAGAATAGTTTTATCTTCTAAACACTTTATTCACTGTTCTCTCATTCACAAAGGCTACAGATACTTCAGCTTGAAACTTCTACATGGGCTAAAAAAACTTAATTCAGCTTCTATAATACAGAAGCTTCCTTCCTTCCTTAGTATTGCATCAGCTGTGGGTGGGCCATGACCTTCTGTAGAGTTGATTTCCAAAATGCCCTCCGCATTTGATAGATTCTTCCAATCTTTTATTTTAAGAATCCTCAGATCTGTTTCAAAGCAGCCGATCTACCAGAACCTCGGTTTTCTCCTTTTTCGGGCTGCAGTTGGTTTGGCTCAAAGATCTTTTTGGTGGCTTATCCATCCTCCTTCCTGATCAAGTGTTCTTCCCATTTCAGTTTTTGTATTGAAATAAACTTTATTATGTCTAATTAAAGAATAGTCTTATCTTCCAAACATTTTATTCACTTTACATTTTATATATTATTTATATAGTTTATAAAGTTCCGAATTTGTTCTTTTTCTTTATGTATTATAACGTTTTACATTTCCCAAAATACTTCACAGTATCTTTCTTTCAAAAACTGCTAGTTTTTTTTTTTTTTTTTATCACTTTCGGTCATCTATGTTTTAGCAGTATATATGGAGCTCTGGGCCTTTTCAAAGTCCTATAGTGCAGTAATTTCGTTTTCCTGCTAATCAGGCTAGGTTTTAAATATCTGTGTATTCCATAGAAACATTTGTTACCAGCAGTAACTCTATTACATATCTCTGGCATTATGTCATTAATAGTATTCAATTTGTCTCTCAAATAGGTGAAAATGTTAACTATTTGAGATTTGTAATCTCCTACTTCAAGATGGGTGTCATCAAAAGTGGTTGTCGTCATGTACTTAATTTTAGTTTAGTTGGTTCTATGATGGATTTCCTTTGTCTCACTTCCAAGGAAAAGAAGGCTTCTTTAGTAGCCTCTTGCATCTGAGTGATTATGACGATGGTCATCTATAAATGCAAAAATTTGCACACATTTGTAAAAAAATTGTTCCTCTGGTGTTGATTATAGTCTTTTACGATCTTTTGAAGAGCAAGATTGAAGAGTAGGCAAACTAGTGCATTTCCTTGTCCGAGACTATCTGAGAAAGCGATAGGTTCTAACAAATTGTTTATTTTGACTCTTAGCTTAGTTTCTCTTAAAGTGATGGCGACCAATTTAATAAGAGCTTCTTAGGTATATTAAATTCTTCGATCGACTGTAAAAGTAACTTTTTATTCATTGAGTTATAAGCTGTTTGAAGGTTAATGATCAAGTGGTGAGCTTCTATATCAAATTCTCTGGTCATTTCCATAACTTGTTTTGTGTTAAAAATCTTCTTCTGCTGATGATCTTCCTCTTTTAAAACCTCATTGGTAGTCGCCAATAATGTTTTTAGTACATACAGTTAAATATTATAGAAGAGAGAAACTTATAGAAAGTAAGGAGCAGACTAATAGTTTGTATTTTGAGCATTCTATAACTTTGCCTTTTTATGTATGAGGCAGGCTGTGGTCAATTTCCAGTTATCAATCCACACAAAATCAAATAGGTGATTATATTTTTCAGTACTTTTGGATGATGCGTTTTTGGACGTGAGTCCCAAGAGAAGGAAATCTGGACCTGGAGATTTATTGTTTTTTAGTTTCTCAACTTCCTCTATGATTTTAATTAAGGATGACTGTGCAATGAACTCGTTATTAGAACCAAGAATGGAGGTGGTCAAAACATTACTCTGTGAGTTCCCACTCAGCAAATTATTGAAATACTCATTCCATTGATTAAGATCTTCTTTCCTGTCATTCAAAATTACTTTGTTTTTGTCTGTACATGCAGTAACTCTAGACTCTTCTAGTACTTTTCTCATAGTCTTCAACTGATCTTGAATCCCTTTTTGCAATATGTTTTTATGTGTAATTATTTTTGTCATTGTATAATCTATATATATTATAATAATCAGTTAATATATGTATATATATAATTATATAATCGAAGTGTAGTAAATACTATTATATTAAGAATTGATTTAAAAATAAGGTAATTTTTGTTTCATATCAATTGTGCCAAAATTTTTGTAACTAAAATTGTAAATTTAAATAAATTTATTATATACAAATTCATAAAGAATAAAATATTCTTAAAATACGTTTTTAATTTATAAGAATGAATTGATAACAAATTAACAACTAAATTTAGACAATCAAGTATTGCTTTATTATTATTTTTTTAATAACTATATAAATTTATCTTTTTCTTTTAAAATGGATAAAATAATTTTGTAGTATCCCAAATTATAAATTTATTTATTTAAATCATTAAAATCGGACATTTTTTGCTGCTGTTTTATTTATCAGTTTTTCAATTTTAAATCAGCCTTCTCATCTTTTATCAGTTTACACATTGTTTACTCTAAATTTACTATCTCCAATATGTCTAACTAACTATTCTACCATTCATAAAAAATGATTGAAATTTTGGCCTTAGGTATTTTGGATGCGCTCAAGAATGATATGGAAAACAACAGTCACTCAAACATTTACGGTTACAGTGAGTAAATTTCGAAAATTTCAGAAGACAACACCCAATTTTTTGTTTTGGAATGCGATCTCTATACTGAAAAACACTATATAGCATTGGAATGGCACCTATTGCTTGAAAATCCCCGGTTCTAGGCAAGGAAAATATAAAAAGGACTTTGCCATGTACCACTGCACTAATGTTTGTTACGTCACACCGTTGCTTTAGCTATGATTCGTTTTGTAGAGGAGCCTAGTTAGTCCATAAAACGAGAAGAATAAACCAAAAAAACGCAAATTTCGGGTTCTATGTAAGACACAGTCATGACTGACGTCGTCTTCGCTAGATGAGAAAGAAAAAGCACTTTCATCCTTGGTACTGTAGCTCAGATCCTGAGAGATCTTTGAGTTTCGACGGTGAAAGACGTGATCACACTGCCTTGTCCAGACTCAGATCTGGCCATCTTCGGACTCTACAGTTCTCCCTGGGCAAACAAGTCTTCCCACTTGCACTTCGTGCAATACTAACGAAGCCAGTCTCGAACACCTATTGAACTTTTATACAGCCCTGGAGCTGTCCTCAATTCTTTGAAGACGAAGGATGTCATGGACCTGGTCTGATTCAGACCAGGGGATAAGAAAGAAGAAAAAGCACTGCGAAATGTTGCTTTCTGTGAGAAAAAGCAAAGCCTGCGGTAAAAAAAATTAGCTTAACATTATTTTCCTTAAAAGTTTTTTTATTTTAACTATGTAGTTTTTTTCATCATTTTCAACGTACAATAATTAGTTAAAATAGACTTTTTTCAAAAAGAATCCATTTAATTGAATCTTTGACGATCCGAATGGGGTTTGGTTTTAATTGATTAATTAATTGGAGGTTTACTGTATTTATGTTCAAAGTTATAGTTTATTTGCCCATTGTGTTTTTCACCATATACATAAAAAGATATTTTTCAATAATTCTTTTCTTTAAATTATTTAACTTTTACATAACTTACGGACCATCATGAAAGAGCTTTTTTATATGAAATTGAAATTACGTATCTATTTTTGGGTTTCCATCTGTATATATGTTTTCGCAAGTTTTTCTACTTTGTTATTCAAGCTTTAAAATTCATTTTTTGTGTGATCATAAAAATTAATATTTTCTAAAATTCTCCTATTTTTACAATAATATGCATTTTATATTCTAAGAAAAAATGTACGATATTCTTAAAATAGGACTTTGCACTTGAAGAGTTGTGAAAATAAATTGCTCTGAAATATTTTTATGCTATTCAAGAACTTATGAATTATACATTAGATCTGAGGAATATTTTAATGAATTATCTGTTTTTCAATTTACATAGCACAATGCTTTAAAATTTTTAATATGTTCAGCTTATGCTGTTGAATTACAAGATTAGTGCACTCTCTCACTATCAATTTCGTCCGGATATGATTATAATAAAGCTCCATTTCAATAAAGTGTTTCAAAATTTAGAGACCAAAAATTTTTCTTAAATTTAGATTAAAAATGTTAAAAGTGTTTTGTGTAGAAAAAGCTGTTTTTGCATTCATGGTGATTTCCAGGGACAATAGTAAATTTAGTGGAAGAAATTTGCCAAAGCAGTATATAAATTTCAATATTTATTGCTTACACATTTGAGGTATGGAACGACTTAGAACTCCTTTTAGGTATACGTAGATTGTAAATATTCCGTTTGGGACTCTCTTTACCTATCTATTTTATATATATTATATATATATATATATATATATATATATATATATACACACACACACATTTTGGGAATAGATAAAGAAGGAGAATAATCTGATATCATGCATATTTTTTTCACTAGCCTCAGGGATTGCGTGTTGATGACAGTTTTAAGAGGAGCGAAGAGATCAACACGTCTTCATTCATGAAACGAGCAGAGTTACAAAGCGATGTTACATAATTTAAATTTCTTACACTGTAGCAATCAATTTCATAAAATTCAAATTAGCAATAATTTTATGGCTTAAATTAATTATAAGATTTAAAAATAAATTTCTAAACAAAATATTGCTTATATTTTCAGTTAGTGAGGAACCAGCATCCTTATTATAAGATACATTCCTTTCCTGCTGCCATTATCAGCTTAATCATTGGCAAACATTTGAGGGATTGTATTCAGAATAAAAATTTTATTTATATAAATTTTTAACATACATGCATTTTATTTATGCTACTTAATTCGTTATATTTTTCTCTACGTTAATTAAAATACCATAATTTTATGCTAATTCTGAACTGGGACGAAGAAGGAACTGAAAATATTTTAAAGCTCTTAACGCAGTGGTTTCCAACCTGTGGGGCGATAGACAGTTGCAAGGGGGTCATGCAGCTGTTTCCAAAATATTATTTTCGAATACGAACCAAAAAAGTTGAATAGGTATCAAAAAAATGAATCAGCAATATACATAATCTACAATCCTCGCCGCGAATTTTTCGGGTACAAATGCTAAAACATCTCATTTATATTCTTCTTGGAACGAAATATCTCGCTTTTGCGTTTGGAGCCGAACACCGGTGGGGCGTGGAATCATAAAATAACCCCAGGGTAGGGTGATCGGGGTGGCCGCCCTGAGCGCAATGATCTAGAGGCGCCAATATCATGGAAAATGAAAATAAACTGGTAAAAAAAATTAAGTTACAGGCTTTTATAAAATGCACTAAAAAGTAAAGAATATTTTTTTTTATCATTCTGATATCATATCAATAAATTATTTTTCATAATATTGCGTTGTCATCGGATCCTTATATTGTAATTATACCAAATATCACGAATGAAATCGGTTCACGGGAATTTTCACAAAAACGCGTTGCAAAATTTGACTGATAGTTTTAATTTCGAAACCAAGCGAAACAAGATCTACTTTTTAACTGCATATAAAAAGGAAGTAGACTTAAAACAATGCATTATTTGTCACTAGACTTCGGCTGCTGCAAAATAAAATAGTTTAAATTGTTAGTGCAAAAAAGCTTTAAAAAAGTGCTTGCGCAAATTGTCCAGTACGTTTGGCTTCTGTGAAGGTAAGTGTTTTAATTTTTGTTTTCATTTTTAAAAACGAATAAAATCCATCAGACATAAGCCAAAAGAAGGGTGGAGGTCGATAATAAATTAAAAAAAATAAAATGCATTTTATTTTTTTAAGTCAGAGTGACACACAAGGGGGAATTTCAAAAATTAGAGTTTACATAAAAAATGTCTTGTATGGTATCAGTTTTTTTTTTTTTTTTTTTTCCCCAGTGGAGGTAACTACAATGAAGGGGAGAATCGTTGTTAATAGTACTAAATCGTAATTTAAAAGTACCGTAATTTAAATGAAAATATTGATATAATTGTATTGTATTTTAAATTAATACAAAGTCATTGATTTAAAATAATACCCCTTTTAGATGGATAAATACGTAACTGGCTTGAAAAGCAAATTAAATGAAGCAGAGGGCAAAAGAAAAGATGATGAAAATATCGAAAATACATCTTTGCAAAATAGTAAACCTAAATGTAGAAAATATGATCCAATGTACTTATCTCATTAGGATTTACATATAAGTTTATTAATGGCCAAAAACGAGCATTGTGTTTGCTGTGTATGAATACTTTGGCTTCAGACAGCATGAAACCAAATAAATTAAAACGACATCTTGAAAAAGTACATGCAGATCACGTTGGGAAGACTAGAATTTTTCCAAAGAAAATTAGAGAATTTAAATAAACCACAAGAAATGTTTTCAAAGACCATGTCTGTAACACAAAAAGTATTGCTTGCGTCAGATAAAGTTTCTTATAGATTACTAAATGCAAAAAACCTCATTCAGTAGGAGAATTGGTGCTACCTGCAGCTAATGACATGATAGAAACGATGATCGGTGAATCATATGCTGATCAACTTAAAATCATTCCAATTGCAGATAATACGGTGGGAAGACAAATATCCTATATACCTGAAGATCTTTGCAATCAATTTATAGAAAAAGTAAAATTATCTTCTTTTGCGTTGTAAGTAGATGAGGCTATCGATGTTCTTAAGGATGCACACTTGATAACATGTAAGATATATTGTGGAAACTGATGTTAAAGAAGACATGTTATTCTGTAAACCTATTGAATGCAATACTACAGCAAGGGAAGTTTTTAAAATCATTGATAATTTTTTAATGAAAATGACATTCTGTGGGAGAACTGTGTTGGACTAGGCACAGATGGAGCTCCATCTATGGCAGGAAAAAATGCTGGTCTACAGGCACTAGTTCGAAAGGTGGCTCCTCGTGCAGTTTGAACGCATTGCATAATTCATAGACAATCACTAGTTTCAAGAGATATGGGTAAAGATCTACTAACAGTATTTGAAGTTATTACAAGAATTGTAAATTTTATCAAAAATAGCCCATTAAGAGGAAAGCTTTTCGCAAAATTGTGTGATGACATGGATTCAGAATATAGATCACTTCTATACTATTGTGAGGCACATTGCCTTTCTCATGCCAAAGTACTTCAAAGGATGTTTGAGCTAAAAGAAGAGATCGCCATATTTCTTAGTGATAATAATAGAGATGAAGCACACTTGTTTTATGACACGAAATTCCTTGTAAAACTTGAGTATTTAGTTGATATTTTTCAAAGACTCAGTATTTTAAATAAATCAATTCAATGGGTTCAAATTCATGCTTTTACGCAGAAAGACAAGATTACTGCATTTATGAAATAATTGGAACTGTGGATTATAAGTTTGAAAAATAATAACTTTGACAAGCTTCCCACTTTTAAAATTACCTGTCCTGTTGATGAAATAAAAGAAAGTAAAGTTCTTATTGATAATCATTTGACCAGTCTATGGAAGCAATTCTCGTTGTACTTTAAAGATCTTGACATGTCCAAATATGAATGGATTAGAAACCCATTTGTGATTAAAAAATATGATGATTTTGGCCTTACGAAAGCAGAGTAGGAAATGATAATTGACTTATCTAGTGATAGCACATTAAAGCAGCTGTTTCGAGGTGAAAATAATATTGTTACGTTTTGGCTACGAGTGAAGGACGATTTTCCTACTTTGACAAGCAAAGCTTTAGAAATTTTATTACCATTTGTAACATTTTGCCTATGTGAAACTGGTTTTTCTACAATAATTGTGTTAAAAGCAAAGTATCAATCTCGCTTAATGATTGAAAAGGAATTGAGAGCCGCGATTTCTTCAATGATACCACGGTTTGAGAAAATTTGTGCTGAAAAACAAGCTTCACTGTCGCATTAAATTTTTATGTTGTAGTAGTATTAATTATATATTCTTTTTTTGTTTTGTTATTATATTTCTTATAATAAATATATTATATTTTTACATAATATTGTATATTATTTGGTAGCCCATTAAATAAATTATAATATCAGTTGAGTATTTATGAAATTTGATTTTTATATAAATTAACGGGACGCAGCAATTTGTTTTTTAAAGAGGGGCGCAACAATTTTTTTTTAAAAAAGTGGGGCGCCGGTACAAAAAGGTTGGAAATCACTGTCTTAACGCATTCTATTTTTAGGAAATATAAAATTCCAAGAATATTTTTAATTGTTCATGTTTTAAATTTGATGCAACATCCGTCAACGCTCCAGTTTTAAGATGCTATTTACAGGAAAATGTGCACAGGTGATTATAAGACGTTTATATTTTCTGTCATTTTGATGAAGTTACTTTTTCTTCTGTAGAAAAAAAAATTGTTGATGAATTTCAACATTTTTCTGGAGGAAAAAATCATGCACTTTTTCCGTGGTTAATTTTTAGACATTAGTGTGTTTATCATGTACGTTCTCTATTACAAATTGAATATTTTATAGTTATTTTAATTGAATAATAGAGTTTTTGTTGTTAATCAGTATATAGACAAATGTTATGAGGATATAGAAGTATTTTTATAAAGATTGAAATTATCAAAATTGATTCGATAAATAGAAATATAGTGAAGTTTGCTAAATATTTATTTAAACAGTAGTTTCTTAAACATCACACTTGTAAGAAAATTTGCGTTTTAATTTTAAAAAATACGAGAAATATTAAAAAATCATAAATATAAATAAAACTTGCAATGAAAATTACAGAAAAAAAAATTTTTAAATAAGAATTAAAAATCACAGGTAGAGAAAATCATAGAAATTACTCGCATTCACAAGATTTTAGAAAATTTGTTTCCACAAAATAAAGGATTTTGCTAGGCACGTGTACGCTAAAGAAAACTTCATTAAAGAGTACTTACAGTTTTTTATTCAGTTTTTAAAACTTTTCATTTTCATTTATTATTTTGCCTCCAAAATCAAATCTAAGTTCTGCCGACTGGTGTAGATAATTTCTGTCTTTTGTGTTTGTGATTGAATTTCCTCGTTCTGAATTAATAAATAAACACGTCTTGTTGAACTATAAATAATTTGATATTATAGATCAGTTGCAAACAATTCTCAGCTAGTCAAAGACAGTGTTTATCACAATGTTGGTTACTCCTTAAATTTATAAAGAATCCATTGCTAAAATGATTTGACCACCTTTCACATTTATATAATGCAGTTTGAAATCGCTTGAGAATCGAATTATCCAAGTGCTGAAGAGTCTTTAAAGGAATATTGTACCGTTCGTCATTGGAATATTGTGAAAGTTTTGAAAGAAATGGTGGTAGAAGACGTTGATTCCTAAGTAAATGCGCTAAAATAGAGCATAACTGTTCCATTATATTGAGATGAGGAGACTGCAGGCCAAAGTAAAATTTCTGTTCTTCAAATCATGATCGAGGAATTTCTACTACATAAAAAATTATTAACATTGAAAATTCTTTCGCATGCAATAAACAAAATTTGCATTATTAGATGGATCTATTCTGACGAAATTTCTCTATATTTTTCCCCTGTGATCGTTCATTCCATGGTTTCGATAGAGTTTGCAGAAAACCAGGACACAGCTATATTAACTAGAACAAAATAGACTCTCGTCCGTGCTTAACAATTGGAAGGAGATAATCGCGTTCATAAATTTGTGTAAGAGCCTTGTTGTGAGGGCAAGTATAACCCAAGTTCACTCTGTGTTAACTATGCGAATTTAAGTCAGGCAGGTGCATCTTTCACTTAAGCAAAATTTCTGTGATGAAGTGACTGAAAGTACGTCTTTACTCTAAACTCCTGCAGATGGCACCACCAGAGGATTTACTCCCTCATTTTTCTCCTCCAAATCAATTTTGACATTGATTTGAGGGGGAGGAAATTTTCTCCAGACCATTACACCCATGGTAACTGCTCAATGAACGACGACCGGACTTTCGATTCCACAGATTTAGCGAGTACGTATATCGCATGTATTCGGTAAGTCTTTGGCGTCATTAGGAGTAGAACACCGCCCTGCCGGTCGGAAGATCAATGCCCATAACCACTAGACTACTACGGCTCTTATAAACGCTGTATTACTGTATTATAATTCTTTTAATACTCACTGGTCTCCCACTCACCTTCTCCTTTGATTCATTATCTTGCATTGCCTCTCTGCATGTATATTGTCGTGACTTAAGACTCAGCAACTTCAACTTTGTTTCAGCTAGTCAAGCTTTTACAGTTGGCATCATAAAATTTGACATTTGATTCTTAAGAAAAAAATATAGACTCATACAACTTCACTAATATTTCATTACATTTTAGCACTTCATAAGCATAGCAATAGTATCCAATTATAAAGCTTTTGAAACGTCATACATCACTTTTATTCACATATATGTTTCTATTATTACATTTGTTGTTTATAATATCACTAGAATAAATCTAATTATGGTTACTCATGTTGTTGCTTTGAAAGGGTTTTAACCTAAAAGATAGAAATTTATAATTTATAGTTTATTTTTTAATGCAAGAGCTAGTGTCCTTTGCTCGTCAACCTCTAAGTACTTGGGCATGTTTGATGTTAAGCACCATTGGTTTAATAAGTTTCATTACATGTACAAATTATCGTGTACAGATTATCGTACAATTTATAACATATTATAAATACCTTCACACATTAATATTACTGAACACCTTTCTTTGAATATCATTTAATATATTAGATTTGTATAACTATAGAAACTTCTCTATAAAGATAATTAATATTCATTTATAATAGTTATTGAATTTCTTTTTCATTATGCTTATTTCGAATATCAGTTTTTTTTTATCAAGGCTGAAAAATAAAGGATTAATTAAGCAGGAGAATATTAAAGAGAAGATGATCGCACATAAAGAAGTTTATTGGTTATGTTATAGTGGTTATTTTTTGATAAATTTTGTCTGAAAATAAAATGCCTTAAAATTTTTATTATTTTTGAAAATTACATTCACAAATGATCTTATTAAATTCATTTAATTCAGTTTACTAAGCTGAAAGTATAGCTTTACAATATGGCATCAGATATGCAGTGAACAATCACTTACTTGAAACTACAATATGGTTAGACAGGGAATCTGCATTATGGTCTGTGTTAAATCAGCTACATTAGCAAAATTCAACAATTCTTGTTTCAGCAAGAAATACCAAATCAAATTCAAATATCTTGGACAATTAATATTAAATGGAATGAAGCGACAGACCTTAAATTTAAATAAGCAGCAGCACCGATCTACAAGCAATCTATACATTTCATCCACAATCAAACTCAAGATTTTTCTTAAGTCATAAGTTATTACATATATAGAAACATATCTGGAATACCTTACAAAAACGTCGATATATATATTCCATATTACCGAAATTTCACGAGAAAATATTTTTACTCGTCTGTTTCTCAATTATTTACAGGCAAATCCGGACAAAATACAAACGAATATTTTCCGATGTACTTTCCCAGATTTGTTCAAGCAATCTGTGTTTGTAGATCTGAATGCACAGCTCTCCACTAAATCAAGAACTGTTCTTTGACTCAACATCTCCATCTTAAAAGACACAGACAGCAATCAAATACAGATTTCATTAAGAATTCTGTATCTGATTGCTGTAATTCATTCACAATATCCTCACAGAAGGAATGCTGAAATAAATATGATGAAATTTCTATTCATCAAAACTGAGAACTATGTTAGATCGATGATGTACAGCAACTTAATAAAACAATGAAAAAAAATTCTGGCTCTAATTTAAACTGAGAAAACGTATCGAACTTTATTGTGAATGAATTTAGATAGTAAAAACATTTAAATTGAAAACTAAGTTACTTCACTCATTTTTCATGTATACTTAATCATTATTTTTTCTTATAATTTTTCATTTATTAATTTTTAAAACAAAAAAGTTCTCAAATTATTTTTATTGAATATATTAATATTCTTATTTACAAATTGATTTCGTACTAACATATGGCTGCTAATTTATCAAACAAAATTTACTGTTTTATTATTCATACAAGATATCTTAGCTACTGCGGTAGCCATATCTAATGTAAATTTGTAAAATTTGTTCCTTATAAATAAAGTTGCTATGTTGGGAATCTGTTGAAAACCAATGGAACTGTGCGAAGTTATGGTTGCTCCACCAGAGTAAGACTCGTTAGCCTCTTGGTACAATTCGGCACTCCTCTACATAGTTGTATATATGCATGTATACTTCCGAGAATTGCATTATTTTGATTTAAATACTTGGAGAATCTCTTTGAAAAATGATCGAAACCTTTTCGGAAAATAGTCAGTCATTGAGAATCTATTGCCAGACTTTTGCATTTATATTTGACGCCAAAATATTAATCATCAGAAGCTTGCTAATTCGACACCTGTATCACATTATCATCAACATCGAAATAATTAGAATTATTTGCCAAATTCATCAAGACAATATATAATTTAATAATCTTTTAAAATATTAAAATTTTTTAAAGAAATTTTTTCCTCGAAAATTATCAAAAATTTAAATCAAAGAAAATTAATAATTTAAAAAAAATATTTAGTCTTTTTTTAAATATACTAAAATCGAAAAATCCCAAAAATACATGAAAAATAATGGAAGTAAATTCAGATAATCGAGAACAATTTTTTTTGTCAACAATTATATAACACAATTTCGAATTTTTTTCAATCAAAAGTTCGTTCTACTTTCGTATTCAAATGGCAAGAATGTTATTACAGTGGAGGCGACAACTCTACTATTTCGAATCACGATATCTCCAAATGTAATATTCAAGTTCTAACTTTAAAATAATACTTTTTTTTTTTTTTAAGTTTTTCTTCTATACCCCTGAGTATGTGATCTAGAATTTTGATATTTTTAAAACAGGAACAATGAATAAACTTTCATCAAAAAGATGATAGATTTTGTCATTCCTATTAACTATGACATATACTTGTTTTGTTCCTACAATGAATATTAGCTACCAGTTTACTTGTAGAATGTTGTGATGAATAAATTAATATTCTGATTAAGTTGCAGGCTCAGATAAAATATAATCCAAAATGCCAAATTCTCAGTTGGCGATTTTTTGGCGGATTTTCATATGTATGCGGCTACCTGGCTTTTATTGCGCTATAAACATGGAGACTTCTTTTAACAATTATGCAGAAAATTCTATTTCGGCTACCCTAGTATTTACATCATCACGCACGTCACAATACGTCACCTTGGCAACATTTTTTCATCTAAAAAAAAAAAAAAAAAAAAAAATCAAAATTTAATATTCTAGATTATACAATATCTGCGCCCAAGTTTCATTCCTTTTAACGGTGTAAAATATTTAGAATTTAAAAAATATGTTATTCATATAACGAAGTATCTTATTATCACACACACACACATGGGTCTTTTCATCGTTTCAAATTATCTACTTAAATAACTTTCTTATCTCTATTCGTGAAATGAAAATTAAACGAAGTTTGAATTTTGAGTCTGAAAAATTTTATTCTCTTATCATTATTTGTTTTTAAAACTTTATAAACCTATAAATTATATTTATTTAAATTCTAATCATTTTTATTTAAATGATAATCATTTAAATGCTTATCATCAAAGTACAACATGCAAGTTAAAAACAATGAATCATTTTTGTGGGAGGATTAAATGTGATTGATTGCTGTGTAGATCATTCCCCAGACTGTCACATCAAATAATTACGGCATGCGATTTAATAACAAATACTAGATTCAGCCAGATCGGCAAATAATAGCTTGGCACTTTTGAACCTAAACTAACTGGTAAATAACATCGAATATCTGATAGCGAGCTGATTTTTTGATGCCTTGATATTTTGGATTTGAGGGCCAGGCCCATCCCATATCAAATAAGGTGGGTTCATTGTATGTTTACTAATTCCCTGTTAAAATATTACGATCAATTGATCAACAAGATAGCTGATACGTTTGTTTGTTTAATCGATTTCTGTAATGCGGCACCTTTCGAACTCTACAGCTATTCGTAATTTAATAGAGTTCGTTTTATAAAAGTACATTTCTTTAAAGCCACGAGTATTAAAGACAGTGTATAATTCCTTTTTTTAATTACTCTTGAATTCGACTCTTACTAGTTCTTAAGAAAACCACTTGTTGCCCAATTTAAATGCTCATTGCGCAAATCTTCATTGGTGGATTTGGAGCTAAAATATTAAGTAATCAAATCTTAATCCCTAGAGCTTTTATTTTATTTAACGTTTTTATTCGTAATTTTAATGTTTTTCTTTAGATTGTGCATTTGTCTTGAAGACATTTTTAAATGATCAATATCATCAAGTCAAGATTTATAATCAAGTCTTAAATGATGTAAAAAATAGGAGAGTCTTAACTCTGTTATTAAAGTTGAATCCATGTTTTTTTACTTCATAAATACGATGCAAGAGGAAGTGGACATAATTATTATTGGAATAATCCGATTTGAGCTTCAGTTATCAAGAAAGTAAACCAATAAATGTTTAAATTATGCAATTTAGCCTTTAAAATTTGGAAATGTTTATATTAAGCAACTGTTTCGCAAATTCTTAACGGATAATGCTCTAAATTATTATACTTCAGTATACAATATGTTCTGTAATTATTGCACAGTTTATTATATTACATATTTTATTACATTCTAAAACTATCAACACACATCAATTTTACCAAAGTTTAATATGTAGATTAAGATTCTATCTCAGCTATAAGTTTGCGATCGGGTTCCTCCTGACTTTTGGGGATTTTTTTTGACACCAGGATATTCGCCAAGATGTGACTAACAAGATAGCGGCTACATACATGAATTTAAATTATCTAAACTAAGGGGTACCCAATTCTAGACCAAATCCTATCTTATTTTAATATGACGATTTTCATATTTTAAATTTTAAAATTTTATCATCTGTTTTAATCCTAATGTATTTTTTTTCTAATTACCTTAGTGATTATTCATTTTCTTAAATTTTTTAATTTAAATTATTTTGTTTTTCTGATATATTTTTATATGTTTATATAATATTATTAACAAAGTGTGCTATCGTGTTTCGACTCATGGAATAAAAATTTCACAATTTTATTTTCGATATACCAATAGTTTAATATCACATAGAAATAATACAAACTAATTATCAGACAAGTTTAAAAACAATATAAATTAAAAAGAAGTTCTATGCAAATTTTTAAATATGTTCAATTTGTACAAAACATAATTTTTTAAGTATATTTTACCAAAGTATCATCATGTTATTTCATAATTTATTCAAAACATATATTATCTAATTTTTCTTTTAAAATTTTGCAACAAAGCTGATTTTAAAAGAATGTATATTAAAATATTACAATGACAAATAAAAATTTTAAAATATTTCTTAAAAAAATATTTTTTAGAATTTCTGTACAGACAATAGGTTTTTTGAAGACTTAATATTTTTCTAACAATGGATAACAATAGCTCCTGTGTAATTACTGATATAAATAATAGAAAAGAGGAAGTGAAAAAGGGAAAGTTACTGAAGTAATAAACGTACGTAATAAACTTCACATATCACATAAAGGTTATACATTCAATAAAACTATACAAAAATGAAAAATATTATAAAAATTGAAACATTCTTTCTACATCACTATATTGAACATCAGTCATATAGTTTCGCTAAAAATGCTATACAAATGGAAAATTACACGATTAAAAATACGGCTGAAGCAATTTCAAAAATATGGAAAGAAAAATAGAATTTACATAAAATTTTGCAACTTTATGAAATGCATAAAAAACTGGAAAATAATTTTACTATATTTCTTTCATTACCTTAACACAAAAGAATACTGTTTTTTAATCGTTTTAAATGTTCAAATTTATTTCAGTTCTTTATTTTAAGTGTCATAGTAATAACAAAGGCCTTTTAAAAATAATGAATTAATAAAAAAACTTCATATGTTTAAGAGTAGCATACTTTTTGATTTAAAAATGTAATTAAAGAAAACACGAATAGAACTCTATGTTTTCTTTAAAGTCAAATCGATCAGAAAAATACTTATTTCAGATTAATGTAAAGTGACTCTGAGAAATGCCAAGCTATGCATTAAAATTGATGTAAATTTCTTTTAAAATCTGTTAGTCTTTAATTTTAAAATAAAATATATTTGAGATAATTTATATTGCTATTTAAAATATTTATCCTATAAGAAGTTTATATTATTTCATCTTAATAACATAAAGATGTCCTTTTTGAATAAGTTTCGCAAAATAATAATAAATTTACTTGCAATGATATAAGTTAAATATCGAATTTTTTAAAGTTATTTAAGTCATGAAACATAGCATTTTTTTTTTATCAATTAATGATTATGCTCATGAATTATTGAAAAGTGAACATTAGAATTTGCTTTGGAGTAACGTTATAATAAATAATGCTTCAGTTTGAAATAATTCGCATTAATCTTGTATATTTTAACAAAACTGAGTATATAAAATAATAAATAAAATTATTTTTGGGTTAATATCTAAATAATTCCTGATTTCCAAATGATATGTCTTTCATCAAAATGTACAATACAAAACCGCTGAAAGTTCGATATTTTTTTTTCCTTAAAAACATCTATAAAATGTCCCATTCTAAATTACATAGGATTTGAATGTAAAAAGAACATAAATATATAATTCGAAAAGAAACAGACAAAAAACCTAATAATATTTACAACTGCTAATATAAGCGTAAGTAAAAATAGTTAATTATGACTATGTTCTAACAAAAACACATTAGTAAAACCAAAAGAAAAATACATGAACGCTGCATTGCGCGAATATTTGGTTACTTAAAACTATTTTTCTACGCAGTTGACATCAATGCTTTAAAGACTGACTGTCTGTGCAAAGCTACAAAGAAACAACAACGAATTCAGTCAAGCCAAGTTATTCCACTGAAATTTCTGCAAAACCATTTCTTTCAGCAAAACAAATTACAACATTGAATTTGAATTATTAAAGATATAAAAGTAATTAAACACTAAAATTAATTCTTGCCTTTTATTGATGAATGATGAAAAATTAACGGAGCATGTCTGGAAATTGATTTATCTTTAAATATAAAAATATGTATTTGTTTAAGAAATAATATTAGAAATTTAAGAAATATTTATTTATTCTTGGAAAAATAAT
This sequence comes from Latrodectus elegans, assembly GCA_030067965.1. Lineage (NCBI taxonomy): Eukaryota > Metazoa > Arthropoda > Arachnida > Araneae > Theridiidae > Latrodectus > Latrodectus elegans. The sequence continues at coordinate 8,230,536 of CM057810.1, forward strand.
TTTATTTTACCTACGCTCCAATAAATTCTTTTAGGTATTTTCTTCATTTTTCATCAATCAGGTTTATATTTACATTTAAATTGTTCCAATATTTAATTTTCAGGGACGTAAATTTGACCTTGAAAAATAATGTGTGAAAAATTTTATAAAAAGTGAAACTCATGGTCACTTTTAGCGAGTTAACCTGAAGCTTCTTTCACTTACTGAAGGTTACATACGATCAAACTTACTGTAGATATAAATGTACTTTTCTGGTGACCAAGAATTTCATAATAATTACTCGTGCAATGAATGCAACTCATTAAAATACTCAAGCTATGACAAATAATATTGCTTAATTGCTACTTCTTATAATTAAATGCAAAACAAACTTTTAACAACGAATGTTAGTTTGAAGTATATTCATTCTAGATATTAATGGATCCCACGTGTCAGCAACTAATATTAAAAAAAAAAAAAAAAAAAAAAACACGCATCTAGTTGTTCGATACTTGTAATAAAGTTTCGTAATGTATACTTCAAGATGTTCCATAATATTTCAATGTGAAATGCAAGGAAAACTATAAAGAACATAATAATGGCGTTTTAATGATTTTTTAAAACAAATAATAGATAAATTTAGGTTTAATATTGCGTGTTTAATCGGTGTATTCACATAATTGATGGTTTTATTTTTACCATTTTAAGGATATTTTTTTCGTGAAACTGTTTGATTCCTTGTTGTTGTATAGTTATATATGAACACCCCTTTTCTTTCTCAGTTTAAAATGTTATTGGTTGTTTCTTAATATAGCCTTAAATTATTAGATAAGCCAGTTCTTCAGTGCATTGCTCATTTTGCAAATGTAAACTGTACAGAGGACTTCGCAACGCGTATCACAGATCATAGGAACATCACACAATGGTCAGACGCTCGGGCTGTATGAAAGACTGCATCTCTTCTGGCTTTCCGTTTGACATCTTCTCCACCACCGGGAGTGGAACTGGAACTGCAAAAGAAAAGTTCATCTTTAGATTCTCTAAAACAAGGTGATTAAAGCAAGTATGTGTGATGCTGAAATAACAGTTTGAATCATAATCTGAATGTTGTGTTATCAAAATAGAAGTGCAGCAATTCGAAAAAAACTTCTTAAACAAAACACCAATTTGACTACATTTTTTTACTTGAATTTAACATGATAAAATGTAATTATAATATAGACTTGAGTCCAAAATACCAAAAAAAAAAAAAAAAAAAAAAAAAAAAATTTTTTTAAACATATATTTTAACGAATAGCATCAATAGCAAATATAGTCCAAATCCTGAGATGTTAAAATTGATAATTATTCAATATTAACATTTAAATTAAATGATTATATATATATATCTTCACATTTTTTAAGTTAATCTCTTTAAACTTAGTAAGATTTTATAAAACTTTGTACGGTTGATTAAGAATAAACTTTATCAGATTAGCAACAAGTTGGGAATATATTTTGTTCTTGTAATTACATGTATAGACACAGTAAGGATTCTAAGAGTACTTTACCCCAATTAGACAGTAAGATTATTTCGGTAAATTTTAAATGCATGACATTTATTTTCACAAACATTTTTAGGAAATATATATTGAGACTGTAAAATTGCATTTCTTTTTATAAAAGATAAAAATATTTAAGCTTTCGATAAAGTATTCTTCGAATTTTTTTTAAAATCAAAATTGGTGATATTCTCCTGTACTGGCTGCTACTGAAGGCCCTAGAAATTACACTGTTAATTAATACCTTTTGGGTTTACAGGTTATTGCAGCAACAGTTATTAGTTATTGAGGAAATTTTTAGTTTAAACTGTGTGTGTGTATGTATGTGTGTGTGCAATTATTGATCAGTAAATATCAAATTTTATTATTTCATTTAGCCTTAATTCAATTAATGTTTATAACTTTCCGGTGAACAAAAGATATTTAAAATATTCATTTTAACTTATGCAAATTTAAAATAAATATTATCTTAGAAATATTGTAAGTTGTAATCAATTCATTGTGAAAAGTACTTTTACAAAATTATTATTTATACAGTAATTTTAATGACAAAATAATATAAATTAAGATTAAAAGAAATATAAGCAATTTTTTCTACAGATTAAGTACTATAGAAGCATAAAATTTAAAATATCTTATGAGAAATATATTAAATAATTTATGTTACAGCTAATTATATGTCTGATTTTTAACAAAGAGGAGGGAGGGATCATGTTGCATATGTAATGTATGCAAATATTTAATCATGGATTGCAAAAAAATTATAATAGAAAAGATCAGCTAATTGATATTTCGGATTCCTAGAGAAATTATATAGTTAATAATTTCAAGAATATATTATGTTTATAGGTTAATAAAAAGATATGGTAACAATAGGAATTTATTTTACCTCCTAATCCATTTAATTTCTTCTCACAAGAGCCATGGCTGTTTTTGAAGCAGGTGCGCTTGTACAGTTGGTAACAAGCACAGCTGACCGTAACCGTCGTGATGAGTGGCAATGAATACAGCCAAGGGAAGGCCAGCACTTTTTTCTGCATCTAATGGAAAAACGCATGTTTGTAACAATTAATAAAGTTTTTCGAATCAAAGATCTGTCTTAATATAAATTAATAATCTTTTGCCAGGAATAATTTTGTTAATGTAATCGGTATACAACACGTATGCTTAAGTCTAATTTAAATATTCTTTGCTGAGAATTGTGCTTACCTCGAGAGGGAAGGACAAGGAAATGACTGTAAGGGCAGTTCCGATATTTTGTATGGAGCACTCGATTGCGATGGTTTTTCTTACAGGTGGTGCTTGACGGAATAGAAGAGCCAATCCATAGCCCAAGGAAAGTCCCACGAATGGCAGAATGACCAAAGCTACATAAAACTGCCAACCGATGCCGTCGAAAATGTCAGGGAAGATGATCAGCTCCATAGTCTGGCAGACGAAAATGATGGCAAACCCAGCATAACTTCCAGCCTTTGGGAAGAAATAAACAATTTAGTGTATTCTTTAAATAAATGTAACTAGAATGTAACTCTTATTAAATAAATGTAACTAGAATGTAACTCTTATTAAATAAATGTAACTAGAACTGAAAATGTAATGGGTTTTGCAATCTATAAAACTTGATGCTAATTCACAAATAAAAGTTATGAAATGCTGTATATAAGTGCTGATAATAATATTCATATTAGGGAGATATAAGCAAACTGTTATTACTTAATTTAAAATTATGAGCCTATTGCAGCGTTTCTATTAGTAACAGTCATTTCTTTTTGAATTTATTGTGTAAAAATTAAAAAATTTTAAAAAAAAAAAAAAAAAAAAAAAAAAACATGGAAATCTACAATAATTTTTTCATGGCTAGAAAATTAACTTTCCCCCTTACAATAAATGTATTGAATTATTCACAATTGAGGGTTATTGAAAAACATTCGGGTGTTTATACCCTAGCCTTGTTGGTATCCTTTCGTTTCATCGAATACTTTTTGTGATTGTTAGCAAAATATTCGATAAAATAAATTTAATTGCGCAAGAAAGACAGTTTTCTTTTCGTTTGCAAGACACGCAAGTTAGATTGAAATTCCAACGAACCTTGAAGGCGGCTTAAAGACTTGCGTGTTTTTGAACTTGACATTCAGAAGTTTTAAAACTGTGACAGACGATGGCTATTCATTACCATAAGAGCATTTTTAGCGAGGCTTAAGAGTTTAGACGGCAATTTTATTATTCGTTAAAATATTTTGTAAACAAAAGAATCTTTCATGATAATTTTAATGCAGATTAAATTTGTTTTCAAGATGATCTAATGGGACACGTTTTCATGACTGCATTTTGCGCAATTAAATGGATTAACTAAGGTTTCAAATGTATAGTGATAAAGAGACAACAAGATTATACAATTGGTTTGAATCTTAAATAGTTCTTACCCAATTCTAATAAATAAATGAAAATCAATTTTAAGACACCACACAAATGATGATATGAAATTATAAATTTATACGAAGAATACTAATTGGATCAAATAAATTGTAATACATATAAGCAATAACAGGAAAATTGAATGGATCAATTTTAACAATAACATTTAATACTTTTTTCTTAATTTTTAAAATAATATGTTTTCTCAAACTAAAATATTTGATTCATCCGCTCATTTCATTAGATCAAAAGTCAGTAATGTATTCATAACTACACAAAAATATACCATTTGATACATTACGTTGACGGTCAATTTTTCCAGAATGTTCTGCTATTAATATCTAAACTGAACAGCTGTTATTAAGAATTTTAAATTAAAATTAACAATATAGTATATATTTAAAATATTAATAAAAATTTAAATTATATAAATAATCCTTAGTGGCAAAACTACAACGGTAGGTAACTGGGAACAGAAGCAATGCCAATTAAATGATATTATCTCCAACACCACTCTCATGCAGATTGTCACAAAATTTGATTACATAAGAATTTTGATTATGTTTCTACAATACTCACTGTGAATCATTCCTGAACTGGTACTGAACAATTGAAAGGTTCAAATTAGGTCATTTTTCTTATTAGGAACAAAATAGGAGGTACTTTTCTTCACTCATAAATTCTCTTAAATTCTTTATATAATAAGATTAAAATAACATTTTGAATTTACTACTGTATTGCAGCTTAACCAGGTCATTTGTATATATATTTAAAATAATCACGCTCAGATCCCTATTTTTCATTTAAATGTAGAATAAAGAAATGTAATATTTACATCAGTTGTAATGTATTCAATTTAATCATAGTAATGAAATATTTCATGATGTTCCATTTTCCACTCTCTCATTGGTGTATTTAAAACAAATCCATTTTGCTCATATTAAAAATTGTTAAGTTTAGTTGTTAAAAATGGGTCTGTTAATATTATCTGAACTAAGCTCGGTATCATGACAGTCCAAGTCATAAGAGTGCCCATATCTATCTTCGCGATCGAGTGCCTTGGGGGACGAAGCAGATATACCAGTTAGGTGGTCAACTTAAACACTAATTGATAAACAAGCTTGCTTCGGAATTAAACCCCCAGTGTTTAATTTAGAAGCATGCTTGTTCATCTTTTTATCTCACTCGATACTCAGTTTTATTGATCCATTGAAGGGATGAAAGTTTGAGTCGACCTTTCGCAGTCCGTGGATCGAACCTCGGACCTGTGCCTTGGGAGCTGGAAGCGCTACACTTGTGCTACTGGACTTCATCAATATAATCATGCTTGGAAATTATTATTTTAATTTGGTTGGATTCTTTTTTTTGAGTTTACACAATGCAGAACTTTGCACACTTACAAATAATTGTAATTAAGAAACTATAAAATGCTTTTTAGTAGCTATTCTCTGTTTTGAAATATAATATGTATCAAATAACCGCATCTTACCATGAACTAAATAGTATATTTGCATAGGAAATACATTTCCATTCAGAACAACACGTTATTGCAAATTCTACATGAAATTTATGACGCAGCTCATTCAAACATATAAAAAAATAAAAACGTCTTTTTAAACTGCCCTTAGCTAAATAGCATGTAAATGAAACAAAGGATACTAGTTCTAAAACTTAAATGCGCAACATTTAATAAATAGAAAGGAAACATGAAAAGAGAGGACATTTTCATTTGAAGCTTCTCCTCAAGTGACCACGTGTCGCAATGTGGACAATGTTTCTAAGATTGCTATTTTAAATCGCTTCGGTTGGCAACTCACCCGTGACTCAAGAATGCTCATCAGATGTGTCAAGGTCTGGCCGGAAAGGGAAAGTAAAATAATTCATTAAATATGCAAATAACAGTTAAAATATAGAAACTGCTGATGCTTGACAAGATAAGCACGTTATCCCAATCTTCCTCTTTCACAATTATCCCGGAATAAATGGGATTTTTGCACTTGATAATTCGTTAACGTATACCTCATTATAAATTTCTGTCATCTAATATGATTGTTAATTTGATTAAAAAATTGTTGAAACTACTTGTATTTGTAAATAATTTATACTCTAAGTTTAATTATGAATGGAAATTGAGCACTAAAGCTTAGCTTCAAATATTATTCACTAAAATCGGTAATTATTAAAGCAAAAGGAAAGAATTTATTTATTTAAAATAAAATAAAGAGTATATGTTATGGAATTATTAATTTATCAATTTGTGTTCATTCAGCGCACAAATTGTTGGACATTATTAAAAAAATTAATAATGTTTGTTACATTGAAAGATTAATATACGTTTTCTATACCTAAAAATAATTAGTATGGAAAAAAAATTTTAGGAAATTTTTTAAATTTGCTCACAAGTGAGAAGAAATATGGCAAGGAAAAACATTTTAATATTAAAATAATGCAGAATAATTTTATGAGGAGGGTAATTTTATGTATCAAAAATTTTAACTATAAGTATAATTTATTTAAAAATAATTTTATTATTTTAAGGGTAAGGAATCAGATATGAAAATAATTTCCTTATCTTGGTAAATGATGGAAAACTGAACATTTTTTGAAGCAAATCGTATTAACTCAACACAATTTATTTTTTGAAATATCAATTGATATAGATGAAAATGATTTTAAACAGATGGATAGGCAATGAAACATCTTGATGTATTTATTATTCATTTTTATGTAAAAAGCAATTTTCATGGCTTTTGCAATTTGTAAAACTTATAGTATTTATTATTTCTTCTTTAAATAATGAAAATTTTCAAGTATCCTTAATTTATAAGTTAATATAGATTAATATAATATAGATAATTAAATATAAAATTATGCTTTCTTAATAATTTATCCAGATCTGTAAAATGATTTCTCGGGGTGGGAAAAATATTGGGGAAACTTAAGCTGTTATCTAGTACAAATAAAAACACAGGCTATCACAGCAAACTGTTCATTATTTTTCAAAACAAGAAGTTTTAATAATTTTGCTTTCATAATAAAATAAAAATAAAATTTTTTAAATTGCGTGAAACTAAAGAAGATATTTACCTTTGTGATATAAGGAGCAGCTTTTGGATACTTCCACCTTACAAGCATGCCAGCTCCTACAGGAGCTGTTACTGAAGCTAAGGAAGTTGACATTTTACTATATGGAATGGTCACCGCTCCAGTTTCAAGCCATTGCCCATACACCCACATATTCAACGGCATCATACCAAGTGCAGCAATTGTAGAGCACGTTGTCATGGTAACGCTAAAAAAATTTCAATACATTACATATATGGGAAGAACATGAAATTTAAATCAATAGAGCTTTTAGAAATAGAAAAAAATGTTAAAAATATAAACTACATACGAAAAAATAGAAGCAATTATTTATTTTAATGGAAATTTGAAAATATCGTTAGCATCGTCTGTAACAATGTTTCCTTATATACTTGTAACAATCCAACAAAATATTAGCATAAAGATAGAAATATCACCGGTAAATCGGAAAACGAGGAAAAACCTTATCATGATTCCAAATAATTAGGCATTTGATAAATTTATTATTTTATAAAAAAACTGAAATGAATGAAATACTTTCCAATATATCCAATACTGAAAATCCTTTCTGTAATTTTTCGAAGATACTTACCTATTAAAGTTAATAAAATAAGTTTTTTTGCTTGACATTGTACTGTAGTGTTCAAAACTACTGTAAAAAATTTAGCTTAAAAGCAATATTTATTTTACTGGTTGGTCATTCTTGTAAATATTTCTAATTCAGTTCCATATAATTACAAAATTTCATTGTTCCATTAGACTTATTTATTTTTATAGCTATTTGATTCTGTGATAAGTATTCCGAGAGCGAATTTCACTTCAATGGTGATAAATTAGAGATTGTCAACGAATGAAATCCCAATTAAGTATTAATATCTTTCTTGTAGAACCAAAAAAAAGAAAATGCAAAAGATTCAAATGCTAATTTAACTTGAAACATATTGTGATAAAATAAAAGCTGATATTCCTTGTATAGAAACTCAGTAAAAAGAAACAAAATTCTGACTAATATATGTTCAGAGCTTATACAGTGTTGAAAAAAGACTATATATATTATTTATATTATATTTTAAGACATATATATTTATTAGATTTAAAGTTGAGCGTAATTTAATAAATAAATAGAATTTCTAATCCCACTACAGGATATTGAGGTAAAGCCTTTTCAATTTTTTTTTGTTTCCATTATGAGGGGTAGCACAAAAATAAATATGTTACGAATGCAATGAGTGCCAGAATTATATTTTTTTCAAAAGTGAAATATTATAAATTTTATATTTTAATTATAAATTTGCGTCTAAATTAGTGAGTATATTAATATTATTTTTAACTGCGAAAATGCGTTGCACGAGAAATTTACTTTTCTGAAGCTCCTATTGAAAGTTGTTAAATAAAAAATGTTAAAAATCTTGAAAAATAGAAATTTCTCCCTTTATTAAATTATGCATAGTTTTATTATTAACATTTAATTTTATTACTTCATAAGAATTATATATTTCAGATTAATCGGATAACTTGAGGTTTAGGAAAATATTAAAATTTTTCATTAAATGCACTTTTTTTTGAATTTTAGTATTTTACGTTTGCACAGCCAAACAGTACTGTTTACAGTGTTCTCTTCAAGCTATCCCACTAGCTACGATTCTAAATCAAAAAAATCACTGTTAATTAAATAATATTGTTACTTGCAATGGTACTATAAATTATTCTAGAGTATTAAGCTTTAATGCGGATACCATTGATAAAAAATACTTTAACAACTGAACTCCAGTAGGTTCAGAACTTCTTAGGTGCGTTTCGGTGCCTCATTATTACTATAAATTTAGCACTACTCTTTAAAAGTATCAAATAGCACACTTAGATAGGATTTTGAAATAATCATTACGCATATTACTTCAATTTTTACATTAGTGTTTAGTGTCTGACACCCACCTTATCCATTCTAATTTCTTGTTGTTTGGCAGTATCGATACATAATTTGATTACTTTCTGTCCTTGAAACCAAACTGATTCGCAGGTGCTTGATTTCGGTCCTTCGAGTCTTCTCACAATAGTAAAAACAGAAAATACACGAATTTACCTCCAGACAGAGGTAGAGTAATAAAAAGCAAATTGAGAGAAAATTTTTGTTAATGTGTTGTTGAGTGAAATCTTATTAACATATGACCGCAATCTTAAATGGAAGGAATTTATTATATGAGTCGGTCTCTGTGTCCTTCATTTATTTCACGAAGGGGGGTAAAGTTGAGAGGTGCTTTACAATACTGTTAAATGTTTTGAGTATTTACTTGACAGTGAGATGAGGTGAATCTGCTTTTAATGCGTAATTTTTTATTTAAAATTGGAAATATTCTTAGTTTTTAAAGCAATATATTTTAAGTGTATTTATTGATATTCTATAAATATATGTACTTTAAAAATACATATTTCTTATAAATTATTAAACAATTAACATTTTTAACATCTGTTATTTTTAAATGTTAACTATCTTGCTAATTTTCAAGGTTAATTTTTCTTAATGTTTATTGTCAAATAAATAAATAAAACTGTTCACAATATTATAAACCTATAAAATTTACCACAGACTGTGAAATAAACGAAGAATACAGAGACTGATATATATATATACATACATATATATACATATATATATATATATATATATATATATATATATACATACATATATATACATATATATACAGAATTGGAAATTGTTTTAGGTGTTTTAAAATTTATGATGAGAAAAGTATTCAAGAACATTTCGGAAGAGAAAAGCATTTAAATAATGATTTTTAAAAAACATAATTTTTAGATCTGATAGCAGCTTCTTCACAATAATTTAAAAAAATAATTAATTACAGTTTTATTTTTAGTTGATTATATTGATCCTATTCTGTCGATAAAGACGACAAGATGTTATGCAATAGATATTTAAAATCATTAGCAAATGGTCAAAATCAAACTTCGGATAATTAACTCATTTCTGTGAAACATTTTCTGATATCTATTTTATTTACTCATTCTTGAATATTACTGTTTTTTGTTTAAAGGAAAAATGAAAGAGTTTAATACAAGAATTTGAAAGTGAAATCGGGGAAACAGTTTGACTGAAAATGCTTCACGGATTAAGAATAGGAACTAATCGTAAGATCATATAAGCAAAATGGTTTAAAATTTTCTACTTTTTAAAATCGCTTTATGACTTTTCTTACGCGTTTGTCATGAGTTTATTCCATCGACCTTGGGCAAAGCGGAACTTGACATAGTTTTTATTTCATGTGTGGTATTTCATCGGAAATGCTACTTTTTAAAAAAGAAAAAAAAATTCTTTTTTTCTTCCATTTTATTAAATCAGGTCAAGGGTCTGATATCTAAACATCTGAATCGCGAAACAAAAGCTGCCTATAATAACATTAATAATCGAAAGGCATTAAAAAAGAAATAATCCAAGTAAAATCATAGAACAATAAAACTAAGAACAAATGTTCTTTACACAATAGATATAGTATCTAATGTCGTAATAAATTGAAAGTTTTGTGTCTGACCTTTTTGTTGAATGAATTTACCTTTGTGATTGTTTGCATGCTATATATAATTCTGAATGCAAAATTCAAAATTCAGACTTCGATAGAGTTCTAAAGAGAGAAGGCTAACCTACTTATATTTGCCTACCTATATTTGTTCTCTCATATATATATATATATATATATATATATATATATATATATATATATATATATATATATATATATATATATATAATTTCTATTATATTTGCTTTCCAATACTCAATATCACATGTTAAGAAAAAAATATCTCTTATTATGCATTTATACGAAAAATAGTATAATGTAAACTAAATACTTTGACTTTTCTCTAATTTATTTTACGTTCTAGAATGCCCCCTATTTTAAAATTAAAGATATAATTTAAAGCAACTGGCTAAATATCGAATATTTAAATATTTAATTACTTATTAATGGAAATTTCTCATCGTCTCAAGAAATATAACCACTTATTTGATAACAGATACTGAACTATATCATTATGAAATATTCTTTATTGAACTGGAACAATAACTTTGCATAAAATTCCTTTCTTCGAAATTTTACAAATTTAGCAATTTGTAAAAGAGTTTCGAAATTAAAATTAAGAAATCCATTAAGGTTAAAAATAAAAAGTGATATTTATATAAATAGCAACAAAACCTTTTTGCATTATTTCAAGTGTTTCGATGCGTTTCGGAAACGAACTTGACACAAAATCGACAAAGCGGAAACGATAAAATCACTTCGCTTCATTTCATGCCGCATTTGACAGCAGTTACCTTCATGTTTTGAATGTCTCAATTTAGTTTCATAATGCTGCTTGTGCTTCAAAACCAAGTCTCGGGAGAATAATGTATGATTTACAGCAACCAGCTATTTAAAAAGGTCTTCGTGATTAATGACATAATTATAGGCTTTTTAGACTATAATAAGCTGGAGGGAAATGAAATGGTCGTGAGGGATCAATGATTGAACACGATATAGAATTATTAGGCGTAATCATGTGCAAGCATAAAATAAATTATCTAAATTAGCTTTACTTTATCATCATATTATATAACCGTGAATTTATTTTACTAAGAATTTGTCAATTATTCTGCTTTTAGAGGCTTCCTAAAGAATATCACTGTCTTAAACTCCATCTGTCAGATATTAGTCACGTGTTTATAAACTCGTTTGAGTAATTTAAATACATACTTACAACATTTTTTGTTTTGTACAGAGTTATTTTCAAAATAATGGTAAGACAACAGCCAACCGGCTAAGTCGCAATCAAGTACATGCATATTGTAAATACTACATAAAAATGATAAAATTTCTCATATATATATATTTATATTCTATAAAAACATTAATATTTATAAGAATAATTATTAATGAGATTGTTGCCCAATGTCAATTGCTGGAGTGACATTTAGGACAATCAGTTTTCAATATATATTGGACTTAAAATAATGAATTCAGTTATCAAAAATGTTGAAAACACAGCGCAATAAACGGGTTTTAATTTCGATGCATCAAAACATAGTGTAAATTATGTAAATTATTTTTATTTTATTTTTTTTTTATTTATTTTTAACGCGTTTGAAATTTTTTCAGAGTTACTTGTATCACATATTCTTTCTTCATTGCAAAACTCAAAAAGATTCAATTAGTTCTTCATTAAATTTAATGTCGTATATTTCATTAAAGTAAATTAATATTTATCAAAAAATAACTACAGTTGTAGTTAACTAATTTGTTAGAAATATTATAAAGTGCTTAAGAGTACAAGAAAGCTTATATCAATATATCCAAATGTATCCAATGGTTTTAACTATTTCCTTATCCTATCTAGATTCTTAGTACAATAAATTACATGAAAACATTAAGTAATATTATTATAGTTTTAAAAGTATTTATGTACCCACACACATTGAATAGAATACCATGTAGTGATTTTATTAATATTTGATAAAGAATAATAATGAAAAACACAATGTTCTTTTCATTATTAAAATTTTGTTAGTAATTCTGTGGAATAAGATTTTAAATAATAAATGCAATATTTATTAATGAAAATTGAGATTTGTTTCATAAATCTTAGAAATTTTTTACAATTTAAAATTATTCAAATTTATATTGTTAACTAAATAAGTAAATAACTTGAATAGTAGTAACATTTAAAGTAACATTTATGGGAAAGAATAATTCTTTTAAAAATAAAGTTGTTTTGAAGAAAAAAAACTTTATTTATAAAAGAAATTATTCTATACAAAATTAAGTAATCAATAACAATTTTTTTTAAGAATGAAGTAATAAAATAAAAAATGCATTTGAAATACATTCAGCTTTACGCACTTAAAATACAAATATTCAATTCAATTTTCACAATTATATACAAAATTACTGCATAATTAATTAATTAATGGTCATCATACATATTTATGTTTTTGAGTATATATATATATACACTTTTAGTTTGAAGTTCCTGATTTAATATGAATAGTTTCTACTGTATGAATATAAGGTTTTTGACATAATTTTTATTCTTTTATGAAATTAGTTTATAAAAAAGAAAATTTATGAATTTAAAATATTTTTATGTATAAAGTACAAGTCAAAGTCCCAATTTCAAAAACGATTTTAGAGTTATTTGAATGTCAAATATTATTCCTGTAAAATTTTTTTTAAATGAAATTAACAAACAAATTTAACTTCTTAGTGAAAATCATATTTCTAGATAACTTCTAATGAAAATCAATGAACAAATAAATATGAAATATACCATTGCCATACCATTACCATTGCATTAAATAAATATGAAATATACATAAGCCAAAAACTTTTTCCATTTTTAAAAAATAATGTATTTTCACCATAACTTTTCTGAACATTTAAAGCGACACTTTAAAAACATAAAAGTAAACAACTTTTATTCAGATGAAATTTTGATTTTAATTAAATTTTTGCATTTATTAAAACTAACAAATAAATCTCATGGAGTTGCAAAACTATGATTTTCTTAGAGGAAAAATTAGCTTTGCCATACTTAAGTGATCTTTTGACAAAGAAAAACATCAAAACCTTGTAAAATTTCTCTGTTTTTAAGTCGTTAAGGAAGTTAAGTTTAACTTAAAATTTTAATAGGATATAACCATTAAAAATAGTAGGCGCCAAAATTTTAAGTAGTATTAAAAATTTTCTGAAAATATTTGTCAAATAACTTGATATATATTTCAAAAATAAATTATAAAATATATATTATTTAAGAATCAAAACGACACTGTATATTAGCAATGGAAGATATTAAATACTGGAATTTCATCAAATCATATATTAATTTATTTTTGAGGAATTTTATTTTGAAGAAGCTATCAGTGGACAGACAATAATACCTTTTAAAATAAATTTTATAAAAATAAAAAAGTTCTAAATTTATTTAAAATATTTCATAATTTAAAAAGATTACTGAAGAAACTTTAATGCATAATTTTAAAAATATAAAATCGAAATTGTTGATTATATATAAGCTCTCTTTCAAATTGAATAGTTCGAGAAATGAAGTTTTCCGCGTAGATTTATTTCTTAATTTTAAATAGAAATCGTCCGCTTAAATATTTCTTAATTTCAAATAGAAATCGTCCGCTTAAATATTTTTTGATGCCATATAAATTATAATTTGTTGATTAAACATATAGAAATTAAATCATAAGTACATTTTTCAGATTTAGAGCTATTTATTTCGAGCTCAATTTTTTCTAGTATTTTAATTTTTTTACAGAATAGATACACAGATATGGAATGGAACAGGTTTCAAAAAAATTCTAAATATTTTGTTTAACTATAAATAAGCATTAAAAAATGATTAAAATGTTTTTTGAAACAAAATCTCCAGACATTTCTTTTTGATCCAATTTAAAAAAAAATTACACAATAGAGGGGCTTATTATAATTATTTTAAGTTAATATGTGAAATCTAATCTCTTAATTTAGTAACTAGTACAATCCTTAAGCTAATAATTAGTAATATATTTAATATAGATTCGGGTTAGTAACTGTCAGTAAATTTACATCAATAAAAGTTAGATGAGGTCTATTTAATATAAGTTTGAGCATTGTGCAAATTCCCTTTGCTGATTTTCCCTAACATCTGTTAGACAATCATATATTCTGCTGGAAATCATAAACAAAATTCAAAGTGCTTTAGAATTAGGCATTATATTATTATTATATATATTGATACAGTGGGCGTAAATGTAATTTAAAATTATGTTTAGCTATTAATTAGTAGACTCATATAAAAATAATTAAGAAAAGTTATTCTAATATCGCAATAAAATGTTCTAAGACATAGAAAAGATTTAAGAATTTTTTTTAAATAAGTAATAATATAATATATATTAATTAATATGTATGCAATGTGGTAATAAAAACCAATGCATAATGAATTTTATGCAACCATATTTTTTAATCTGATTTTTCCAAAATTATGAAAAAGAAAGCAATGCGAAAAATCAATTAACCTTAATTTCAATGACATAAATTAACATATTTTCTTGGTTTATTCAGAAGTCGTATCACGCCACGCCTAGTCCCCCTACTTCCGTACATCTGATCTTCAAGGAAACCTGATTGGGCTATACGTCACGATTAATGAAATTAAAATATCAGCATTTTTATACACGACGTATTTTCATGAGAGTCCTTTTAATTTTGAATTGCTTTCATTTATGCAGTTGAGCATTTTTAATGTAATTCTATTAAACGCGTCACACTTAAGAGTATTTTTTGCATTATTATTTCATTTATGTATTCAGTTGATTAGTTTTAATTATAGATTTAAGTGATACATAAAAAAGGTGACACAGAAGAATTAACAGATGAGTTTTTCAACACTGATATGCATCAGTTTAAGATATATGTTTTTGAAAAAAATTGCAAATTAGAAGTGTTTGTATTAAAAATAAAAATTAACCACTTTATGAAAAATATGAAGACTATTGGTTATATAATGAAGATATTCATATTTTATTTTAAAAATTCACTATCTTAAAAAATGTTTTCCCTATTTAATTGCCTCTCGATTGAAATGCATGATCATTTGTAAAGTTGGGAAACGTTTAGATTTTTCCAATGTTTGAAATAAGATTTCAGGATTCCAAGAATTAATTAAGCTAATTCTGAAAAAAAAAAATTCTTTTTGAAATTCCTTATTTACCCTCATCAATCAACTGGAATTTAAAAAATTTCCTTATTTTTCATAATTCAAGTTTATAATTTTCGTAAAACTGATTTGACTGAAACATGTTTATTAAACTGAAAAAATCATTTCCGATGTGATTGAAAAATTCTGAGGCAAATTATTCAAGCTTATCAAATAACGTTCAAATTAAGGATCAACTGTCAAATTCGGTCGAAAAATAATATGTGAATGAAATGAGAATAATATATATATATATATATATATATATATATATATATATATATATATATATATATATATATATATATATATATATATATATATATATAATATCTTTAATATTTTACTTCTAAATCATTTCGAAAATTTCAAAAAGTAATTTACTTAATAGAGTTTTCCATGTGAGAGAAAAAAATATGGACATATAATGGTATTTTAGTATACACCTATCTGTTAAATTATAGCTTTCATTTTTGTTACATAATTGTTTCATTCATTTGGAAAATATATGTTTTACTTAAAAGATATTTAAGTGAACTGTTACCTGAGAGAGATATCTCCATCACAGAAATAGGAAAAGATATTGGACGTGACACCTCCAGGGCTGCAAGCGAGGACAAGCATGCCAGTTGCGTACAAAGGGTCCAATCCCAGCACCACTATGATGCCAAACGCTGCTAGTGGCAACAAGCAGAACTGGCTCATCATTCCGATAACGACACCAACGGGCCGACTGATATGACTCCATACCTAAATGAAAAATTCAGTTCAGTATTCAATGAAAGGAAAAAAGGCATGATGACAGCGCACAGTTTAATTTAAAATATGAGTAAATGAACAGGTACTTATGATTATTTTCCAGATCTCTATGATACTTTTGATTGTAATGATGCTTTAACAGATTATATCATTGTTGTTATAAAAATATTGCCTATTTTATCGACAAAGGTATGCATCATATTATAAAATTTTGTTCCTCTTTGTATTCATTAGTAAAAAGCAATTTAAAAATGTACAAAACTTAGAAAAAGATTTGAACTTTGTTTTAGTTAGTAAATGGTGAATAAATTCGATTTACTTTAAAAAAAGAAATTCACATATTTTGAATTTAATAAAAGTTTCTATATTCATTTTTATTTTTATGTCTTATCATTGCTATTGTGTTGAAATTTGATAGTTAATTTACTTTACTATTTAACTTCTAAGGCATTATTTTAAGAATCCTTATATAAGATGGTACGTGGAACTGATATAATGGTAAAAGAATGCGTGACTTTCATGATGACAAGAAAGGTTAACTATATAACTTTGAAGTTAAGACTTCATTTTACAAAAAAATTGATGCTTGTTTTATACTCTACAATGTCACAGTGGCCGAGAAATGTCCGTTACACGAACAAACGAGCCACCGCAAAAGTGCCATAACTTTCTCCTTCCACTTATGGATTGTATTGTTTTTCAAGGTAGCAATGCATAGCCTTTGATAGCTCTTACTATTCCCTAAATCCTCGCACAATGGTATTAGGAGTAGATGTCCCCAGGTTCTTCTTCTATCATTGCAGATGTCTGGATTTTACACATAGCAAACCTCACTTAAAGACATAAAGCGTCAATCACCAAGTTCCCCTTTACGGATTCCATTAATAGCAAGGTCACGTAGGAATTTTCTATGGAAAAAAAATTCCCTACAAGGTCATGCAGGTAGCACAAGAGTCTTTTAGCTTGTAAAACTATCAATTATATAATACATTCTCTTTAAGAAAAAAAAATTGCTCAAGGCTTTTGGTGACTTTTGAAAAGATTTTTCTTTATTTTCCAGTGACAGGAATTCAAACAATTCATAAAAAAATTGACTGTCTGCTTTCAGTTAAAAAAATTAATCAAATGAGTCATGGGGAGGGTCAAGAATTTTTTCTGTCTGCTTTATGATCATTGGAATAGCATTATATAAATGACCACTACTTATCCTTTTTCAGTGTTGGACACGTGGGGCGTATATATCGCCGATTAAAATGCCGTTAGGGGAATTTAAATGAGAGAATTTATCATTTACGTAAAAGAAGGAAGATAGGAAGTCATTATATAAGATATCATATATCAATTCTTCAGTGAAGCGTTTTTGTTATAAAAATTGTGGGTTAAAATCTTAGATTTTATTTTATCGTTTGCTAATGAAACCTTTTAGTTAACATAAACAGTGTGAATTTACGAGTTGTTAAAGAGTTGATATTTTTATTTCTCATTTGAGACAAAATGGCTTGGTTATGAAACTAATCAGATTTTTTTGTTTCTCTATTCCAAGTATAATTTTAGGAATTAAAATTGAGATTTTCAATTCCTTCTTTCATAATATTGGTTGCTTTTAAAAACCGAATAAAATGCTGAAATTTATCATGTTGTCTAGAAAATTGACAGTTTTTTTAAAAATTTTTTATCTTTCCAAATTTTTTGTAATCAGATGATATATTCACATTTTCTATTTCGTTGAATATACTGGTGACTATTTTTCTGATTCGTTTTATTTCATCACATTTTATACTTTGAATATTGAACAATTTTCTTATTGATGAAACTTTCTTTAATTTTAAATTAAATATTATGTAATTCAGTGAGCTAAAACTTTCGGATTATATTTATTTTTTGATAATTTTCTCTGAAGAGTTTGTTTGGTTGATGACCATAAAATTACAATCAGTGAATTAATCATACACTTTATGTGCAGTTAAGCATTGATTATTAATAAATGGATAGTTTGCATATTTATATAATTAACAGCTTTTGAATGACAGATTTTTGCAGCAGAATTTCAAATATAATACATTCAAAAAATATTTCAATTAATTACTACAAATTTATATAATCTTACACGTTTAATATCTTACAATTGACGGATTTTATTCAATAAATAATAGTTTTGTCTAAAACGTTTTTGAAGTGTTATTTTTAATTGAAGAAAAAAATGTCAAGAATTTTAAATTAGGGAATGTAATAGAGAATTCATTATATTGTAATAAAAAAGAATTCAAATATGAAAACTCTTTTGCTTTTTTTAAAATAAAATTTAAAAATACTTGCTTTTCATTTTTAAAACAAATTTTTGAATTAAGATTTTATGAGAAGTAAAGTTTTTAATTAATAATGATTTCTTTCCATTTTAAAAAGTTTGTCAAATATATTTGATGAAAGAAAAATCTTTTTCGGGGAAAAAAACACCAAAAATAGATTTTTATTTTTTGGAGAATTTATTTTGTTTGGAAAAAAATTTTTTTTATGAAAGGATAAAACTCAAGAAAATACATAAGTAACAAATGTCTATATATATATATATTTCTATAATATTTGCATAATATATAACAAAATTATTATATAATAAAAGTAATTATTTTTTTATTTTTAATGAATATTAATTTCTATATACAATACATTTATTATATATATTATTAGCAGAGATTTATTACGCATACATATTCTAGTGTAAATAACTCAGTGCAAGTTTTTTTAAGCTTATTTAAATTAAAGAAATCTCGGAAATCTCCAGTATTTACATAGTAATGAATTTTCCTGGCTTATAATGACACGTGTAAAATTATTGTTAATAACGTTGAAGAATATGAAGATATTTATAATAATGATTATTAAAAACACACCCGTAGAGCAGTTTCCAGCACTAGGAAATTTTGTTGAAGAAATGAAATGTATACAAGAGAGATAGGGTCCTATTTAAATGGACTAAAGCGTGTTAGGAATAAATTTCAATGTCTATCTTTAAGCAAATGAGGTAAGACTTCCGGAGTAGATGTCTGACTGTATATAAAAGACTAACGGCAATTTATAATGACATTATTGTAATGTCTGAATGGAGCAAGCGTACCAATAAACAATATATTCCTGTCCTGACATCCTGATATGATCACTGTTTTCAGATTAATTTGATGTTTTAGAGGACAAACAGCTGAATTACCTTTATGTGCCTGCTTTGAATCGTTACGGTAAATTTGTAATATGTAGTCATGAATAAGTAGTTTATCTGTTTGGTGCTCAAGTAGTTCAAGGACTTAGAAAATAATTGACAAATCATACAACAGATTTCATTATATAAAAACATTAAGAAGAAAACAAGTATATGATGCATTCTAGCAGCAGTTTCAGTTCTTAAAAAGAAAAATTTTATGATCGATTTTCTGATTTTATTTCAAACGAATTAAGCCATATCATATTTTACATTCAAAATATTGAGTTATATACCAATAAAATGAATGCTTATAGAAAAAGTGAAAAGTTCTTTTGATTGGTTTTGCCAGGATTATAGATTGTGCAATGCAGTTGAAAACAGTGCTACGCAGGTTTGTTTATTGTATGTACGTAAGTAAAGAAAAAAATAATTTTTGAAAACAAAATATAAAATGAGTTATTCAAAATTGACAAAAGAAATTTTTTTACAATTTAAAAATCTAATTAGCATATACGTTGATCTTGTTTATCCCTGAATTAAAATCCTAATTTAACACTTAGAATTAATGGTGAACAGAAAAAATCTGAAATGTAAATTGACAACTGTCAAAATATATGAATATTAAAACAGATAAATATGCAATAATTAAATAATCTGCTCTCACTGTCAAAGATGACCTCATAATCATTCATTATACTTTCGATATATATATGAAGGCGAACGAATTCTTTTAAGTCAACTGGTACCGCGGCCTGATGACAGATCATTTTTCATTTCAGCACAGAAAGAGGACTTATTTAGACAACACTTGAGCGATCTGGAATTCTCAAGTGGGTTAGTGAAAGTTAAGCAAAGTTTTAAAATGTCATTATTTCACTCGAATTACATACATATTTTAAATTTTGTATACAATTAATATAATTTTGACAATTTCGGTTAAATTATCTTCAAAGATAATTTGTTCTGAAGATTGAAAACATGAAGATTTAAATTATTTTGCTTATTTTTAACTAGCTTTAAAATTATGCGAAATAATAAATCTTTCTTTCTCATTGTTTTTAATTGTTAGCTAATTTATTCTCTATTTAATTCTTTGTAAGTAAATGAATTGATTTTATGATGTAAATTTCTTGAAATAATTAATACAAAATTTTAATTCTCGTTTTAAATGTATGATATTTTGCTCTTATTTATGTATTTTTAATAACGGCTTTTATTTACATAAACATGTTTATTAAATTTATTCTTATTAAGTTTCAATTAAATTAAATTTGCAAGATTTACTATGATAAATGTTTAAAAGTGCTTTACATTAAAAAAATACTTGAAACATTAAATATACTTGAGATTTCTCAAAATATAAAAATCTCTTGGAAAATTTAAATCGTTATTTGGTGGAAAGGATTTAAAATGATAATGAATAAACGCACAACAAAATTATATTTTACAATTAATTTGATGAAACTTTTCTTTTAGAAAATTGTAATATTATTTTATATAAATTTTACAGAGAAATTCAGAAATAAATTTGTTTTGATGTAACAAGGAAATTATTTTCTTATTGGTAGTATTATTATTATTAACAGTGCATAAGAATATTATAATATTTCATTTCTTGTAATTTAAAAATTTAAGATAACTTTTTAGCACATAGTGAAATTCTTTTCTTATGTATTATAAATTTTAGATAACCTGTAATCCAAAACAATTTTTACAAAATAAATAAACTATTAATTAAATAATTTATGCTTAAGATTAATGTATCATACTCAGCCCTTCCGATTTCCAGAGCCTTCGATGGGGAGGGTGAGTAGGGAGACGGTTGGTGCGAGGAGCAGGCGCAGAAGCTGCGTTTTTGTTTTAGAGATTGATACTGACTTTTGTTCGCTACGGAGGCGCTAGAGTTTTTTAGCGAACCCAAATATGACTCCTTTGTAAATTTTTTAGTTCTTTGTTAATTAAATGTTTTTGTTTCAAAATTTGGAGTTTAGTAGTTTGTTTCATAACATTATCAAAAGGAAATCTACTTTTACCATCTTAAATTAAACAAATTGGGGGAGGGGAACTTACAGGAATAATTTTAATAATAAACTTTTTCTTTTCTATTTTTCCGATTCATAATTATTTAACAAATGATTTTTTTACATTTTTATTTTATTTTTATGGAAACGATTTGATTTTCTAGAAATAAAAATTATCATTTCTTGTTTAAGAATCTTGATTATACTTTTCATTGTTAGCCATAGTTTATTAAAACATAATTCCAATAAAACGTTCAGTTGGTTACGATTTATTATTGTTGTGTAATAAAGATTGGTGCCCTTTTTCGTTACTAAAGCATAAAAATTCATTCCAATTTATTGGATACCAAAAAATATTTTAATAACAACAGAAAAATTTAAAATCTAGATTTTATTAAGTTAATCAATACTTGACAAAATTTTGTTGATAAGACTTTTGCTGATGTAAACATGTAGATATTACTTAATTTAAATATTTACCTCTTAGAAAAAATATTAGAAATACCTGAATGATTAATATTTTTTTGAAGTATTCTTGAAAGAGTACATGAGATTCTACGGGAGAGTGCATTTATTAATATACGTACTCTCTCATAGCTTATACAATACACGATGCGTTAATTAAAGTAAAATTTTTATCGAAATTATAAATAAATAAAATACGTACCTCATTCCATGTTATGTGACAGCCCATAGCAAACATCACCGATATCAGCAACACGCAGATGAGGATGTCATGAGCTAATTTAACCACAGGATCTGGCAGAGCATCGACGAGGAGGGACGTGCCGGGAATCGTTCCATTTTCATAAGCACTCACGTTCAGATTTTCTTCCATGGTATCCGTTAACAGAGAAGCACTTGTTAAGTTCATCTTTATTGTTTAGTTTAGTCACCGAGTAAAAAAATGACAATACTAGCTGAGTGGTAATGAATGGGATATAAATACTGAAATCAAAACAGATTCCTCGATCGGACCAAAATGAAATGAATTAGTGATAGAGCGTGAGAAGTTGTATCTCCGGTTTCTGGCCTTCAAAAAGGGCAAATCGAAACACACTCGGAAGTTTTTAATTTTTTTTCTTGTCTCTAATTAATACAGAAATGTGATATCATTGCATCTTTCTTAATTGCCGATAACTGGTTCCAAGGTGGGTTTCTCACAGATAGGCTATACTCTTCGATTTCTTCTAACAGATAACTGAATGATTTGCTTACTGAAGATTACTGGTTGGTAGGCTTGTTGAATTCTTTCTTTATCGAAGGACTTCCTGAGGTGGTGCGATGGCCGTTAATGGAAAGCCAGCGAGAGGGTGATGATAGTCCTACGTTTAGCGTTGGGTCCTGTGGCTAACCAGCGTAATGGGCAGGAAGCCTTATATTCGGCTTCACTGTGGCACATGAATATATTATTTCTTTATAAGAAGCACTCCGGCAGCGGTGAACCTTTCCCAAAGAACAACTGAAACAAAAAATGTCTCATTCAAAAAGGAATCAAAACTGAATTATTTGCTTTCCGTAACATGTCTAAATAATACATAATTTTTCTACTAAAAGGAAATATTATTGTAATTGAAACAGTACTAAAGAATTCTTAAAACAATACCATATTTTGAGGACATTAAAGTGTAACACAACCACATACCAAGTAATTGAAGCATGTAAAAGTATTTTTATGTTATTTTAAAGCCTTTATTACAACAAATAGGTTTAAAGACGTAAATTACAATCAGTCAATATGTTGTTATTTTACATCAAACACCAGCTCAAAACAAAAGTAATAATATAATCAGTACATTTTGAATAAAATACTTGAAAACTATTTTTATCTAATTAATTAAGCATTTGTTCTATCTTTTTTTCTTCATTTTTATTCTTTGTTTAATGAAAATATTATGATCCAATATGATTGAGTATACTGATAGATTTTTTTACAACAAAATGGAGAATAACAGTTCTTTATTAATTTTTAATATAAAAAAATATTTCGATTTAAAAAACTCTAAATAATTATAATAATAGATAAATAAGTAATATGTTTAATACTAAATTTTATATTTTAAGACATTTTTTAACATTTTCTAAGTAATTTGAGGGAATATTTAACATTTTTCATTAAATACAACCCTGAACATTGTTTTATTACTTTTCAAAACGTTTCATAAAATTTAAAACCTGCAGTTAAATATTTCATTTATTGAAAAGGAAATGCGAGAAAAGTAATTATGCCTTCAGGAAAAAATATCGACTGTAATTCTTTGAAGGCAAACCCACCCTTATTTATATAACGAGATTTCACTTTTTATTCGAGGTTTTTATATAAAAAAATGATAAACAAATCTCGATCTGGTTATCCACAGGGCCTTGAATGGATACCAATCAAGAACCTCATGAGTCGAATTCCTTCTCCAAGAACACATTTATCTGGCCTTACAACTGACACAATAACGATCGGTCCAGATTAACCACTCGGGTTCAGTGAAGTTGCAGGAAGTTTCTGTTACTTTCGGCGGTGTGAAAAGAAAACAAATAAATACATTTTTTTATTCGCATACTTCAGTTTATGCGCTTTGCCCATTATTGCAATAATTATCAAGAATAGGCAATAAAAAACGCAACATTAGCGAACCTGAAATTCGCTCGAATTGTTAATCTGTTGTACAAGGTTACGGTTAGAGAGAAAGCCTTGAAAACCGATGAGATTAAGAAATACATTAAGACTGTCACAACAGAGGCATATATTTAGAAGTTGAACTTTTCAACAGGACGTTTTGTCATCGAACATACTTCTATTTTTCTTAAAACAAATCGAGATCTCGAGCATAACCTTCAAAATGTTTTATATAACTTTACACAATGTGTTTGACCTTATAATTAAGTACTCTCTCGAAAAATGATCAAAATTATCATTTTAAATGTAGTTTAAAAAAACCAACTTATTTGAAGCAGAGTTAAACAATTTTAAACCAAATCAATATCCAATAGTTCCAGCAGTATACGTTTACACAAAAAATTAATACAATTAAAATATTAAAAGTGAGCAATAATGTCTTAACATTTTAAGTTTATTTAAATCTTACAAAAAAAATAAATAAAAAAAAACTTATCTTGATTCTTGAGACATTTTAAGAAATAGAAAACAAAGGGTAATAAAAAATAGAAGTATTTTCACAAAGAATAGTTTTGATACCCTAACAAATTAAAGTGACGATAAAGCTAACTTTAAGACCTCCATCAGACTGCCTAATCGTCTATAGTGTAATAATGGACTCAAAACTATTACAGTATATTATATATTACCTAATTGTGGTATATATAAGAAGAGGTATTAATTACATAAGTAGGTCGAAATTATACATAATTAGGTATTAATTATTGCCTTCTATAAGAAACTTACCCTTGAATTAACTCGGAAAAATATATGAAAATATTTTTTTCAACTCTGATCAATTTGTCTTTGGTCAAGTTTATTTCAGTTTAAACTAAGTAATATAATAACAAATTACTGTTACAATCAAATCAATGCTTATTTAACAAAAAAAAATGGGAAAGAGTTACTTATTCCTTTTACATAATATACAATATATACATATAATACTTTTCAATATTATTGCAGTAGAAACAATTCATACTTTGGTGGAAAATTATAAATTTTATAACATTTATTAATTGCTTAATAAATTTTAAATTTCAAATAGTCGAAATTAATTCAACGCTATTCATCTTAAAATGAATTAAAATATATCTTTCGGCAATATTAATATCCTACAAAAGAGATAAATTTAAAAACAATTAAAATAAATATCAGTTGTTAATAATCTAGTTTTAATCATTACAATCTTATAGAATTAGAAATAGTTTTTATCGTATTATTTTCTTTCTGCATACATAAATATCAAATTATTTTATGAATATTTTTCATTTCATTTACATAGACAAGTGGATAAATAAGAAGTAAAAAATTTTAAAAGAATTTAAACTGTTCTGAAATGTAAACTGATTTATCGTTTATGTAATCAAAGAAACACAAATGATGGTTAATAATTATATTGTATAATAATTAGCTAAAATATTTATTGTTATTACTTGCAACTTTGCGAACTTAGTCTATAATGCATAATTTTACAATATCATGATAATTTGAACTATACACATTTCCCCTTAATATTTTAACATTATTTTGTTCATATATTGTATAATATCAATGTTACATTTCCTTAAAACTCTTTCAAATATTACAATATTAACCCTCCTTAATTCAGAAAGTAGAGGATAGAAAATAAAAATATTTAATAAATGAGTAAAGTTGAGTATACTAAATATGTATGAAATATTTAAAGAATAGAAATATCATTGTAAATATTGAATTATAAATAAATGTTAAGAAATATGTATAAACTATATAAACTTTCTTTAAGCGCATAAGGTTCTAATCTATTAATATATAAAAATAATGGATAGGGATTTTTTAACATTTCATACATTCATTTTTAAACTTAAACTATTTTATAAACAGTTCTAGGGTAATATTTAAAAAGAAATCAACTAATGAACAGAAAATGAAATACAGCAGGAGTTGTATAAATTTAAAAGTATTTAATTAAGAAAATTATCAAGAAAATTAAAAAGATACTCAAACAAAATCTGATAAATAATAACAAATTTTAATAAAATAAATTTTTGTGAAATTAGAAAATATTTCCAATATCAAAGAGAAACTAAATGCAAAATTTAAATTATATCAGCCAAAAACTGAACATAATCTGAAATTAAAATATTTATATCAATTAATGCATTAAAATGCATATTCATTTAGAAATACACATGACTGCTTGATAACTTGAACTGAACTTACCAGATTTTGAGCTTTAGATAAATCCAAACCAATTCTTCGATAAGAAAAGCATTAATGAGGATTTCCCTTTTTATACCTATTGTCGCGACTTGACGACCTTTACCACCAGGTGGCGTGCCGTTTTTCTGGCGGTAATTCCAACATCATCCTTGCCGGACCAGTTGACATACGCAAGATCAAACACCCTTTTTTTTCTTCCATTCTCTCCTGACCACCCTTTCCCTATCGTTTTGCAATTCGTCTTCGATGTTTAGGGATCCGTAGCTCGTAGTTCTCTCCATCCAATTAATCCGGTGATAATTTTAGAATCATTTACACAAATTAAGGCTTTAGCAATGCTTGACGGTAAAGTTGTGAACAAGAAATCGTTCAGAAATAATCAGACAAAAAACATTTTATGCATTTTGTTTTACCTGAGGAGCAACCGATTCGGTTTCAAAATCATATTGCCGCAACGCATTTCTTTTAGGGTGGATGCAAATCCGCTCAGTGTGTTAATCCTCATAAGTGTTAATCCTTCTTAAAAATTTTGCAGTTTTTTTTCCCCTTGAAAAAATAGTTTAATATTTTAATTAATGAAAAACAGTCTAATATTTCAATTTCTAAAAAGCATAGATAAAATATTCCAGTCCTCAAAAAATATTTTTTAAATGGGTTTGGCTTATTTTTTATGCATAATTTGGGTTTCCTTTAAATTATAATGTTATTTAATGTATATTTACTTAAATTATCTTTAAATTATATTTTATTTAATGTGATTATCTTCTTACCTCTATTTTCTTTTCATTGTTTTAGTTTGTAGCTTAATTAGGTGTCATTCTCATTCAATGTTTATTCAAAACTATCAAAGCTTAAAATGGGTTTTTTTTTTTTTTTTTTTTTTTTTTAATACTTGGCATTTTTTGAAATGAAGAGAAATAAAAACGTGAATCTTCCAAGTATATTATTTTTGTTAACTGACGTGTTTTCAAATTCTCATAAATGAAAGTTGCCATTATATTAATTTTTTCTAACTTGCAAAATTATTATCAGTAAATAGTTTTTCGTACTAATTTGCAAAAATATGTTCAAAAATATATTTAGAACAATTACATTGGCTTTTCACTTAACTGTTGATATTTTTTTAAGTATCCTTTTCCTACTGTTTTTTTTTTCTTGTTTTCATTTGCTTTCTCTAGTAATTGATGTAGTTTCGATTAAAGATCCTTGATTTTTTTAATGCTGAAGAAATCATATTCCGAAAATTTTTCAGGAAAAACAATGTTAACGATTATGATAATTTGATTGTAGAAATTAAAATTTTTTCATCAAATAAAATTAAATTTACTTTATATTAAAAGACAAATTGAAAATATTTACTTTCATTTATGAAATTTAATTTACATAAAGTATTTGATTTAATGATTCATTTTTATTGTTTATTAATATATAATATTAAAATATATAATTTATACATCCTAACTGGAAAAACCTACTTTTAACTAAATGTTACTAGCGAATTTTTTAATTCAAACTTATCCTTTTTGTTACATTAGCAAAAGTAATTTTTAAACAAATGAATCATGTGATAAAATGTTGATTTGAAATTTGTAATATAATATTTTAATTGTAGAAAACATATTTATTAATTTATTTGTGTGCAATATACAAATTTTATTTTCATATTTATATTTATATATACATATATATATATATATATATATATATATATATATATATATATATATATATATATATATATATATATATATATATATATATATATATATATATATATATATATATATATATATATATATTTATATTTATATATACATATACTGTATTTCTTATTAAGTGATACCTTCAAAATTCTCTCAAATAACTTTTTAATGTTTGATAAATATTTGATTAATTTCTAATTTTATATTCCTTTAATTCATTTTGAGTTTTGAGATTCTTGATATTGTTTTAATTAATTCTATTCTACACATCAGTTATAAGAGCCACTAAAATTATTGTTTAATTAAATACTATATTTTACATAGAAGAAAGTTTTCACATAATTCATATTAGTTAATATTGTTTATTCATAGTAAAAATACTGAAAAATTGGAAGTGTGTAGTTTTTGAAAAATATTACATACATACTGATGATCTGTTAGTCCTTTAAAGCTAGCCTTTTGTACATAAAAATTAAATAGGCCAGAACTTGTATTTTAAAGTGGAGGTTGAATTTGCTCCAAACATCCATGGTTGAGTCTGGAACCGAACCCATAAACTAATAAATTGAAGGCTAGAGAACTAATTATTCACTGCTAGTACTTCTCCATACTTATGAAAATGATAAATATGAGAGTAAATACAAGGCACATCATTTATATGAATTAAAGTCTTTTGGAAATCAAACATTCTTGGTTTCTACAAAATATAAACACAATTCTTTGTTGTTTATGATGCCTAAAAAGTTTTCTTTAAAGTAAATATTCCATTTAAGATTCCGGTATCATACATGATTATTTGAATCTAATAAGATTCCGTTACAGGACAGATGTTAAAAGATGATATTAACGAAAATATGGATACAAATTATAGGACTTAAAATGATTATTAAAGAAGTGCCAAAAGTCCGAGTAATAAAAAAATATACACTGCTGGACAATTGCTAAGGAAGGATCGCAAATTGCAATGTAGCATAACATTAAGCGAGACATGAGGCCTAGTAGAATAAAATATAATTGCCACACTGTTCAGACATTAGAATAAAGAATATTTGTTGTTCTGGAAAGTACAAAAGCTGTAAAACATCTGAAAGAAAAAAAAATGTTCATTTGATGCTGAATACGGTAAAATGGAACAAATCATCTAAACGTCAGCAGGCACCTTGAAGAAAGGTATCAGTACAGGATGTGTCCACCGTGGAGTGTGATGCAACATTCCACACGTCGTATTATACTTTGCACAACATTATCCAGCAGCTGTTGATGCAATTTATCCCATTCCTCTGTGAGTGCACGTATGAGGGTGTTCTTGTTTGTCGGAGGATAGTTTCGACCAGCAACTTGTCTCCCCAAAGCATACCACACATTTTCAATGGGGGTTTAGACCTAGAGAACGTGATGGCCATACGAGGCGTTAAATACCCTCGCTGTCTAGACAATCCTGAACAGCGAGTGTTCGATGACATGTTGCGTTGCCGTCCATAAAAATAAATTTATCACCGACAGCACCATGGAAAACATGAGGGAGTAGAAACAGACGAACATGAGGAAGTAGAACTTCATTAATGTATCGTTGGCCCGTCATAGTCACATTCGCAACCACATGTAGGGGGTGCAGCCATTGATCATGATGCCGGCCCACACCATGACACTGCATGACGGATATCGGTCCTTTCGTGGTTTTTTTCTGGATGATAAGCAGTACCACTCTCGCGCGAGATCAGTTGGCGTCTACAATCCGATTACAGACTGAACCTACTCTCACCTGAGAATAGTACGCATGCCTATTTCTGTTCAGTCCAATTGCGATGCTCCCGACACCATTGCAAACGGGCAGTACAGTGCTGTCTGGTCAATGGGACACACACAACAGGTATTCGGGCGTATAGTCCTCCTCCCCTCAAACGTCTGGCAACAGTTTTTCGGGAGATCTACTTTCCTGAGGCAGCAAGAAACTGATTTGCCACCTGTTGAGCTGTGGTACCCCTGTTCCTTTTTGCTGGTAGGACGATATATCTGTCTTCTGCAAATGTCGTACTTCTAACACGATCTCCCCCGTACCGCCTGCAACACATTTCAGTAGTTTTAAATGACTTCCACAGCCGTGAAATAACGCTGTAAGTGATGCCCAACTCTCTGGCAACATCTGTTATTTTTCGCTCTTCTTCGATCTTCCCAATAATTCGGCCACGCATAAAATCATCTAAGTGATGTCGGGAAGATATGCCAAAAATTTCAATTTCGTCTATTAAATCTTTCTTGTAAAACTTTGACTTGAAACAACAACTGTCCACACACGTCAAAACCTTTAAAGCTCTTATGAACGCTATCACGTGATGAACAGACGTGGAAAAAAATTTGCATACGCATACTTCTTCTTACTGTATCCCGTACTTATTCTAGTTTTCCACAGTTTGCTTCCTTTCATTTCGTGGTTGGTATGGATGATAGTGTTATCCGTCCTTAACAATTGTCCAGCAGTGTATTTAAGAATACGTAAACAGTTTGATCAAAATGTTTTTTATTTCTTTAAACTAAAAAGTTTGATTTGATAATTATTACTTTTAATAACTATAAAATGCAGTATACTAGATAACAGCATACAGAGTCTTCTTTTTTGCCAAGTTTTAAAATTGCTCCAAAAATTTGGGAAAAGGATTACGTGTTGGAATTCGTTACTGTTATCTCTTTTAAAAAAGTTCAAATTTGACTTCTATTTTCAAAACTAAATGCTACTAATCAGGTTTATGTCCTATAAAAAGACTGCATTTCTTTATATGGGATGTAATTGGACTTTACATGCACCAATATATTTATGAATTGTATCTGAAAAATTTTAATTACTTATAATGGGATACTCATCGTTACGAATCATTCGTGCTTTCAGACTTGGAAGAAGGTAACTAATTTCAGTTTCCATTTATTTTATTCCTTAAAAGCTTAAATTTATAAGATTTCGTAAGCATAAAGACAAATTGTTAGTTCTGTTGTAGACAACGCTATTACTTTTTGGAGAATTATTTGTATGAAAATGAGCTGTTTTCTGCGCAAAGAGAAATGAATCGCATGTATTACATATTTTTTTATCAACTTTATTGTTACTTTAAAAATTCATAAATTAGAAAAAACTGAAAAAAAGTTTGGCTAATATTCAGATAGTTTTAGTATCACGACAATTGAATTTATGGGGTTCTTATATAAAAATAGAAAGTTTTTCAAACTAATAAATAACAAACAAATATTTTTCTTCCTAGTTGTGAATTTATGGGACATGCTACCTTATATTTATAGCTGACATAAAATAGATTCTGATATCTTTTATAACGGTTTCTTTGTGTGTTTGATTTATATTCTTAGTTAAAGTACTGATAATTTACTTGATGTATTTCTTCCCTACATATTTAATTAATTAAACTGCATGGACAGTTGGAATTTAGAAGTTTTAATTTGTCACATAATTTATGTTTAGTTTGAATTAGAATTAAACAAATAGTGAAAGATGACTGGTTGAGAAAACACTGGAAAATACTTGAATATATTATTTATAAATACGATAGGAAAAATTTTAAAAGTAATTAAATTTCATGGTTTGCTTGCCGAGGTTAAATTTGTTTTTTTGGTTGAATGTTATAGAAATAAAATATTAAGATCTATTTTATGTAAGTTTTGAAATCCATATCGAATTAATTTACATACACTTGAGTCCAAATGAAAAAAATACAGTTGGAATAAAATTAATTTTAATTGTATATTGCTCATACAAATTTTTTATTTTAATCTGTCACACAAAAAAATTTAGAAGAATTTTCCATGCATTGATTTATGCATTTAAGAGTTTTACTTTTTGTGACCATTATTTATTTAATTAGATGTATTATTTAAAATCTTGTCTTTTTCTTATAAAATTTGCGCAAATGTTTCACGCACTTTATGGAAAAGTGAAGAAAAAAAGAATCTTTTGTATTTGTTTATGTGATTTTTTAAGTGACTTGTGAATTATGTTTATTTACCTTCAATAATTTCCCCGTTTAGTTTTTATTTGTTTATTTTCCTTTTTATCACAAAATATTCGATCAGTTTTTGCCTTAAAGGCTCATTAAATGCTCACATGAAACATTTGATTAATTTATATTGTGAAAAGAAGATACTTTTTCTGCAATGTGAAATATTTTTATAAATTTTCTGTTAAGATAATGGATTTTTGTTTGCAATTTTCTAGATTTAAAAACATATTACCTTGAAACAATTTTTTATTTAACTTCAACTATATTTCATTTCTATGTTTACTTAAATTTATTTTTCAATTTTTAAATTTTAAACTCTTAATTTTTTGTACTATATGTTTACTTAAAACTAATTTTTTGTACTTTATATTTACTTTACATTTTAATTTACTTTATTTCAAATATTCATTAAAATTTTAAATTTACATTTTAATTTTAAGCTTATAATGTATTTTAAACATCGGTAATTACACTTAATCAATAGTTAATAAGAAAATTATATCCAATTTTGCTTGATTCAAGAAGCGCAGAACTTAGTCGAGAAAATATGGATATTGGCAATACAAATAATATAGAGGATCGCATTAAATTTTTTAAACTAATAAAATACGATTAAATGAATAATGCATCTAAATAATTAGCTATTTTTATGACAATAAGGAATGAAATACTTTTATTTAAGTTTTGTCAACAATAAATTTTAAAATAATAGATTCTCTTATGTTAATTTTATAACATTAAATATAGCTAACAGCGCAAAATTTTCTCAATTACTTTAATTAGATATTAGAAACATGAATCTACAGTTAAATAGAATATTGAAAACACGCATAAATATTTAAGAATATGTTATTATTTTAAAAATACTTTTTATGAGCAGCTAAATATAGATTTTGTTTTACTAACACTTATGAATCATTAACGCTGTTACTTCTTAAAAATGACTCAGTCGATACAGATAAATATAACAAATAATAAAAGGTAATCTGGTTGCATTGTACTTCATAAATTTCTAAGAACTGAAATTGCAAAAACGTTTTTCCTTTTATTATAACAATGAATGTACATCATACATGTTATTTCTTTCTTTATAGCAAATAAAACCAATACTTCTTGTATTCAAATTTTTAATCGAGAGAAACATATTTCATTTCCCGAAACACAATGTGTCACAGAGTATCATGTTTTAATTTTTCAAGAACGTAATAAACTTTCCACAAATACTTGAAGATTTTCAATGCACTCCACATTCCATTGTTTTGACAGCTTAAAATCTGTTAAATTCAATTCATGCTTCATTTCTCAGAAAAAAACTCAAAAGAAGCATGGAACTATTTGCTCGATTAATTGTTTGAAGCATCTACTATCGAGAACATCGGCACATTTAAGCTATATTATTTTCTAAAGTATTAGTTTAACAATTTTTTAAAACTTTATATTAGCTTTGTTAATATTGATTTATTAGAAAATTTCCGGACAACATTTTCCCTTAAATACACCTATGATACTAAAATAAAAATAATTCGAAAAAAAGCTTTCCAAATTTTTGGGGAAAATGACATAAATTTTTCTTGTTTAAAAATGGCCCATTTTTCACTATCAGGGAAAAGATATCAAAAGTTATCCTTGACAATATAATAAAGGTATATTAAATTACTTCAGCTGTTTTGATAATTTTTAAAATCGAGATTGACTGTTTAATTTAAACAGTGTACATAGAGCTTTTTATTTCATCTATACGAAAAGAATTTACAAAGTTTTCTCACAGATTGTTATTTTGTAAATTATCTTATCATATTTATTGAAACAAAGTCCTTTGGGTTTCAGATTTTTTTAAATACTTTATAGTGATTTGTGGCAATTATTCAAAATAAATTTATAACTCTCTAGCATTAATATTTCTTAAGTTAAATTATTTTTAGACAAATATATTTACATAAAAGCATTACTTTTGAATAATAATTAAAAAATTTAAGGGGCGATTTTATAAATTTCGATATAAAATTTTAATTATTCATATTAACATTTTTAAAAAGACATGGCACAAAAATTATAACATCAAGCTAAAGAATTTGTTTATTAATTCATTATAAAATGTATATTTTATTAGCTTTTAGTTATTACAAAAATACGTATAACAAATGCATTTTTTAAAATAAAAATTTTTTTTGCAACTTTTTTTTTTTAATTTGAAAACTAAAAAATATGTTTTTTTTATCATAAAATAATATTTTCTGTCGAGCATTTATTTCAGTAAATTTAATAAAATAACATATCTTATCGGACAGAAAATATCACCCATTATAAAATTTTCATGAAACAACATACTACAGAATTTCAGAAAAAAAAAATGATAATTTTTATTTAGTATATTAAACAAGTTAATCATATGGTTTTTAGAATAGGGATTAATTTGTCTGATATACTAAATAAAAATCATTATTTTTGTATTAAAATTCTCTTGTAAATTTTTACAGTTTAAATAAAATTAGGGCAATTTTACTTACAAGTAATTAAATATATACATTTTTATGAAGAATTTCTAAAATTTTTATATATTTATAAAAAATTAAATTTATTATTTTTTAAACTAAGAGCAATAAAGATTATGAATCAAAATTTTGATGTTTTACGAGAAATGTTCATGATTTAAATTGGCGTAAATGTTTAAAGAACTTTAAATTTCTCTATTTTAAAACAAAAACATGACAGAGTAATATTGGATTAAGAGTGGTGATTATATTAAATGAAATATTATATCTATATACTTACATAGTTTCTCGTGAAATGCAAGAAAATAATGTCTTATTTACTACTAAGACTTATCTTCTTTTTTAAGAGTTAATATCAAAACATTAGATTCTGTCAAATAGACATAATGTATTCTATTGATAGTATAAACATTAACTTCAACTATGTCGTTTGCCTCTGTAACACTTCACCTATTGTTAATGTTTAGATCGGATATAAATGCATTTTATTACGATTGGGTTTCAATGTCGAGAAGAAACAATAAGATTCGAAAAGCTGTGTTTTTCTTCGAAGTGAAATAAGTTGCCTTTCGTGGGAGAAATACACAAAACTCGAATATATTTCAGCGAAGCAAAAATACTCGATTCATAATGGGTGAAACACGTGAAAACAAGGGTAAAAAGAGTGGGTTTTTTTTTAAAATTCAGGTATCATTAGCTTATTCCCACGGTCTTATTAGAATGTTTCTCATGTACTTCCGAGTTTCACTATTGCAAAAGTATTTCCCTCTTTATGAGGCAGTTTTTGCTTGGTTCTTATAACTGGTTTTCTCAAAATAGGTTTAAAGCAATTTATAATAAAAGTCATTATTTCATTAAGAATTTAATTTGCTTAGAGGTTTAACCCAACCACTTTTGCATATTGTTTTTTTCCTAGAAAATACCGGTGATTTCTTAAAGAGTTAGTTTCGCAAGTGATTTCTTAATGAATATTATAGTAAGAAAGTGACAAAAGTATAAAATATGTATAGAAATTGTATTATGCAAAAAGAGAAAATCTTTGTAATTTAATTAGGGAATAAAAACCTAAAAACTTTATATATTATATTATATTCTACTTTGGATTAAATTTACGATTTAATTGAATTATTTAATGTGTCGAAAGAGAAAAACTTTAATTATAATAAGCTATTATTTTGTATCAATAATATATTAAAAAATAAATGCATTGTGAAATAATTAAATTAGTGAAAAACTGTAAAGCAAGAACTAATTTATTTCCTTTTATTCATGCATAACGTTAATCCAAAGAGATTATCATAATATATTATTCTTGAAAGTTGAAAATAAAAAACTTTATTTTTTCATTTTCAGCAGTTTATAATCTGGCCAGATATTTGAGCACAGAATGTAACAATTTCAATAAAATTAGCTGAAAATACCATTTGTTCAGTGAGATATTCTTTACATTTGGAAACGTCTCGCAAAATTTTTTTATTGTGTATTGTTGCAGGAAAGTTGCTAAATATTAAAAAATGTCCTTCCTATAAAATAAATCTAAAAATACTTTTATTGTGAACTAATTGTCAATACCATCCAATAACTTTCAGAACTCTGAATGTAAATAGGTTGTAAACATGATTATTTAGATCTGATGGATTGTTATATAATTGTAAATACAGTGAAACCTCGTTACAACAATATTTTAGGGACCAAATAAATATATTGTTGTAGAGAGGCATATTGTTATATCGAGGGCCCACATATTTTGAGCATTTAGTAAGAGTTTTTATTATTATTATTAATTTAAGGTGCATAACATACTACTTTTAAGTCTATATTTCGAAGAAATTAATTTGTAAAATGCTAATAATAGTGGTTTAAATACGAAAAAAATAAATAAATAAGATAAATTCAGAAAATAAGCACAGAAATATTCACATACCTGAAAACAATTTTTATTGAAAATAATCCAATATTTTTGTTTGTTTATTCCTTTTTTTTAACTGTTAAGTTCACCAATACTGTATGCATTGAGTCTAGTGCACAAAATTTTCTTCATTTGTCGACGGAAGGCTTGAAAAAAATGTCCGTAGAGAATTCACAGATTGAAGAGCTTCCTGGGATGACAATGAGGACTGCGATGGACCTGTATTATCATCATCATCTTCATCATTGTTTCCTATCTCATCAGTAATTTCAGAGAGAATATCTTCATCAGTAAACCTCCTGCGAAAACCATAAAATCATCATCTACTATTAAATAGTGTTCTATACTAATTCCAAACTTTTTGCCGCTTGTTTCCTCAAGTTGGGATACGGATTTTTGATGTGCAAAACACATTCTTGATCATCTGAGAGATCATTGTCTATGGAATTTTCATCATTATCAGATTTCTAATCTTCCATAACACAAAGACCGGCCTTTTTCCAGTAATTCCGAATGGTTTTTTTTCTGTTACTTCCCACCAACTTCTATAGTGATGACACTATAGGCAACTTTATAGCACTATAGTGATGACAATGAGCTGGATGACTATTTTCGTTCTTCATCAGGATCAGAAACGTTGGAATATGACATTACATCTGATGAAGAAGATTCCGACTGCGACTATTTGCAAGATGTGCGACGTTGGGCACGATTAACTGAAATTTAGATTGAAAAAATCGTTTTACAGAGGTTTATTGTTCTAGAGAATATCGCAATATTGAGAGGAGATTAACATTAGTTTATATGCAAAATAACCGGGTCCACAAAATATTATTGTAGTAGAGGGAGCTATTGTTGTATCGGGTTTCGTTGTAGCGAGAGTTTACTGTATTTGAATGAATTGAGAGTTTATTATACACAGGGCGTTTAGAAAGTAAGTTACATTTGTCCCGACAAAGAGGCCATCATTGAGAACGAAGAGAGAAACATGCGCAAATGATAATTGAGTTCAAGAGCTCCCAGCTGTAGAAATTTCATTCAAATTGTTCCAACCGTTGCAGCGCGGTACAAGGGGAAAAAATGGCGCGTCTGTAAAAAACTTACTATGACTTTAAAGTTTGCAGAATAGTACGTTTTTTGTTTGCAAAACGTTTAACGAGTATAGAGATTCATCGGAAAATATCGGCAGTATATGAGCCATGAGAAATGTCACGTCTAGCCATTGCGAAATGGTAAGTGGTTCGAAGACAGTCGCACAGGCTTAACCTATGCGGAAATGCAACGGCGAGCATATCGGACATAGTAGGGCAGGTGGAAGGAATTATTCTTACAAACTGCCGAAAAGGGCGTCGTACATATTGCGCAGTAATTGAAAATATCTGTTGGCAGGGTCCATCATCCATCATAATTCCATCATCCGGGATTATCAGAAATTGTATTCACAGTGGGTTCCTTATTCTTTGAGTTCCAAACACAAAAGAACAAGGATTGCAGTTTCCAACAACGTTATTCCGCCGAAGTCAATGATTTCTTAAGCATCATCATTACACGTGATGAGACACGGGTATATCATTTCACTCGACAAAAGAAGCAAGTGTTGATTGGTATGGAGACACACATCATCACCTGTGAGAACAAAATCTAAAATTTCCCCATCAGCGGATAAAATTATAGTTACTATTTTTCTTCTTCTTTTTTCATGAAGGAGTTTTGTACAACGAGTTTATGTGGAAGATCACAACGATTAATGCTAAATCTTACTGCAAAACATTAAGAGGGGTGTACAAAGCCGAGGAAAATAAGTGATGTCAAAATTCAGTAAAGTAGTCTTGCGCGATACTGCAAGACCTCACTAGGCACACCCAGAACAAGATTAGTTTCGCATTTTTGATCGGGAGGTCTGGAAGCATCCACTACACAGTCCTTATCTAGCGCCCAGCGGTTTTCTTATGTTCGGTAAGTTTGAAGAACAGTTAGGTGGAAGACAATTTTCCAATTATGATCAGGCTCAGACAACTATTCTAAACCGACTCAAGGACCAAAGAGCAATATTCTGTTGTCCGGGCATCGATCGATTAGTGCTATGTTCCGACAAATGTTCTCAGTGACTGGTAGATTACGTAGAGAAATGGTGTGTGGTATGTATGTCATATTGTATTAAAGAGCTCTTCTGAGTTAAGAGTTTTTGAATTAAATTGTTCAAGTATAACTTAACTTTTTGAACTTCCCTAGTATATTTTTTTCAGTCTAATTAATTTTTCTAAAATTCTGAAGTCAATTTGGATAATGGGAATTAGGATATTTTAAGTTTTACTGTATCATGTTTCATGCTAAAATTTTGATTATAATGTTTCAATTAAGTAAAAGCATAATTATCGCTGATCTGAACTCTGTTAAATTTCATGTGAGGAGATTCATTTATTTAATTCTATCTAGCAGTCTACTACACACACAAAACCCTTTTTATAAGCTTCAAGTAATAATATCTTGTTCTTTTTCGCTTTTAAAATTGTCATCTATGCGTAACTGATTAAATAGATTAAAATACTTGAAGCATTAGAGCTTTTCTTTTTACATTCTCAAACATAAACATTTTCTTAAAAAAATAACGATATTTTTTTATTTTTTTAGATTTTTAGAAAATAATAGCACTTACTTTGCAGTGAGTGTGATTTCATTTTTTCCAATACATCACCAATTTAGAATGAATTTTAACGCGTTTGAAAATAATCCCAGCCTTAACATTTTATAAATTTGCAACTAAAGGAAAATTTCAAGCTACCTACACCTCATCCAAATTATTTTAATTTTTGTCTAGTTTTGAGTCTTCATTTCGTGATGAAATATATTGTTATGTGACTGTTAATTACACTATTATATGTAATGTGTATATATTTTATGTTCTCAAGTTATCATGTTTAAAATTAAAATTCATAGAAGTTATTTTTTAATTTCTTGCGTCTTCTTTATTTTGGTATGGCACCAGGAAAAATTTTTTAACGTAAGTTCTTATTCTATTTTTATTGCATTTGGGTACTTCATATTTGCCTTTTCAGTTCAGGGCGAAGCTGGAACTTAAAATATGTTCTATTTGTGCACACTTTTACCTATTAAATTGTTAGTTTTGTGCTTTGACCTTTTAATCACTTCAACACTTCAGTCAGAAATAATGTTTTAAAATTCTTTTGATGTATGTTTATTTTGCTATCTGCATGTATAGAAAGATTTTTATAAATGTTATATATTGTTTTGTTGTTACTATAATGACACTTGGACAAGCCAAGCTCGTTATGTCTTGGCTATGCGAATTTAAATCAGTAGGGTGCGTCTTTTGTTTAATCAGAGCACCACGAAAGGGAAAGTACTACTTTGTTTTAAACTCCTCCGACAGATGGCACCACAAGAGAATCCACTTGCTCAATTTAATAGAATTACCTCAACTTGAATTTTCAAAAATGCAGTACCAGTACAATGCCACACCTAACGAGCACTCCTGCATCATCGTAACATTGGAATTAGTGATATTGTCATGCGTACCTGGCGTTCTTCGAATGAACGTCCGACATGAATCGAATTGCTGGCTAAACTTCAGTACTTCTGAAAACATAATACAAACCTACTGTGAAAGTATCAGCATTGCAAGTTCATTACTCCAGGATAAGCGCTAGCCACAATGAAATGTCATGAGTGAAATACATTTGAGAAGCCTGCAAGCATATGGACTATACTGTCTCAGACGTCTGTACACGGTTTACCTGGAAACATTCGTAACCGTGGATGACAATAGCCGACACGACGGTTTCGCTGCTGTTCCCCGTCTGTTTCTTTCGACGGTTACTGCCAAATATAGGTCTCATTTGGCGATGTCATGCGGGTGTAGCTTGTACCGCAACGTTTGAATTGACATTTACATCACATCATCTTGGGATCGTTCCTACAGCCTAGTGATGACACAATTCCGAGAACCTCGGATACTTCATAATCGTATTTCAACCAGTCGCTAATTCTTCCATGTAAGACATCACCCACATGCTTCCTCTGCTTTCGTGGCCCTGAGTTCTGAACAAATGGGTAATGAACACGTTTCTTTTTTTTTGCCACAGGTCCTCATACACAACTTTCTCTTACACTCGTAGTTCTGTAATTTGCATATAATCTACGGGAGGCATTTTTTCCTTCTCATTAAATTTCGGTATGCTTTTGGATAACCCTAAATTTATGGACATGTATATAGATGGATATGAATTATGATATTATTGCGTCGGTCTTGTTTACAAAAATAATATTAATTTTCCTTTTATTTATGGAATAACTCTTGATATTTAATAGGAATGTTAATAATACGAGTGAAGCTCGAGGTCTTATAATAATAGTATTGTACTGCTGTGACAATGCAACATAAAAAAAAACTTAAATGATTAAAGTAGCGCTAGAAAATTTCGAGATTTAATACTATATTATATTCATTGAATAAATTGAAAATTAACCTAGAAGATCAGTTTGGGTTTTTCAATCCATTCGAGCACTTTAAAAAATATATTTTAAACCAGCTTTTGTGGAGGAGAATTTTTTATATTACATTAATAATTGACGCATAGCAATCTTTTATATTAGATGTCTCAATTTAAATTTAAATATATGACCATGAATATATTCAATTATTTGTGTGTAATTTTATACTTTATTTATTATTTAACAAGTAACAGGCAAAAGTAACTCAGTGCATCAATATCAGGCATCATCAAAATTTTGCTTTATTTATAAGTGCACAGCTTAAGATATAAGAACATTTCCTTATAATGAGCATTTCTTGAGCTGTGTGAGAATAGTGCATAAACTATAGAAATGCTTTGTTTAAATTAAGTTACTCAAATATTTACACTAATTATTAACATTAATTAAAGCAAAAATAATTTAAAGCGTGGTAAAAAACTGAGATATCTGCATAAGCGAATAATATGAAATTAGAAGACAAGAAAAAAGATACAAATGAAAAAATATTGAATCCCCTGATTTCGCATAAAAACTGTTTTGTTCACTGCCTATATATATGTTGCGAAATTAAATTTTTTCAAATTTTGTTTTGATAAATGGTGACGTGAAAATATTACAAGAAGGTTTTTTAAATCTAGATTTGGCGTATTAAGGGAAGGTTTTAATCCGGGCAAACAAAAAGAAATGTAGGAAAAATAGAAAAAGGAATGCAATTTCAAGGCTGTGGAATCCTTTCTAAAAACATAATTTACTGTAAGATGATTTGTTTGTGCGAATATAAGCAACAAAAAGCTGTATACGTGTTATCATAATAAATTATGACTAGTGTCTGCTGTACATAGCTCATTGAAATTACCTGAAAAGAAAGTTTATTTTGATAACAGCTTGAATGTTATGATGCCAAAACAGACTTCCTCTAGATGGCCTCTATGCAAGTAGGCCAATGTTGTGTATTTCTCAAGATTACATATGAGGATCAAATGAGCTGCGCTGATATTTATCAAGACTGAGATGATTAAAATTAATTTTAATTTAATGACGTGACTCCATTCTGTTTGGAGTACACAATTATTTGAGGGAAATGCGTATTCTTCCGAACTCTCCTCTATGGGAAAACACTTCTGATTTTGGTATGAAAAGAAATAAGTACATTGGAATGAGTTGCAATACAATTGGTTGCAGTAATGGTATAGATTAGAATCTGTATCGGTGGATGTACAATAATGAATGCCATTCGGAATGTTTGTTTTTGACTATTAGATAAATTATTTTTATTAAAATAATTATTTTGACGAAGATGTGAATAAGATTTCATTTTGTAATTTAAATTGCATCAGCTGATGACTCCTTTTTTATTGCATGAAAATGCCAGATCTCATATATCTCATCTTAGGAGAACATTCTCGAAGCTAAAGTAAGAGAGTATGCATGGACTATCATACTCCTCCGATCTAAATATGATTGAGAATGTTTGGGATTTA
The DNA here is from genome assembly GCA_030067965.1 of Latrodectus elegans. Taxonomy (NCBI): domain Eukaryota; kingdom Metazoa; phylum Arthropoda; class Arachnida; order Araneae; family Theridiidae; genus Latrodectus; species Latrodectus elegans. The sequence goes on from CM057810.1 coordinate 8,273,199, forward strand.
TGAGATTCTCCTATTATATTAAAGTTGCACTTTTTCGGAAATTGAACGGTATTTCTTGAAATCTTAATTCATATCATCCCTGCAAAAATAGGCAAACATCGGTCTTATAATTCTAAAGCGCCAAAAGCAGTATTAAACATCACGCACCATTTACGAAGAATACTTTTTTTACTATTTGCATATTTACAACTTTTTATCCTAAAGCAACTTTTACTTTTCTGTCGATCATTTTAAATTATCAAGGCTCTCAGAAAAATATTTTCATGTCTCTTTTTCTGTCTTACATCTTTTTTATTTTATACCCATGAATATTTGTTTCACAATGGTGTTCTTCAAATTTTTGCTGTTCTTCTAATTTGTTATGAACAATATATAATTTATATTATTTTGAAATCCGAATTGATATCAACACACCTCATTGTAAAAAATGTTACTCTGTGCGAATTTTTTCACGAAAAAAAGTAGGTAAAATACATAATTAAGAAAAGGAGAGTTATGTTAAGGTCAATTTTATTTAAGAAAAATTCTTTTGGTCACATTTGTACATGCAACTTTTTTAAATAATAATATTTAATTGCTTAGTTACCTTACTTTAAATTATAAAAAATTGTGGCTCAGGTTAACAGAAAAGTATGTGTAATTGAGATGGAGAAGTTATCTAGCCCGAGGTTCAAAAGTAACTCGGGTCAATTAAGGCCGAGGCTCAAAAATAACGCGAGTGTACTTAAATTTATTAGAAGATTTAGTTCTTATGCATTCAAGGGTAAGCAGCATGGCATAGTGCCCGTCGATAAGTCAAGGACAAAAACTAGAAAGAAAAATAGTTGAACTTATGGGTGTATTATTGTTATTGGATGTACTACTTATTCCTCAAGTTGTTTGCTTATGAAAAATTTTAATTGTTTCATTTTCTTCTAATGGCTATCCCATAGAGAATTTTTAATGAAATAAACACACTTTTTTTGTCTTTATCCATATGTAAAAGTTCAATGCAGAAATTAAAATGCAGAAACTCAAATTTACATAGACATTTCCAACCTTACATTTCAATGTAATTGCGTGATAGATTTGCTTCGAATTATAAATTCAAATTTCCCTCCCTATGGTTGGCAATCAGAGTGATAAACCAAGCTATTAATAGCAACATTGCTGAGTTATATACCCAACGCAAATATTGGAGGAAATTGCGAAATAAAAAAAAATAATAATAATTTCCTTGCAAATACTCCAAAGAAGTAAATTTTGAAAGAATAATTAAAAAAGAATTCCATCAAGAAAATTTTATTTAAGACATGAGAAACATTTAAAATGAAATTAGTATAAAAAGGATCATAGATTTTTCATCGGAATAATATCGTTCCACTGTGAAAACATTTATGATTTCTAAAACAGTAAATCAAATGAAAAATACGAAAAGAACACAGTTTTAAGAACGAGTGTGCACGATGAACACAAAAGTTAAACAAAAGAATGAATACAGATTCTAAAATGATTTTCTGACTGGGTGTATATTATTTTGAACATATAACAAATTATACGCCTTAAAAATTTTTTTGAACAGTGATTTGTTCAAACATGTTTTTTATATTTGATTTTGCTTATGTTTATTTTATTGTTTATTATGCCTAATATTGCCCGCTTACTACATTATCAGTAGCTATCTCTTCCGAAACTTGGTAGTCTTAAAAAATGAGATCAGAAGCATTGTGTCAATTGCATTTGTAGTTTGAATAGTAAAAATTTATACAATGCAAATGTTCATTCAACTGTTATAGCTGACTCTAATTACTGCTGTTATTGTTAATGCATTGCGGATTTGCTTTTAATTATTGAACAAAAATATTTAAAAATTCTATCCTATATTAAAGTATAGATATAAAAATTTTAATATTTATAGATATAAACGTAAAAATATTTTTATTTAGAAAATTGTTATAAGTTTACTAATTATGAAAATTAGCAAAACTATGTTATTTGATTATATTTTTCTTGAAATATATTGTTTCTTTTTAAACTCACATATCTGATAAAAGAGTAATCACAAACACATTTACACTATAAATACTAAATTTATATTTTTTGAATTGAAAACTGGATAATAATATAATCTAATTTCCTAATATTGAAAGTTCAAAAATGAATATCATAATAATTTTTTCCTTTATAACTTCAAATGTTTGACCTGTTTCCCACTTTTTTTAATGTTTGACAAGTGCTTCATCCGCTAGTGAAGCATTTCTCAGTTTTGAAACTGCTTTGAAGAAGATGGAATGTCAACTCCAATGTGACCACGAGGGATTCCTCACTGTGAAGAGGGTGGGCGACTTGGCTGTCCGAAAACGGGTTAAGGCAGTGAAACAGTTTTCTCTCCGATCGAGATGTTCAGTAAGCAATAATTTGCATTTACTGCACTATACAGGCATACTGTATTAATATTCGGCACACATAAGTAGCTTAACATGCAAAAGTATTGTCTTTTCATTTAACAAACTACAAACAAAAACAAACTACATATTTTTAAAGAAAGTTTTATTTTTCTTTAAAAATATGTAGTTTGTTTCTTCAATTTATAACATAAAATAATTAATTATAACTCATACATTTTATCGAAAAAATCCGATTAAATTTTTGATTATCAGTTTGGGATCATTCCCAATCGATTCGGGTAGTTGGAGTTCAACTGTATTAAAATATTTTGAAAAGAGTTATTTTGCTTGAATCAATAGAGAAAATGCTTAGATACGTAAAATAAAATGACAAAAAAATTCTTAAAGTCTTTATTTAATTTTAATTAAGAAAACAAGCTCTTTATATATTATTTATAAAATTATGAATGTTACTTGATATTTATTATGTTCACATTATTTTTAACTATTTCAGCAATTTTATAGAAAATGGTCATTCAGCACCACTATTTCCAGAGAGTGTTAATGAAAAATATCGAGTGAAAGAAGAATTAAAAATAATTGCTCTGAAATGCCGAATAGAAAAAGGAAAAAATAAATAAACACTATTTTACTCTCACCTAAGCATAGTTACGCAAAAAATAAACATTGGCTCTTAAAGTGTTGCTTCATCGTCGCAAGCGATTTCGTTTTGAACTTCGTCTCGAACTTGACCCAGTGTTAACGACTGGCTTTTGTGTTTCCTGACACGGATTCAGAATTGCCTCAATCAATCAGTAGTTAAAATGCTCTTTCCTAATGCGATGAGAGTAGATTTTTCGCTAATTGCTGTTTATGTTTTGCCACACGCAATAAGCACTCTTATATTAGTTATTCTCCACTCCCCCCCCCTTCTCAACATCTTAGTTTTATTTTATTATGTATAAAATAAGCTTTCTGTATTGAAAATCTTTGCGTTAAATTAAAATAAATGTAAATTTTGCCATAAAATTTCAAAAGGCAGATGCGTACATGTTTTTGAAACGCAATTTTAAGAACCCATTAGATATTTGTTATTCAGACCAATTTTTAATAACTAGGAAATTTTGGTTCCATTGATTGAAAATGATTGGTTTCCATAGACTAGTGACACTGAAAACTCATTCAAACTCTTCCATGTTTACAATCTCAGATATATTGTCATTAAAGCATTATTATCAGCATTTCAAGACTTAAATTTTTTAAATAATGCTTATATTCTTAACAAATTCATTTAAAAATTCATTAAATATTACTATTTAGACGAATTTTTAATAAATAATATATTTTGACTGTATTGATTGAAAATGATTAGTTTTGATTTTTTTGGTGACCCTATAAACTCACTCAAATGATTCTACATGTACAATCTCAAATTGATTATCATTAAAGCACCATTAAAATATGTAAACACTTCAGGATTTAATTTTTTTAAAGTAATATCTTTAATTTTTCTAACATTTGCGATATATAGTAAGATTTATTAGAATTGCAAGAATTGTGAAATATAGTAAAATAATAAAAATTTTTTCTTAAAAACTCAAAAAGTGACCAAATATATCTCTCTTTAAAGTTAATGATCATTTTGATAAATATCAGAGATAAGTCGAAAATATTATTATATTCATATAATTTTGTATTTTTCAGGATTTGTTTTGCGTCAACATATATGCATCATAAAGCGAAAAATTCATTGACGAGTTATTCATGCAACGATATGTCTCCATCTTCTGGAACAAGTCAATGGTTGTAATTTACCGTTCATTTTTATATTTTTTTCTATCTAACATTATTTGCTCATGAATGAAATTTGTATAAAGTTGAATGCTGTCTGTCTCGGATTGATAATCAACTACATATCAAAATCAATATTCCTAATAAAATATCAAAATCAATTATATATATATAAAAATTTAATGGATAAGATATTTAAATATTTTTGATATTTTATCTAAAAAATATAGAATATACAACAAACAATAGGCTGATAATTTTAATTAGATTTAAAGCGATCCTCATAAAGTTAAGATTCAACAGAGTGATTCGCAGAATATCCAACGTTTGATTTTAATCATTAATGAACAAAGAGTGATGAATATTATCTTTCGGCCTAAATCTCTGTTTGAAATTTACTGACACATGAATTCGGCTTACTATCTATTGAAAATTCACATGAATAATGAATTAGAAATTTATTTTTCAAATTAGTTTTCAACAACTTTCCTTTTAAGAATAATTTACTTGACATCAAATGACATCGTAAAATATTTAAAATGTTAAGAGTGCAACCCATTATTCATTGAATGAACCCAATGCTTATAATTATGACTCAAACATGCCCTTCTACAAATGAAAATTATTGCTCTTATCTCAAGAAGTTCTTCTTTGCCATAGAAGTTTTTCTGTTTCTCTCATTATTTATCTATTTAGCTCGGTTTCCGTTATTATTTTGCTATCAGAAAAAAATATTTTGCTTTATTCTCAAAGAAATATAATTTCCAATGGTTTTAATACAACCTACCTTTAATTTTTCGAAGGAAGTTTGAATTTTATACTTAATATATTCACAATATATTACAAAATTACTATATGTACTATAATATTCACAAATACTTCAAAAATGACACCATAATGGTTATAAAATAATTTCAGGTAAACTTTAGAATGTAAATTTTATATTGAATTTTATAATAACTTTAATGATATTTATAAAATTTTCCAAACTCCTTGTAAATAAGATAGTTTTTAATCTAAATTGAATTTTATAATAACTTAAACTTTACAAGGAGTTTGGATATTTATAAAATTTTCCAAACTCCTTGTAAATAAGATAGTTTTTAATCGAAATTGAATCTGTACACATAAATTTCTGCAATTTGCAGGATCAATATTTTTATATTTTTTTAATGAAATAAAATCTATAATTTTTTGAATGAAACTTTTACTGTTAATATTTTGATTAACTTTATGTACTTGGTTATTTTCATAATTAAAAAAGTATGCTCTTAGAAAAAAAAGGCACACTTAGTATTATAAGGCTATAATTAATTTTTACTGAGAATAACTATCAACATTTCGCTAAAGTAGTTTATATAAAAGGGATTTAAATAAGTAAGGATTTAAAAATTTTCTATTTTAAAAGTCCTCTTTCATAAAATAAAAATACATCAACAATTTTCGTGTAAATCTATTTTAGCGCTTTCTTTTTTTAAAAAAAATACACCGATTTCTAAATTATTTATGACGCATTATTTATATAATAATTTTTACTCATCCACACTGACGTCCACGCAATTTTTTTTTAAAAAATATATCAACATTAAGAAGGTGTTTTTAAATTTTAAATAAAATTAAATTGATAATTATTAAAAAATATATTTAAGATTTTATATTAATCCTACTTCATCTTTACAAAAATATTGCTTTAATTTCTTATCCTCCTGTGTAGTAAGTATTTTTTTTATCTATTTATAATAATAGTGTAATCTGTGTAATAATATTAGTGTATCTATTAATAATAATAATATTTTTATGTATTAATTTTATATATTTCGATAATATTATCGAAGCTTTAGAAAAGCCTTGCTTATATAAGCAAGGATTTTCTTTTTTAATAAAAATAAGCACTTTATTTTGATGCAAACGAGACGAGCTTCAAATGCATCCCATAGTTATGATATAGAAATATTTCATTGTATTATAAAATGGGGTAAAATGGGGGGGGGAGGAGAAATGCTTGTGTGCGTGATATCAACACCTAATAAATACAAAAATTTGTATAATTTCTAGCTTTAATAAAAATTCTCAAGAATTATAAGTCAGAGAAAGTCACCTAAAAATTAATTAATCACGATTTATTGAAAATTATTCTTAAAAAAATTATTGATTTATAAAAATCCTGTCTGTCTCTTTCTAGCCAAAATAATTTTGTAAAAATAAAATGAATATTTCAGACACTCAAGTACATCCTACAATAAATTTACTGTTTAGGTATATCAAGTACATAATGCACAAAGAATGTTTTTTTTGGGAAGGCAACCTGAATCGGGTTACACAATTCACTAATCACTGGAAATCGTATGAGTATGCAACTCACTGCATACTTCGACACTTCATATTTCCGCACATGCATTAGTGGTTATTTGCAACCAGCAAAAAAAAAAAAAAAAACCAGTAGCATAAAAAGCTGAATTATATAGAAATACACGAGTTGAATTACAATGAAATATTGGTGCTTTAATTAAGCGAAATAAAGATGTGACTTGGACCAAAAGGAGCTGTGGTAGTCTAGTTGTTAGGGTATCGGACTTTTGCCCAGAAAAGCTGGGTTCGATTCCCAATGCCACCAAAGATCCACCTCATACATGCTATGTACGTGTTCGTAACGTAAAACATGTGGAATCTAAAGCTCTGGGGTCGGTTGTTGAGCGGTTACCTTGAGAATAATTGTCTGGAGAAAATTCCCTCCCTTTCCATATCAAAGTTAAAATTGAGGGAGTGGATCCTCTGGTGGTGCCGTCTATCGCAAAAGTCTTAAAGCGAAGAGGAACTTTTACCTTAGTTGTGCTCTGGTTCAAAGACCCTGGGCACCCTTCTGATTTAATTTCGCATAGCTCTCGGCTAACGAGCTTGACTTGTTCAAGTGTCATAAATAGCATCAATCAACAACTTTGACAAACGAGACATTTATTTAGTTGCGATTAATGACATTATATATATATATATACATATATATATATATATATATATATATATATATATATATATATATATATATATATATATATATATATATATATATATATATATATATATATATATATATATATATATATATATATATATATATATATATATATATATATATATATACACACACATATATATATATATATAATACTCATTAAGCTGGAGTTACCAACATGTCAGTAGATTTTGTTCTGATTAACATGAAATTATACAGTGTGAATGGAAATCCAAAATTTGTTCCGCTGTCAGCTGATAAGCTCGTAAAAATTTGGAAAATTTTATGTGGCCACGATTTGTCCAATATTTATCTCGTATTCAAATGGAAACGTTAGGCTCTGGGCTTGGATTTCATTAAAACATGAAGATGACCTGTATACTATATCAGTTATTCTGAGCTTCTTTTTATGACTGTATTTTGTAGTAGATTACTTTGTTATCCTTTTAGCAAATGATAATGCTCGCCCCCAAAGAGTTGCCCTCATTCACATTTATTTGAAGAACTAGAAAATTTTGTATGTAGAGTGACCGGCATATTTTTTTTAGCTTGATTTCCATAGAAAATCACTGTAATTTACTTGACAGTAATTAAGAAATTCTTTATCAACCAAAGTTTAGAGGAAGGATTGGCGATCACAAGACTCTTTAACGGGATTTCGCATCACAAAACCACAATCAGATGTTAATAATTTTATGGATTAATAGTACCCTTTTAATGCAATTTTTTTAATCTCCTATAAAGTTCTGTTTAATTCACCAATGTGTAATCATGAAAATTAAATGATTCACAAAAATGTAATTTTGATTTCCCGTTTACAATTTTTTGTTTTATTCATGAATGAAAATATCTGTGACTTTCTTGCAGCATTTCATGACACTGAAATCACTAATTATCAAATTGTGCTCCCTAATTAATTTTTGAACATTATTGCATTCGAGTAAAATTTTAAAGTTATAATTTTTTAACATAATTTTCTCGAGAAGATGGTTTATTGGTGAGAAATTCTTCCATGATCTAACGAAAGATCTTTTACTTAAGAATTAAAGGTTTTCAAAACATTAAACATTAAAAACACGTAACAAATATTCTTATGGCTTATGTTGTGGAGAAGAAGTTATAAGAATTAACTTCAATACTTAACTCAGTTGGTTACGATTAAGCACTTAATTTAAATTATTATTTAATCATTTAATTGATGCAGTTCATCAAGTACCCTGAGCATCATTATATATATATATATATATATATATATATATATATATATATATATATATATATATTATATATATATATATATATATTTATATATGTGTGTGTGTGTGTGTGCGCGCTTGTGTGTGTGTGTGTGTTGGTGTGTATATGTGTGTTTGTGTGAGTGTGAGTTTGAGTAAACTTATGGGATTGCAAATATTACAAAAGATTACAATTATCAGCTAAAAAATGTTAATTAAAAAGGTTGGCAAACACTGATACTCTATATTAAAATAGCTATTGTCAACTTGAGTTGAACACTGTTTATTTTTAAAATATTACTAATGATTAATCATTATTCAATTAAGAATGCAAGTCATTTTAAGGTAGTTGCTGTAATTCTCAGTACTTACTAAATCTCACAATTGTAACTTGCTTATATAGATATAAATAAAAACAAAATTTCTTGTGGCACATTTTTAAACTTTAAATTTGTAAGATAAGATTCTTTTTGAATTCTTTGCAATATTACAGCACCGGGCGTAATTTGACCTAAGAATAAATTTCAATTATTTTACACATTCTGCAAATGTAAAGGGATTCTGAGGAATTTGAAATAAAGCAGTCTAGATTTAAATTATTTTTAAAATAGGAAACTGTACAATGCGCTCAAAAGCATGGAAAAAAGAAAATAATGCATAAAACAATTGTTTATGGCTTTTTATAAAAAAATGTGTTTAAAGGAATGTGTATTAAAATTAAATGCAAATAAGGTATAAATCTCTATAAAAATTCAAAAATTATTACACAATATTAATTAAACTTTTATAAGGTCAAATTACTCTGCAGGAATCAACACATTTTAAATTTACTGGAAACATCTAAATGACTAAAACAGTGTTTCCAAAATACGTCTTATTTTCTTTAAACTTATTACAAATTAACATTCATAGGGATACAGAGAATTAAAATTTCAGTTAATAAATTGCATCCCTTTCTTATTATTCATTGTCTTATATTATATTCATTGTCTTATATATTGAGCAAAATAATATTTGCTCAATTGAAGTTGTATCAATTGAGCAAATATTATTTTGCTCAATTGATACAACTTCCCACAGAGTTATAAATTAAAATGACGGCAGTTGTTATAATATTAATTACTTATATAATTATTTTTAATAATTTAGTATCTATTTTTTATTGCTGTAAAGTTGTGTGTATTTTAAAATTAGTCCTAAATAATTTTAATAGCTTTCGATTATTACAAAAGCTTAAAGATTATGAAAAAAAAATGCACTTTCCTAATCAATCATTTTACAAAAAATTTAATTTTCCTTTCAGCAAGAATTCAATTTTTATTATGTAGAAATTTTGCTGTTTTATGTTAATATATTAAAATTTTTTTTATTTATACTTCTTGGGTGTAATTGAAAACAAATTATTATAACTTTTCAAACGTACATAATAGTATATTTATAGGTTGTGACAACATATTCTGAAACTCTATAACTGTACTTTTGAAAAGTGGCATTGATAAAAAGCCCAATAATTTGGTTATTGACTATTCAATTTAGAATAGATTTACACGTCTTTTTTATGTTAAAGCTTTCTCATAAACAATCTTCAGTTGACCATTCAGAATATACCACTCATTTGAATGACTAATTTGCTTAAACATCAAAAGGAAATTACTTGCCACATGAATAAAACGAAAACACGTGAAATGACTGCAATGAAATTCAACCAGTTCTTAATGAAAGGCCTTGACTTATATTTATGTAAATATTACGCTATTCACAGTGGAGTCCTCGACCTTAACTTTTCAACCTTATATAAAATAAGAAATATTGTCTGACTTCATTCTGATCCAGTCTGCAACAATACCGCTTCATAATGAATGCAATTTATATAAGCATACAATAAAGATTAGCTGATAGACTAATACGAAATTTTTTAACGTGATGAATATTTTGAGATATTATTTAAGAGATGTATAAATTTACTCATATAAGGCTTTTGTGGAATAAAAAGAAATTTGTTCAGCAAATAATAGCATTTAATATGCATGATTTTAGTTTAAAATTACATTATATATTTTAAAATCTCTCATTAATGAAGTGATTCAAATAATTGCTAATTATTATTTTATTTTTCATTTATATAAAAATGCTGTTTATTTTATTAGTTCATATATTTTAAATATTTAACGTATTATATAACATCATTATGTTTGAAGCATAATGAATTTCTTGTTTCAATTTCATATCAGAATTTCTAAATATTAACAAACAATTTTGACCAGTTACCTTTTTTATTATTTTTATTTATAAAAAAAGAAGCAGAAAATCACATTTTACCAAGTATTAAAAAATTTCACAGGACTAAATTCATTAAAAATTAAATAATGCATTTTATAAAAGAAAAGCCCATATTTAACTGAGCTTTGCTATAAAATTATTTTTAGTTATAAATGATGCTATAAATATGCGTAAACACTCAAGGGAAATATAGTACTTTGTCAAAATCTGTCAAATTAAATGTCACAATTTTATGTGCAAAAAATACAACAATAAACAACATTTAAATAAATTTTGTTAATTTAATATAAAATAATGTTCCAAAATTTGACTAAAATATTATAATTTAATTAAGATGATGAAATACTTCAGAATTTTGTTCAGTTATATTTAATCAGCAATAAATAACTTCACCGTAAAAGAACTTAAAGATATATTTCCATATTATTCTTATCAAAAACACTGAAAAGGTTTTGAATGTGTTGTAAAATTTAAATATTTATTTAAATCCATTAATTTTTTTAATTAAACTTTATAGAAATTTTTGTTTTAAAACACCAAAAGAAAATTTGACTTATAAATAAATCTATTCAAACATAAAAAATAAAACTTCAAAACGAATACTTTTATATTTAATTTTTGATTCGATTTTTTTTTCAAAATAAATTATTCCTATATGATACTAGTAGTAAGTAAACATTTAAGCAGGAAATATTTATGAATGAATCTGTAAATTAAGTTGTAGTTAAATATTTCAAAACATTCAATCAAAAAGAATGTGTCAGGATACTTTTCATTTGTTTTGACACATTTATGAAATTTTAGAAGTAATCTAATTTTCATAAATTTGAATAAAGCTTTTTCTAAATCTCTCTCTAATTGAAATTAATTTATCAGTGATTACCAAATTATTGTAAATTTAAAGTAAAGAAACAGAGTTTGATCGAAGATCGAATTACGATTGCACATTTGTTGGATGTATCAAAAGAACTGTTGGTGACAAAATAATTTCAGTGTAAAAATTGACTATTTTTATAATCAAGAAATTCACTGCCGAAAATAGTGATCAAAATGAATTTCATAATGTTGTTTCTATAGAGAATGAAATTTTGGGTGTATATTCAAAAATTCTGAAGGAAAATTTGAAAGACAATTAAAATTTTATTCTGGAACAAATTAAAGTCGCCTACTATTGTTGTTAATATGGAAAACAACGATGGAGCTTTTAAGAAAAATGATCTAATTAGATAAATAGGCCATTTTTATTAAACAAGTGAACTAATTTACTTCAAATATTTAGTCTAACTGCTGAAAAGTATAAATGTTCTTATAACATTTTATCATTTTATCTTTATTGTCATTATTGAAAAATTATTGTTTTTATAGATGAAGAAGATATAAAAATATATAAAATTTTAAATGTCTTAGTAATAAAAATGTCAAACATTTTCATAATTTATTGATGAATTGGCTTAAAATTTTTTTGAGATTCTCAAAACGCCTTTTAATATGTTTTTTAATAGTTTTTATTTTTATTTTAGAAAAAATATATATCAAAATTTGAAAAAGAAAATAGAGCTATGTACAGAATATATGAATAATAATAGAATACATTATTTAAGATAATTTATTCTAAAATGATGATCAACAATTTTATTTCAAATAAACATTTCTATAAGATTCTGGAAAAAAATAAAGAACCAAACTTTCATAGTTTTGAGGGTAAATTTCTGTATATATATATGAAGTTTTGTTGGTAATTATATAGAAATCTTATAGAAGATTTTAAGAATTCAATATCTAGGAAAAATCGTAAGCAAATTCTTTAAAGAGGTCAAATAGATAAAAATGAGACTTACACAAGTTAATACTATTCAAAGTTTCATTGGTAAGATGTTGGTCCAAAGACCCTAAGATCAGCCTCTATAAAAAGATACTATTATCAGAAAAATATTCCAGGCAGACCCATGTGTTAAAAACCCTGTGGAAGACTGTTTTTTTTTTTTACTCTTTTGACACGTTAGAGAAGGAGCATTAAAAACCCTCAGTTCATTATTTATCAATTTTCTTGCACCATATGAAGAATCTTCCTTACTCAAAGAAAAACTATTTCTACTGTAGACGATCAGATGAATTTTGGATCCAGATGAACTGACTGAGATGTTAGTTTATGTTAGGAGAGAGCAGGCAGTAAGATTCATCCGTACACTATGTAGACGAGTATTGGTTCACAATGAAGTGCGATTCAGAACATTTGTTAGTTTAGGAGCAAAAATATGCCAGATATAACCAATCTAACGCTGCCGATTGATACTCTATGTAAACAAGTCTAAGTTTAGTATGAAATGTGATTCAGCGCGTCTGTTAATTTGAAGGGTACCAGATATAACTGATCAAACGTTACCAAAGTGTTGTCACAATTTCAGATTCTGTAGAATTATAGTCTAAGATGGCATTTTTATCGGAGATCACGCAGAGCAGCATACACTGCATGGGGTAATAGTGACTAGTGTGAAATACCAGGATGAGATCTTTGACCCACATATCAGTTCACATGTGTATGTGTGTGCGCGCCACTGCTATTGGTAGTAACTTCCTTTCGATGGTTGACGAGGTCATCGGACTATTCTTGTGGAAATTATCATGAAAGTTATTGTTAGCAACAGATGGAGAGACCAGCATACTCTTAAGACTTAAATGCTGAATTTTGCTGTTGTTCATATATTTTGATGACAAGTAACTGCTTTTAGTTATTCTTCACATTCATTACATGACACGGAACAAGAGCTACTCAAATGTCTCATCTTGGCTGCCCATTTCGGTGTCCAAAAACCTAATTCGCAGCATGGAAAATTAATGTCTCTTTTGTATATTACCGTTAAACAGGCCAAATTCCCTATTCAAACCCATTTTAATATTTTTATGACAATTTTTATCAGAAAAATGGGATGTTTTATTTTCTTTGATTAAGAGCTTTCGCCCCACATATACTTTTATAAATCAGGTTTGTATTTAAATTTATGTAAAATTTAATGCTGCATTCAATAAATAATTAATACAAATTTTTTCAACTTTTTTTTTCCTTACTCATTTATTTTCAAGCTACACACAAAAATTATATTGTACTTTGATTGAAAGGCCAATTAACAACAATTCAAAACATTTTGACTTGAAAGTTTTCCATGTCAAAGTTTTCTTATTTTTATATTATGTTTCAAACATTTTAGTGCTATATATCAATGCAAAAACTTTTAAGTTTGAAATTTTGAATAAATGATCTTTATTTTTCGGATTTTAAAATCAAAAATAATATTGTATATTTCGTTCGTGAACCAGTATTGCATTTATGTATAGCTATAATAAAAATATTTATCAAAAATATTGTCGTGTATTACAGCTTTTGAATTTATGGTTCTTATTGTATTTGCAACCAAAATAGGTTGTTTGGAAAGTAATTCCGTTTTTTCCAGCATGGATCAGCTTTTTGCTAGTAAAAACCAACCACTTTATGACTGTGGAATCGTGCTACTACCAGAAAGATGATAAAAGCTAATAGACTAGAATAGACAATGTGCAATGCAATACAATATTTATTTGCTGCATGTTTTTCATTTTCATGAAAAACGAAATGACTTTTCGAACAACCCAATAGAAAGTTTAATACAAGTTTGACACTTGTTTTTAAAATAATCACATAACATCTGTATTTTTATATTTTAGAGAAATTGTTTTTTCAACAACAGGAAAATGAATGAAAAAAGCACTCACATTTAAGTAATATGTAACGGTTTCGATCCTGACACTCAGTTGACATTCTGTTAAAAGAATCTCTCTGAGGAAATTGCTCATGAACATGACATGGATTTCTAAGGAAGGTTAACGTGACAAGGAACAACATGAATTCTTCATGAACATGACATAGAATAAAAGTTTGAAATAAAGGGTATTGGTTCACATATCTAACTGGTTATCATGTAAAGGTAATTCAAAATTAATAAAAGGTTGGCAATGATTTGAAATGACTGGAATAAAAAGCCAAAAGCGTAACACAAATAATGAGTTAAATATACTTAAAACAACACTCAAGCCCTTTCTGAATTAGCTGAAAATTATGACAATCACATGGAAAATTCTGTATTTTATGGTAGCCGGTATGAAAAAGTTAAGAAGTTTTGTTAATATTTTAATGTATTGCATTTTATTGCATAATTAAAATTACATTATCATTTTAGTTTTATTATAGATTATAAATTTTTAACACACTTTTGTTAAAATATAAGCAAGCAATGAGAAAATCTAGTTTCTAATAAATAATTTTGTTTTATTTAATTAAATAATTAGTTTTCAATAATAAATAATTTGTTTGCACCAAAATTAGAATTCCAAATATTATGATTATAGGATGAAACTAAATTACACCTTTGTTTTAATAAAAACTATGCTATATTCAAATTATTAATTGCAAAGTAAAATAACTTAAATTTATACACGCAGTATAAAGAAATAGTTTTCTTTTTCTAAAAGGTATTAATTAATGTTCGAATTACTTCTTTAATAAAAATTAATAAATGATATATGAAATAGTGATATTGTCAATATAAGCGTTCTATTCTAATGGTAATACAAATTTATGGATACAGTAATACCAAAAAAAGAAATACTCATATTAAAGCCATAAAAATTATTAAAGCAAATATTTCTAATACTGCAGACAAAAACAAAAATTATTTCAGTATTCCTTTATAATTAACCATTCTTCTTTGTAATGATGTTTATTAAATTATTATAATTTTCGATACTCTCTTTTCTTAAAACTAGTGGATGAATAAAATTAAACCTATAATTGAAAGTGAATTTAATTAAAAAATTTCTTAATTATGATTTCGGAGAATTTATTATTAGCATATTTTGTTCAAATAACTCGAAATATCCTTATATTATTCAATCCAATTCTTTTTTTTCAAATTTTTTATATTATATACGATAACTGGAATATATATATATATCTATATATATATATATATATATATATATATATATATATATATATATATATATATATATATATATATATATATATATATATATATATATATATATATATATATATATATATATATATACATATATATCTATATATATATATATATATATATATATATATATATATATATATATATATATATATATATATATATATATATATATATATGTATATATATATATATATATAAACAGCCAGCCATATTTTGTAAAATTCTAAAAATTTCCAAGTTAACAATTGACAGAAATGCATGAAGACAAAAGAGCAATATGTATCTTTATTTCATGTTATTCAACAATATCTGAAATCAAACCTAGGACTTTCCATTTTGATGAACATACAGTAAGCATTGGTTTAGTGTACTCATGAATTTTTAACAAGGTTTGAGCATTTTTTTCTATTTGTGATGTATTTATTAAGGAAGTATCAATGAAATACTCACAATTCAGTAGATCCCAAGATTAACAAAAAACTAATTACCATAAGGACTTACAATGATTAGCACTCATTTCACTTGCTATTAAGAAGTCAGATAACATTTTCTTAATGATGCTTTTTGTTAGAAATGCACGAAAAGATTTAAACATTTACTGGTTCTTAAGCAATATATCAAAAATGTATATTGCTTAAGATTTTTAATTCAGGAATGGCAATCTTTGTCAAAAGCATATTTTGAATTTTTTAATGTTTTTTTTTTCATTTTATAAAGAGCTTGAAATTATGTTCCTTATAAAAAAAAGAATGAGATTTATTTAAAATTAAGCACCATTTTTTTGCATATTTTTACTTGTTTATTTCATAACAAATAAAAGCGTTAAAAATAAAGCTAAGAGCCATGATAGGGGAGAGATAAGACATTTTATCCTTTGATTTAACTTGTTTAAGAGTTGGATTAAGGTATTTTAAGTTATAAAAAAGCGATATTTTATATATTAAAGCATAAAACTATTTTAAAATATAATTAAGTGAGAGTTTTGATTGTGTATTCAACAATACTTAGTTTAGTTTTACATTAATTGGGGAAGAGGGAGCATTTTAACTAAGATCTATATATATCTTTTAAAATAATTTAAATTATCGCAGCTAAATTCCTCAATTGAAACGTAAAAACATTAATATTTATATAGAATTACAAAGACCTATTAATGGTTTTAGATTGCTATAGTATCGAAAAAGTTAGTAAAATAATTCTAACTAAATTTTTAAGTTTTTGTGAAAATAAATTTCTAATGAATTTAAAAACAAAAGATAGATTTTTCCTACTGTGAATTTAATTGTAGATTAATTCAGGAAATGACGGATCTCAAATTATGTTGTACCATAAATTTTTTGTGCGTTTGATAAATTTGTACCGTAGCTTCAGTGTTTAAGATAGTTGAAAATATGATATTTTGCGTGCGAATATATTACAGAATTTGTAGCATCAAATGTATAATACTAATGACTTGCCGTTATTTAGAGAAAATGTTTAATATGTGTGTGTGATTGAAAATTCTCTCACTCTTCGTTATTTATATCTAAATCTATTGAGAGAATGTGTAAAAAAGGGTGCGTATTTAATGTAACAGGTTTTATTTATGTACCTTAATTTCTTCGTTGTTTTATTGATTTTGATGTTCGAGTTACACTCAAAACATGAAAGAAGATTTGTCAAAAGGTTAGTAAAGTTTTGAAATGAAATCATTGCATAGTAAAAATTTTATATTAAAGTAAATAGTGAAAAATTACTGTATATGTTATTCTCGAACATTTTTTTTGTCGTGGCATACTTTTAGAGGTTTCAAAATTTGGCACACAAAGAAAAAGTCAGTTTAAAAGTTACTCACAACCTATAATACACAGTATAAAATAGTTTATGATAAGAATTTTGAATGCAAAATAATATAATATGTGCTACAAAAAAAAAAGAAAAAAAACCAGTACGTTTATTAAGAGTTTAATTACAAGGTAATAATGAGAAAGAATACTCTTAATAAGAAATTCGAGCTTGAAGTTTTTTGATAATTTCGTTTATATTTAGTCGTTGTCGTTATTTATGATACTTGGACAAACAAAGTTCGCAGGCCAACGGCTATGAAAAATTTAATCAGAAGGGTATGTCTTTTGTTTAACTAGAGAACCACGAAGGTGAAAGTGCAATTTTGCTTAAAGTCTCTTCCGATAGGTGACACCACCAAAGGGTACCACTCCTTCAGTTTTGATCTGGAGGGAAAGGAAGTTTTCTCCAGACCATTACATCCAAGAAAACTGCTAAACGATCGAGCACAAGACTTTGGATTACACAGTTTTTACGAGCACCTATATCGCATATACTCGGTGGGTCTTTGGTGACATTTGGAATCGAACTCAGTGCTTCTGGACGGAAAAGTCTCATACTTTAACCACTAGATTACCACAGCCCATATTTAGCCTTAAAAATGACAATACTATTCTTATATCGTCTTTTAAATTGAACAGTCTATCTTTTTTTGCTTCATTTTTATGTTGATTAATCCTGAAAATCCGAATTTACAAACATAAGATGTAGAAAATTATAAGCATATTATTAAAACTTAAAATTTCTTCGTATTTGCAAATATTTCACTTTATGAAAGGTCACAATTATCGAAGATAACTGTTTTTAACTATAATATATATGGTATTTCTTTTGTATATATAACTGTAAAAAGAAGTTTTATTTTCAATGTATTCTTCTTTAATTTAGGAAAACTTTACTCGTAATAAAAAATTAAATCTTTACCATATACATTTCTAAAATTGGGCGGCACACTTTAAGAACTTGACTACACAAAAGTGATTGAGAATCATTACTCTAGATGATAAATATAAATTATTCAAAGATTAATCCAATCATAATAATGAAACACTTTTAATGGTTCTGAGGTGGAGCGTTATTTTTGATATGTAAAATGTGCATAGAAGAGAGTCATTCCAATGATTTAAATAATGGGGAAATACCGCTAAATTCCATGGTGCCGATTATCCTTTATTTATAGGAATCGATTACTTATCAGTTAAACCTGATTAATTTTTTGTACAAATGTGGGTTGAAAGTACTCGGAAAACCCCGTTATGCGGTCGAGACTGGAACAGAAATGCTTCAGGAATTACCCAACGAAGACAGGAATATCTAAAATAATTATGTCTCCCCTTGCGACACCCCCTCCCGAGGCTGTTCCGCTGATCTGCATCTGACTTTGAGAGGTCCCGAGGACGGCCGTTTTGTTTCTTGTAACTCTTTCGCCAAATTACAAACCTTTTTTTCTTTATTTATCTGATTGCACTTTTCTTTCAAGTGATACAGTGTGAATTTCACAACATTTCCTATCTTTCGTCATCAGGTATTGAAATAATCAATCAATAATGTAAAAAAAAAAAAAAAAAAAAAAAAAAAAAATATATTTTGTTAATGAATAAAGCGAATTTCACTTTTTTCATTACAAAAATAATCGTTTTATTTAGTGTAGCAAAAAATAATGAGTCACATGTAATAATTATTATTATATTAGTAAGAAAATGTAGGAAATGGAAAAAATATGTAATTATTAAACATACTTAATGAGATTGTATCCGAATAATCCTTACCTATTAGTAGGAGGAGTACCTAACATTCTTAGAACTCATTTACTGATTCTCTTAAGTTATGTTCTGTCTTTGATATTCCTAATCGTAAAATAACAGACTGACAAGGTTAAACTCTACTAATAATATTTTGTTAAATGATGGTCACACAATGGATATAGGAATTTTCCTTACTCGTTTTGCGACTTTAAGACAAACCCAATTTTTATACATTGAAATTTATTATTTCCAATATTTAGAAAATTTTACCTTTTGATTATATTTACATACAAAACCAAAGCCTAGTTTGTCATCAGAAATTTTAGAAGTATTTCAGTTAACACACAAGAGTATTTTATATTATGAAAACGTTTTTCATAGGGTGGTTCATGAATATGTTTTTCATAGTTTTGGGTTTCATGACAATTGAAAATTTGTTATATGATTATCTTTTTTATATAAAATTGCTAAATACAGTAATTTATATGTAAATTACAGAAACATTTTAAAACAAGAAATTTATATTATTATATTTCTATCAGATAAATGTAGTTTTGTCCAATTCTTTTTAATTTTTTTTGATGTGAGGATATTTCAAAAGACTCTATAACTATCGTGAATGACTTTGTAAACATATCTAACTCGTTTACAAAATGGATAAATTACTATAAAATAAATCAAATTTTATAACCAACGAGTGTTTAAATGGTTATTATTTTATCTCTTCCATAAAAAGTCCTTAGAGAAATTTTTATTAGATATTGCATAGATGGCGCGTAAGGATATTTAAAGAAATATTTCAAGAGATTCTTTAACTATCCTGAGGATATTCCTGAAATATTTCAAGAGATTATATAGCTATCTTGCAAAACTTTGAAAATGTATCTAACTCTAATCCAGAATCATCTATGTAAAACAAATAAAAATTTCCCTGGAGACTTTTTTATGAAAGGGATAAAATAATAACCATATATAAACACTCGTAGGTTATAAAGTTGTGTTTTATTTTATAGTGGTTTATCCATTTTATAAACGAACAGAAAAAAGTAGCATAAGTTATCTGAAATGAAGTTGTTTTTAAATGGAAAAGTAGTATTTTGTATCAATAAATTAATTTATGAAATCTTATGTAGATTTTGGTTTTAGTTCTCATAAATAATTTGCAAGAATGATTTTGTAAGTTATTCTACAACATTCCAGAAACCATTAAATAGTTTCTAAATGAATAAAACTTTTTTACTTTGATATGTGAATGCTCTCAATTTAACAACCACTTATATTGTTGAATAAGATAATTACAAATAAAAATTAAATTTAAAATATACACATTAGGTATATTTTTCATTAACAGCATTTATAGTTTGAGACATGTGAAACTTGATTTTTTTACTTGCTTTGACATACTTATAAAATATTTACTTATTTTAATCTATAAATGCTGTTGAAAGATTTTTAATATAGAACCTATTTAATACATATTGTATTACCGATTTGTATATAGGTGTGTACCTATTTAATAATTTTTTCTTTTAAAGGTCCTATTCATTTAAACCACCTAAACCACCATTTTATCTTTTTTTCTTACGATAGCTTTGAGAAAGATTGCTTTTCATATTATTCAAGTACTGATGTCAGTTAAGATTAATTTCAAAGATATTTCTGACAT
Source organism: Latrodectus elegans (assembly GCA_030067965.1). Classification (NCBI taxonomy): domain Eukaryota; kingdom Metazoa; phylum Arthropoda; class Arachnida; order Araneae; family Theridiidae; genus Latrodectus; species Latrodectus elegans. Next base: position 8,294,131 of record CM057810.1, read on the forward strand.
TTTACTATAATTTGTGGCCATAGAAGTTTTTCTTGTTTTGGATATTTAATTAGTTTGTATAGAAATTTGTAATTCATGAGATAGATTTTACGAACTTTGAGAACATATGACCTGTTTTTCTATTCCTTAGAATAAGCAGACTTGCCTTTAAATTAATTTAAATCTTAAAGAACTGTCTTTTGTAAAACTGCCTACCGCATGAAATTGTTAATTACATATTGAGTACTTAAAATGTTGGAAATATTTCACAGCATTACAAAGCTAATGATGAATAATATTTACTATTTAAAGGAAATTTATTGCGATATCAAAACATTTTCTTGTATAAATATGAAACTTCATTAGTATTTATTGTTTATGAAATACAGTTTTTAACTACAATAAACTGTATTGAATACTATACAATACAGTTTTTAACCAATTTAAAATGAAATTTTTTGATTTGTTTAAAAATTCGTTCTATAGAGTTAAATATTATTTGTAGATAGCGTGTGAATTTGATTGCAATTTTTACATTTACAGTTTACTTTTAAAAATATATTTTAATTGAAAATATTCTTTGATTTTATAATTTATAAAAAATAAAAATAGAAGGTTAGCAAAATAAAGTATTAAGTATTTATAAAAGATTGAGTGTATAAAAAATGATAATCGACATGAAAGAACTAAATTCACTAAACTAAATTTGCAGTTTTGTAATCAGAAATCAACTTGATCATGTTATACTAAGTTTAGCATACACTGTTCTATAAATTTCAAATCATTTGATCTAAAATAAATTAGACCAAAGAAATGCATAGGTCGAACAAAGCAATGCCATTTTTTCTATGGTCAGTGACTTGGAATAAATTTTCAAAATACAATATTTCTGTAGCTGGAGAACCTTAAATCTAAGTGCCGTTTATAATACAAAATTTAGTGATCTTATATTTGTACATCATTTAGAAATTTCGGTATATATATGCACATATTTACACATCACACCTGTGACAATTTTTAGAAAATCAGAAAAATCGGCAAACAAATATTTTCTTCAGATAATTTAAGAAACCTATAATTTCTATTTTGGTTACATATAAAGCAATATAAATTCGTAACCCCATTTTTATTTTATAATAATTTAATTTAGATCTGTGAAAATAAATGAAACATTTTATTATGATGTGCACAAAATTATTACTTTTTTTTAAGATTTATGTATATTATTCTGCAAAACACGTAATCTGATATTAAAGTCTCAAAAAGTCTAGTTCTATTTAGATAGGTAAGTAAGTTTACTATACCTACTTCACTTACATTTATCTAAAATATATATATATATATATATATATATATATATATATATATATATATATATATATATATATATATATATATATATATATATATATATATATATATATATATATATATATATATATATATATATATATATATATATATATATATATATATATATATATATATATATATATATATATATATAACACGAAAAAATTTTACCCTAACATTTGAGGAATTAAAACCAAGTAATTTATTACTCAACAATTTACTTTAAATGAAAAAGTTTAAAACTAAAACTTTTGCCTCTTTAAAAAATTTACTGGTAATAGACAAGATGTATACACAGAAGTACAAATATTTATTTCATTTAAAAAAAAAAAATTATTTACTTTTTTCTCAATTTAAAACATAACAATAGTAAATAGAATATAATTAAAAATACGAAAAGAATTTAGAAAAATCATCCACAAACATTTAAATATATCACATAAATAATACATGGACATTTTTTCTCTTATTTCTTATAAAATTGATTCATTCATAACATATAAATCCAGTTTTGCTCAATGAATTTTTAAATTTTATTTTGATATCTTATAAGTTAGTTTTGTTTATATTCTATTAGCTTTATTTAGGTATAAACTGTGTAAAGTAACTATTTATTTTTTTTGTAAATTTTGTTTTTCAGTTGCAATTGAAGTGCAGTAGAATCCCAATTATCTGAACTCCGTCTATCCGTATCGTTTTCAGAAAAACTTATTTTACTGAAGAAAAGAAGGAGAGAAAAGAAAAAAAAAGAAAAATAAGAGAAAAGAGAAGATATGACAGTAAGACGTATCACTTGAGGAATTAAAAAAAAAATTTTTTTTTGAGAAATCTTGAATGTTCAGCAGTGAGTGCTGAAGATATGGGAGAATCGATTATGAGTCAGACACTGGATATCAAATTGCTGATGATGATCAACTTATTGAAAGTGTCAAAGGAAGAAAATGATCTTCATGCCCAAGTTGAAAGCAGACGCAGAACCATCAGCTAGCTAAGCATTTGCCGCCTTTGAGACTGCTCTGAAGTGAATGGAACGTCAACCTTAATGTGACCACATACCAATTCGCACTGTCAAGCGGATTCTAGTTCTATTCTCGACTTGGCTGCCCGAAAACGGTTGAAGGGCAGCGAAACACAGCTTCCTCTGACCATCAATGTTCAGCAATCAACCACTTTCTTTTCCAGCACTGTACTTGCACACTGTATTAATGTACAGCACTTGTAAGTACCTTAACATCTAAAAATGTTACCTTTTCATTAGATTCTTTTTTTAAAATATAAATATTTTCTCCCATTTTTAATATGCAATAATGAATTAAAGCGGATCATTTTTCGAAAAAATCTAATTAAAAAAATCTTTGATTATCCGAATGGGATTGGTCCCAATTGATTCGAATAATTGGAGTTCTACTATAATTATCAAGAAAAAAATAGGTAGTTTATAATTTCTTAAATCCTTTCATTATAATATATATTTTCTATAGAATAATAATCTATATATATATTTTCAAAATTGCTCATAGTTTTAATATATGATTAAAAAAAATAAGAAAAATATTCATACGGTCAACAGCTGAGGGTATTCGATTATAAATATTTAATGCGTTTTTTACACAAGGAGAGAGAGAGAGAGAGAGAGAGAGAGAAAAAACAGTTTCTAAGTTTGTTCCTTAATGCAGAATTCCTCAAGATCTCACTTTGCATGGCTTCAGTATGGATATAACACCAACTTTGTAATTTTCATATTTATTACAAACAGATTATATGATGTTTACAATAAAGAGTTTAAAAATCCTTTCACCATTTCCAATTTCCCCACGTTAATTTACATAATCTAACTTCACCACATTAATAGATAATAATATTAGGTTTCAATCAAACATAAACTTCAAAATTTTCACAATAAAATAAAAAAATAATTAATTTTAATTGAATGAATTTGAAGGTTTAATGTATGAACTATTATCAGGAAATAATTTTCTTGAAAGTATGGAGAAAGTAATTGCTACCATTTAGAAGAGAATTTAATTCTATCCCACTTACATTTAACTATACAGTGAAATTTGAGACTATATAATCTCAAAATTTTCTATTTTTCAACAAATTAAAACTAAATAAAGATTTAAAAATTTCGCATTTCTTATTACATTGGATAATGATTTTATTTAAATTTATAAATCTATCATTAAGTTTATACATATACATTAATTGCAAATCTGAATTATTCTAAATTACTATTAAAGTTCTATTTTTGACGATTTTAAAATTTTGTTTCATTATTATTTTTTGATTGCTATTATTATGCAGTAAAAGAATGATACATATTATATTATATTCTAGTAATCAATAAAGATAAAATTCCTATTAAAAATAAGCGAAAATAGAATTAAAATAATTTTTAATGGAATTTATTTTAACAGAAATATCTGGCATTAGGTTTTAAATGTTTGCAAGTAATTATTTTACTTCGTAAGAAAAAACTCCAAAGCAGTTTTTGTCGTATATATATATATATATATATATATATATATATATATATATAAAACCTAACTTTAATTCCTACTTAAAAGATGCAAAGAATTTTAATTCATTATAATCAGTTTTGATATTTAACTATTTGTAAAAACCAGAAATTACCAAAGTTTGTCTTAACAGAAATTACCAAAGTTTGTCTTGGTTAATACACATTTTCATATTTGCTATAAGTTGCTCCATACAGTATACAAAAATTTTCCAAGAATGTTAATATTGCTGTCAACTAATTAATTTTATAAATCAGAAACCAAAGCTTTTTTTGTTATCCTTTGTAAGAAACATCAATGAAATAACTGATATTTAATTATTACAATATATGCATATAATATCCATCAAAATTGTAATAAAAATAGCATAAAAAACAGATTTAATTATTTTACTACATATTTTAAGCAAGTTGTTTGTGTAGAATAAAAGATGTGCATTCGCATGCACATTTTGTCTTAAAACATGAACGCTAATAAAAATGGACCGACAAGATAGAATAATTTTGAAACCTGTATTACAACTTAGAAATGTTACTTTTCTGAAACTCTCAGGTTTAGTTTTGTAACTAGAAATTATATAACTTATTATTCGAAAGATAGGACAGTGAACTGTTTTCATGCAGACTGTCTTTACATGCAGGTTTCACTTTCATTTAGAGCTAATAATGTTTTGTGGTATTGAACTTCCATCGGAGGACACCCTGGAGAACATCTGACGTAGATGAATTGCTTTCGCGCTTCGGAAAAACCCTGCCTCATTTCCCCAGGAAAGGAATTCATTACTCTTGTTGAAAATAAGGGAGTGGTTTCAATAGAATGTTTTTCAGCCATTTCTAAGCAATGTATTTGTATTGTATATTAAGTTGTAGCATTCTATTTTCGTGAATAAACTGCTTTCCTTTCCTTTTATTTCTGATTTTTATTTTTAACAATACTTTTATCGGATTAATTGCTGTCCTTTGCTGTACTAATTACTGTTATTAAATTTTATTTCATGTTATCGGTATTATTATTTATTATAGTGTGTTTTTTCCTTCATTCAGTTAAATGGGAAGTTAACATACTAAAATATATTAGGAAACATACAATGAATGGAAAAGGAAAAATATATGTTGTTTTAAAATGAAACCTTGTTATCTGTTTTCTGCAGTCAAGAAAAAAGAAAACATTTGTTACCGGCTGTTTTACTTTAAAATGAAACCTTGCTACAGGGTATCATGAAATGATTAAGATTTCAAGTTGATGCGTTCCTCAGTCTTTTTCATGCATGTTTATCAGGGTTGGCTGAAGAGTTTTCCGGGTTTTCTCTCTTGTGACTACCTCCGACAATCAGAGAATTCCCCTTTAGACTGGAGATTTCTTCGGTGGAAACTAAAATGTCTTACATAAATCAGAACCAGTCGTGGGATGACAGTAAAGATAACATAACAGTATGATGTCGTGAATATTGTGCATTGAAGTAGACATTGTTTTAACACTATGATTTTGGATTAAACATATTACTATCTTCCTGATCAAAATTATTAAAAATTAACAGTGTCTATGATCAGTTTATAACTAAACTAAACTTATGGCTGTCATAATTTCAAAATTCACTGACAAATTTATTTATTAAAACTACCTGATTTGTGTAAAAAAGTAAATGAGATCGATAAAAAAGCAATCAGATATACTTGCTAAAAGCTCTCTTGCTTCTCTTAGAAGAAACAGAAGGCAAAAGCGATTAAAAAAATATATCTTAATAATCTCATATAAATAAAAACATTAAATTGTCCTGCTAGCATTTGCAATGGCGATTTTTGTTTCAATGCTATAATTACGCTTAAAATAGCTTTTTTTTTCAATTCTCTCGATAATGTTTAAATTAAATTCACCATTCTAAGTAAATTATATTACAAAAAAAAAAAATATATTTGATATTATTAGTTTTATATAGAAAAGAGGTAAGCAGATTGTTTGAATTTTGGATCTAAAATCAGGTCTTGAAATAAAATATTATTTAATTGTTAATATTAAGCAAAAAGTAAGGAAGTTGAACGAATGTTGAGTGCTTGTGTGTAATTTTGAATCATAGTGAACGCAAACAAAGATGATTTCTAAGCCTACGCACATCACTCTTCAAAAACTAAATAGTCCTATCATATGAGAGACTCTGGAATTTCTGTCAAGTGAAGGGAAATCACTTCCTTTATCGATCATAAGCGTAATATTAGGATTTAGTGGATTTTTTTTGATTACGTATTTTTTGCATATAATTTTGAATAATTTTATCTCATTTTTATTGTATTTTAAATATCAATAAAAAAGGAGTGCGTTATATATATTGCTTAATTTGGCAATGATGCTTTATAATCCAGCATGCCAGCCAAATGGTTAGCGCTCTTGTCTTCGGTTCAACAGTTCGTGGGTTCGAATCCCACCTTGGGCATGGCTGTTTGTAGTGGTTCGGATTCCACTTCAAACCGTAGGTCGCGGTATAATTAGCTCCCGTGAGCAAAAAATGACCGTTGAGTGACAAACAATCCAGCATGCCAAATTCTGAATTTGTTAATTTTTTTGGCACATTTTCTTATGTATTTGGCAACCTGATTTTTATTTTGACTTACAGATGGAGACCTATAAGAATTATTCAGAAAATTCCATTTTGGCAACTCTTGTAATCAAGTCATAGTGCATGTTACAATTTGTCATCTTGGCAACATTTCTTCATCTCCAAAGAGAATTCTGAATTTGGAATGTTGGATTATACTGCGTTTGTGCACTTAATTTTTAATGTATAGTAGTTTGGCTTATTAATATAAAATAAGAATTAATATATAATAAAAATAAAATCAAACATAGATTAGATATAGAGTTATGATCCAAAAGAATCCAGCACTGAGAAAAGTCTATTGTACTATAAACATGTATATTTAACCGACAAACTTTCATTCTAAATTTTTTATTTGCGCTCATGTGTGCATCCACTTTATTTAAGAAAAGTCAACAAAGATAACAGTGTTTGACAAATAAATCAGTTTAAATATATAGATGTTACTATCATGTAAATCTTATTGATTATGATATACCCATAGTATCAAAATAAAATATAATTGATGTTTACTTTATTATGAAAATAAATTAAGTAAGAAAAATATGATAAATGGAAGATCATATTAAGAAATGATATTCATAAGAAATTTGAAAACACAGTAAAAGTATGGAAAAACGGCTCAAGTACTCCTTGCATAGTTTAACATAAATTGTAATATGATAAATTTTAAATATTGTTGATAATAATTCTATTTTTATAGTATGTTTAATTGCTTATGTTTCACACTCAGAATGTCACTCATTATGTTTTTATTATAGATCTGGTACTTTCAAGTAATTGATTTTGAGCGAATTATTTTTTTATTTATTTTTATATATAAATGTTTGTTAATGACTTTAATATATATTTATTTAAGTATAGAAATATAGTCTATAACAATATATTTGCTGCAATGATACAATATAGATGTTGAAAATGATTTAAATTGATTTATTTTAGTACTTATAATAATCTAGATATAAATGCGCTAAACCTTTGATAGCATTTGACATAATCCTTTGTAGGATTTGCAGCATTAAAAAGAAAAATATTTCAAACGTGTTGATTTCCTTAATCTAGTCATTTTATATTATAAAAGATTCAATAAATAAATTCAAACTATTATTTTGATTACTCTTTTTTTAAATTTCTTTTCTTTTTGTTTTTCTAAAACTCATCTTTCTTATGTAATTATTTGAGAATATGACTTTTACCACAGGAATGGTTATAGTAATTTAGAATTCGCTTTAAACCTCTATTGGCTTCTTGTATGCATCAAACTACAGCATATTTACTCATTTTTTTAACATACTATATAAAATTACTTTGCATGTTCAAGAAGTTAATTTCTGAAAGTAATAAAACTTTTAATAAAATATTCATAAAATAAATTTATAAACAAAAATAGTTAAGACAGTCTTTTGAATTTTTGAAAATGTCGGATAAAAAAAATTAAAGGAATTCCTTAATTTTTAGTTTTTGATATATTACTATAAATTAAATACACTTTTAATATTATTTTAAAAACTTAATTATTTCACAACATAAAGAAAAAAATCAAAAGTTTTACTACCTTACTACATTTAAATGGTTTCATGAGATCTATTGCTTAAAAATCCCTACCATAAATTTATATGAAATATTTCGTGCAATGTGTCATAATCAATATTGAGACAATGTTTATATAGTTAATACAAGATTACTATAAGGAACTTTACTATAAGAAAATTACTATACAAGAAGAAGATATAATAAGGATTATTATATATCAAATATATTTAAGCATTCAAACTGCTTGCATTTAAAATTTTTTTAACTATTTTTAGAAGATACAATGTTAATATATTTCGAAGCATTTCCATTAGTTTTAATAATAACCTTCATACACTTGGGCATGTGTTTTACCAATTTTTCTATAACTTCTGGTTATAATGATCTACATTTTTAGAAAATATCTGGTTTTTTATAATCTTTATGCATAGGGCTCTTCTCGTTAATTTCATAATGTAAAATGTTTCAAAAATCTTTGATAACATTCTTACTGGTAATTAGAGGAGTATGAAATTGTTCGGAATATATATTGCCTTAAATTTAATCACTATAAGCACTGTATGTAAATATCATAATATAGTATAAAAAATAAATCTGAAATCCTAATTCCTGATCATTTGATCTTTAAATATTTTATTTAGTTTATTAATATACATAATAAAGTCTTTTATCTTTCCAATTATCGGAAATTTTCAAAATCCTTATCCACTGCTGCAGCCGAATGGTTAGCGCTCTTGCATTCAATTCAACAGTTCGTGGGTTCGAATACCACCTTCGGTATGGATGTTTATAGTGTTTCGGAATCCACTTTAAACCGCAAGTCCGGGTATAATTATCCCTCGTGTGCTAAAAATGAATGTTGAGTGACAAATAAACAAAAAAAATATCCACTGCTGCCCCCCCATTTTTGTCATCCCTTCTTTCTAAGTTTTCTTCTTGAGCTAATGTTTACCAGTTAGAGCTCTGTATCATGATAGAAAAACAAAAAGAATGTCCCTAGACATCAAATCACATAGAAGGCAAAATGGCGGCAATATTTTTCTTTTTTAAAGGATTCAAAAATATTAATCAGCTTTCTTCTAAGAATATCCTCCTTTTGTTATTGTTATCTTGTGCCACCCAGGCTGACAATATGTAATGCTCTGCTCCACTTTTCAAACTGAAACATAATTTGGCATGGAATCCTACTTTCTCAGTACATACAAGCCATAGGTACCCGATTATAGGATTGGCAACCATTTACCACCCATTCATATAAAAAAAGGACAAAGACGGGATTCGAACCCAGGATTTCCCGATCCGCACTCAGGTACGTTGACCACTAGACAGGATGGGGGGCATTGCCTTCTTTTCTATATAGTATTTTAGCTTTAGATGTGTGTTTGCATGAATGACAGATGTTTTTTTAACAGAGATTTTTGCACTGTACTCGGCTGGAGAATACTACTGCTTGCTTTTAAAACTTGATGCAAGGTTTTCCTTTAATAAGGAAGCTGTGCTTTGGATCTTCTTGCTTTATTTTACTTCCGGGAGCCCTTGATTTCCCATTTATTTTTATCTTATAAACAAAAATTCTGTTTTGGTACTTGTGACTTAAATTTCTTTGCTAACATATCAACTCCATTATGGATTATAGAGCGAAATTTTCCAACAGTTCCCGATATTTACATTGATTAAAACATTTTCAATTCGATTGAATTCGATTTCAGCTAATGTTTTTTATTTATAACAAATATTAAAGTTTAATTTTCTTAGAATTAATTATAAGCAATGAAAAAAGAAAAATTACAAAACTTAACGTTAAAAATATCTGTTTTTGACGTGCAAACTCATCAGATAATAAAAAAGAAGCTTTCATTGAAAAAAGCAAAAATAAATCGTTTTATATGTACCACAGCATTCGAACATTAAATATTTAAGTTTACATATTATAATTGTCAACAAATTAAAACTGGAATCAGAATTTTCTTAAAACTTCAAATTCTCTGAGATTGATCAATCTACTTTTAATGACTAAGAATTGAAAAATAAGATTATTAAAACTATTAACCATTTGTAAATGATGATACATTTTAAAATAACAATTTAATGTAGCACTTTGAATTCTTAATTATTTTCTGATATCACGTATTAATTAAATATTTGTGTTAGTAACATTGAAAATAAAATACACGTTTGTTTAAAAATTTCGTTAACATTAATAGGATAACTATTTTACAAAATAAACTATACGTTAATTTAAAACATTTCTCAATTTTTAAAGCCAGAAATATGTGAGTTCATTTTAAATTTTCTTCTACATACATTTAAAAGCCTAAATACATTTTATGCAAAAACTATATACAGAAGTTATTTTAATGACTGTATAATATTCTTCAGCAGAACGAGGAGATTACTCTAGATTTTAAGGGAAACTGGAATTTCTTTGCTAGCTTTATCTTTAATATCATTATTGCCTCGAAAATATAGTAAAATATTAAAGATCAAACCATTCCGACAAGAAGAATATACATTTTTTTTTAATTTTTTACCAGTTACCTTGGAAGTTTTAAAAAAATTCTGGCGGTAACATACGGACCAAAAGTAAATAATTTAATACATTTACCTCTTGATGAGCTTCAAATGTGCTTCCTATTTAAAATTCTTTATGCGTATTTTGATTGTGGCGAAGATTATTTAATTGGATGCATACAGCCCCTGAGGCATTAAACGTGTGCAACAAGTCAAATAGCTTTGAAATGTGTATGAGTTAATATTGCATGAATTGGTGCTGTAATCTTCTTTGGTATTTTACGAGATTCTGCAATCTCAATATACAAAGAGAAAAAATTTCCATATAAAACACAGATATTGTAATCGAACCAGTTTTGATGTAATAAGTATTATACATACCAATAATTCATAACACAAAAATATTAAAATGCTCTTTCAGAAAGAAAGTTAACATTAGGAAAAAAAATTAAACATAATCTTCTAATTTACCTAGGTAAATTATTTCTCATTTGTTTATAAGTTTCAGTTCATCAGTTGTCCAAAATCCTATTATTCAAAAAGTATTATATCCTATAGGATAGTATAACGTGAGGCTATGAATATTAGGAAATAAAATTATTTTTTCTTAGTATTTGTGTGCATTGATTATATTATTACAAGCAAATTTCTAACTATAAAGTGAAGATTTCATCAAGTGATTGCAAAAATGGATGATTTATGAATATATGTCTGAGGCAATTTCAATTTCAATGTTAAATTATAAAGAATAGAGATCTTTGTGCTGTTTTCATCATTAAAGTTGGGAGCAACAGGTTTCCAATACATTGATGTATTCAAAATGGACTTACATATATAATATTCATAAAAGGAGCAAAAATTAGCTCAGCTTTATATTTTATTTGAGTTTCATGTGATTGTTTTTATAAAGTTACTAGAGAGTTAAAAAAAAATTTGTAGTTCGTTTAAGGAAGATCTTATCAAGAAAATGTTATTTACAATTTTTCATTATGCATTTACAAATGAATTATCATGCTTCATTTCTTATCCGTATGTGTAAAGGGTATGATAAAAAATATTACTCAATTTTCTGGAAAAACTATACTAAGAAATAACTTTCATTGTTTTTTGAAACAAGGAAAAGCAGAGCTTGTAGTAGAATCCCATATAAAACTCGCGTATATTTCTTAGAAAAAGCAGCAAATTGTGGTTGCGGTTAATATGTTTTTATCATTAAAGGAATATGAGAGAAATTGCTAGCGCAAAAATATTGAAATCTTGTTCCTTATTTTTATTTTTTAACAAGAAAATACGCCCTCTGTTTGAAATTAACATATTTTTCATGTATTTCTCAGTTAAACATTTTTACGTTAATTTTTAATCTTTAAAACAATAAAATATACAATAACACCATTAATTTTTAATAAATTATTAATTTTTGCAATGTTTGATTCAGGAAGTTTTTCTATAAATAGTTATAAAATAAAGTATTAATTTTACATGACACATTCATATTGAGCTGTATCATTTGTTAGTCATATCATTTAATAGCATGTTGAATATAAGTAGTACTTAATATTAAAATTTTCATACCATACTATCAATTAACACTTAATGTTATACCTGAATATATATATTAAACTTCTCTCTGAAACTTTGTTTTTGAATATTATTTGAATAATTATTAATTATTATTGAGTGAAAATACGTGAGTTGGAACCGGTTGAAGTTTTCTTCTAAATATTATGTGTTTTATTCTTCAACAAAATGAGAAATGACGCATTCATTTAATCGGTTTAGTAACAATTTTGCCTTGAAATTAATGCGTAATTTATTGTTGAATAAGATTAGCAAATAAATTAACTTTACCATCGTTATATTTCCTATCTTTTACATTAAAAATATTTTTTGCTGAAAAAATTCATTTTAGTGTATATTATAGCTTTGTGTTATAATGTGTTATGTTATCGCTTTAAATCAATTTGAGCTAAACTTTTGATCAATAACATATAAGCTATTTATTCCAGCTGCATTGTTTTACCTTCTGGGAACTATTAATTTCTTACGTTTTGAATGGGAATGTTTTACATTGATCAATTATGATTATATACTTTTTAAAGTTTTAAGTTTCTTTAGCAATAATTATAAATTATTTTAATCGAGTACATAAGTGATAAAAATTTTATAGTAGAATATATGAATGAAGTAATGTATGTATGAATGAATGCATGAGTTTAGCATTTTGAATTCATGATTTTTTGACAATTGCTCATTTGATGAGATAATAAAAAGCAAACTATAAAAATTATCTATAGTTTTTTGACATGCTGAGTCACGTCGAGTAAATTCTAACATCAATTAAGCAGTTTCAAATTTACAAAATTTATTTTGTTGTCTGTGTTCAGTAAATAAGCTCTTCCAAATATATACAGATTATATATAATGTAATTCCTTAAAATCACTCATATGAGCATAATACTATATTTCATATAAAAATAGTTGATTCTAATATAGATAGGAGTAAAGATATAAAATATTAGTTGATTAAAAATAAATGTAATGATTATTAAAATATGATATAAATAGGAAAATTAAAAGGGAATTATAAAATAACTTTAGTTAAATCTATGACTTAACTCTTTAATAATCGCTGGGGGACAAACCATTTAAGCACAGTTGAACTTACTCATAGTGGCTGTCTTACTTTTTCAGATATTCCCACCCGAGTCAGACAAGATATCTGTTCTTCTAGGAGGAGAGTGTAAGATACGTTTGCGAAAAATCGCCTTGGTGCTGATCTGATTGGGTGTGAACAGGTGTGATCAAACAACTCTCGCGAGATTTTGAAGTGTACACACTCATGTACGAACAAGGTTTATCCCCTATGTTCAAAATGCAATGCGACTCAAGCTGTTCCTGCCCACATTTTGGCCTGCATCGGGTTAAATGAAAGGTATCTGTTCTTGAGCCCTGAGGCCGTGCTCCATTGTTTGAAGGTGTTAGGACTCATGGACCTGGTTTGATGATACTGTCAACCAGGAAGGAGCCCCCTCAACACACAAAGTTGAATTTTCCTTCTTATAATTACAGATAAGATACTGAAAAAGCTCTAGAAAAAGACCTGGCTTCTATATATTATGTAACCGCACTGTTTGCTGACAGCATTGTTTACTAACAACAATGAAGAACAGAGATGCTATTCCTTGTAGAAAAAAGCTGCAGAAATTGATAACGCTTTAGGTACTCAAAAATGACTGTAATCCAATTTTCACGATCCATAACAGAATCTCACTCGTGTATTAAATAATACAGTAGATCTATAAATTGACACTTCATCAAAAACATAGCATTGTTGAGGAGGACTACATTGCTGCTCTGTATCTATTCTATGAATTAGCAGTAGTAGTTTAATATCTGCAAATTACGATTATGCATTAACAGTGGTCTTTAATACCAGTAACTTTAGAAACAACAGAGAATTTGTTACTACCAGAAGAATATCCAAGAAAGTAATCAATATGGTTGAGTGAAATGTGTTGCGAATATCTTGCACTTCATATATCTGAGGAAAGTAAAACTCTATCGAACCCAAAAATTATCGAATATTCTCATAATGGATTATTCCCTTCTTTATGTGCTGCTAGTTAGGACTTCCTGGCTATGAAACATCACAATATATCCGAAATACCAGAAAACAAATACATTTAGATATTAATGTATAATATTTACTATGCTTGAATCTGTTAAGCACACTTAAAATACACTCTTTTCTCGATGGTATAACCCTCATCGACAGATTTAGAAATTTAAGATAGGTAGAAGGAAAATTCCTGTTCCAATTTCTTTGCTAATTTGTGTTTTTAACTATCAAAAATATTTTCTGCTTCTTTTTTGTCTATATTAGTTTATGCGTCGTAATTTGAATGCAAAAGACATTTTAAATTAGTTATGGAACACATGTGCGTTTTCTGTTTTTAATACTCATCTGTATAAATGGTAAATAACTATACTTTTTTTCATTCTCTATATCAGTAAAAGCCGAACGAAACTAAAGCAGTTTTATTTAAGGAAGAGTAAAAATTAAGAAACTAGCAGAGAAAAATTAGATATAGTAAAAAAACATAAAACAGTGAAATAAGAACTAAAAATCCATTGGTAGACGTCAATGAATCAATTGTATGAATTCCAATAGGGAAAAGGTTTAGGAAAGATTAAATAAATACCATCTGTTAATATCTTAACAAAATGTACTAATTGAAGGTAAAATTATGCTTGTATAGCTATTTCACGTTTTAAGATATTACACCGTATTTCTGGGTTGGTGTTGATTGAGAGTCGATAACACAATCCCTTAAAAATCGCAAGACTTTCATTCGTAGCAACTGCAACAGGTACAGGAAATTCCAGCTGTAGAAGTCACAGTTGCACAGCTCCAATACATCTAGTACAACAGGAAACCGCCTCCAAACACAGAAGACTTTAATACTTAAGACAGGAAACGCCTCTGTGCTCTAGAATAGCATTCGAGACAAATTATGTTCACGCACTCTTCGATGCTGTGCTGTGGTATTTATACCTGACTGGCGTGAAATTCTAAGATTTTCTCCAGGTTTTCTGAAGGTTCTGTATTATCTTTCTTAATATTGGTCCTAGAGCTTCGTTAATTGATTTTAACAAAAGTGTTTATTTATCGCCAAACAGCCAAGAATCTTGATAAAGGTTGTCAAAGCACGAAGAATCTCGCCAATCACTAGAAACGCTATTTTTATCATTGAATACTCCTAAATTACTCAAATATTTGTCCAAAATGTGAATATTTCAAACTTGTCTGAGGTATTATAAAACAAATATAAGAAATGCTTTTAAATTTGTAGCAATATTTTCTTGTATGATTTATAAAAATGATAATCTGCAAGAGAATGCATACGTAATTGAGATATCAATTCATACCCTAATGCAATTGTTTTTTCCAATGTATGCACAATTTTTAAAGACACTAAGCTATCAAACATCAAGGCGAATGTGTAAATTCTAACACTATTTAAAAATTTCTAGAAAAGTTGAAGTTTTAAAGGCTGAAAATGTTTTGATCCTATTTACTCAAAACCGGATATTTATACTTTATTTACAAGTACCGACAAATTATGCTGTCTCTGGGTCTAATTTCTACATATATATATATATATATATATATATATATATATATATATATATATATATATATATATATATATATATATATATATATATATATATATATATATATATATAACGCTAAAAACGCATTGAATTCCTAGACACTTCATTCCAAATACTCTGAATGCCATTTTGTAATTATTTCAGTTTCAGAAATTAAGTAAGCTGTAGCATGAAAAACTATAAACAACTACTTTAAAAAAATTAACTGTCTTAAATTTGGGAAATTATTAATATTTATATTAATAATTTGGTAAAATTTCGTGGAAATTGATCTAAATTGCTTTATTGAGCTCACATTTGAATGGTTTGTATTGTGATCTTTGGTTTCTATATTTCTCCGGTTCGATTTCTACTTCGTACATGGATGCTTACTGTGGTTCTAGAATTCATATGACACTCTGGATTCTAATGTGATTTGTTCCAGAAAGCAAAATAAATAAATAAATAAATAAAGATGGTTGCAAAGAGGTAAACATTCGAATCAAACCAAAACGAACCCATTTTGACGGAATGGAAGAGGAAAATATATTTTGGTAAGTACGATATTTATCAATATTTTTTGCTTGTTATTATTAGTAGTTTTTTTAAAGATTGTATTTTTATTATCTTCAACATGTAGGCTGTTTTCAGTACGAAAGCCTTTCTTATTTTTTTGCAAATGACTATAAAATGCTGCTTCTCGAAAAAAAATTTTTTCAGATTAGTTACATTAATAAGGGTAATAACATACTTGATCATTTGAAAAGATTTCGGTTCTTTTTAGGATCAATTTTTTATATTTTAAACAAACTCATTTCCTATTTACCAACGAAAAATTCTTATACATGCATTTTCTTCTTTTCACTTTCGCATACTTTGTAACATCATGATTTTTTTATCAAACTTTACATATGATTCATTCCAAAATCCTGTTTTGAAATATTTCAGAATTGAAAGATAACTCATAAAAAATTACGATTAATATAAAAGGTAATAAAACATAAACGAAATGCAAGTAAGAACTTTATTAAATTTAAAATATATCGTATACCCAACAAATAACTCTCAGTAGTAAATTGAAATTGCACTTTTTTTTATTCTTAAATATATTTTTTAAATTATGCGATATTTTTTATTTTTGAAAAATCTGGATATCTGAGTCGCATGTTTTTATCCTTTAAGCTAATCATTAGAATAATTTTTTCCAGTTTTTAAGAAATGATATATGAATAAACATATGATAAATACAATAATATACATGTGGGAGAAATATTAAAGAAAATAAGTAAGCTTAATATATACATAAGTTTGGTAACAGGGAAGCATTTCTCCAGATGCCACTTTCTGATGACCATGAATTCTAAATACAATCAAAGTTATTCATTCGAAGAATTTTTTTTCCAATTTTTTAGAAATAATTTTCTGAATAAACTTATGATAAGGGGAATGATATGTTTGTGTGTGGGTGATGTTAAGGGGAATAAGTAAAGATATTTCAGGTTAGGTGATTGTGAAACATTTATTCAGGGGCCAATTTCTGATAATTAAGAATTCTAGACACACTCATTCGAAGAATTTTTCTTTATTTTTTAAAAACGATATTCTGAATAAAGATATGATAGAGAGAGAATGATATGAATGTGATTTAAACGTTAGGAAAAATAAATAAATTTATTATAGGTTTGGTAATTAAAAAGCATTTCTTCAGTTGCCAATTTCTTATGACTGAGAGTTCTAGATGCAATCTAAAGTCAAATAATTTTTATGGTTATTCCATTGACTGATTATTCAAAGGAATCTACGTAGGAGTTTGCTCTGCGTAACATACTGCACGATACTGGATAGATAATAAAATGTGGAGAAATACCTTGAGAAACTTGGAGAGATAACAAATACTATTATGCCTGTGCTTGACATAAAGTCTCCGAGGATAACGAATGTCGACTGTTTCAAGTGAGGAACCCACTTCTTCTGGGTACGAGAGTAACATCATTCTTCTCCAAGTTATCGCAAATATTGTATTCAATCCATGTACCCAAAAAAATGTGAATCAGAATTTTCAAGAAAAGCGTGACAGAATTTGGAGAAAAAAACATTTCCCCTCGAAATGAATCTACGGAATAAAAAATAATGTAATTTTTCTTTCTACGATTATTTTAAACTAAATTAAAAAAATATCAAAAGCTCTCCTGAATCATACTTGTTTTAGTTGAAATATTATTGCTCTCGTGTTCTTTTCATTATTAAATATGATTTCTGATGACACGCAGCTAGTTTTAAACACAAAACCAATTCATTTGCGAAAAACAACTGAAAAATAAGACCATTTGATGGAGGTGGGCACTCAAGAGATATATTTGAAAACATTATAGTTAATATGCCTAGGAATAACATATTTTGTGTAAAAGAGTCATGAAATGCTATCAACTGGTTCCTAGACAATATCCAAAATCAATTAATTGCAAGTAAAAAAAAATTTTATTTCATAAAATTAATTTATAGTGGGAAAGAAAAAGGAAAATAAATGTAAAGTCTATAAATCAACTTTCAGTTGGGGTAATTACTTTATGGCACAGAATAATTTAATTTTATTAAATAAATTGAAACAGTTCAAAATTTCGTAAACATGCTTTTGGAAGTGCCAAGATCTGCGTCAGTAAATTAGCAAAATAAAAAGCATTATTTAGTATTACTTATTGAAAATAAAAAATGAATTCCAGTATTATTTAATATGATGCAAAATAATTAATGAGGAAATAACAAAAGTTGTTCTCATCAAAACAGATCACGAAAAAACACACACCATACTATAGTTTTTCTGCTTTTGAACAATATATTAAATCAAAACCTATGATTTATTTTTTAAAATAAGTTTTTGCTTAAATGTAGTTTCTCACGTGAGTTTTTTAATCATATTCTTGACGTTTTCATGTCTTTTGATGTTTTTATTTATTCCAATAACGTAAAACTATGAATTAGAAATGTTTTCCAAAAGTGTCCTGGTGCTTTACAAAATACAAAAAGTTTTTAAAGTTGGAATATGTTCAAATTATATTGGATAGATAAAAAGAAAGAAAATACCTCAGACATATTTCAGTTATTCCAAGTAGATTAATGCTTTTACTTTAGGTAAGTCTTTAGGATTTTATGACTATAAATCATTCAAAGGAAAGTTAATACGACAATTAAATACGCTGGTGTTAGAAAGCAAAAGACATGGAGGCCAAGTGTATCGTGCCAGTCTGGAAATGTTCTATCAGTCGATAGTGAAAACGTGGAATGAAATTAAAAAAGACGTAATCCAAAAAACATTAAAAAAATGTCAGATATCTAACATTCTAGTTAGAATCAAATGTCTGAATAATATTGATGGAAAAGACAAAACCGAATGCGATGATATGTATGAAGTTATAATACGCGAAACTTTTCATATCATCCAATTATGAAGAATTTAATTCATAAGGTGTGTCAATTCTTTTGAATAAACAATATTTAGAAACATGCATAAATTTATTTTTCTTATCATGCATAAATAATTTTCCTCTGCTCCTGGTTTTCATATATTTCTTTTTTTCCCCGGTTTATAGTACACACCCAAAAATTTCGATATTTTTTGCTAAAATTCGTTTTACGATGCCCAAATTTCGTTAAATCCAAATACGAATTTTTATACTCTGTTAGTCAGTTTGTATAGAAATAGAGTCATATTTAGTTAAAAAATTAGCATTTGTATCGAAATTCATTATTAATGGTGCTCATGTGTAGATTTTTCATGCATATAATAATTATTGTAAAATTATTATTTATTCGAATATTTCATAGGTCCCAACCACATAATTTAATTTTTATAATTATAAGGAATATATATACTTTTTTAGCAAAAGCATTTTTGGGAACATAGGAAAATTATCAGCGTCTTGATCGATTACTCTTCTATTTAAATGATTATACGTATTTTTTTCCATTTTAATTCCTCAGAAATTATAATAATTAAAAAGAACATGAGAAAAAAGACATAATATTAGTCTCTAATGCAATAAATGTATAAAATAAAATTCTCAAAGTGACCAAGATTACTTCAAAGCGTTATTATATTCAAAATTATCAAGCAGAATGATGGTAATATTTGTATGCAACACAAATTTGAGACTTAGAATTGTAGTTCTGTGTAAGATACAAGGAAAAGAGCTAGAAGTCTTATTGGCTTAATTATCTCAGCAAAAAAGAGCGAATTGGAAAATCTTAATCGCAATCCAATAGTACAGACAGATTAGCTAATAAGTCAGATATATAGCTGCATAGGGTAGAACGTCTTAGTTACCACCAAAATCATATTTCGATGCCAAACAAAGTACTGAACAAGTGCATACAAAAAAATATATAGTTGAATAACTGAAGTAAAATATAGAGATCGGAATGTGATTAAATATGCAGATTGAAATTCTTTTAAATGACACACCTTGAGGATACTGCAACACAACAACTGATCTCTGTTGTTTTGTTGTTGTTACTTATGACACTTGGACAAGCCAAGCTCGCTTTGCAGACGGCTATTCGAATTTAAGTTAGTTGGGCAAGTCTTTCGTTTAAGAACAACACCGCGAAGGAGAAAGTACGACTTTGCTCTAAGACTCCTCCAATAAATGGCCCAGCCTGAGAATCCCCTCCCTCAATTTTGACATTGATCTGGAGGGGAATCTGTAAGATGTACGACCGTCCCGCCCTAGGGCACTCGGTCAATCAGAGGCCATCGCGACAATAAATCCCGCCAGATACGAGTGGCACATGTGCGTCGAAGGCCGCACTGCGAGCCACCCCCAATCACTACGACAACATCGGGAGCCCCAGGAGCAGAGAAGGTCCCACAGCCAAATCCGAACCCAGCAATGCAGCCAAATGTCCATATTACCGGTACCGTCTGGGTATTCCACCCAGCCCGGCGACCACCACCCAGCAACCAATCTAACACTCCCCCCTGCGGAAGAGTGGCGGTTTGCCTTTATTCAAAAATAAACACTATACAAATTAACTTGACACCCCGGTGCCTTACAAATAAAATACAAAAATAAAAATATAAAATTAAAAATATAATATGATTACATTTTAACCTGACACCCCGGTGCCC
Source organism: Latrodectus elegans (assembly GCA_030067965.1). Lineage (NCBI taxonomy): Eukaryota > Metazoa > Arthropoda > Arachnida > Araneae > Theridiidae > Latrodectus > Latrodectus elegans. The sequence goes on from CM057810.1 coordinate 8,314,898, forward strand.
TACAAATTAAATACAAGAAAATGTTTCTCTATAATATATTTACTCTACTATATATACACATACCCGGTGTTCAACAACAGTCAAGAGATATATTTGCTCTACAATACAATTTACAAATTTACAAACTACAAACGACCAATGGAACTTATCCCAATTTTACAATATTACCCTGCCTCAGCTAAAACCACAAAACAATTTTACTTAAACATATGTTTTATTAAATTTACTGTTAATAATTTTCTTGGTTTAACATATTTTGAATAATTAATTTTATTTTTTCTTCTATAGCATTTTTAAATTGTTTATATTTAATTAAGTATTTAATTTCTATATTATTATAGTTATCTGGGTAATATCTGTCTCTGATTTTATTGAATTGTTGACATTTATAAATTATGTGTCCTATATCTTGAATTTGTCCATCGTAACTACATAAATCTGACTTGTTATGAAATTTCTTTTGATAATCTCCAAAAACCCCATGTCCTGTTATTATTTGGTTGAGATAAAAGTTTCCAACAATTCTATTTACTGAAACCACTGGATACAGAGCATACGTTCTTCTTCCCTTTTTCACTTGTGGTCCAATTGTCTTGCCAAGTTTTTAATTCCAACTTTTTTAGCTTATGCTTTATCTGTATTTTAGACCATTTGGTGTATAAATTTATTGTGTCGTTTTCTGTTGCTAATTTTGCCTGTTTGTCTGCTTGTTCATTCCAAAAAATTCCTATGTGTGCTTTTACCCAATGGTATATGAATCTATTTAGGTGTTTGTTATTTATCTCTATTATTTCCTTTATTATATTATTTTCAATATTGCTTGCGTTTAGAGCTTGTAAGACTGATTTGGAACATGACAAACTGGTATTTTATTATTTATACAATAATTTAACGTTCATTTAATATGGCTGTTGCTTCTGCGTCAAATACTGTTGAATTGTCTGATAATCTCCAGGGTTTCCTCTTTGTATCTTATTATGGTCGCGCTGCCCACTCTATCATTTAACTTGGATCCGTCCGTAAAGGCATAGTATTCTAATACATCTATATCTTCCTCCCAATTTATTAAGAATCTTTCCCAAGGTGGATTCCTTGGGAAAGATTGATCTGGAGGGGAAGGAAATCTTCTCCAGACTATTACATCCATGGTAACTGCTCAAAGAACTACCACAGGACTTTCGATTCCACAGATTGAATGAGCTCGTATATCGCATGTACTCGGTGGGTCTTTGGCGGAATTGGGAATGGAACCCCGCCCTACTAGATGGAAGGGCGATGCCTTAATTACAAGGTTGTCACGGTTTACGTATCTCTTAACAAGCAATATTTATCCAGGCAAAATAAGAAACATTTTATGTAAAACTTATTTAAGTTGAATTTTAAACTAAACATTTCTAAGTTACTTTCATACAGTATTTTTATCTTTTACCTAAAAAAGTGCTTTGTTCGATCTAGTTATTCAAAAATACTTGTCGAAACAGTACCCGAATGTGCAGCTTATAAAATGTTGCTCGCAAATCATAAGATTCTGATTTTGTACAAATGGAATACATTCTTTTGCTCGTTTCTAATTTTGAGTGAATATTGTTTTAAAATTTAAAGAAACGTTTTCCTTTTGGTTATAATGAAAATGAATATTGAGTAAATAAAAGATAAAGGAGACTATTTAATAGCAAAGTATAATTTTGAAGTTATTTTACTTTTATTTTACCGAGAAAATCATAATTTCTTTTTTAAAAAAAATATTATTCATCTAAAAATTATAAGATTTGAAATATTTAATGACAAAAAATTAAAAAGAAATTAAAATAATAGCATTAGAATAAATTTCTAAAATTTCTGGCAGTTAGAAGCATTTGAAAATATAAATCAGGGAAAAAAATTTTAAATCTTTATTGAAATTAAACATTTTTGCATTTGGTTGAAGTACAAATGCCGAAAAATTCATGAGTTTCGAAGAAATATTTCTGCATATTAAAGCGACTTTGATAAATTGATTCATAACGATAAGATCTATCAAGATCTTCATTTTCGTTAAGAAGAAAAAAATTAGAAGCAGAAATTATTAAAATAAATCCAGTAATTTTTTTTAATAAGCAATCCTCAATTTCTGGCACAATAATACAAAATAACAGGAGGACAAATGGAATTACAGTAGAAGTACAATTTTTCGAACTTTGCTTATCTGAATCAGTGATTATTCGAATCCTTTCAGAAAAATAAATTAGACTGAAAAAGAGATGGAAAATGAGAAAAAGAAAAAGTTCCAGAAAAAGAAAGGTAAGAGAAGATGAGAATGAAAGAGAGAGAGAGAGAGAAATGCGTCACTTTGAGAAATTCAGAAACATTCTTTTGAATATTCCTGAATTTTCAGAAGTTAATGTTGAGGATATGGATTACGAGTCAGTCCTCTGATTTCAAGCTGCAAATGATGGTCAACTTACTGAAAGTGTCGGTGAAGAAGATGACCTTCATGTCCAAGTCGAAGCAGACACGGGACCATCAGTTACTGAAACATTTGCCGGCTTTGAAACTGCTTCGAAGTGGATGGAGCGTCAACCCGAGTGTTTGATCACATGCAAACTGCCACTGTCAAGCGTGTGCGCGACTTGGCTTCCCAAGAACAGATGAAGGCAGTGAAGCAGCTTACTGTGGTGGATACGTTCAGCAAGTAGTTTCATTTACAGCACCTTAGATATATGCAGCCTCACCTACCACATTATAAGTATCTTAACACGTAAAAATGTTTCCTTTTTTAAATAAACTATTTTTATTTAAAAATATGTAGTTTTTTTCCTATTTTCAACACACAATAATGAATTAAAATGGATCCTTTTGTTCGAAAAAAAAACCCCTAGTAACCGAATTTTTGATTATCCGAATGAGGTCCAGACCCAAATGATTCGGATAATTTGAGTTCTAATGTATTTCTTAATATAAGCATTGATTTGAGTATATTATTATACATGTTTTTGAGCAACACGACAAAACAACCCTTTCTCAAAATAATAAAAAAAAACTGCAATATGTAAATGGTACATTGGCTTGATAGTCTGCCACTGTGTAGTGAGTCCCATTTGTTGTTAAAACTTAATTTTAGCACCATTATATGGGAAATTATTCTATTGAAGACTCGCAAGTCGAATTTTATTAAAGTATGAATGATATACACTTCTTTTACTTAATCTATTTCCTTCTTATTTTATGCCAAATAAGACAAAAAAATACTCGTTAAAAATATGAGATATGACAGAAAAAATGCTACAAGGGTTTTTTAGACCGGTTTGGGAATCAGGAGCCAGCCTAAAGACGAAGAAATGCCGAGTAGCATCAACGAGTTATAATCGGACACTGCTCAAAAATATTATTCATTCGACAAGATTTCTTTTTTGACGTTAAGAAAGAATGACCGGGGAGATTTAGACTCTTGATCACAATCAGAAATTCATAGGATTGGCTTTCTGAGGTTGAATTTCACATAATTAACGTCTCATAACTCGCTGCTTATTCAAGGGTGGTTTCACTTCTCGCCTCAGGTGGTGAAATGAAAGTATTGCTCAAGACTTATATGTTGTAAATGTTTTCATGCACTTCATCGAATTTACAACTTTACAATTTACGAATGTTTTAAAATTGTGTAAAAATATGTATTTATTTGACTTCCAATGACAGGTACATTTTTTTTTATCTTATGCCCTGCCAATTTTGACAGTTTATACCAAGATGTATTCGCAAGACTTTTTATGATAATAAATGCAATGAAATAATTATTATTGAATATATTTATAAGAATTGTGAATAGAGTGTTTCCAGTTATTTATTCTCAATGGTGGCACTTGACTAGTGTGTGAACCAGACACTGCACAAAATCATTAAAGGAACAAAAATAGCTAAGCAATGGAAATCTCAAAAGAACACATGAAAGGAATATACACATCAAATAGAAGTGAGATCCTGAATTTCCTCTCCTGACTGCCCATATCGTTCAAATAAATTTCCAGACACTTCAAGCTTTGAAAGGAAGAGCATTCATAATTTATCCACTTTTGCATAGTAAACAGTTAGGGGACGTCATAATTTTGCATCGAAATGACTGGCCTGCAAGGCAATGATAGCTTGTTTGCATACGAAAATCTGAAACAGCATATCAACATGATTTTTAAGAGGGTTTCCCTAGAATTTTTCTTTCACTTGATTTACTTGTCTGGTTTGTAAGTTACACATAAATTCTTTAATAACTCGCACTGCAGTAGAATATGGGAAAGGATTCCATGGAATATGCAGTAATCCAGTTCTCTTTATTGCCAAAAAATCAGCCACTTTGTTTCCTTATATTCCTAAGTGCTCCGAAACCCACGTCAGAATAACATTTTTATTTAGTGATTACAACAGGCTTAAGTTGGAATTACTGTGGTTCTTTATGAATCAGCTGGTTTCTAAGAAATGATATCGGAATTGCAAGACTTAGAATCTAACAAGATAACTGTTGTATCAAAACTCTCAGATCTAAGAATCAGTGGTTGAGTTGTCACCCTGATAGACTTTATTTGTCCATCAAATGGTGTGGTAAAGGGACCCTGGGAAGAATAACGTGCAAGGTAAACAAACAAGACACCAGCTCCAGCATTTCTCTCTTGAGAAAGAGGGGATCTGTCTGTATACATATGCAGTCAGTTCTCACTGGGGTATTTAGTGTGTATAGTCTCTAAGGCAAACGCTTTCAATTTTACTTCACTTAATTAGCTTCTTTTGTATTAGTTGAATCAAGTGACTCTACTCGCTAAACAATCATGAAACTGATATTGAGAAAATTTCGGTTTGAGTAGAAATATCGAATTTTCCCATTATAGTCTAGGTTCTTTGAATGAGACCAGTCGGAAATTTTAATTTTCTACATCGGCTGTTGTCATAATTTCTTGGTGTTAAGTGACACTTTAAGCTTATCATGCCTATCCCCTTTATTTGATTGCCAATTTAGAATAAAGTTCCGGTATATTTATCTTTTGAATATCGATCTCCATCTCACTTATCCCACACCAGTCTGAAAAAGTCCTTAATACTTAATTTAATTTATTTATTACCTAGGTTTCTCTAAATTAAATTGAGCAAGAGCATTTTCAAAAGATTCCTGCAAGTTTCAGCACCGGTTTTAACAAAAGTATGAGCTATTATAGAGATTAGTAAATGCTTTGGTTAAAAATCTTTCATATAAAAACTATCCTTGAATAATGAGCATTAGGGTCTGAAAACAGAAAGAAGATAATCAGAGAGGTTTCACGAATTCATTCACTTTATAATTAAAGTCACACATAATTCATAACAGAAAGAATTATCATTGTCCGTATTCGCCAAATACAGGGTAACTCGAAAGTTGACCAACAGGGAGTTAACTCAAATTTTGCTTGACTCGCCGATCAATATTATTATTCACAAATATAAAGTATAGCTGACTTACATCCTACATAATTGTTTCGTCTAACTTGTAGAGCGCAACTCAGGGTTAGGTACAGAGAAGCATGCCGGTTGGAAAACAACATGATTGCTTAAAATTAATAAGCTCTTACTTAGGCTTGATAATTATTAATTAATATTTGGAAGGCTTTCAACAATGTTATAAACACATGTGACTATCTTTGTTAGTTTTACCAAAATTTTAAAAAAGAAAAAATAACTTACAATATTTCGTTTTTTATCTAAGCAAATATAAGTACTTCATAATAAAAAGTATTCAAATGAAATACAGAAATATTAATGATCATTATTAATTTAAAATGAATTTGAAAAAGCATTCATTATAGAGCATTAAGACTATATATATATATATATATATATATATATATATATATATATATATATATATATATATATGCAGTTAAAAGCTCCCCTATTATCCTGCCGGAAAGGGATCAGTTTTCGGCATATTAAAACGTGAACAGATAATATGAAGGTGCAAAAAGTACTTTTATATACATTTATTAGATTAGAATATTCAACAATTTATCAGTTATTGAAAATTCCTGTTTAGATTGATAAATTTATGCTAATTGGCATAATTATTGAGTTTTCTATTTAGTTATTTTGATAACCGGTAATCTTTTTTAATTTTGACAGTGATTCCCATGAAAATTTATAAACAATTTTGTTTTAATTAATATTGTATGCTTAAACTTTTAAGTATTTTAAATTTAAATGAAATTAATTTTTATTTCAGTAAAAATGAGTTAAATAAGTTCGAATAAAATATTGTAGAAAGAGTACTAATGTATGGAAATTTTGAGTTAAGGTGTTATTTTTAGTAAAAAAAAATTAGGCAAATATAAAATTACAAAGTTTTATTATTTATTTGAAATTTAATTTGTATCGATAATTATTGGCACGGTATAAAATAGGTTAAAAAATATTTAAAATTTGGAGGAATACTTTAATGTAAAATTATACATTAATTACTTATTCCAAATATATTTTATAATATTTTTAATACAATTTAAAGTAGTTTTTACAAATAGTATTTTATAATACATTTTAAAAGTATTCGAAACTATTATATAAAATAGACATAAACAAGAATTTCAATTATTAATTTAATATGCAATTGTTATATTACTCATTAAGAATACATTTTGCTCAGTTTAGTAAAAATATTCTTGAATTTTAATCGCGACACACTATTGATAGATATGTTAATGTTAAAAATATTCAAATTGGTTACTATTAGATAAATTAAATTTGGAACAATATATGTCTGTCAGAGGCATAGAATAAACAAATATTTTCGACCATTTCTAAAATATTAAGACTACGAATTTTATCCTTTTTGCCTTTTTTCACTGCTCTGTAGTTTTTAAATACATTATCTGAAATTAAATATTGAAACATCTTAATAATCTCTGTCGTCAAATGATTTTAATGCTGGTAAGAGATTTTTCTGTAAATGTTCCGCATCGCAGGCGACGGTCGTTGGACAGGCAGTTAACAGTTAAGAAGTAGCCTTGCTGTTTCAGTTTATCGACGTGATCACGCATCACACAGTGACCATTCCCCAAAATGCTTCGGATATCCAAGGTCGACGTCTTTTACTTTTTTATCCTCCCCACCGTTTAAATTGGTATTTTACATTGGAAGTGGGACATGTTCTACAACGTTTTTATTTTTATCACAGTTTTTAAATCATTTTGCCTGAAGGTTATGGTTATGAAACTTTCATTCTAAATATTTTCATGACAATATTTATTGAAATCTTGTTAAATAGCTAATTTTTTTTTCCGAATTTACAATTGACAATTTCGAAGAATTATGTTTTTGTATGATAACTTTGTAATTGTAAAGGAAATTACAAATATAGTAGCAGACAAGTTCATAATAGAATTTATTTAGTGATTTAAAATTTTAAGAAATATAAAAGAAAAGGTAATAAAATCAATTCAAAAGCTTATACAAATAAACTAGACAGTTGGGAAATACAAATTACACGCATGCGTGGTTTTAAAAGGTGAAAAAGTAATTCAAACTAAAAAGAGAATATGAATTTGTGAAAATTAAAATACAAAATGAATAATATTGATACAATAAACGCACATTTCAAGTTTATTTTATACATTTTCTTTTCCTAAGGAAAAATTCAGGAATTTTTATAGCTAAAATACTTTTTTAATTAAAACATCTAAAGTAGAATATATTTATTATTGTGAAATAGAATATAACAATTTCCTTTTCATGAATAATTTAAGAATTTTTTTCATAACTATTTTCAAATGCGAAAAATCAATGGCACTATCCAATCTATGGAATAATATGAAGAAAAACTTTCATCATAACAAGTAGGGGTGAATTTTTATCTGAAATAATCAATATATCATAAAATCTCAGCAAATGCAACTAATTGGAAATTTTTATTTATCTGTGTTTCTCTTCAAGTCTCATCAAAAAACTAACCAAATCAGAGTCTGAGCATTTTGAGCAAATGAGATCCGACTTATTATTATCCAATACAGGTAATTTCAACAGAAGATGTTAATCTTATTGCTTATCACAATGAAAGCGATATTAAATGACGATATTTAACATTCTTTGGAGTTGGAGAGATTGATTGATGTTCAATCGCAGTACAATAGCGTTATTCATGAAATGTTCAAGTACAACTGACATTAAGGTGCTCAAAAAACCAATATAAGACTTGGAATACTCTATCTGTCGGAGCTCGTTTTATTTGGACTCAACGAAGAATGGTAAGTCTAATGCAGACAATAAAAGAATAATAAATTAATTGACTATATACCTTAATCACAGAAATATCTTTGATCTCAGATTTTTATCATGAGAATATGCCTTAAATATTGACCAGAAACACAAGATTGAGCAGTCAAAATATTTCAATATATTTTCTAATAAAATGAATGATATTTCCTGTTAAATTAGTCAGATAAAAGGGAGAACAGAAGCTACAAGAAAACATTGATTCCTCATATATAATTATAATTATTCCATTTATTAAAGAAAAGTTCTACCAACATACTTTTTTGACTCATCACTGAAGAATGTTTAACTACTTCAATGCTACTGCTATCCAAGTTTATGTAGTTAGTTTGATGATAGTTACTTCCGACGAGAAATTAAAAATAACCATCTTACTAGGGTCATCGGGTTATTCATTAAGACGAGGAAGATTTTTCTTTATTTCAAGAAGCCTCAGAAGCAGCGTCATTGAGTGCATATGGCATGAAGCTGGAAGGAGCATCACATTATGTGTCAGGCACCCCCCCCCCCCATTAGACATCTCTAAAATCTTTTCTGAGGAAAATGATGGGCATAAGAGCATAAAGTATCGCACAATGAAAATCTCTGAAATAATATTTAATAGTCTTAACCCTGAAAATTTTTATTAAACCAATTTTTAAATTTACCTGATTTAAGTTTAACTAATAACTTATGAATTAAACTTAACGAATTTAGTCTCATTTTTAATGTAACATTTTGTCACTCATAATCATGGTGACTTTTCTTCTTTTTTAAAAAAGGGAACTCTTTCGTTGCATTTTTTTTCGAACCAAGAACACTTTAAATACTCATATAGTAATTGGAAGTGGCAAATTTGCCTGTAAATATTTCCATTAAATGTAAAATATGCTCTTTCTAAATGTGCATTTCTAAGAAAACATTTGTGGGAAATCATTTTTGTGGAGAATACATAAATTACAGTTCCCATAATGATCCTAAGCCGAGTAATTCAAAGAAAAAATGTACGCCTCAATGATTTTGTGTAAGTAGATAATATGTGACGAAACATAATGACGCGTGTTTGTTTTGTGCCGCCATAGGGAGAAATAATATAATTTACAATTTGACTCTTGAAACAGTTTTAACTTCATGATTAAATGTAACGATTTTTTAAACTAAAGATGCATTATTATTAAAAAATTTAACTGTAATAAATAAAGTTACTATTCATACATTATACAACATACTTTATTTTATTGTGAATTTTTATACACTTTATTTTAAAAATTGTAAATTATTAATATTATTTATTTCAATATCAATATATAATGACCCACTAATAAAGAACATTACATTTGCTTAAAAAATTTTTAATTCGCCAATGACAATGTCTTAATAACCCTTAAAGTCGGAAAATAATATATACAGTTATACTAAACAAAAACTTATTTTCAAACAAAAGACAGTAATAAAAAGAAAATGATAATCTTCAATATCAGTACTAAGTAGACTTAAATGTTCTTCCCAAAACTATTCATAACAGACTTCAACTCAAAACTTTTTATTCCAGTTTTAATTCAGTTTTTGAATGGACGCGATAATTTGAAAAATTATTTTGTTTTCATCTGTTTAATAGCGATATTTATGGGTCTGAATCTGAAAATTGTAAGCATTCGTCTTTTGACGGTCAAAACTATTGTCATGAAAGGAAAGATCTTCATGAAGCAAATTCCATGTCATGGCCACCCATTTTTTAAGAAATGGATAAGTCAATTTTGAGGTCTTATCCTGTCTAAAATATTTGCTATGAAATGCTTTAAAACGTTTTTATTTGTATTTTTATCGTTCTTATGATTTCCATTTTTTAAAAATTTTTCCTTGACATTGACTTTTTTTATCCTCTTTGTAATATTTTGTGGGTACATAGTTCTTTAATGTGTGTGTGTAAAAGAAAGTCTCTGTAATCACCACTAGTTATTTATTGAGACAAAATAGAGGAAGATTCCAATTTAAGTAAAATCAGGTCAGTTTTTATGACTCAGCAACAGTTTTGGTATTAAATTAAAAAAATTAAATGTAATTTCAAAATTTAACAAGAAGGTAAAAAAAAAAAGAATAAAGTGAGGTTTGTGTTTTAAATTTTTAGATTTTTCCAATGTCTTTGAAACAACTTCTAAATCCATAACTGATTATTAACTGCACAAAGAAAAAATAAGTATTCTTCAGACAACTTACGCAATCATCACTTATATCATTCTATGATCAATAATATATTATTTAACTTGAGTTCTTGGAAACATGAATTTAAGTGGTAGTATTAGAATCCTTAAAACATCTCTTTTATTAGATTGCCAAAATAATTCATTTTTACATGATATTGAATCACAATATAATTTAGTAAAAACATTTTTGTGATGATCTCATTGAAATATTTCTGGTGTATTTGTCCTTTGACGTTAATATTAGATTAGATTTCACGAATATATGATAAGTATGATATTTCAGCTTAGATGGGGCTTTCTCAACCAAAGGTTCTAATATGGATGTCGCGAAATGAAAAATGGAAATATAACTCTTCTTAAATCTTGATGTCATCAATACTTCACTAAATTATGCAATTTCTGACTGTCAGTTCATATTGCAACAAGTGCCATCATTTATGCATCTATCTTTAATCCTTTTCCATATCTTAATTCTGATAATTCTCTTCTTGAATTATTTTTACTGGAAAAAAATACATGCATGTTCAAAGAAAACGAAACTATTTTATATGAGAATACAAGTGAAAATTTCAATAAATTCAATCACTATCCATTTGAATATTCAAAACATTTGATGAATTTTTACATTCTGCAATTCCATGCATTTACAACCCCTTCAAGAAAGACCTTGGAGCTCTTATATTCTAAAATACTCTTCACGCTAAGAATCCTAAAATACTCTTAAGCCTCTTGCTTCAAGAACAACTTCTTAAACAGCAATTGCATTTATGATCGTATAGTTAGAAGTATATAAAATATTCATAGTATTACAGATATTTATCAAGTTTAAGGGATGTCAAATAATAAAAATAACATATTTAATCACAAATATACAACAGCTTCCATTAATCTATTAATGGAATACTTATCATTATTATTTTTTCTCTAACATTTTGTGACACATAATGAAAAATAAGGCCGTGTTATTTTTAAGTTTTAAACGATTTATTTTAAGAATATTGGTTTATAAATGAAGCCAAAATCAATGTTAAAGAAAAAAATGTAACATTTTCTTCAAGTTTTGGTATTTATATGCTTTGATAAATTTCTTGCTCAAATTATTTTGTACTTTTCAAAAAATATAAAATATTAAAAAAAAACTTCTAAAATATTGCAAATTGGCTTCGAGTCAGTTTATCAGAAGAATGAAAGAAAAACTAATAAAACTTTTTGAATGATCTATATAAAAAACTTAACATCACCAGTTACGAGCAAAATTCGCCCGAGAACGAGTTTCCTCCCTTTTTAGAAATTGGATAGCTTGTTGTCCTTGATATCATTTTCTAATGATACGATGAGAATTTTCCGTGCTGATGACGTCACATTCTTACTCAGATGGCATTGATGGCCACCGTATCATTACTTATGAATTCCATTTTTCCGAACAAATCTACTCCAGTTGGTCCTTCAAACCGTAGATAAGCGGCAAATTTCTAGAAATTTTGGATTTCTGCAAAATGCTCTGAAATGATTCATTTCATGGCTATTTCCAAATATCAGACGGAGGAAGTCGTCATGGGCGTCTGATCTGCTAATTGCCAACCATTATCCGACCGCTTGGCTACCGATGTGCACGATCTGAAGCTTTTCCTTTGAGCAAGGACATCATTCACTGCGTTGAGAGAAAGAAGATTGGAGAAATTGGGAAGTAAATAATGGGTACATTCTTCCCTTTTCTTACATAAGTAGGGAATAACATAACATTTTTTACACATGGCTTGACCAATACTCATGAATGTTGTTACATTTATTAACACATTTCTGTGAAATATGAAGCATATTTTTAAAATGAATACCACTTTGATATTCAAGAAACGTTGCAACATTTTTTAAAAGCTTCTTTTTTATATTAGTCTTAGGAATATAGTTTATATTTTAACAAAAGGTTCTGTCATACAAAAGTATTTGTCGGATGGTTCAAGCATTGTACTAAATCTCATAAAAGTGTATTACTTCATTAACTAGTTATAAAGTTTTCATGCTGCCTCTAGTAACACTATAATATTGAAAATATAGTGAGGTATTTGCGATTATTTTTGCCTTGAAAATATAGGGCAACGGTGGCCTGGTTTGTTAGGGCTTCTATCTCATTATCGGAGGGTAGTGAGTTCAAATCTCAACTTAAAAGAAAATCCGTCTGGTTCACTAAGGGTGGTTGAGGCACGTTAAAACTGGGAGCACACAGTCACAATTTCCTCCAAGTGAAATGATATCTCGGGGTGGCAGGCCAAGTATTGGAGATTTCCTGATTGGTCCTTGCTTCAAAATCACGAATACTCCACCCGGCTGCTTCTATCTTACTGTTAGAGCCCAACTCAGGGCTAGTACAGGGAAGCATGCTGCTGCAACAACAACAACCTTAGAAGTATAAAGCGCTAAAAAAATGTGAATGTGTATATATATACCAAATGTTTCGTAGAATACGATACAAAATATATTTCATTGCCAATAAAAATATTGATTTAATTTTGACAAGAATTATCTTCCAAATTACATAGATCACTCATTTAAGAACTTTTCAAATCGAACATAAAGGCTTGAATTTACACCGTGACTACGATTCGTTATTTCTTCTAATGAAACAACTTAGTAATTAATGTTAAGACACAGTGGCCTGATTAGTTAGGACTTGGTTCTCATTTTCGGAAGGTAGTGAGTTCGAATCCTGACTTAAAAGAAGATCCGTCGGGTTCAGTAATGGCGGTTGGGGTACGTTAAAATTGAGAGTGGTCGCAATGTCCTCCCAGAGCAATGATAACTTTGGAGTGGCAGGCCAAGTATTGGAGGTCTTCTGATTGGTCTTTGTTTCCAAATTCAAATTCAATATTAAAACAATTTTGTTGTTAATTCTTCATAATCTTGCTGAAGTCTACTCCAATCCATGAGTCAGTGGTTCTTCAACAGTCATAAACTAAAGAAGGACTGTTAAATGGCTTAATCCTCGCAAAACTTGCACAGGTAAATAAGCAACAATTTTGTTGCTGTTGTTAAAAAAGGGCATAGCAAATTATCATAAATATTTATGTATCGATATTCAATATTATTGTGCTACTCAAAGTTACTCTCAATTATTTCAGAAATACTTCATCTATTTTCTTATAAGTTAAGTTTTAATATAAATTTATATGATACAAAAAATAATTATAGCAATTCAAAGTTTTTTTTTTTTTTCGAATAAAAATGATCAGAGACGTAATACTCATTGGAATCAGAAGATTTTAAGCAGTAGTTACAGAATCAAACATAAGGATATTTTGATGAAGAAATGGGTACACTTCTACAGATATACAGGTCTCAGGATGTGATTTCACTGTCAAAATTTATGAGCCCCTACGAGAACTGTTCCACTCGACAGACTCAAATACTTAACTCCTGGCAGTATAAGAATATATTAGTGAAGAGAATTTTTGTCCTTAAGATATTCCGTTTATCTGAATGCATGTTTTGTCTCCATTATAAATATAATTATTATATATGCAAAATGTTCATCAATCTGTCCAATAATCTATGCCTATTGCGAAGCCATATTCATGAAAGTAAAACATTAATAGATCGAAAATGGTCTCAAACAGAGTGTTAGTGAAAATATCTTTAAAACTATTCGAGGATATGTTACGTACTTTATATATAAATATAAAATCAAACACAAATTTATAAATTTTTACTGTCCAAGTATTTTTACATTTTGTAATATTTTCAAAGATGTTATTTAAAAAGTAGGAAAATATATTACCAAATGTATTCATGTAAGAGTTAAGACCATAGGAAATGTATCGGATTTTTATAGAATTATCTAAAAATCGAAAGTACCTTGAGACAAAATCACTGGTCGTTACTTCCTCCTTCCCCACCACTCTTCACGACTGAAGAAAAATCGATTAGGTACAGAGAGGAAGTCACTCTATAACAACAATTACTGTTTTATTCTATATGTTGTTCTAATATGTTGGTTTCCTTAGCCTAATCTTACAAGAATATTATGTTTCTGGAGATGCTATTCTCATTATAAATAATTAACTAATCAGTTTGGCTTCTTAAGCAATCTTATGAATAACTGTTTTGGTATTTGAGACATCAGTCTCGACAGTAATGATTAATTTATTAATTAGTTATTTGTTTGGGCTTCTGAAGGCAGCTCTATTTGCAATTAAGGAATATTTGAGACGCATAAGACTCTCTTAAATATGTCTATTGACTTCTCAAACGATGTCTGATTCTGTGAATGTGCTTTATTTTATGATAAAATAAATTGAAATTAGCATTTGTAATTTTGCTTGTGTGATTATTTCCTCCGTGAACTTCTCAGATTGATTTATAAACGGATTACTATTTTGGAATAGAAGGAGAAATTTACTCAGTCTTATGGAATTTTTGGATTAATAATTATGAAAGGAAGGTTAAAGTATATATTTTTAATTTAAAATCTGTTAACAAAGGCTAAAAGATTTTTTAAAGCAGTTGCGATAGAAACATTTATTTTTTTTATAGTTTCTGGAATTTGATGGAGTTCTTTATTTATTTATACACATAAAAGTTAGACTAAGTTGTAGGTAGAATTTTTTTTACCAAAAAAGCATAATTGCTTGAAACTTTATCAACTGGGGTAATTATAAATGTTTTTGGAGTTATTTCATAGAAATTTTAATATTTATTTAATCCTTTATGTTTAAATATTTTATTACATTATTAAATTAAGTAAAAACTATAACCTTGAAATATGTTGTGTTGGAATAGTGTAAGAATTAGAAATTTTAAATGGAAATTCATCTGTATTAACAAGAACATTTTTTTAAATTTGCTTATAACTTTAATATTGAATGGGTCGATATTTATAGCCTTTATTCAGGCTATTTCTTCATTTTGCGTTTAAACCAATTTGGATATTGCCTATTAATATGTATCCGACTGGAGAAATTACAAATTTATTATATTTAGAATCTTTAGAGTAAAAGTCAGCATTTGCCATGCTAACATTACTACAGAATTCATTGTAATTAAAATGTATTCGACTAAGGTAAATTATTACTAAAAGCACATTTAAATTCAGTTTCATTTAATGAAAAGGTAAAATTAAACGCTTTAATAATATTTTAAAATTTAAATTTATCATATAAAAAAAAGCTTACACTTGGGTCCCTTTGATTTTTTTTGAGGCTAAATTGTGATTAACAAGATAGCCGCTGCCACTACATGAAAGCTAAACTCAGATGCTGCTACCAGGGTTATCAGAAATAAAATTTTATTGCCGAGATTTATCGCCAAACAAAAAGGAGTACCCACTTCTACACCAAGCCCAGATATCAAGTTAAATATTTCTGTTATTTCCTTTAGCTAGTAAAGCATAACATAAAAGTGGATTTTTTTGAAAAATAAAGGTAAGCATTAGGTTCGCCACAACAAGGGCGGAAACTTTTACTTATTTGTCGTTATCCAGCGGGCACCTGCGAACCAAGTCACGGAAGTGAGTAGCATTACCCACGCCATACCACCACAAACATATTCATAAGATGGGCCACATTCAGACATCATCTCAGAGGAAAGTACTGATAAACATAGAGAGAAAGTAACATCTCCCTGCCCGAACCAGGATTCGAACCCGGGACCCACAATCAGGAGTCAGAAACGTTAATTACTCAGCTATCGGTCGGCTATAAGAATGAAGTAATGCGTTGTCATTAATTATAAAAAAGGTCACCCATTCTTTAAAGTTCATATAAGAAGCTCGAAGCTAACATTATCGGTTACACTTAGTTATTTAATTTCTTTATTTATGTATACAATTTTGCTTAATGTAAAATTAAAATAAATTAAAGGATTAAAAATATTATTTTATAATTATATGGCAACATTAGACATTTTCCTTATATTTATTTTTATATACTGATCGCTTTTATCTTCAGTTTTATATTGGTGGCCTTTCATATATTCTATTGTCTTGTATATGGTTTGGTATGGTTTTGAAATGTAAAGACTGAATTTGGACGATTGTCTTTGGGTATTGCAGAAAAACCATACTTTAGTATAATTATGTGGTCTACTCCCTCAAACAAAGCTGTACTAGTGCTTTATTAGTACTAGCTGATAATAGTAC
This sequence comes from Latrodectus elegans, assembly GCA_030067965.1. NCBI lineage: Eukaryota > Metazoa > Arthropoda > Arachnida > Araneae > Theridiidae > Latrodectus > Latrodectus elegans. The sequence continues at coordinate 8,331,464 of CM057810.1, forward strand.
TTAATCTTTCTTCATTTTGTTTAGTGTACTTCCATTCATTTCATTTTTACTATACTGGTGTTCTCCTTTTAATGTTTTTACTTCTAAAATATATTTCACGAATATATATATTTCAACCAGAATTTTGACAATATTACAAAAATTTTGTGTGTGTATGTATATATATATATATATATGTGTGTGTGTGTGTATATATAGCATCCCTTCATTAGTAACAATCGTTGAATAGAAAAACAATGTAAATATTTTAATATAGAATAGCAAAATATGTTTGAAATACGTTCTTTCTTCCAAGATAATGGTAAATACTGATAATTCAGGTAAATAGCGGGACTTTACGGATATTAGCACGTTTTATGTAATGACTTTGTTTCTGCCAATTGCTTGCGCAGTTATTCTTATTTCTTAACAGCCAACATGTTATCTTTTTAAGACTTGTTATAAAATTATTAATTTTACAATCCATACACAGCTATATACTATTTGACCCTCTTAATTTCACCAACAAGCACTACTTAATACAGTAAACCCCCTATAATACTCTTATAACTTGTTTTCATAGTATGCGATTTCATGTCCCTCCGTTTAACACGTTTTTCCCCTATAACGCGTTAATTCTCCACTTTATATTTTTGTACTGCGAAATTTATAATGATTTGTGCAGTTTGCATTCAATTTCACGTACGTTTGCACATTGTGTCCTTACAAAATTAAATTAATTTAGATTATTGGACATTCTGCTAAAAAAAGATATTACACAGTGAAACGTTATTTCAGATAACTCCTACAACGAATAAATATGTAATAAAACAGTTTTTGCAATTATATGATTTATTTGAAATGTTTTCTTTTTTAGCAACTAGTTAGTTAAAATGAACTCTTTTTTAGTTTTTTATTTATTATTTTTAACTTTTTTTAATTTTTAATGTTCTTAATTTTATTTTAATAAAACGTACACATTTGCTTCATAACATAGTTTCGCCTTGATTTAGACCCTCTTTAAGAAAAAAATTAAACGTGAATCATATGTACATAAAGCTTTATAAGGATTCATACGAGTGCGTTTTACGAAATTGCTCGTATTACACGTTTTCCTTGTAAATATGGTATAAAATTGAATTAAAAGGCCATCGAAAATGCAACACAAAAGCTCCAAAATATTAAAGTCAAAATTATTTTAGCAATTATATACAGTATATAAATGTTAATCGATGAAAAAAACAACATTCTTATATTAGGTATAAAAATGGTAATAAACCAATATAATGAACATATTTTCTACATCCAGCAATATAATTACATCTACTTCTCAAGACATTGTACAATGAAAAGTCTGTTGTCATTTATGACACTTGAACAAGCCAAGCTCGCTATCGTTTGGCTATGCGAATTTAAGTCAGTAGGATGCGTATTTTGCTTAATTAGACCTCCGCGAAGATGAAAGTACGACTTTTATCATAATTCTCCAATAGATAGCATCCTAGAGGTTCAGTTCTCTCAGTTTTGACATTGATCTGAAGAGGGAGAATTTTTTTCTGATCATTACACCCATGATAACTTCTCAATGACTGACAACTTGGCTTTCAATTCCACAGATTTAACGAATACGTACATCGGATGTATTTGATAGGTTTTGGGCGGTATTGGAAATTGATCCCCGTCCTACTGGATGAAAGGCCGATGCCCCAACCACTAGGTGCAACTGCCCACAAAAACGTCTTTATATGACATGCTGAGGAAAGTCAGCTCATGATGCCTTCCACATTACAATTGAATCTATAAGAGTTTTGAGTTGCACAATGACCTATAACTTTGACTGAGTTCAAGGGATTCTAGGAATCCCTTACCTGTGGAGGAAATCTTAAGAGATTCGCTCTCCAGTGTTATCGGTTTTCATAAACGTGATCGTGGTTATGCAGTTTGTTGGAGGAAAAGACGAGAAACGCTTTCCATTCTAATTGTTTACATTTGCAAAACATAATAAATAAATAAATTTTAAAAAAAATGAAAACACAAAGTAAGAGTATAATGAAAAAATTTTACAACTTATTGGTAGTGTGATATATTTTGAAACACGGTTGGACACATAAGCCAACAATAAAAAAATGCTTTTATAACACACTGTAATGAAAATAAAAGTAACGATTAAAAAGTTACGATCTACTCAAAACAATAACTGGAATGTCTGGAACTAGCAGCAGCTTCCTCATTCCAAGAAATATTTTCCTCTCAAAATCGTCCCTTCTTCTTTGAAATAGATCCATCGTAAACAGTTTTAAGGACATTCTACTGTATTCTAAAGTCATTGATCAAGCTTTACTAAATGTAACACATTGCAAAAAAAAAAAAAAAAAAAAAAAAAAAAAACGTATTTAAAAAGGGTCTATATATAAGTCTTGGGTGGTTAATACATTGGCTTAGAGAGGCGTATATGCACTGTTCGACATTGATAATGCAATACCAAGAAACAGTGGCCAAAAAATCATCAAAATTTTAGGGTTAAAAATATTTTACCGAGTTATGTACTTGGACTCGTCCACAATGCACCGGCTGTGGTGAAGATGGTCGAACAAGGAACTTTGGAAAATTTTCGGGGCTCAGTGCAGACAAAAGACGTCAGCACGCTTGGATCGACACGTCTGATAGGATTTGGTGGCTGCCCCGCAAAGCACGTTTACCGAAATTCTGCAGCATGTGCAAGATAACCTGGATGTTATCACACCGAGCAAAACCACTTGCCCTTGATTGGTTGATAGAAGCATGCAATTAAAAGTATAACATAAACGCCAATGTCTGGAATAGTGCCGAATTAGAGTGATGTGGACTACGGAGTGGCTCAGGATCGTCTTCTTAGATGAGTCACGCTTCTGTTTCTTTCAGTGATAGTCGCCGCGTACGAATGTGCAGTCGACGTGGAGACAGGTCGAATTTTCAGCAAATGTGGAACATTCCACAGCGCGTCAAAGTGGCATTATGGTTTGGGGCGCCAATCCATATGTTTATTATATCCAGAGTTTTAAAGATATCATTGTTTGCGTACTTTTTATTTCTCTTGGATCATCAATTTTCCTCATGACACGCACACGTCATCAAAGGAGTGTTACAGTATGCTCCACATGACGACTTAATGTATCCTTCCAATTAGAACGCGTGCATTGAGCGTGATCAGAAAGAGCAGACAGTCATAGGATGGTAGGAGTCATCAATATTTTGACTCTTCAGTCAATAAAGTAAAACCAACTTTGATTCCAGTGAACTCACGTGTGAACATAAGTACATTTGGCAATGTCTGAATTGCGCGAAAATTTCCTTTAATATATAATTCTTTAAAAATATGAATGTTTTAGCTAATTGTATACACTTCTATGTGCTTAAAATCAATCGCAAGAAGCTCTAATTACTCTTGACTGTTAATTGAGGTCTGATCTTCGCACGTACTGTCGGTTGAATGCATTTTAATTACATATGCATAAATTTTTTTTTTATAATTTAAGTACATACAATCTATAATTAACAAATTTAATTAATGTACAGTTGACTAAATATTTACGTGAACCAAAGATTGCTAATTTCCTTTTATTTATAATCGTATTTTATCAATTATACAGTAAAGAAAATAAAAACTAACGTAAGCGTTAATTAACATTTAAAGAGGTGATATTAGTTAATGATTAAATATATAAGTGTGATAAATGGTAGGATATTAAAGTATCACTGTCTCTGCTTTTACCCTCTCTACATAACAGATCCTCCCGACTAGAGTAAATGTGCGCCCTCTATTGATCAAATGGTGTATATTCTGGTCTACCTTGCTTGAGAGTAGATAGGTTGACTCTCTTGTGTATCATTGGAAATATTCTTTAACGTTATTATTTTACTCTAATTATTTGTGTTGTAATTGTCTGTCGTCATTAAACATGCCTGTTTGTGTAGCCCTGCCTTTTCTGTACTTCATTTTATACCTAAAATTAATTTATCAGTTATTAATTAATTTCCTCATTAAATTAGTGATCGAAATATATAAGTGATTTTTATCTTAATTTAAACTTCATTATTTTCTTTCGTGAATACTGTTTGGATTTATTAGATTTCTAATTCATTTATTAGTTAAAAAATGTACTACATTTTCAATCTCTGCTTCTTCAAAGAATTTGATATAGTTAAATTACTGAAATAGATTTTGTGAACTTAATTTCAACCAGCTGAATCATTGAATACATCCAATCACCTTGTTGTTTTAAGCCATGTCAAGGTATCAAACAACAAAATTAACGCTTAGATGGCATCCTACTTTCTACGCTACCCCTAACGGAAGGGAAATAGACACAACAGAATATTTAAAGTTCATAGTCTTTTTCGGCATGAGACTTTTCGTCTGGATCTATCGAATCTTCTACTTTCTAACTACGAAAATGATTGATTTTGTCACCAAATTACAGCATCCTAACTTTGTACTTGTTAGGATTAGCTTGTATAGGTAAAAGTTTACAATCGAGTACTCCTTCATTTTCTGACGCCAAGATGTGACTAACATGATGAGCTCTACGCAAAAGCTAAACTAAGATAAATTTTATTGCCAAATGTTTCACCAAATCAAGGGGTACCATTCTACACCGAACCCATTTGTATAGGTTATATCATTTGTTAGGCGGCTTCTAATATTATGTCTTGTAATTTTTTTACTCCATTTTTATTTTTCATCATTTTTATATTTACTTTGCAAAAGAGTTGCCTATTAGACAAATAGTGGTGGTTCTGGATGCAGAATTTAAATTAAAACTGTTCTCAGGATCACAGGATATGATATAATATTATTAATTACCAGATATTAAATTTCATTATAGATTGATTAGATAGGAAGAAAAAAATGCTAATTCAACCTTATCAATCTTGTGGAATTTTAAGTATAATTAGTGTGAGAAAACGAATTCAGTTTCCATGACTTATGGATCCAGGTGTCTCGAAACCTTGAATTATATGTCAGTATTCTCATAACAGTTTTAAACAATGTCTGAATACAAATATATTTAAAAAAATTTCTCTATGAGGAGGATTATAAATGTTATTGATGCTAATGAATTATAATAAAATAACCGATATATTCCATTTCAGTTTTATTACGGAGTGAAAGTTACGGAGCTTGCTCTAACCCTAAGGCGGTAAAAAGTTATTTTTCAAGGATTTTTAATAAAAAAGTGGCATCAAAAACATAAAAAGATCATTTTCGTACGTCTTGATACTCACTAACCTTGAATAATATCACTAACCTTGAGTAATATTCGAATCTGCGATGAATGTACATAAAAAACAATCATCTTGAGCTCGTTAGACTAAATTTAAACATGTTGAAAGAACTCATTATAACTATAATAGTAATCACTTTAAGAATTGATTACGTATATAATTTTGGACTGGTGCGATATTTTAATTTTGATAGCTTCTATTACTATAAAAATAATTATTTTAAACTTTATAAAAAGAATGGACCTTTTGATGCTCATTTTTAAATTAATTTTATAATTTGATCTTAAATACAATAATATTTTGTTCTTATCTAATAATTCTCGAAAATGTTAAAAAACCCTTAAAATCAAAAAATTTCAGCCTTTAGAGGTGAGATATATAAAATTAAGTAAATTAATAAGTGAACAATTTTTATATAGAGAGAATGTCCTTTTCATAAAAAAATTATTTAAAATATTTACTTTTAAATGATATATTATAGCAAAAATTATTTACTTTTATTCAATATTTTAGGGGCATTGGAGGATCTGTTAAAATGTTTTTGAAAACTACCCAAATTAAACGTTGAACAAAATGTATGTTTTATTTTTGTTTCCAAATTTTATGTATAGGAGACAAAAAATGTATTAATATCTAAATATAATTTGAGTTCATTAAAAACTTCTGAAAAAATATTTTCCTCTCATTAATTCACAAAAATTTCTTTGGATAATTCATTCTAAATTTCTATTTAAATAATTTTAAATTCCAAAGTATTTGGTTATTATTTTATTCGTATTCTCTCATAATCTCTTATATAAATGGTAGAGGCAGTATTTCTTATATAAGTAAAGTATATTTAAATGTTATTAAATTAAGTGACATAGAAATGCAAATGTAATAAATAATTCTAATTATTTTAACTGCTTATTTAATTATTAAAACATACTGTTTACAGAACTTTTCAATCAAGTTTGAAATTTATTTTAAGAAAACTTTAGATTCAATTAAGGATGCAGATAATTTTTAAAAGTAGGAAAATTAGAATAATTCTTACCATAACTCTATCACTCATGATAATAAAATATTATTTATTACATAAGCAGAAATTATATTTGTGTTTTATTTTCAAAAGAGATATTTGTATTAACTGTATACTTTTCAATTAAAATGAACATTGAGGGTTTTATAAAATTATTATAACATGAATATATTTTTAACCTTTTGTATTGTTTTCAATGAGTAAAATAAAATCTCTATGTTAAACATAAGCGAAAGGAAATATTTTAGATTGGAGTTGATGATATGCAGAAAAAATTATTTATCAAATATAAGAATTTAAATCCTTGTAAAACCAATGGTGGTAGTTCGTGTTCATAGAAAGAATTATATTTCATTAAAATTTCGAACAAAATGGAACTAAAATTGGGATGATATTGAAACACAGTTAAGCAATTTATGATTTTAAGTTTACTGCCCACACGGGTTTGCTAATACTTGAAAAGATATGTTCCAAAAACGAGCTGTTCCCATCAAGTGGATATCTCTCATGTCATTGCTTCAGCTAATAAAATTGTTGACATGTTGGCCAAAAATGACTCCACAGAGACTTTTAATGATTCCTACTCCTTCACTTTCCTCGAAATTTCTTCTGCATGGAATCCCAAATGCAGACAAAAGTGTCTTACTACTCTTGCTCGTCACAGGTATTTTCGAAAGAGCCCAGGCAGCATTTTCGAGTTGCTTTTTTTTTCCCGTTTGTTTGTCGCTCAACGGTCATTTTTTGCACACGAGGGCTAATCAGACCGGGACCTACGGCTTAAAGTGGACATTCTCGAGTTGGAGAAGGTATTCACCAGAACAGCAATTTCAAAACTAAACAGTGGCCATCTTACAGGATTAAATTTTATTTCCGTTTGCAAAGTTTTTCCAGCCTGCAACAAGTGTCATCTAAAATCCGCCTCTCCAGAGAGTGTCCTAGACTGCCTGGGACTTAATATTATCTCCACTTGTAGTAATTGACTTCGTTAGAATACATGGACTGATCGAAAAGATCTAGCTATTTCTAGATCTTAAAGGCTTAGTAATAACATGATTTTAAAATTTAGCTATATCAAGAACCATGTCTTCAGTGCTTAGAATAAGTAAATAAAAAATTACGATGCTTCTAACCGTTTTCGAATGTTTCATGTTTCGAATGCTTCTAATTTAAATACTTGAAAATATTTTTGTTTTGTATTTTTAAACAATTCCTTTTAGTTTTATAAACATCAAATATGAATTTTCAAATAGGATTATCCACGTTATATCTGAAAGAAAAAGTAAATAAATTATATATTTTATACAAAATAAAAAGTCGTATAATTATAAATCGTGACAATTATAATTTTCTTAAAAAATGAATCGAAATTAAATTTTAACTTATATTTATGGGAAAATATGTATGCATTTATTTGATTTATAACCTTACTTTCAATACAAAAAAACATTCATCATTCAATCAATCAAGCAAGTTCATTTTGTGGCTACCCACCCGGTCTAATGGTCAGCATGTCTGACTGAGGTTAGGAAAGTCCGGGATTCGAATCCCGGTTCGAGTATGGATGCACATTCTCTCTCACGTTTTCTTCTTTCCTTGTATGAATGCGTTGTGAATGATTGCCTACCCTATAACATAGCTTGTGTGAATTGAGAAAATTGGACTTCACCCCCAAATTACGTTTCACTTGGAAAAGTGGAGCAACTCACCCCTATTGACAGCCTATCTACCACAAGACAGCAACAGTAAAATTTGTACACACTTGATTCAAGTGCACTTTACTTATATGTATACATTCCATGCATAAGTTTAGAATTTACTATGTACTTAATGAACAAGAAATGATTTCCCTCCCCCCTTGACCTGTTTCAGGGCTTGAACTTACTCCTTTTGAATGCTGTTTCGTTCATCTCGTTTGTCGTGGAAATGTGTATCTTCTAAAAGTGTGATTTTTTATTAAAATGATGACATTATTTCAGTGAACACTAGTTGTCTTCTTTTTTTACATTTTGGTGTACTTTACTGCCAGGAACAGTATGTATGTACACTGCTGGCTACCGTAAATGCAACACCCTGAAGGAAGCATGCAAATATTATGAAATTTACAACATGCATTACCGGAGGTAAGATAGGCAAATGATTAAAATTTCTGCTCAAACCCTTATCATGCGTACCTATGGTGCCACTTCAAACCGGTATTTAAGGCTTGGAGATTTTGACGATTTCAAGTTCGGCAACTGTGTTTTATTTACAAAATAAATAAATAAAAAAATTAAAAAAAAAATTATAATAATACAATTATGTTTCATAAGAAACAGATATCATTTTTTGATCAAGTATACGACAGAGGACGGATAGTGGCCTACCAAAATAGCGGATTATTTTTCAGGGAAATCGGCAGTCATTTTGGACGAAACCAAACAACTGTAATGCAAATATGTGATCTTTGGATGCAAGAGGGTACAACGGAACGACGTGTTCGATTGCATCCACCTCAGTGCACCCCATCACGTGATGACCGGCAAATTGTGCGCATGTCAGTGACGGATTCTGGGCCACTTCACGAACCATATTACAATACATTCAGTCTGTAACGCATCATCCATACCATTCAACGCCACTTACAGCTGAGGGGATAGACCCCTTTGCTGTAAGACGTCCATTGCTTCATCAACCCTTGACGCAGAGTCACAGACGTCTCCACCGTCAATAATGTGATGAAAGAAAAATGTGGACGGCAGAATGGAATAAAATTGTGTTAACTGATGAGTCACGCATCTGTCTGTAACACCACGATGGTCACATTCGAGTCTGGAGACACCGTGGAGAGAAGATGTTGAACAGCTGCGTTTTGTACCACTACACTGGTTCTACGCCGGGTTTTATGGTATGAGACCATATTGAATATTCCTCGCACTCCTCTATTACCATTGTCGGTGCATTAATCAGTCAAAGCTACATCTCAGAGGTGTTGGTGACAGTACCTTTAGGGCTTGCTCACAGCCATATTTGAACAGGATAATGCGCTACCACATGTGATACGCATTGTCTGAAGGTTCTTCATCAATTGCCAGATTGAACTGCTTCCTTGTCCGGATCGTTCTTCGGATCATTCACCGATAAAAAACATGTGGTCCTTGGTTGCTCAACGATTGACCCAGATTACATCAGCTGCCAACCAGATCAACTTTGACAATGTTAGGAAGCTGCTTGGTCTGCTGTACCCGAAGAACACATCCAAAATCATTTTGAATCAATATCGAGGTATGTGGCAGCGGTGATCTCGAACAATGATGGCTTCTGTGGCTACTGATTTTGGCAGTAACGACACTTCACAGAAGTCTATAAATTTAATAATTTGGTACTTGGTCAACATGTTATCTACAAAGTAAATTTTGTTGTGATATCTCTTTTCTTTAATGGTGTGACAATTTGAGTGGCCAGCAGCGTATTTACTATCGACGTGATATGAATACTTGAAAGTATAAATGTGAGCCATTAATTATAAGTGTACATAATTTTCTATAAATGTATATAAAATCATTTTATTAAAATTGACAACCGCATTTTTTGTAGAATTAGAATTGAGGATTGCTCATGAATGTTTTACATGCTAAAGTATCTTTCTTTTCCCCATGGGTAGAAATTTGTCTGATTAATGACATTTATTTCTTTTGGGTGTATTTTAGACAAGTTTGGTGTCATTCATCAGCTCAAATGTTGATGAATGAACTGCCTTATTTTCAGCTTAAATCAACTCAGGGGAAATGGAAATTTTGTTTTCCTTAATTTAATAATCATTGCGACTTTTCATTTCAATAACAAATGTATAAATAGGAAAAAGTGGAAAATTATATTTGTGAGATCTTTTCTTATTGTCTCAAATGACATAATGTACCTTTTTAGACAGTGAGAAAAAATCAAGAATACTTAAGGTGCTTAACCTTACTCATCAAATTTGTTTCTTAGTCTCTTCCACGATAATTTTGAATATTAATGGTTTCATTGGTATGAAGAACCATGACTTTTTGCCATATTTTGTAGATTTCTTATAGAAAATATATTGTAGAAATAAAGAGTTTCTTTTGAAAGAATTCAAATTTTTTTCTGAACTGTCTCGTATGACTGCAATTAGAAAGTTTCCCTTCATTACCCCCATAACTTATATAAATAGTTATAAATTCGTACCTTAGTCACTTGTAGGAACGTTTCCTTCGCTCGTCGAATCTCAAAACTGGATGCATAACAAAGGTTTTTGCAAATTCTTACATGAAGACGTTAAACGCAATATCTATGACAGTTCGAATTTTACTGCAACACTAAATATTGTTCGTTTAACTTGAGCTTGAAAGCAGCACTGGAACTGCATATTGAAAAAATTTCTGCTAACTGTTATATCAGAAAATGCGTTTTTGCTTTACAAAACAATTTATTAATGATAATTAGTATGCAGTTATCATTAATAAATTGACAGATGATATTCACAGTTAATCAATAGATATTAAACTTTATATCCATAAGTGTATTTAAACTAATCAAGGGTACTTATGTATAAAATAAATTGCATCCTTGAGCAAAAAATACAAGAAACAATTATTTTGGGTGGTAAAATAATAAAGAATTCTAATATTACTTAATCAGTATTTAAATAAAGCAAGATCAGCCATTTAAATATGAATCCAAATGAATGTAAAGACAATGAATAAGGAAAAAAGTTTTGGACAATACGATACTGAAGTTGAATACTGCTCAAGACGCAGGAGACAGTTTTACTCACTTAATACATTACAGAGTTTCTATTATAAAGTCATCAAAATATGAATGCTCAAGGACATGTTATACTGTAATAATCTGCCCCTTCTCATTCAAGTGATTTAATAGTCAAGTTTCGGGATCCAGAACACGTCCAAATCATAGAATATCCACCCGAATTTACAGACGTTTCCTTATTTTTATTCTTTACATCTTATGAAATATAAGCTAGTTTTATATTTATTTCTGGAATGAAATTGACGAGGGAAAAAGGTAGTCATATTTTTATCAATTCTTAAGAATGTGATAGAATTGAATAAAAAGGAACGTTAGAAAAAATACATGAACAAGTACAAATACAAAACAAGGAACATCTAAATTTAATACAAAAGTATTTGCTTTCATATTAAGAAGAAAAATACTGAGGCAAAGTGATACCATAGATTAACATACATTCCAATTTAAAGAGGAATCTAAAAACACTACCAATAGAAGCTATAGATTTTTGGTCACTGATGTCTACTTAAATTCAGTTTTATTTTGAAAAATAAGATACAAAAATGAAAGCCAATTTTGATATTATACTTTTCTAGGTTTCCGTGCTGATTGGTGATAATTCTTACTGCATTTCAAACTCATATTTCGTTAGTCCTATAAGTAGTAGGAACATTTTTAGTCCTCCATTTGGATGGGCAAGAGAAGAAAAAGCAAAGAAAAATAATTACGAAAATGGGAATATTAATATCAATTTCGTAATTATTTATATCACCAGATAGATAGTAACGCGTACTATGTAACTTTATTTAAGTTTGGAGTTAGGGAAAATATGTTGAGGATTCCTCATTAATGAATACAGTTATATGAATGGAATGAGAAATAAAACTTCAAAATAACTTACATTAAATTTTAAATCTATTGTTTCTGAAGCCATTAAACTGGTGGATGGGAATTACTTGGAAATTTATGATTAGGTTAAAAAAAGTGTTTCAGTAAAATATTTTCAGATTCTGTTTGGGTAATTTTAAGAAAAGGAATTTATTAAGGATCAAAAGTGAATCAATTTCACGAATGACACTAATGAAACTCACAAATGATCTTGATGAGTTTTAATTTCCCTGTCAGACAAATGGTCATAGTACTATAGAAGCAGAAGAAATATTTGAACTAGATATGATCTTACTTCTACCTGACTTAATTACAGTGCATAATACATACATATATATATATATATATATATATATATATATATATATATATATATATATATATGTATGTATGTATTTATATATATACAGTTAAATCAGATATCAAACGAAGAAATGTCAAATATTTTGATTATTTTATGGGCTTTATTGATTTCAACAGATCTCTTAAAAATTTAAATGATTGCAATTTTCACTGATACGTGTATTTGTTTTTAATTATGTTGAATGATTTAGTTATTATCTTTAAAAGAATAATCATTTCTCTCTTTTCGCCAATCTTTTGCTATCTTCTCAAGGGTAATTTTCCTTAAAATTTTGTTTTTTCTCTTAAAAAATAAAATTAAAAATGTTTATTATGAGATTTTGTATAGTAAATACATTTTTAAAATATTCATAATATCCATGTTGATTCGTCTGAGATAAATATAATCTCTTGTTGTGTCAAGAAAAAAAAAATCATTTGTTCAAAAATTAACTTAAGGGATTTATTTCAAATTACAAAACTATTTTATATTTTAATTTTTATTTCTTGTTATTTTAGCTGACTTACGTATTGCTTCTACATAATTACTTTTGTTTTGACTTGTAACTATGCATAACCAATTTCATAAACATGTTAGAAATTTTTTTATAATATTTAATATTGTACTGTAATATTAATTTTCATTTTGCTTTTTAAAGTTAAATTTCTTCTTTTAAACAAAATAATTAAATAGAAAGTTATAGTTGAAATAGATAAATACGAATAAGAATAAATTAGGAATAACTAAGTTTACCACATATGAAAAGGAAATCTCATTAAAACCTTTAAAAACTTCTAGAAAATATAAAGAAAAATATAAATAAATTTTTAATTTTTAAAAATACTTGTTAATTTGAAATGAAAAGTTGGATGTCATCATAAGTAAAAAATAATAATAATAAAAAAATTTTATGATAATAAACAAATAGAGCTTATAAAGTTTCCTCTTGACATTACATTATGTAACCTTGAATCATAAGGTGAAAGGAAGAGAATTACAAGATCATTATTATCATCGAAATTATACTTCAAACGTTTAGCTTTATTTTGAGTAATATCTAAAATTGGAAATTAGTTATAAACATTCAAAATTATGTAATAAAAACCCTACATTTTAAATGCGTATGTTAAATTACGTAAAGTATTATTATGAGTTTTGTGATACTTCGCAAGATATGTAACTTAAACTAAACTGTAAACGAAAATAATTTTAGTATTCTTACAAGAATTCCATTTTAATCTTTCATAAAAAATAATATATTTAAAGACGGGAATTTTTTTCCATAAATTTACATAAACCTTTTTTTATTTAAATTTTATTTACTTGATGTGAATTATAAATACTCTTTTAATAGCTGACATATAATAGTAGCACCAAAAAGGATCTGCTATTTCTTATATAACCGTATAATATAAAACCTTATTCAACAGATTATAGAAACGCAATAACCAATGGCCGTGATAGCCTAGTGGCAACAGCTATTAGTCCGGAAGGATGGGGTTCAATTTCCGCCGAAGACCTACCAAGTACATGCGATATACGTGCTCTTTAAATCGCGGAAGTTCTGAGGTCGGTCGTTGAGCAGTTACCACGGGTGTGATGATCTAGAGAAAATTTCCTCCCTTTTCAAATCAATGTCAAAAGCGAGAGAGTCGATCCTTTAAGATGCCATCTATCGGAGGATTATGATAAAAATCGTACTTTTACTTTCGTGGTGCTCTGGTTAAACGAAACTACTGACTTTACGTAGCCAACGGCATAGCAAGCTTGGCTTGTCCAAGGGTCATAAATGACAGCAACAGTTTTTGCTCGCAGAACCATTTTTATTAATTCATAATTCTCATTTGTGTTAGCAATTATTCCTTAATTTCCAAATATCATTAATTACTTACAATGAAATATTGTAGATGTTCTCTGCTTAAAATCTAGTCCTGAAATTTATGATTTTTATCGGCTTATAAAAAAGAAATAAAAATAACGAGCTCTTACTTATACTCTCAGTTTCAGTTTGTTTTTATATTATAGTAATACTGGATAGTTGTATTGCAGTAAACGCGTGATTGCATAGAAACAACAATCGAGTTAGATGAAATACATTAAGAAATTATAAAAAATAATGTTTTTTTTAATCAGGAAATTAAATTTGCAGAATCAACACTGGAGATTAAATAATCTCAATCTATAATTAATTAAATTAGTTACTATCGGAACAACTTGAAACTTATTTAAATTTTTCATACAGTTGAACTAATTGCTTAACTTGCATCTTGGGTACATAATGTTTCACTATTTTAGGTCATTATTTTTTTATATTCTGGATATTTATTTTATGTAAGCTCAAAACTATGTATCGAACACATGCATATCTTGTAAATCCTTCTTTACATAAATAGAAAAAGAAATTTTCTCTCAAGTTTTCTCCAAGTTTCAAACTTTTAAGTTCTCCTTGATACTGAATCGTAGAATCATTATCAAGGAAAACTTAAAGAATCATTCTCCATTTACCTTTACTGTATCATTCCATTTGTGTTACGTTATTATGAAATGCGCATTTTGTGTTTTTTGAATGCTAAAAGTAATAATTAAAATTTCTATCACGTAGACGCCAACTTTTCAAACTAATTGCTGATTCAAAACATTCATTTACTATGTATGCTTTTATTTATGATAATCCATGCTACTTTGTTTGACAAAGAATATAATATCATGTTCATTTTATATAGTTCTGACTCAACCAAAGATAATATATTTTATATAAACATATGCACACACACACATGTTATTTAATTAAGGAATAATAGCTCCCACTGTTACCAAAAATGGAAATGTTACATTGTTTTTATCAAACGAGTAATTAATTAGCCTTATGAATTTAATTATGTCAAAAACTATCGTAACTGTAGGAAAAAACCGAAGCAAAAAATAACAGACATACCAGTGCATGAAAAATTTTACCAATGAAATACATTTATGCATCAAAGGAGGAGTTTCTCAAAATCAATAAGAGAGCTCCTTGAAAACTGAGAAATGCCATCAATGTGGCCGAAATAGCAGTCTAAAATAATACTTGTCAGCTTGTGTTCACTGATGCGTTATTAGGTATAAACTGTGGTACATATTATTTTGAATAAATATTTGGCGTATTGGTTGAAGAAAAATGATAAAAAGATATCAATTTTATTTCACGCTATTGAACATTATGTGTTGGAATAACATTTCAGCATGTATTGCAAAATGTATTATATATATGTACCATAGACGATTGCCATTTGTTTATTCTAGAGATGCTGCAGCATCTCAGCTCTCTCATGACTTATATATGGGCGCAGTAAGCCAAGTTTCAAGGGTGACAGTTTTTGGAAGACTTCATGCAAGAGAGTTGTTTGCAGGAAGACCTGTGATTTGCGTGCCGCTTACTTCTGTGCGCTGAAAGTAGTCTGTTTATCTTTGTGCAGAGAGATTAGAATTTGACTCAACAGGCAGCAGTTCCATCAATCATGAGTTCCAGTTCTGCCTGGCCACAGATTTCTGTTGTACATGGTATTCCATTATGGCGGTACAAGTTTAATGGTCATGAGTAACATAATGTTAAATGACCCCTCCATCTCTTTACAGAAATATAGTGGCTGCTGTGTGACATAGAAATGAGCCCTGTGTTTACCTTTTTATGCGTGAAGGTGAGTTCAACTTAATGAATGATAATGAAATGCCACGTGTGTGTGATCCAAGTGAAGATGTATTGGCCAAGCATATCTCCAGACCTCCATCCTATAGAGCATATCTAGAACGCTCTCTAATTTGCAACCCCTTCCAAAAACTGCTGAACAATTACCACGGGAAATCATTAACTGCTTTATTTAAAGAAGGAAATCACTCTGCGAGGCTAGTATATCCGTAAGAGGGGACCATAACGACTATTAACCTATTTTTTTGTTCTATTCTACAATCGCTGTTGCATGCCTTCAGACTCCAATGAGTATTACACATGAACAGGCATATGTTTTATAACTGTTGCATGGTTACTTGTATTGTAATGTATCTATAAATCAAATTTCATTAAAATTGGTCCAATGTTTCTGAAGATAATTGACCAAATCAGAAAATTCTCTTAACCCAGTTTAATAACTAAAAGATATCAAGTATAGTCGGTCATCATCAAATAAAATTAATTTAAAATATTCTTATAATGATAATTTGCATAAAAAAATGAAAAAAATGTCATTTTTAAGGTAAAATTTCAACATTTTAGAGCTGTAACAAGCAGTTTATTTTTTTGATTAAGTATTTCTTTTAAAATTTTCATCCTTCTAAATAATAATAATTAAAAACCTAAGCAATTTTAATTGTATGTGAAATTACATCAAGATCTTGTTTAATATAAGAAATTTGGAACAGGAGTTGACTTTTGAAGAATAATTACAAGCTAAAAATTAATGATTTCTTAAGTTTTTAACGAGTAATCATAATTTTTGCAAATATGAGTAAGTATAGTATGTACATCATCTCCATAAAATTACAATTTTATTTCCTTTTTATTATCACGAGTGATAATTTTCTATAATGTTAACTTTGAAAATATCACTTATCTTATGAAATTATAATTTCTACCAATTCAATATCTGCATAAATATTTCGTTCTTTATCTTTCTAAAACATATTCTATAATTTTGCCCCTTAATGGGTTTACATTCTTTAGGTAAACATGGGTGTCACAATCCCGAGGTACCCTAATGAACTATCCTCTTCCTTCTTTTCGGCTCTCCTCTCCTCTTCTGCCTTTTCTTCCTTTTCTCCCTCACTGTGGTTGTCTTGTAAGAGGTTGAGGGCTCCCCTTGAGTAGCTATTGCTGCACTGTTGCTATTAGCTTCTTTTGGGGACTAAATCACCCACGTGTTTGCCGTGCGTGCAGACCCGTGTCCCTGGAAAGGAGGATCCTGGTGATTGAGGCTCTCAGACCAATTCAATTAACACATTACTTTAGCCTTTGCTTCAGGTAAACGGGAGGTGTGTTGTGGTCTTCAGAATGAAAATCGGCTTCCATGGATCAAGCGATCATATATCTGCTGTGTGACTCGATAAGGGTGGAGGCCACGTCAGAGATATATTGAAAGAGTATAAGTTCTGGTTAGCACTGATGCAGTCATACTGCATCCCCTTGTTGGACTCGATGGTGGGTGATGCAGTCAGGCCTTGAAGTAAATAACCTATTTCTATGGAATGTTCTTCTAATTCTTTACTCCCAATGGAGAAACAAATAATACAGGATCAGAAATATTTTGTTATTAAAAGAACTGAGGGCAACTTTGATAATGTCTCCCCTTTCTTAATTAATAAATGTCTCATTGGTACAGTTAGAAATATCAAAAATGTTCACAAGATAAAATCTGGTGATCTCTTAGTTGAAGTTTTATCAACTGAACAGACCAAAGCCACCCTAAAGCTAAAATGCCTTGGTAATATAGATGTTATAGCATCTCCTCATAGTAGGTTAAAATCTATACGGGGAGTAATTTCAGCAGATGATCTACTTACTGTTTCAGAGGAGGAAATTTTGGGTAATCTTGTTGACCAAAAAATACAACGTGTGCAGCGCATTACGGCCAGGAGAGAGGACGAAATTATAAGAACTAAACACCTTATACTCACGTTTGCTACTCCTATACTACCTTAATCTATTAAAGCTGGCTACCTAAATTGTAGTGTTCTCCCCTTCATTCCAAATAAATTACGTTGTTTTAAATGTCAGCGATTTGGACATGCAAAAACTACTTGTAGGGGACATTTGGCTTGTACACGATGTGCATCTGTTGGACATGACAATAGTCAGTGTAAATTACAAGAAAAATGTGTGTGAACTGCAGTGTGATGAACATCCCTCGTACTCCCGATCATTCCCAACCTGGGTATTAGAGAAGGAAATTATTAGTGTGAAAATAAAACAAAACTTATCTTATGCTGAAGCCAGGTAAACAGTGTCATCCCGTACCCGTAATCAAGATATTAGCTATTCACAAGCAATTAAAAAAGTCATGAAAGTACCCAAACAGATTTCTTAAATTTTCCAAATTTATCCTAAAATATTTCTAATATAAATGTCTCACCTATTCCGAAAGGAATTTCTTCACTGTCTTTCGCAAAATCTAAGTCTCAAAGATCCCTAAAATTCAAGAATGCAAAAGAAGGGCTTCATAAATCATAATTAAAGAGTAAAAGAAGCTCTACTGCCTTTAAGACAGATATAAAGAACATAGACCATCAGATGATGAAACACTCTTAAGTGAAGATTCGTCTGAATCCCAGATGGCGTGATCCAATGCCGGAGCATTCAGCTTAGCTTAATGGGAACCTTCGTTTCTTGGAATTTTCAAGGTTTTCGCACTCATATAGAAGATATAAAAACAATAATAAATCTGTATAATCCAATTTGTTTTGCCATCCAAGAAACATTTTTGAAACCTCAGTACTGTTTAAAATTGCATGGATATAATTGTGTGAGGAAAGATGTTAATCATGATTCAATTTCTGGAGGTATATGCATTCTTGTGTCTTGTAATATTCCTAGCATTATACAATCCCATAACACTTTATTACAGGCTCTTGAAGTACACATACACTCAATATCTCCCATTACTATTTGTAGCTTTTACTTACCTCCCCATGCGATCATCATGAAAGCGATTTAAACAGTTTGCTGGATCAACTACCTGCACCCTTTATTCTACTTGATGATTTCAATGGTCATAACACCTTATGGGGAAGAGATAATATGAATCCTCGTGGCAATATAATTGAACAGTTCATTTCTAATAACAATATCTGCCTTCTAAATTCCACAGAAATAACCTATTTCACTCAATCATCAAGAACTTTTTATTCATTAGATTTAGCTATTTGCTCTCCATCAATTCTACCTTCATTAAATCTTACTGTTGATAAGGATTTATATAACAGTGATCATTTTCCTTTAATTATAAATCAAACTGGTATAAGCAGACCACAAATCTTCCACTTCTCTTATTCTTATCATTGTGTAGACTGGTCTCCCTACACTCAATTAGCTGCGATTACTGACAGCATGGTTTGAAGTGATAATATCAATGATGCTGTGCAAAAAGTAACTGATACACTTCTGGATGCTGCCAAAAACACAATTCCCAAGCGCGCTCCCCAATTCCCCACAAATATCATAAACCATGGTGGAACCGTGAGTGCCAAGTATCGTACAAAAAGCAAAAAAAGTTTTTCGTAGGTGCACTACCATGGAAAACCTCATGGCTTTCAAAAAAGCTAAAGCTTTTGCTCATCGAATACGGCGAAATAGTCAAAAAGAATCTTGGATAAGATATGTTTCCTCCATCACATAATCAACTTCCAGCAAAGAGTTATGGAAGAAAGTTAAAGCTTCCAGTGGTTTATATAGGGACTTCTCTATCCCAATACTACGCACAGGAGCTGACACAATTTCTTCTCAATATGATATTGCCAATCTTTTATGTGAAACTTTTGCAAAGGTATCTAGTCCAGCCTCTTATGATCCTAAATTTCTCAGAACCAAAGAGCAAGCTGAAAAGAAACCTATAAAGTTTCATGATAAAGCCATACATCCATATAATTGCAATTTCTCTTTGCTGGAATTGAAGAGAGCCCTGTCCCAAACTAAAAATACTAGTCTGGGACCAGATGGTATTTCATATAAGATACTTCGTCATGTTAATTATGAATCTTTAATAAACATTATTTTTCTATTCAATAGAATATGGAATGAACATGTCTATCCCTGTCTCTGGAGCAAAGCAATTATTATTCCAATTCTTAAACCTGGGAAAGATCCAACTAATCCTCAAAACTATCGTCCAATTGCTCTCACGAGTTGCCTTGATAAAACTTTGGAATGTATGGTCAATGCCCATCTTGTTTATGTAATTGAAGACAATCAGTACATATCACTTTATCAAAGTGATTTCCGGAAAGGTCGATCTACTCTGGACAATATTGCCTACCTATAAACACAAATTAGGAATGCCTTTGTACGGAGACATCATTTGGTGCCTATAGTTTTTGACATAGAAAAAGCTTATGATAAGGCATGGCGTTATGGAATTCTTTAAACTTTGCATGATTTTAATTTCAGAGGAAATTTACCCATTTTTATTCAGAGTTTTTTAAATTCTCGCATTTTTAATGTCCGTATAGGATCTGTTTTATCTAATCTATTTATTCAATGTGAGGGGGTTCCTCAGGGAAGTGTGTTAAGTGTTACTGTTTTTAATATTTTCATCGGCAACATTCTTCATGTATTGCAACCATCTGTCCATGGAACGTTCGTTATATGTTGATGCCCTCCAAATTTCTTGCCAAGGTTCCAATATGCTACTGAACGGCAATTACAAACTGCTGTCAATAATCTAGTTGCTTGATGTAATGAAAATGGTCATACTTAGTCCCCTTGTAAAAGCAATTGTATCCATTTTGGAAGAAAAACTGGGCCTCATCCTGATCCGGAAATTAAGATATCAGGTACAACTATTCCCGTAGTTAATCAGATATCACTTCTTGGGCTTATTTTGATAAAAAGTTAACCATCCTACCACATATCTTAGATTTGCGCAAAAGATGCGAAAAATCACTAAATACTCTGAAAGTTCTCTCTAATACCTCTTGAGGTGCAGATCGTAAAGCATTACTCCGAGAGTATAAGTCAGTTATTCTATCTCGAATTAACTATGGTAGCGTAGTTTATAGATCAGCCAGATCATCAGTTTTAAGCAAATTAGACCCTGTTCATCACTTAGCTTTACGAATCTGCTCTGGAGCATTCCGGACATCTCCTGTCCAGAGCCTTTAAGTAATTTGTAACCAGTTACCTCTTGATCTGAGACGTAAGCAACTCTCTCTACATTATTATTTTAAAATGCTATCAGTATCGCAACACCTTTTGAGATAGATGATTATTTGTCCCTCTTTAAGAAGGCTATATAATGCACAGCCACATAACATAATTACCATTTTAGGAGCGTACAAATTCACTCCTGTCTTCATCTGAGTTCTCCGATTTACATATTCAAATCACAGATGCTCTAAGATTTCCTCCTTGGAATATTCCTGTTGTCAATATAATCAAACCCTTTACTGGATACAATAAATCAGCTACATCTCCCCTTATTTTGCAACAGTTATTTTCACACATTCATTCTCATTATTCCTTCCACATCTCTGTATATACAGGTGGCTCAAAATCAAGTGGTCATGTTGGTTGTGATATTGTTGTTGGAAATACAGTTTACAGCTATAAGCTGCATGCATCATATTCTGTGTATACAGCCGAAGCTGTTGCTATTAAACGTGCTCTAGAAATAATACAATCCAGATCTCATCGAAAATACTGCATCTATACAGATAGCATGAGTGTAGTCATGCAATTAGATCATTTTAATGATAAGTGTCATGGAATCATTATGGAAATATTGGATATTTTAAATATATTGAAGAATAAAGGATTTGACATCTTGTTTTGTTGGGTTCCAAGTTATGTTGGCATTGCTCGGAATGAGCTTGCAGATAATGCTGCTAAAAATGCCTCTGACAATTTGCATACAGCATAAACTTTTTTTTGATATTAAACAAATTATCAAAGATTTCCTTTCCTGCCACTGGCAATAAACATGGGATTTGCAGAAGAACAATAAATTATATAGTATATCCTCCCACATTCTTCCATTCCCAGTTGCTTCCATGCGAAGAGTTGACGTAAAAAACACACGACTTCGTATTGGACATACTAGATTTACACACAAGCACTTATTCTTGTCTCGGAGTGCTCCGATTTGTGACATGTGTAATGTACCATAGACAGTACATCACATTTTTATTGTCTGTCCTAATTTCAATCATTTACGCGTAGTGTTTTTTAATACCGTAAATTTAATTTTATCAGACTTGATTGGGCTTTAACCACATAAAATTTGTTTGCATTTTTACGTGCAACAGGTTTCTTAAATTCTATTTAAGATTTTTATCCAAAATAATCTTTTACATATGCTTTTCTTGAACTTTTAATACATTCTATTGCATACATCTGACTAGTTTTTCAACACAGAATTTTTACCTTCAGTTCTAAATATTGTACAGTGCAGAAATGTCCAATATTGGACCTTGTATCAGTAAACCTTACAAAATAAAAAAATAAAATAAATTTTGAGCCTGTTCTTGTTTGAATAAACTGAAACGAATAAAATAATCTGCACTTTTCTTTTCAGTTTCTTCTTAAATCATGTGATGTACGATTTTATGTAACGAAATTTTATAAAATTCTAGAAACAGCTTTTTACTTTTAAATCTCATTCTATATTTTAAACAACTTATAGTTTAAAATAATATATATGGTTTAAAATAATATATGGTTTAAAATAATAGTTATAGTTTAAAATAATATATGATATAACTAAATTTCATTTGAAATAAATATTTAATAATAATTTATGTCATATTAAAAGCTGAAATATTTCCAAAGTTGAAGCACATTACAAACATTTAGGATTTTTCAAATCTTAAGCTATCAGGAGAAATTCGTAAGCCTAAAATTTAGAATATTTCTCTGTATTTTATATATATTGGCTCCTTATGCCAAAATGAACACCAAACTTCTCTATAATTTTAAGCAGATTAATCAATTAACATTTCAAACATAGTTCACAATGAGCTACTATAAAAGAATAATTCATATGCATTTTATTTTAAAATTTCTCGTATTGAAGGAATGTAATTCAGATGTTAATAACATTCCTTCAATACGAGATTAAGTTTATGCCTCATTCTATACACTAATAGTTTTACATTTGTATGCAACTCTTTCTTTTATATTATTATTGTTATCACTGAAAATAAAAGTAGTTCAGAATGTTAATTTACATTGGAACAATTTCGGGATATTTGAACTCATTACTGATTTTGGAACTAAGAACTAATTTAAAGTTCTTGGGACAATTCGTTTTTCAATGCAATGCAATTTTAAATTTATTTTTATATTACTTGACACACAGTAACCAAATGAAACAGGATTTTTTTTCAATAATCTCTCTCATTGTGAAATGTTGCTCAACGAGTATCAGTTATGTAACTTGGTAATTAATCGAAGGAGAGGACTAATCAAATCAAAAATAATGGGACGGTTTCTCTCGAACTTCACTTCTTATACCGATAAAAATATATTATTGTCTTGATAAACACTCACCTTTAATAACATTTTGTACATTTCAGACTCTTTTGCAGTAAAATTGGTTTCAAGTTCTATGCATAATAACACTCGCCATTTCAGAAAATCAACGGAATGAAAATTCTTCTGAATTCAAAATTATTTAATTTTCAGATGGTAACATTTTCCTGACTATTTCTAAAAGCTTACAGAAATCATAAAAATCTGGTGAAAGTTAAGCAAACATCTATATAAATAACTTTTAAAAAAAAACATTCAAGATACCTTATCTTTAATTTTCACCAATTGTTTTCTTATCATTTGTTAGAAAATATTAGTTTATTTCATTATTTTTTAACCAATAGAAACTTTATTACTGAACCTATAGTATTTGAAACATTGCAAAAATGTGTGATTTTTCAAATCTTAAAATGTTAGGAGAAATTTTCGTAAATCTAAAATTTATAATATTTCTGTCTATTATGTATTCATTGATTATTTATTTCAAAATAAACTTGGCAAATCCCTCTCGAAAATAAAGTTTACTATAATGTAATATAATTCGAGCACTCTTAAGCAATACTTTGTCTCGAAATTCTTTGCGCTTGAACAATTTTGAAGGACTTCGATCATTTTGAATCTCTGAAATGGCTGAAAAAAGATGAGCAAATCAATATTTGTCATAATATTTTAATAAAGTCCTGTTAATTACTGTTTTGAGAGTTAAGCGGATTTCTCTTAATTTAATTCTCTTAATTAAGTTATCTTAGTTTTATTTTCTTTAAAAAAAATCTGATTTTTGGGTGAAATAACTACGATTGTCAGAGAAGCGAAAGGCCAGAGAGAGATTTTACCTCTAACATTAGTTCAGTTTTCAACAGTTTACTTTATTCGCAATTTTTTCAATTTCTTTTTTATCCCAATCTCGTTTCCACATTGTATTTCTTCTGACGAAATAAGCGATACATTTCAATCCAAGGTCTGTTTTTGTGTATTGCAGTGTTTTCATGCAATGTTTAGGAATAAAATGAAGATTTACTTTTGTCTCGTTTTTCTATGTTATCTATATTACTATTTTTTCCTTATATAATTGACCGTCTTAACAAGTGTTCTTGAGATATTTCACATTTCACTGATTGTTGATCGGTGAATTTACAGAAATATATTCCAAAAAGTCTAAAACATAAATTATGTCTACATTTCTACACATAAGAGGTTAATATTTTACTTTTTTTACTGTTTAGTCATTTACTTTGATGGCATTGGTAAATGACTATTTATTTTAAGAATAAAAGATAAAGTTTTAAAAGAAAATAGCTGACTTCAATAATTACTATTTCCTTGAACCACAAGTAATTTTCGAGAAAGATTATGCCGAGCGAAATAATGAAAATCATGACACTGTAATTTTATATAGATTATCTCTTCATTTCACATTGGTGAAATATTTAATACTGTTCCGGGCAGTAACATATTTTTATGCAATTTTCTCATGTAATTTTTTTTGAAAGAAAAGTGGCGAGGAAAAATAAAAATATCCTCCGACTTTAGTGGCTTTTATTTCCTTCAATTTGATTTTTGATTGCGACGAATTTTCGTTTTCTTATTTGGTAATTATGTTTACATTCAAAAACTGAAAAAAATATACTTTTAATAAAAATTAAAAGAATATAATAACATTGTTATTAAAAAAAGAATAGCTTTTATTATAAATTATAGAATACATAATATATGTTTATGTATAATAATGTTATAATATAATATAATGTTATAAGGTATGTTTTTATTATAAAATATTTCAGGAACAAAATTATGTATATATATATATATGTATGTATATATATATATGTATATATATATACATACATATATATATATATATATATATATACATATATATATATATATACATAATTTTGTTCCTGAAATATTTTATAATAAAACGTATATATATAAGCAGTATATGTGAAATATTTTATATATATATAAGCTTTAATGAGATATTCTTTAAAAAAACGTTTTTATTTGTTACACTAATAGAAATCAATTCTTTATCCTTATTGTTAATTTTATCATACAGATGATAATTTTAAAGTATCTACATCACTTTTGTTTATATTCTAGAATTGTACATATATTCTAGAACCTCCAATTTTAATTAAAAAATATTTTGAAAATTTAATATTAGTATAAACAAGTCTTAAGATTTAAAAAAGATTGTTTAGAAATATTGCATTTATTAATTTACATGTTTATTAATGAAAATTTTCAAAATTTAATTCATGCTTGCCGATTTAAACTATCCCTAACCAAAAAATAATAATAATGATAATAATCAAATAATTTCACATTTTTAAATTTGTATGTATATATTTTGGAATATCTTTCAGGCCGCTTTGTTTTATATCATATCAGCTCTAACCTCAGGTTTTACATTTTCTTTTAAAGGACGAAATCGGTATTTAATAAAACGTTCTCCTCTTCATACTAGTTAAGCACAGATACATTAGATCATACATATACTTGACGCTTTTCGAACTTTTCGATTATTTTGATTGTGAGAAAAAAATTGTGAATAATGGTAAAATACACATTCAATTCACTGTTTATATCTTTTTATATACTCTCTTTAAGCAAATTTTCAATCTTAAAATACCTCCTCAAATAGTTTAATCATAATTTTTATTACCATATTTTATTGTTAATTATTATGTATATACTTTTTTTAATTTAAAGCTTACGTAATAACTAATTTAATTAATTATTAAGTAAATTTACAATTAATTAAAATTTTAAGAAATTATGTTGTGAAACAGTCAGAGTTGATTTCACGTTTATGTATATATATAGAATAGAATTAAATAATTCACTTTTTGTAATAATGGCTATGTGATCAAAGAATACGTGGTAGAAGGTTAAGGTATATATATATATATATATATATATATATATATATATATATATATATATATATATATATATATATATATATATATATATATATATATATATATATATGTATGTATATCGTAGTGTAAGAGTATTGATTATTATAACCTAATAATTTCTGATGTTTTAATATATTTTAATTCTAAAGCTTCGTCCAACCATTTTGGCGAAAATTAATGGAGCCTATAAAAATTCTATTATATTATTCAACTACCACATAACGATTCTGGGGTCGAAGAGTACGTGGTTGCGTGTTACGGATTATTATAACTCTAATAACTCTAGGCAATTTTAATCTTAAATTCCACTAGAAATTTGTGGTGGAAATTAATGGTGCCTAGTTAAAATAAATAACGGAAAAAATATTCAATACATAATAAACATATTTATTTATTTAAAAGTTATAATTACACAAAAGATTTAGATCACACTGATATACAAAACTTATTTTTTCTAAGATTGATGAGATGATGAAATTTACAGTCTTAAATTGCTTGCATAAAGTTGAAAATGAGAGAAATGTACTTACAGTTGGCAAAAAAAGGATTAAAACAGAAAGAAAATTTAAGTTTTCAAGGAAATAATATGAAACATTAATCACATATTTATATTATGCAATGCTTTTACATAATTACTCATGGATTAAGAAACACATATTTAGAATCAATAGGATTTAAAAAATTAAAAGAAGATTTGCATTACAAAAAAGTTTTACAGCACAGTTAGAACATCACGCGGACTTCAATATTGAATCATACATAGAATAAAATAACTAAAAATTCAAGCGTGATACTAATACTTGGTATGTAGTTCTTTAGCAGAAATTACTACATCCAGATGTCTTGGGTGAGATTCTACCAAATCTTTGCTGACGTTGGATGACATGCTGGCCCAGGTATTTTGCAAAGCTTGCTTTACTTGTTATTGGGAATTTTCCCCCTTTTATATGCAATCGATGCCACTAACGTTCTTTAGGATTCAGCTCTGGGAACTGTGGGGGAGTTACCAATCTTCGGGGAGCATTATATAATAGCCATTCTTTGGTTTTGTTGGCAGTATGTTTGAAGTCTTGATCTGGTTGAAAAATGAATGTCTTCTCTAACGCTATTTTTTTGCACTATCTTCCAAGTTATCCCGGAACACATCAATATATGACACAACTGTCATTTTATCATCAATGAATTTGATATTTCCAACTCCATTGTAAATCATACAGCTCCAGACCATGACATTCCCTCCTCCATCCTTTATAGTTTTCTGTACATTTTGAGCCTGAAAAGCAGTTCCTTTTCTTTACCAAACTGTGAGCACATGTTTAGGATTGAAATTTTCAAATTTACTCTCGTCGGAGAAAATTATATTTTTCCAGAAATCTAACGACTTATTTTTTATAATTTTTGGCAAATTCTAGGCGTTTTTCCTGTTGATTTTTTAAATAAAGGTTTTTTTATTTGGCCATCTTCCTTTTACACGAGCATTATGCAATACATTTTTAAATGTTCGTGGTATTAGCACCTTTCCTGCGATTGATTCAATATTTGCGGCCAACATCCTTGCACTTCCTGTCGGTCACTGTAGGGCATCTTTAACCACTTGTCGTTTTTCTCTGACACTCAGTTTGCTTGGTTTCCCTGATCTTGGCTTATTATCCACAATCCAAGTTACTTTTTACTTTTTTAGAATGTTGTTAATTGCGCGAAATGAAACCTTCAACTTACTGGAAATTTCTCGAAATGTTTTGCCACTACTGTACAGGTGAACGATTTGTTCTCTCTTCGCAAGTGAAATCTCTTTTATTTTGGGTGCCATGGCAGGAAAAGTACACGTAAACTGATTTTCCAAAAATTGAATGAGACAAGCGCTCTTGACATTGATACGGTTGAAAGTAACCTTGAAAGATTAATGACGTCACCAGAGCTGTAATTTGCATGTTTCTGCTTCTGTTCTAATACTATTTTGCGATGCAAATTTTGTTATTTTTATTTTAATAATATTGTAATTATTTTTTATTTAGTTATAATTTTTTAAAAACGTTTATCCTTTATAAACTGACTATACGATTTCCTTAATTTTATTAACTTAAAAACTATAAATTTCTCATTGTTCTAATTCTTTCATTGCCAACTGTATATACTCAAAAGAAACAAAACTGAATTTGTTTGGAAAATTGAATTTGAAAAGTGAAATTGAACTAACTGTGTATGAACTTTCTTCTGCTATTTAAATTTTGATAATGTATTACTTTCACTTCCTCTTAAGAATATAATTTTATAAGCTTATTCACATTTTATGTTCCAATATACGTATATCGATATATATATGTATATCATTTATATATTTCATTCGCTTATCCGTTTTTAGTTTCAGACTTTGCTCAGCAATAATGTTTTACTTCATATAATATTGATATTTTAAACACGTAATTTAAGAAAATAAAATATATCTATTTAGCTTCATATATTTATAATATAATTTAAATATAAAGAATTTCTTCGTTCTTACATTATAGGATCCTCCTAACCAATTTATTGTTTTGAAGTATGATTTAAATTTTTCCAAAAAAGCAATCATATAATAGCATTTTGTTTAAAAAAAATTAGTATTATACTATAATCCAGTTTCAGTTTTAAAAATTCTTGCTCAAAAAATATTTCATTATATGTTAGATTAAATTCATTAATATTATTTAAGTAAAATTATCTGAAAAATATTATAGTTTTCAGGGAAGAAAGGTATGTGATATTGAGCAAAATTATTAAAATAATTTTAAGTGTCATGTATACATAACAAATAAATTTGATATGTAATATTCAAAAAAAATTTTTGATTAGATTGTTACTTAAATATAGTACTATTTAGGACAATATTTACAAATTTTATTTAATCAAAAAATCAAGCTGTACACGTTTATTTTTAAATTACATGTATAATACGTACAAAGGGGTTACAAAATATATAGAGGTTTAATTTTTGATGCCATACATATTTATTAAGATGCATGACATGCAAAATTATGTTTTTCTTAAGTTATTTACACTTTCGGCTGATTAATGTAAAAAAAAATTCTCAAAAAATTCATGGCAAAAAAACAGATTTTTCAAAAATAAGCATATATTTTTATGGTGTTTTAAGAAAAAATAAATATTTAAATCTCTGATTTAGAAATAATTTTATTATAAATTTTATTTTTACATTATAAAAAAACTTTGTAATTGAACTTCAACTGGATAATTGAACTGGTAAATTGAACTTGTGTAAATAAACTCAAATACCAATATGTTATCATATAAAATTATTATTGTTTTTAATAAGTATTTTCTTTTAAGGAAATCACAAAGTACGTTTAGCAATTTATATTTATATGAAAGAAAATTTAAACAACTCATTTAAATATATTACATTCATACCAAAGAATAACTAATTATCTTCAGTGTGAAAATACAAAATTTATAGGTTATTATTTTTGCAGTTTCTTATATTTATAGATATTGATTCAAAGAAAGAATGTTAGCAGAATGAAGTTTAGAAGTGTATTGAAATTTTAAATATTTTGGTGATAGTAAAGTCATCTAATTTAAATATTTTAGAATCAATGAACCTATATATAAGTAAATTTCATAGAATAAAACTATCTTTTACTTTTGAAATCGCGAGTTTAAAAAATTATTAACTTTTAGACTAAAAGATAATTTAACTAAAATCTTAAAAATATTATTAAACGTTATTTCTTTAGAATGTTGAGGATATTTTAAATTCACGGGATTAATTTTATCTTTTTTCGTACAAAATTACACACGAGTGACTTTTATATTCTGTCAGTTCCCCTTCCTTTTCAGTAGAAATAAACTATTTTCCTAACAGCTAAACTTTTTTTATCTTGGCGAATATCAGCCAAGGGACTGACCAAGTGACAAATTACAAGTGACTTTTATATTCTGTCAGTTTCCCTTTACTTTCAATTAAATTTTTTTATTTTGGTGAATATCAGTCATGGGACTGACCAAGTGACAACTTACAAATGACTTTATAATTTTGTCAGTCCTCCTTCCCTTTCATTAGGAATAAACTTTTTTCCTAACAGCTAAATTTTTTATCTTCGCAAATATCAGCCAAGGGACCGATGATGTGACAAATTTCAAGTGACTTTGATATTCTGTCAGTCCTCCTTCCCTTTCACTAGAAATAAACTATTTTCCTAAAAGCTGAACTTTTTATCTTGGGGAATCAGCCAAGGGACTGACCAAGTGACAAATTACAAATGACTTTATAATTTTGTCAATTCCTCTTCCCTTTCACTAGAAATAAACTATTTTCTTAACAGCTAAATTTTTTATCGTGGCGAATATCAGCCAAAGGACTGACCAAGGGACAAATTACAAGTGACTTTTAAATTACATCGGTTCCCCTTCCCTTTCACTAGAAATAAACTATTTTCTTAACAGCTAAATTTTTTATCGTGGCGAATATCAGCCAAGGGACTGACCAAGTGACAAATTACAAATGACTTTTAAATTCCGTCGGTTCCCCTTCCCTTTCACTAGTAATAAACTATTTCCCTAACAGCTAAATGTTTTATCTTGGCAAATATCTGCCAAGGGACTGACCAAGTGACAAATTACTTTATAATTTTGTCAGTTCCCTTCCCTTTCACTAGAAATAAACTATTTTCCTAAAAGCTAAATTTTTTATCTTGGGGAATCAGCCAAGGGACTGACCAAGTGACAAATTACAAATGACTTTATAATTTTGTCAATTCCTCTTCCCTTTCACTAGAAATAAACTATTTTCCTAACAGCTAAATTTTTTTATCTTGGCGAATATCAGCCAAGGGACTGACCAAGTGATAAATTACAAGTAACTTTTATATTCTTTCAGTTTCCCTTTACTTTCAGCTAAATTTTTTTATCTTGGTGAATATCAGCCATGAGACTGACCAAGTGACAACTTACAAATGACTTTATAATTTTGTCAATTCCTCTTCCCTTTCACTAGAAATAAACTATTTTCCTAACAGCTAAATTTTTTATCTTCGCGAATATCAGCCAAGGGACTGACCAAGTGATAAATTACAAGTAACTTTTATATTCTTTCAGTTTCCCTTTACTTTCAGCTAAATTTTTTTATCTTGGTGAATATCAGCCATGGGACTGACCAAGTGACAACTTACAAATGACTTTATAATTTTGTCAGTCCTCCTTCCCTTTCATTAGAAACAAACTTTTTCCTAACAGCTAAATTTTTTATCTTCGCGAATATCAGTCAAGGGACTGACCAAGTGACAAATTACAAATGACTTTTAAATTCCGTCGGTCCCCCTTCCCCCTTTCACTAGTAATAAACTATTTTCTTAACAACTAAATTTTTTATCTTGGCGATTATCAGCCAAGGGACTGACCAAGTGACAAATTACTTTATACTTTTGTTAGTTCCCCTTCCCTTTCACTAGAAATAAACTATTTTTCTAACAGCTAAATTTTTTATCTTGGCAAATAACAAGCCAAGGGACTGACCAAGTGACAAATTACAAATGACTTTATAATTTTGTCAATTCCCCTTCCCTTTCACTAGAAATAAACTATTTTCCTAACATCCAAATCTTAGACTACGCTAAGAGATGCCAGAGGTAAAGGAAATGGGTATTTTTCAACCACGATAATAAGCTCTATTTTTTACACACGTACACTTCAACTACGACACTGTAACAATTTATAATATGATATGATTTATATATATTATAATATGAATTTATATATTTTTCATGCAGAAAAGTGACGTACTAAATTATTTAATTCCATAGTTATTTGAAAAAGTATAATTATATATTTATTTGTTAAATTAGAGCAAAATATGATTAACAAAAAACTTTCCTGATAGTGTCAGTAGCAAATAAAATAAAATAGGCATTGCTAACTTACATTGAAGCATTTAAAATTTTTTAAAGCAAACTTCATTGATTGCAAAGAATACTTTATCAATCATCGAATGTATACAGTCTAAATAAGTCAGGAAAATATCACATCTACATAAACATTATAAATATTTTTCTCATCAAATAACTATACGAGAATTTCTTTTTAACTAATATTTCTTTAAAATTCCCTATTGCTAAAAATGCCTCATTTTCTGACCAAAAAGTGTGGGCTGGATAATTGATGATAGCATTCTTGTAACTGTCTTCGTAGCAGAGTCTATCATTTATCATGTTTTCTTTATATCTCAAACAAAGATCTTGGAAGATGATGAATGTGAAAACAATTCCGAAATGAAGGAGCATCTTCACAAATTTTAGGACGTGGTATTCGAAATTAAGCTATTGGCATTCAATAACAAAGCAAATTTAAAATTTCTGAGGACGGTTTTCTGAGAAATTATAAGAAAAGTCATTTTTGAGCGATATATATACATAATTTCATATTATGAAATTTTTTTACCTTAGTTCTTTTTAACAATAACATTTATTAACGTTGTTGTGTTAATTAAAAGAAATTTTATTTTCTTAATTTACTTTAAGTATAGTTTATAGCAATTATCATAAATGGTTAATAATTAGAATTACTAATGCGTTATGAATGCATTTTCATTGCTCATAGATCAATTCATATATAACTATTCTCAAATTCATAAATGTAAACAGTCTATGTTTTTCTCTTATATTTTTCACAAATTTATTAGAATTATTCATTTACTATTATCAAAATAGTTACGGTAAAATATTATTATTTTATCTAGTGAAATCTAGGTTGTGTGTGTGTGTGTGTGTGTGTAATTCAATACCAATTTAGTATATTTTTAAAAAACATTTTCAGATTTTGCAATCTTTTATTTGTTTATTATATTCATACTCAAGATATTAATAATATCTTTGATACCACATTCTTTTTTTTAAAATTACGCCTATCCAATTCATTCAGCAAAATACTTATTAAAATAAGCCTTTTCTTAATGGTTTATTATTCGCTTTTATTTACTTAACACCCATACCTTCTTAATGTGTCATTAATCTGAATAAAAAATACATTAGGCATGAATTTCTAAATATTGATGCTCGCTCAATCAATCAGTTGGAATTTAGCTTCATTTTGTGCTTAATTCTTCTCGAAGTTGGAACTATAGAAATAAATCTAGCCTGTTTAGAATGAAATCCATCCGTTCAATGAAATATACAGCTGACTTTAGTTCAATATTTTTACGCCCATTTAAGCACAATATTTATGTAAATTTACATGAATTATTTTCCATTTGTATTAGAAAAATACAATTATTTGCCATATTTTTCATATCTCTCTATATTTTTTATTTCATATTGCTTATACTATTCATTTACCTTTGCCTTACTTTCTTTTATTTTTTAAATTCACTGGATGAAATAATAAAAGAACGCATTACAGGTCCATTTTTTTAAACGTTCCTCCTTAAATACCTTCTACAAGATTCTAGAATCTGCGATTTATCTCGAGTACATAATGCAGTACTTATTGACAGATATTCAAGGTGAAGGCCAAGGACATTTCCTCAAATGAAGAAAATAAAAAATGTCTTTTTTTGTAGTTTTTGCGAAAAAATGCTACGAATTCTATTTTTGTGTACATTAGTTCTTATTACAGCTCTAAAGAACTTTCGATATTCATGAGAGAAGAAAATGTTAAATACCACTTTAAAAACAGAAAAAAATAGATTTTGTTTCCTTTTTTTATTTTTTTATTACTCTATTTTTCTGAGTCACGGTTCGATGAATTTTTCACAATGTTTTATGTCAAAATTAGAATTTTTTCTTGGTTTAGTTAAATGAATTCATGTCAGACAGAAAACTTATATCTTGGAGAAAAGACATTTCAAGGTAATTTGCTCAACAAGCACATTCAAAACTTAGGAATGCACTTCATACCAAAAATACCTAGTAATTTTTTCCCCAGCTTATAAAAACATCAGCAATACTGATAAATGCGCCTTCATTTCAATTTTTGTATTTTTTTATTTGAACAATAAACATACATTTTGCTGTCAGATAAACTTTAATCCAAAATTTCACTCAAATATAACTAGTTTGAAAGTAAGTAGAATATTGTATATATCTCTTTAAGTATTTTAAAATCTAAAATAAATTGAATATATGGAGTTGAAATTATCATTATGAAACTTTCAATAAATTATTTATGCAATAGATGATTAAATATATCGCATAATAATAAATTTTCATACTAAAAATGGTCCTTGAATTTCTATTTATCTCTCCTCACACATTTAGTTAATTAGACATAGCTGGAACATAGTCCAACGTGGCAGAGAACACACAATATGTCACAAGTGCAGAACCTAATAACGATATATTTAGCAGAATGCATTGTAATGCGGTTGTTACGAGGAGGAACTTAAAAAAAGATCCGGCTTTACCTAAGAAAATGGCGCAAGGCTTAATTCTCATTTTTGAGGAATAGCATTTTCATGAATACAAATGTAAATAAGAACGAAGTTAAAAATAAAATCTTAAAATAGTTTAACCAAAAATATTCAAATAATTAGGAAGTAATATATTTAATTTTTAAAGGAAATGTTTTCTAGAACAAAAGGAAGTCGTGACCACACAATGGCGCACCCACTAACAGTAGATCCATTCTCAAATCCTATGAAGAGAGAAATAATATTTTACCCACCCACACTCAAATGAAGACATATAAAGGATACTTTTTTATATTTTAGCTTCTTACAAGAGCATTTTATAGGGTCTAATATTTTTAAGTTTTGCAGTGAATATACATTTACATCAACATTCGGATTTCATTTTAGAAACATGGTTCAAAAGGAAACGGTTCTAAGTAACATTCAATGCATAGCTTCAAGCCATCTAAAAGTAATATAGTCATGAATTTTAATCACTTCATCTTAAGTGTATTAACTTTAATTTCAAAAAAGAAAAAAGTCTTCATGGTTCTTCTTTCCAAATAAGTATGTAATATTTTTTGAGTTTTAACTTATATATTTATTTCCTCTTTTTCCTCACATTAACTAATC
Organism: Latrodectus elegans; assembly: GCA_030067965.1. NCBI lineage: Eukaryota > Metazoa > Arthropoda > Arachnida > Araneae > Theridiidae > Latrodectus > Latrodectus elegans. The sequence continues at coordinate 8,366,855 of CM057810.1, forward strand.
AGAGAATTGTCTAAATTTTCATCTCTTTATATTGCGTTCTAGAACATTATAATTTTGATTGTTTTGTAGGTTTTCATTATGCATGAAAATAATTCTTTATTTACATTTTAATTCGTATTTTGTTAAATTTATTAGGGATAAATGTTAATCTAATTTTGTTATGTAATTTTATTATTTTGAAATATATTCTGTAATTTACTAATAATAATATCATGTAATTTATTCTTAGTTTTATTACATTCACTATCATGATAGAACTCTTCATACATTTTCAGATGTAAAAGATTGAAAAAATTTATGTTGATATCGAAAGAAACATATTACGATATTTGAATGGGTTGCATTTTATGAAATGCTAGTAAAATATCTGACGTTTCGAATCAAATTCTTTGGAAAAAGAATATTTATCCTCACATATTGTTTTATAGTCGTATAGTATTCATTGCTAATGAATTAAAATATGTCAAATCAACATCCTTTAGCTATCATTTAAATATAAATATACACGTTTTTATTAGTCTCGCGTATCTTAAGCTCATTGATTCGAATGCTATGGAATCAATTGGAATTTAATGATTTAATTTTCTTATTTGGAAAGATATTTTAGTTTTAATAACTATACAGTGTGTAGGAATTCAGTTCACTCATTTGTACTATAAAGCGTTGATGGAGCAATAGTATGCGTTTAAAATAATAAATGTGAATTTAAATGTTTTCATTAGATACTGAATGCTATCAGTTTTAGAAATTGAATCTCCTCGACTCAAGATATTTAAGGAATTTGAGGGATTGATTACAAAAACTGCTGCTGAGTGATGGGTATCGACATTCCGACACAAAGCCTTGAACAGAGAGATAATTCAGAACAACTCTTTTAAAAAGAATAACATTTCTATTAGCAGGTAATATTTCAAAATAGGCTCTTTTATTACTCCCATCAACCATTTCTGACAAAAAAATTTATCCCAAATTTTACAGATTCTAATTGCTCTATTTTTTTTTTAAATAATTAAGAGGGAAAACGCATAACTTGTATTTTTATCGAAACAAATAAAGGAAAATTTCATTTTTAATTTGGATTTAAGTTTGCAGTTTAAGTTTTATCTTTTGCATATTTTAAAAACAAAAAGTATAAATCTTGAATAATTTTATACGCGTTAAATATAATAAAAAATAAATAACGTGAATGCTGTCAGTAGATTGCACCATTTGGATCGAAATCGCAACATCTCCCAAATTATCGGTAGGATAATACGTAAACCAATTTAAAAAAATTTAATATTATCACTTGATATGTTTGATATATACTAGTGATACTCCTCGGTAGAAAAACTCAGAAATTGATCTATATCTCGCGACACCCACGCCTTAAAATACCTTCATTTACATTCTTAAAACAAATTGCCGCTTGTTGTATGAAATGACCTTGTGTTAGATACGATTAAAAGCTGTTCGTTTTTAATTGCACTTCCTGACAACATTGTTAATCTTACCAAGTGTTACATTGCTTCGGTTTGTTTTCTTTATCGCCTTTAACAAAACTACCCAGAAAGATTTTCTCTGTTTTAAGATTTTCCTCAATGGAAATAGAGTTGAAAATTAAGCTCTGTAAATTTCTCTGAAATCCGATAATTTTTTATCATAAAATATAATAGTATAATAAATTTTAAAAAAAGTATCAGTCTCGTATAAAATTTTAAATAATGATATTATAACATCAAATATCGCGACTTTTTTATCTTTGAAATAGTAAAAACTAGTTTTTAAAAACTATATTTTACTATATACTTCTGAATAATTTATAGTTAAATTATAATACTTAAATTTAAATACAAAATACATATTGTTGTTTCTGATCCTAGTGGTGTAGCATTGCTACACCAGACCCACGAGCCCCTCCAACCACACAAAATCAAGAAACACCATGGGATTCGCAAAAAATTCCTTCTTAGTAAATCCGATACAAAAGATGGTGTTGAGATCTAACCTGATCGAGACCGCTTGTTCAACAGGTAAGATAAAGCTTACGTTTGCTATCAAATTTAAGGCCACGAAGATAGCCACCTAGAATATGTAGTCTGATAAATCTAGAATAGGTAGTACGATCATCTCTTTTGTTGTTGACTAATCCTCTTTATAAACCTGATATTTGTCAGATCAACTCCCACAAATTGTTGACTGTTAGGAAGTTGATGACTAGCATGGGATTCCTGGATAAATATTCCTGGGAAAGTCCGACATAATCCAGAATATGTTTCGGTGATGCTGGATGGTCACAGCATTTTTTACAAGTGGGATTATTTTTGTACCACGTTCAAACGATAAACAATTTAGAAGTCCACTAGAGAATCGGGCTTAGGCAGTCTGAGATTTTCGGTCACATTTTATTTCCATAAGATTTCCAGAAGATGTTCCTAAGTACCATTGGTGTGTGGGTGGAATCTTCTAGATAAAATGTAGTCTAGATTTTTCACTAGAGTAAATTTCCTGATATGTAAGTGATGAACCAGCGGGCATGTCTTCCTCACTGCGCTCTTTGGTCAGTCGATCTGTGGTCTCATTGTCCCTAATATTTACATGGGATGGAATCCATTAGAAATGTATATCATGGTCTAGGAAGATCTTTTTCAATTTGAGCAGAATAGATATGCTTGTTTCATCGTTTACAAAGTACCAGTCACTGAGATGTTGCATTGCACCGAGGTTGTCCGACAAAATCCATAGTTCTCCAAAATCACAGTAGCTGGAAATGATAGCAGCAAGTCCTACCTTAGCTGCTATCAACTCACATCTGAAGACTGAACAAGTGTCAGAGTTACGTTGCTTTAGCATAATTTCAGACTAAGGAGTTCTAATGTATAAAATCCTCTCCCAGTACGGTCTTTTGTACGACTACCATCGGTATACATTTTCACTGTATAGCAGGGGATGCAATTAATGATTTCTAGTGCTAATTGTCTAAGATAATCCCCAATGTGAGTTTGATTGTTTGCAGCAGAATTCAGATCGAAACGGACGATGATTCTTGGCATTCCTTCTGAGGGATCAAAACAAGATTAAGCTTCAACCTCGCAAGATATTAAGTTTTGAGATTATTAAGTTTCAAAAGGGAGGAATTTATCTTTGATTACTGTGCCAATTGTGTTGTCAGCTCAAGAGCCCCTGAAAGCAATGGAGACACCAGAATCACCAACAGAGTACTAATCATATAAAGCTCGTGGTAAATGGAAGATCTTCTCTTGGCCAAAGCATGATTCACCTGAGGATCGAAAACTGATTTAACACCACATAAAATATACGTATGTTATATATTTAATAAAGTTAATAATTGCCACTATGGAATAAACGAGAAGTTATTAATTGTGAATAGAAATACAACGAAACAATGTTATCTGCGTAAAGTGTTTCGAAATTAATATTTGTATTATAAGCATCACCATATTGGAGATTATTAGATAATGAAATCGCAATTAGATAACTTTAACATCAAACATATTATTTATATGTATGTAAGAATGCTTTTCTATTACAAGAAGTAGCAACTTGCTTTACAACAAGTCAATCGGGTTCGATAACCATTTATAAGATCATTATTTCTGTTAAAACTTTAATAGACATCAGTTAATGTATAAATGTGTATATTTTCGTGCTTGACTTTTTTTGATGAGAACAAGTAAAAAATCGTGACTTTTGTGTGTGATAATGAGGGATTTACTGAAAAGTAAACTTATAATGTTAAAACTTAATAACATGCTAAAATAGCACATAAAGTGAATCATTACAGTGAATTATAGCACATAAAGCAATTCATAGGAAACTCAAGGAAAATTTGCAAAAAATAAAAATTACTATTTAAAATTATATAAAGAAAATTTTAATATGCATTCTTCGAAATTTATTTTTCCCATGTTATGTGCAAATTACGGAAATATCTTAAGTAGAAACTTGTCAATATATTTTTAAAAATAGAATTATTCTTAAATGCTTTTTGATTCCTTTATTTGAGCATTTTTGCCTGAAACTTACACAAATTTTTCTATAGATTTAATATCAAAAGTCTATTTAAATGTATCGGTATTTGATAAACATGTATCTATCCGATATAGAAGGAGCTTTTAAGTAAAATTATCTATTTTACTAAAAATTAAATTCTTTTGGGAGAAATCACCAATGAACCGGTCAAGTTATTATGATATTTTGCAATACAAACTTTATTGCCTAGTTGCACTCTAAATAATAGTCATTAATTATGATAGTAAAATAACGAAAAAACTATATGGTTGTTGAAATAGTTTTTAATACGGAAAAAACAGTAGGGTAATTGAAGAAATTAATATTTGTACTCATTTATAAAAGGACGTAAGAAAGCACACCTCAATAAGAATTTATATTGCTTAGAATGAACTGTATGAAATAAATGTGCGATAAAAAATAAATTCTCATTTCATTTTTCTTAGAGAGTTTCTAAATTTTATAATCGAATTTTTGGTATGTTTTATAATTAAAATGTCTAACACAAATTGTATCCAAATCTTTTCAGCTTCCTCTAAATGCTAATAAAAAAAATAAACATTGAAATGCATATTTTTATATAAGAATACATAGCAACAATTAATCATGTCTTATTCAAAGCCTTGATTTTTTCCCCAGTATTTATTCTATTCCCACTTCCTCCACAGATGTATTAAAAAGTATCGGTTTCACTCCTTGAAAGTGAAAAGATGCGGATCATGGCTAGGAAAATGCAATCCTACTTGTATACAAACATTCACTCGTGCCCTCCGTGGACAGTCATCGCCTTTCAGAGACCGCAAAACAATGCATGGATAACCTCCACTTACTGATTACAGGCAGCCAAGGCCGCCAAATCAAATTTTAATAGTTCATAGAAAGCTATGTAAACTAATAGTTGATTAAGTGCTATGTAAAACTTTTCTCTCAAACAGACCTTCAATATTTTGCTTCTTTTCCTCCTCCTCCCCGTAGTATCGGAGATTAATTAAAAAAAAAGCAGGTAATAATTCCACTTCCGTTTATTGGCTATCAGCTGCGAAGAAACCTGTTCGACATCTTTTGTTGTGTCTATCATAGCTGCGTTATGTAAAGGTACATTTATTAGCCGTCTTCATTTTTTCTTTTCTTTTTTTCATTTGAGTTCCAGAACGTAGGTTACTTATGATGAATTATTTGCAGATTTTCTAAAAAGAAATAAAGCTGTTTCGTGAGCTTATGCTTAAAGCTTGGGCTGTACCTCAGCGATAAATGGAGAACCTGTGTGGCACGTATAAGTTTTACTGCACATTAGAAAATCACTAAAAAAGTAATCTTACAATATGGAATAAATTTCTTTTAAAATCAAGAAATTATATTTTCCTTCTCAAATGAACTATTTTATTTGTATAATAATTAATATTTTAAAAGAATAATATGTTTTTATAATTTAATGTATTTTGATAAAAGTATTAAAATTCTGGAAATTCCCTATTTCTTTGCGCATAGAATTAAGGTTAGTAATATGAATTTAAACACTATTTAAATTGTACCAATTCAGTTTAAAATTTTATGAAAACTACGTTCTATTGATTTGTCTTTATTATAATTAATTTCATAATTTTAAAAGTATTCCTTAATTTTAAAAAGAATTTCAAAAAAACTGTTGATAAAATGTAGTAGAACATTATATGAATATATGAAAAAATTTTGAAACTACTGATTTTGAGAATGCTTAAAAAACTGTTCTGTGTGTGTTAATTTAAACCTCATTCCACACAAGAAATATTTGAAAATTTGCATTTAATGCTTCTATGACTTCTTATTATAGCGGTCCAACTGCAACAGAATTCTCCTCCAGAAAAACATTTTACTACTAGTATGCATTATTATTTTGTTACAAATTACCCTACATGGTTTGTAAAATAACTTTAGCTGTACTTTGAACAATTATTTCTGTATATTAAATTTTCACAATAATTTCAAAAAGTAAATTCTTTACTTATATAATTTTTAGTTTTCTTTAAATCTTTAAACTATTTGAAATCTTCACAAGTAAAATATACATTTTAGAATGTGGTTAATAGTCAGTTCCTTCTTATTCAGAGAAATGAGTTATTACTTTATTTTAATGAGTTAATATTTGCATAAGAGTATTCACCCACATATAGTTTTTCTGTTCTATTTATAATACAAAATTATGAATGCTAGTATTACATTTATAATTATCAATCAAGCAAAAATAATAAACAAAACAATTACAAAAAGTGTACAGTTTAAAAAGAAGTTAAAAATTTCTGTTAATTTAATCACAATTTATTACTAAAATATTGATAAAACATCAAAAACTATATTACCTCTTAAGTAATACTCACATAATATGTTGCGATTAATTAATTTTAATTATAACACTTTAAGAAGAAGAGAATGCATTTCATGATAGTAAATCATTATCAAATGAAATGCACTCCATGTGAAATAATTATTTTTGGCGTATCTCTACTATGTGTACCTATTTATGCTAATGCTATCTGATCAGCTAGGAAGAGAAGAACTATTCTCGATATTATTGAACAACATTCCTTACAGAAATTAATTTTAGGACATCATCAGGGGAACCAAGACCTGGAGTGTAAAGCAGTTGAGGATAATGCACTGCAGCAAGTCCAGCGCTACTCTCTGAGAGTCGCTTTGTTTTCCCATTTCGTTGCGATCTTATGCAAAGCGGCCTGGTTAGCAAACTGTCCTGACGCTGATCATTCTTTACCTCAACTTCTTTTCCTAACATTTCAACCTAACATGCATAATATCAAAATATTGTTATGACTCTATCGAACCTTGGTTTATGCAGTTTTTATCAATTCAGTAGCGTGTCTTTTTTAAGACTCAGAAGTTCTTGAAAGGCATTTTAAGTGAAGATATCTGCTGTCGAAACATCAGATCGATGATGAGTCCTTTACATATATCTGTTGAATGCGTAATTTTGATGAGTTCTCAATACACTCACGAAAGACAATTAATTTGAACAGTTTTTCATCCTGCATCAAAATATTCTTGCACATTCATCGCAAGCATGTGTGTCTTTTAATTGAGTAACTAATCATTGAAAAAACATCAAAAGTACCCACAATACTGTGCAAATAATTTTTTTATACATTTTGTTTTTTAATTGACTATTAGAGCTTTGCCTTTAAATTTAATATGTGCATTCATATTTTAGAACGTAAGAATAATAAAGGATTACAATTAATATTTTCATTTTCCTTTAAATATATAACTCATCTCTTTCTAAATTTTAAAGCAAACATTTTGTATCATTTATAGAATAATCTTTGTTCACAGTATCTATTTGGAACATTAAAAATTTTTATTTACGTATCTTAATTTTCATGATAAAATAAATCAAACAAATTCATTTGAATGTAATCCAACCAATGCTATTATTTTACATAAATTTTAGATTTTAAAAATTAATATAAAAGTACATATATATAAATACTAAATAATTTCAATAAATCATTTCATTTAAAATATTCACATAATTTAATATTGAATGATTTATCATTATTTTCATGAACTTGTAATTGCTGGAATATTGAATACATCATTTTTGAAGTACCTTAAATAAAATTTAGTATAAATGCATCATATATGCTTAGAATTTTTTATCAAAACTTTAATTAACATGAGACTATAAATGAATATAGAATTAAATAAAAATAAATTATTAGTAGTTTATCCGAATCACTACTTCATTTTTAATTAAATTTAAAAATTACATCACAAACTAAAATTAGTTTATTTTAGAAATATGCAAAAAATAATTCAGACATTAATCATAAAATCTCGCAATGTGAAATGAAACTTTGAATATTTCACGGGTTCAGCACACAAAATTTTGGATAAAGTACGAATATCAAATGAAGTCAAAAACGAGATGTTAATGAAGGTCTGCTTTCTGCTCTCTGAATTTTTCTGCAGCTGCTTGTTTCAAATCTGTGGGGGAAAAAATGTTACATAATTTGTAATGATTTATTATAAATTCATGGAAAGCATGAGAATCGTAACTTGTTTGATTTTTTCTGCATATCACCTGAAAATTTTCTTAGTAATGAATTATTTACACTGAAAGAGATATTCTAAAGCTTCCCTGCAAAACATTCATGCGACTACTCTAACATTCCTCAAGATAAAAAAAATTATCTAGATAGAGCAAGGACCCACACACTTCAATTTAAAATTTTTATTCACTTTTTAAATTTAAAATCAAAATTCTTTTAATTTTTATTAAAAATGAACATTTTTTATTTTCTGTTGAGGTATCTGTCAAAAAAAAAAATCGATGGTTATATAGATACGGATATTTGAGAATTTTTTTTGTTCGCAATAACTAAAAAATTGCCCATTTAACTTTTAAATAGTTATAGATAATAATTTTAATTTTGATTATCATTACGAAAAAGAGATTTGTTAAATAATTAAAGATCATAATTTTTAATTGAGTTTCTCTTGATATTAATTTCGAATATATTTGATTTTGTATAAATGAAAGTAAAATTACCTAATTTTTATATTTTTATTTAAAACAAAACTACAGTGTGTTGGCAGTAAATAAAAACGCAAAATCATAACGCTCACTTATTGAGACTACGATATTCACTACAAAAGTCACAGCACAAACAATCGGCGTCGAAATGTGCCATCTGTGACTATCTAATTATAGCAATTTGTCGCTTAAATGTTGGTACTAAAAGGGATCAATCAAAAATCCTGCTTTTGCACTTCTTTTCACGAACAAGTTACTATCTTATGCGAAAGGATACGCAATCAACTTAATTTTCATTTGATACGAAGCAAATACAGTTTATTACGGATATTGTCAAATAATTATTTAAACAGCTTATGAATATAATGGGCACTCGTAGTTACGAACACGTGGGAATCAATAAAATAACTCTTAAAATCAAAGTTCATAAAATAAGATGATAAGTATTAAATCTTAAAACAATTTTTAAACACAATTTCTAGTTTTATAAATATAGTATAATTAAAACAAAATTATATAACACGGATTCATTCTTGAAAATTTTTACTTTCCTTTTACGAATGAAAAAGCATATTTGTTTTCATTTCAAAACTATATTTTAAACGAGCATTTTGCCTATCTTCTCAGTCCTTCCGATACTTCTTCAGTACAAATTATTTCTGAGACCACATAAATATTCCTGAAATGAAATTTTGTTCGGCAGTCGTCGAAGTTCAAGTTATCTTATATCAAGGTGTTGGATAAACATTATTGGCTCTCTTCAGTTGCGGTAGTTTCTTTAATGAGGCATGCATGTCAAAACGACGATTCACAAGGGTATTGCGCCTAAAACATCTATTTCATAAGCGGCGACAGTCGCATCAGGCATTGGTCACTCCTGGCAAACGTACCTTACAATTTGCAATGCCTGCTGCAAATTATGATCTGATCCATGAGCTCGAAGGCGAGAGTTAGCTTATAAGTGGGAAATTCGGAACGAATTGTTTAAAAATTAGAAGCTTGTAAAAATGTTAGTCAATAAATGATTTTGAACTAACACAAGTAATCTCAATATTGACTGGAATTGAAAAATCAATAGAATAATTCCTGTTTAAAAAATACAAGCAAATTTTGTATTTGGACAATTCGATTTATACATATTTAGTATCCTAACTGAACAACAATCTGATTCTTTTCAGGTACATCTTTTAACTGATTACTATTTTCGTGTCGTTTACCACTGTAGTGCCTTTGAATTAAATAATTTTAAGTGAATTTATTCAGCATCGACACGAGCAAATCATCAATTTGTGTCTAAATCTAAGCTTTTTATAAAACATTTTGAACGTAGATGGAGGTGAACATTTTATTTATTTGCTTATTTTTAGCTCAGACGTCGGGGATGTCAGTGTACAGAAACTAACTTTTAAAAAAATAGTTCTGGACGAGATTCCAGTCTCCAAGAACGTGAAAATGTTCTTGATTTTCTAACTGAGAAGTGGTGCAAATTTAAATGATTAATTTATATAAAATTGCAAATTGAATTTAACTCAAGTTCACATAAACGGAAAATAACATCAAAGTGATACGTTTTAATTTATATGATTTATAATGCCCTTCGCTTTGTATGATTAACAAAAGAAGCACTCTCATCTCCCTTTAACCTTGTCGGAAATCGATCATTATCCATGTGATTAAGAATGCACATTTTCAACTCACGTTCAGCGTTCAACATTTTGGAAGCCAGCATCTTCTTAGCTAAGCCTATTTTAGATTTCACTAGCTGAAGCTTTTGAAAGAAGTAATTAATGGCACTTTCTTTATCCTGGAAGAGAGAAGAAATTAGCTATCAGGAATTCAAATTAGGCCAAATTTCATTTCGCAATCAATGAATCTGAGTGAGAATGTAATTTGCACATTCACCTTCCATTCACTTATTTCTAACCTATAATCCATAAAGTTTTACAATGATAAGTACTGTATGTTAACATTGAAATTTCCAGTAGCTAATGTATCTACATGTATTAGGAGAAACAGATTTTAAAAAACCAAATGATTAAAAAAATGTATTATGAATAAAAAATGCTTATTTGCAATTCATTTTTAAACTCAACTTGAAAATTCAGTTAAAATACAAGAAATATTTGTTTTTTAAATATATATTTTAATTTTTTTCAAATTGACCTCAAATCCTGGTACTAAAAATTCACATATCTTATAAATTCTAGAATAGGTTTTTATTTTCAGAATGACATGAATCTAGTAAAAAGAAAGACATGTCTCTTTCGAGTTTCGATTAGGCAATAATTGTAAAAAGCTGCAAATTTTCATCTAAAGAAACATATTATTCACAACTAATCTTTTATGCAGGCATAAGAAAATTTTACAAAATTATTTGACAAAAACTATTTTGAATGCATATAATAATTATTTCTGTCTTCTAATTAATATTTTAAGTAATGATAATTCACTTCTGCTTTCTTCATTACTTAAGATAATCTTAAGTAATGATAAGGTCTTAATTAGAATATATCCTTCGAATGTGCACAGGTAAGAATTGCAGAAAATTGTATAAAACGCATTTGGTTTTATGAAAGAACAACAAATATTCCAGTTTAGAATGAAAAGCAATCAACTATTATAATAATTCATCTTTAAATAAGATGCAGAAAGGTCCAAGTGTAAGCAAGTTTGTGTGGTGCCTGTACATCTGAATGCAAACAAGTTAGTATGTTATGCATCCTTAAAGGAATTATTAAAGTATCATGAAAGCTATTTCCAACTACAATATTTGTCTCCTATCAGATTTTCGCTATAGGTTTGATACTTCTTGTTTTTCTCAATCAAAACTGATGTTTCCGTCAAGTTATTATTTTTATGACAAGATTAAAGCTTTTTGACAGTGACTAAAGAGAGTAGATAAATTCCAACAAAGATGCATAAATTTTGAGATTAAGAATATATTTTGTCAAATATTAACTTTATAGAATGAGTTTCGATTAAATATTTCTCTCTCGGTAACTATGTTAAATCAACAATTTTAAGACGACAGTGAATGCCCACGACATGACGTTTGAAGCGATGTCTTTTAAATGCATGAATGTATTACAACCCTTAATAAATATGCAAGGAACGAGCATGATGAAAGAGACGAAATAATTCATAATTAAAATACTTTTCAACTTCAGAATTCCGTGTATCAAAACATCATCTTGCCCTATAATAATTCTAAATCTTGAAAATAAATAATTCTATTTCTTCAAAAAGTAATTCTAAAACTCATTTTCGCAACTATCATCGTCATACGAGAGATTATATTAATCAGTACATTTCTCTTTTCTATTCTTAATTATGAAAAGCATTTGCAGTTAACTTGGTATAAGTAAGTAAAACTCAAAAATAAAAAGGACATAAAACTAGAATTAATCAGAATTTTCAAATTCATTACTTGATATTTAGCTGGACGTAAATATTGATGTAAAATGTTGTAAGTCAAACTGTTAACTTTTGTAAAATATTACGTAATTCAGTGAATTCATTAACTGAAATGAATCATTCTTATTACTGAATTTCATAAAACATAAATTAGAGCTTCAATTATCCGAACGCCATCTATCTGAATCGAGTCAAAATGTCAGAAAAATAAATTATACCAAAGAAAAGAATGAAAATTAAGAAAAGGGAAATGATGAGAATGACACTTAAGGAGTTCAAAAACATTCTTTTGAAAATTCCTGGATGCTCAGAAGTGAGGGCTGCAGATGTAGGAGAATGGATTAGGAGTCAGATCCAAGGTTTCAAATGATGGTCAGATTAATGAAAGTGTCGAGAAAGAAGATGACCTTTGTATCCAAGTTGAAGCCGACATGGGACCATCAGATAGTGATGCATTTGCCTTCTTTGAAACTATTTTTAAGTAGAGAAACGTCAGCTCGAGTGGGACCACATGCTAATTCTCACTCAAGATTATGCGAGATTTGATCAATCACGTCAAGCGAATGCGAGATTTGGCTGCCCGAAAACAGATAAAGGCAGAGAGAAACAGCTCCCTCTGACCGAGATGTTCAGCGAGTAATGACTTTTTTTCCAATACCGTACATGCATACTGCAATAATGAACAGCACTTGCAAGTATCTTAACATTCAAAAGTATTGCCTTCTCATTTAATTGATTAAAAGTTCTTTATTAAAAAAATATGTGGTTTTTCCCACATATTTTCAACATACAATAATTAATTAAAGTACACCCTTTTTTGTAGAAAAATACAATTAATTATTGATTGTCCGAATGTGTGTGTGGGGTCGATCTCAGTTGGTTCAGATAGTTAGAATTCTACTGTAAGACAAAGTTAGAATTAATCACATAATTTTTAAAAACTTAAAAAAAATCACATAATTTTAAAAACTTAAAAAGAAATCACACAACTTTAACTTGACATAAGTATTGATGTAAAATTCTGTAAATTAAATTTCTATCTTTTGTGAAATATTACGTAATTCAATAAATTTATAAACTGAAATAAATCAGGCCTATTATTGAATTTCATAAGCATTTATTTTTATTTCTAGAGTAAATGTGGTAGATATACGGAAATGAAATAATTGATACTCAGAAGACTAACTGAATTATTTCATGGCACTTAAATGCAGACATTTTCATTTTCATCGCGTCGTTTCTTTCATATTCATTAAATGATCTTTTTCATTATATAATTTGATATATTGATCTCTTAATTAATTTTTCTTACGAAAATAATTTTCGTTACCCTTAAGAAGAACGCATAATCGAAGTTATATAACAACACAAAATTAATTTTTTCTTCTTTTTCATATGTCTTTGAAACAGAAAACGTAGTTATATAAATTATTAATTCAAAATTGTCTTTTGATACAGAAACAAAACTGTCTTGGTGACATAATCAAAACCATTCGATAATTTTTCATAGAAATAGTACTGTATCTGTAAATGAACTTGTGCACGCGGCATGAAAATGACATCAATCTAAAAATGTTTATGACAAAATAGTGAAAGAGCGAAAAACAATTTGTGACAAAATTATATTTAATTTATATAACACAGTAATGAAAGGAGTGGATTTATTACATAAAAATGTAAATATCATATTAATAAATACAAAATATTTGAGTAATTTCTTTTTACTCGTACGGGAGAGAAACGTGATTGTATGAAGGTCAAAATAAAGAAAAAATAAATAAATAAAAAATAAAAATAAAAAAAAATAAATAAAAAAACGTGAGTTCTGATCAGGTTATTTAATTATATTGTTTCCTTTAATTCAAAAGAGATGACGATTTTTGGCCATTTACATTCATTAGTTTAAATACTCTAGAGTTTTAATTATTTGATAAAAACTTTTCGCATTATATATATATATTGATATTTTTATTAAGTTAAAAAATCAACGTTCATCTTATTTTTTATACACTTTTTTAAATTGTTGAACTTACCTTCTAGTTATGTTTACTTTAAATGCATAAAAAAAGGAATAATATCTAATAGGCATACTTTTAAAAGAATTATATTTAAAATTTTTTTGCACACATTTAATAGAATAGTATTTATTTTATCATTTTTAATTTTATATTTAAACTAATTTTTTATTTTCTTTAATCTTTTACTTGCATTAATTCATTGTTTGTATGAAATTTGTTTCTATGACGTTTGCGTCACCTTAAATTACCCAAGAATTCTGCATTGAACCCAGTGTTTAGAAAAATACTCATATCTACTTGCTTTTAGACCTTGCAACAGTACATAAAATTTAATTATTTCAAATATGCAGAGTCGTAAATATTTTAAACTTTCATACTATGAGCTTAAATTATTTCAATATAAAATTCATCTGAATTATAAAATTGAGTTAACTTAAATTATATTTCTCATAAAATAACAATATGCGGGAGATGAATTACATTTGTTTCAAAAGTTTCTTAATCAAATTGAAAAATTATTTTCCCTCATTACTTTTTCAAATTGCTTAGAAATTTTTCATAAGAAAAAAATGCATACTTTTTTGACAATTACATGAAATGCACTTACCACTTCTACCTGATAATCGCCCTCCAAGCTAACAACAATTGTTTCGTTTTGAGAGAAGTCACCTTGCGCAAACATCTTTATTTGTTGAAGAAAATAAAGCTATAAGTATTGTTGTCTGATATGCAGCAGGAAAAATTAATAGTCAACACTTTTTTTCTTCCTTGAAATTTTGAATTTCAAGGAAATATCAGTTTTAAAAATTATTATGCAAGAAAAGAATACATACCTAAAACTTAGATAGTCTGAAATATATATATACATATATATATCTTTATATGTCAGAAATTATTTTATAACATCCTGTTTTAATCATGATCAAATAAAAGCAACATTTTCTCTACTTCTCTTACTTCTCCAGAAATACTAATATTTGATGATCCACACAATTTCCTTATACACAAAGTTGATCTGCATGCGTGAAAAAAAAATATGCAACACTAAATTATTTTAAGGTGGTAAAAGGAAATACTTTATTCGCAATTTCTATGTTTTTGTTTCAAGGCACATTTTCTTCCAACATCAGTGAATACCAAACCTTTATTTCCTCAAGAGCAGCTGCATAAGTCAAGTTAAATTTTGAATTTTACAGTTCATGTCGATTCCTAATTTATTTTCATTATTTTTACTGAAGTTCTTAGACTTATTTCAGATAAAATGCTGATTTAGTAACTATAAGCCATAAAAGTACTATTGTGTACCCTGAACTTATCAAAAATTTAATGCTATAAAAACAAAAAGAAGATAACCATAAAAAATATAATAATTAAAGTAAAACTAAATAATAAACTAACTTGAAATTTCAAAATAACTATTAATTGAAAATATCAAGCAATAATTAAAATTTCGTTTTAAAAGGAATGTTAATACCAATATGATATAAATGATTTGGTGTAACCAATACAAATGATAACAAATTTATGTTCATACCAATATAATATAGAAAATTCGATTGGATATAATTCTTGAATGTATTCAGGTCCTTGCCTATTTAAACTAACCACAAAGCGAATGTTTTTTTCTTTTTCATTTTGTGTTTTCTTCTATTCTATTGTCAAAGTGTTAATGGCTTGAATCCACGGAAAACGACTTTTCAAACCCATGCTTTAGCCTTTATATAAGAAATCTTTATATTAA
Source organism: Latrodectus elegans (assembly GCA_030067965.1). NCBI lineage: Eukaryota > Metazoa > Arthropoda > Arachnida > Araneae > Theridiidae > Latrodectus > Latrodectus elegans. The sequence continues at coordinate 8,382,564 of CM057810.1, forward strand.
CACAATGAACTCCGACACAACATTTAATTTTGACTCCAACGAGTTGAAGTCATAAAGTCGATATAGGTGTCATGTCCAAATCAATTCGATTATAGTTTTAGGGCATTTAGCTCAAAGCGATTCGAAGCGATATCTTCTGGAATCATGGTTTCGGATCCTCGTAACAATCAATGTTTTACGCTCAAAATATTCATATTAAATTCGAATAAAAATAAAAAAATTAGAGAATATTTAACGGATTTCAAGAGAATGGGAAATGACACAAGAGATGTTGGTAAGTCGGAGAACTAGGTAAGAAATCTTGAATCGGTAAAAGATCCAAATTAGGAACGACAACAATTTCAAGAAATTTTGGAAGCAATATCACTAAAGATTTGAGAACTAATTACTTATAACAACAGATAACTTTCATGATTTTGTTAACTTTTACGAACGGGATAGAGTGATTTATCCATGATCTCAACTGAAACGGAAAAAACAAGCACTTCATGGTTAATATTGACATCATAAATTCGCTTAAGGTATTAACTTCAAAGATTATTTATCCATTTATTGATATAATATTCTAAATTCCTAAATCTCTGTCTGTATGCACGAGCTCCTTTCTTCCCAGAAGAATCTATGAATCTTACTGACGAAATGTAATCATTAAAGAACACATGAAACATAAACTATACGAAAGGATACATGATTAGTGACAGGCATCAATGCGCAGCCACCGTCCGCTGAAGAATTGAGCTTGTTCACAATGTCAACAGTTGACTCTAATTTCGTGCGATTTTTATTTAGCTGATACAGTAATTTACAGAGCGATTCTATCTCCTGCAAGAGAAAAAGCAAGAAGGTATTACATGCATTATTAAACATGTTTTTTTATGTTTCATACTAGAGCTCCAAAGGCTCAGAAGCTTCACTCCGCTCCCCGTTAAGATCAGATAAGTGAAGTATCGTTTGCCCCGAACAGTGATTGGGAGGGTGACCACATTCTCCATCACTGGGTTGCTGGAGCTCCGTGGTTTTGGGACGTGTTCATGTTAATATCTGAAGTCCAAAGTAATCATGCTGATGTGGAGCTGAGGGGGCCAGCTCAGCTGTGACCACGTCATTTGATCACAGCTCAACATTACGAGGAGCTTGGTAATGGGTGATTATTTTAATCCCGTTAATATTAAGGAACAGTTCGCTTGCACCGTTATATATGTATGTATCATATTTGTTTCTTAAGAAAATTTAACTACTCAGGATCTACTTAATTAATTTACGGTAAATTAATTTAATCAATCTGTATCGAATCAAATGACATTACATTTTTAAGCACAATATTTATTAGAAAATTTACAACCCTTTTTTGAAAAAAAAAATGATTTCATTCCTTTAGAAAACAATCTATAATAATAAATTATTATCAAATACATGACCAGTAATAATTTGTAATTCAAATCCGAGAAAACACCTATAGATATTTGTATATAACTGAATAGATCATTATAAACTGAAAATAATATACTCTAAAATTTAAAACAGCTTTAGTTTACATAATGAGGAATCAAAATACCCATGTAAATGATTCAAAGTTATTCAGATTACTAAATGTAGGATTCAAGAAAAAAATACACATTTTATATTATTCAAAATTCCATATTCTTCAAAATATGTTCATTCTATTATAATTTAATTACCAAACATCATATACACGAATAACCTTACATTATTTACTTGAAAACATAAGACGCATATCTATCTCTCTTATCCTCGTTTTTTCAAATAAAATGAACATTATAATTATTTATTCAATGATTTAGGAATACTTCCTGATGAGAGAAATCTTACTAATTTATTTATATTTACCGAAAATCTGCGAATCTCATTAGGTGGATACAATAAAGTATCAAACTTATGTTTAAGAAATGAAAAATATTTGAATGTATATATAGAATTATTTGTGCATTCAGTAGGAATTAAGATATTGTACAAAACAATTTGAATATTCTTATGACATTCAAAGAATATATTTCAACAATCAGAAATGTGAAAACTTCCTTTAATATTGATTTTGAAAGCTAAGGAAACTTACTCTGGTACATAACAGTGCAGGTGAACTCCAGGCTCTACCTAAAGATTAACAGAGTCGGAATATTCACCAAGCGCCTCAGAATTTTGAGCAACGCTTAAGCGACGAGAGCTGGAACTCTTCTGAGCTGGAACTCTTCTTTCTGTACTTAGAATAGCTAGTAAAATTCGGGCGCCACAGACTGGAGTGGATACGTACCCAGTCCACGGAGCTCGAGCAATCCAGTAGGGCGAATGTGGTCACCCTTCCAGTCAGAGCTTGTGGAAAATGGTGCTTCACTACGCTCATTTTAATGGGAAGCACCTTGGAACTATTGAGTCATTGGAGTCTCCAAGAAAATTGAGGCTCACGTTGTAAAAAATAAAAAATAAAAAATAATGTTATGAAGGATTTTACAAGAAAAGAACGGAAAAACACTTGCAGTTTTATGATCTATGAAAGAAAGAATTAATTTTGAGATACGTATTCAAAATATGTAAATCACTTAGTTTGATACACTGATGGAAAAAAGTAGAACAGTCATATTTTATATGTGATATTTTAAATTTTATCTCAATTAATATATTTTTTTTATTTTATTAAATTAATTTTTCTTTTATTTTGAGTGAATGAGTATTATTTACCACTAAGAAAATAGTACTCAAAAATTTTTGGCATGAGTAAAAAGTAGGACATTTGCAAAAATATTATTATTTTGGAATCTGTAGCAGTTTAATATGTTGAAAATATTGTTCTTTTAAACTGTTTCTCTTTCAAACAATGTATTTTGTCGAAAAAAATCCTCAATTTTTTTTACAGTTAAAATGTCTTGTAGTAAACCTTTAAGTGAATTTCAAAAGGACTAAATTGTGGCTTATAAAGATGTGGGTTAAAGTCTAAGAGAAATTTCAGAGCACCTACACATCAGTCCAAACGCTATTTCTAACTTATTGAAAAATCTAAGGAGTCAGAGGAAAGCAAAGATTGGAGAACCTAAAAAAATTGACTCTACGTAATCAAAGAAAAATCTTTAAAGAACTATATGAAAAAAAATTTTAAAAAACGCGTGGAAGCATTGGAAAAGCACAAGACCTATTTGGTTTCACACATGTAACTGGAAGAACACTTTACAACTTTTAAAAATTGGCTTAAAACAAATAATGTTCTTGCCTGCTAAAAGTCCAGACCTCAATATTGTTTAAAATATATGGCCAGTAACTGTTCGGCGTTTTTATGCCAAAGGAAAGCAATATGAATCTTTGATCGAACTTCGAGAAGCTTTAAATTGTGAAATGGACAATTTTTGTTAAATCAAGATTGAAGACTTATATGATTCAATGCAAATAGAGTCTGAAGTAGTTAAAACAGATGACAGAAGAATTTCCTTATTAATAAGAATTTTAGTTTCATTATTTAGAACTGTCCTTCTACTTGTTTCATACAGTATGATGTGAATGAAATCAATTTTTAATTATATAATATGCAAGTAGTTTTTTTATTTCATGCTACAGATATAGTTATCTAATTGTAAACAAGTTTTTGAAAATGCTGTAATGAAATTTTTTTGTAAAAATTCAAAGTTCTTCGCTTATTCGAAAACCACCTAGTGTCCTACTTATTTTGCAGCAGTGTATATATATAACTTAATTAAATGATTTTAAATTTTCATAGTAAAATTCTAAACTGGTAAAGTTTTTAGTAATATTTGTTGGATTGAGCCAACTCCTGTATACACTTGCTGAAATTAGATCAACAATTTAGTATGAAAAGGTACGTAGTTTGAAAAAATATACTAATTTAAAAAAAATCCATTTTAGTTTTCAAAAAATAAATATTGAAAGTCCATCGGTAGGACATGAAGCGGCTTTATGGGTAAAAATATAAGAAAACAATGTATTGAATGTGTCAAATAACATAATATATTGATATAAAAAAATATAAAATAATCGAACTAAAATCTTCTTAATGTAAAGCCAGTGGTTACAGTGCAATGTGTAACTGATTATTTTGTAAGAAACAAACTTTTCCTCCTTCCGATTTTATTAGCAAGCCGGAATATCAAAAATCAAGCGAATATTGTATTAATAATAATAATTTTGGTTAAATATATATATATAACCTTTACTTTATACTTTAAAATGCTATTAGATCTACAACAATCACCAAAAGTGAATAAACTGATCATACCATTGTGCAGTACATACGAAAATTGTCATTAACAAGATAATAATATTGTCGGCGGTGTCATCCTCTTACAGACTATCATCATATTTACTTTGGTGTGAGTTGTACCATTTAATATTTGCGTGTGCCTTAGAAGATTTGGAAACAAAGTAGCACATTACACAAACATCATTTAATTTATTTGGATGAAATCAAATGTTCATGCAAATATGAATAGAAATTTACTATCAAATAAAAATATTTTCCTGCAAAATAGTGTAGGAATACTTCATTTCAGCGTTCTCAATAGTTTTCCATGGCTTTATGACATATTTTTCTCACGCAAAAACTGTATTTCTAACACCATTGTGCAATTAATTTCCATTACAGAGGAAAACTTTAGTTAAAAAATAATAGTATAAAATTACATTCATAATTATATCATAATTCACATTGCATAAAATTATTGTTTGAGTTTTCCAAAAGAGTATCCAAAACCATATTTAGGAATGTGGATAGTTGTTATTTTTTTACAATCAAGTTTTTAACACAGAGTCACAATCTTTAGTACCACTGTAAAAAAATGCAATAGTGCATTTTGCGAAGTTTTTAAAAAATGATCGAAATACCAAGAATAAAATGTTATAACTGATTTATAGAAACAACATATTCTTCAAAGGAATTTAAAACCATTCAGACAATATATTTTTCTATTTTATTATCTGACGCATTTTTCAGTTCATTATTAAAAAATGAATTTAAATTTTGAAGAAAATACAGGAAAACACTGCATTAATAGAAGGAAAGAAGTAATGATATGCCTTTTACATTTCATCGTGCTTGCCAAAAATTATATTTAAATATAGTATAATCAGATTAAGAAAGTTAGCACTAATAATCATTGAAAATTCAGGTTAGTGAGTACTACATTCTGTTTTAGAGGAGTCTCAAAATTCCCTAAAATATTTCTTCCATGCTTAATTAATCAAGATAAATCTAACTCATATCACTATTCGAATCTAAAAAATATAATTCATTACGAAGTCATTCTTATTGGGCACATACAAAACAAAAAGAACTAACATTCTTTTGTGTGATAGGTACATAATTGAATTTTTTTTTTATATATGTTATACAATTTACTTTATTTTCCCATGGGACCTTACAAATCCATGGAAAAAAAAAGATAATTGAAAGAAATTCTTCATGGATGATTACAATTGATATAGAGTCGGTGATAGATTCCCATTTAAGAAGCAACATCAGAAATAAACATTTGTTTTTAAGATTAAGGCCGGCACAAGTCCGTCAAAACACTTTTAAAAGTTTCTTTAAGCAGAATGAATTTTTTAGTTTCTCTTAAAATGTCATACTTCAAAAATGCTTCGCATAATAACTCGTTTTGGGTAGCAAAACAACTCAACTACAGTAAATTTTTTTGAATAGGATCTGTCTGCCCTTAAACCTACCTTAGATTTATACAGTGGAATCTAATGTATTCATGCTGGATAAACTTTTAAAACTCTTAAATGTTCGGCATTAATCTGTCCTACAGTAATTGATATTAAATCTGAGGTCTCCATTCTTGAAAGAGAAGGTTTAACAAGATATTAAGGAAAACCTACTAAGCGATATAAATATTTGCAAAATGAAATGCGATTAAAAATAAACATGAAATTAAATTTGCATTTCATAATGAAGAATTCATGCCAAACATTTCTAAGAGAAACATTTTGATTTAATATTTAAAAGCTTACATTCCTATCTTCATTGTATCATCAGTTGCAAAAAAATCTCGGCCTAATTTTATTTCATTCTGTATTCTTGGCGACGATTACAATCAGCCTAACTGTAAAAGTGTAAGTAAATAAAATATTTAAAAAGATTTTCATATCACGCTGAAATGAAAATTGAATTTTAAGTATTTCAAACAGTTTCTTAAATTATATAAAAACAATAGTTCGATTTCCATTGGCTAACATTGATAAATCTTACTCCAAACATTCAAGAAATTAGTAAAATTGAAGAGCATTTTCATAAGCATTGAATGCACCAATATAACTGTAGTTCTAGAAACAAATTGATATAAAATAATTGAACTGGACGCGGATCCCATATAATCCAGGATACCAAATTTGAATTTGGTGATTTTTGGCGTATTTTCTTATGTATCTTACAACCTGGTTTTTATTATATCATAGATACGGAGACCTATAAAAATAATGAAGAAAATTCTATTTTGGCAACACTGATATTTACGTCATCACGCACATCACAATACGTCCTCTTGGCAACATTTCTTTCTCACCAAAAAAGTTCAGAATTTGGAATCCTGGATTATACGGCATGTGTACCTTGAATTGTTAAGCTTGTTTATTCAAGCTTGCCTTCGATTGGCGAATGCCACTCAATAAGAAATAACAAGCAATACTGATATTTCTTCTTTTTAAGATGTTAAAGTGCACAAGATTGGTGATTTTCCAAACAGCAACAAACAGTGAATGAAATCGCACGAAGTCCAAACTTACGTATGCCAATATGTGAAACGATTAGTTACAAATCTGACGATCGTATTTTCTACTTTTATATTTAACAGTGATTAAGATACTTACAATTTCAACTTCTCCTTTATACTTGACCAGTTGAGAATATGGCATTCGTTTTGCTTCTTCTAAACTCAATGTAGCTGTATCTAATAGTTCTCCATTGGTTGTAGCCATTACACTATCTCAGTTGTCTAAATAAATATTAAAAATTTTAAAAGTGCAGATTATCTACAAAATTTTATTTTACTCATAATTATAGATTTAGAGTACTAATTACGTAATGATGTCAAAATAAATAAAATTCTAAATTTTAAAATTATATCACGTGTAAATAAATTGATAAATACCTCTTGTGGTAAACAATAAAATCACAAATATACTTTTAAATTATTTCTGATTGAAACACTATATATTACATTTAAATAAATACATCTTTTATGTATGTTTAAATACATGCATCTTTATCTTTAAGTATTTCTATGAAATGACAAAAAGATTTGTTACCAACAAATTAGGAAAAATTGTGTATTTTCTCATTAGATAGCACACGGATGTAAATATTCAACTTTTGAGAGTGATTTTGTAAGAAAATTATGGTTATAATTTGCCTTTGTGAAATATAAATCTTACTTCTGGTAGTTTAATTAGATACTTGCATGTGACGTCATCGGATCCTCGTGGACAAAATTGCCTGTTTACTTTCTAGAAGAAAATTATAAAATAAATATGAGTTACGATTCATGTTGTGAAATGTATATAGTAATCATTGACGAATTAGTATTAATCGTTTACATGCTGACATGAAGAGAAAAAAAATTAGAATTGCACATGAGTATAGACACGTGGTTTAAAAAAAAAAAAATCTATTTATGCATTCCATTTTCTTGGGTCGCAAAAATTCTGTTGGAACGCATAAAAAACATATAAACAATCACCCCGTGTAATCAGTGTCCTCAGTTGTCTTCTTCTCGAAGTGAAAGTTTCTAATTGTATTTTTTCACCTATTTTTATTTCTCTAGTGACTTTTCATTCTGGATTAGAAGTATTTTATTTCAATAATCAATGAACTCTGTTAATTATTTTGTCACCTAAGATGATTTACTTTAAAATCTTGTGCATACACTGTGTAAAGGACCTTGTATAAAAACAAATTTTAAATGCATAACAATAATTATATTCATACTACGCTTATGATATAGAAAACCTGATCGTTATCGAAGGATGACAATAATATACAAAAAATATTGATTAATTTTAATCATAATCAGATTAATTGATATTAAAAATTCGATAGGAACAAAATATTAGCAAATATTTTCAGCAACACTCTGTTTTTATTACGTTTGGATTAAATTACTTACGCTGTTTATATTAAATCTAAGTAGATACTTTCATTTCGAGAAGAAAAAGAAGAAAACTGAGGGTGTATTTTTTAGGGTGGAAATTATATTTTTTTACTAGCTTCTAAAAAGTCATGCCAATTTTAAACTTTCTCTCAATATGCTGTTTTCTAAAATATACTAATTCATAAAACTCATAATACATTATTTATTTATAACATTTATTATGAAGATATAAAGTACTTAAGAGATTTTATTAAACACACTCTTTAATATTCTCTTTCATATTAAGGACTCTTTTTTAAAAAAAAATTGTCATACTTTATAAATTCAATAATTTTTCTATCTAAAAAAAGCAAATTCGTTTCAATGAAACGAAGATTAATTTTAATAAATTTACATATTTAATTTGAAAATATTACTTCATATAATGCAATATGTGTTGCAAACATAGGCAAGTGAACATTCCGATGGAGAGTTATGTGCTCTCGGTACCGTTTACCTACCAACTGTTTCAGGAATTCGCGCAATTTCCCGCCGACTCGTTATTACTGTCTGAAGTTTTGCTTTTCATTGACATGAAGTGGAAAATTCTTGGTTTTTTCCAAAGAATAAAATGGCTTGTTAAACTGAATCTTTAACTCCAAATTTCATTGCGATAAAATCATTTATTTTTTATTCATATTCTCAAATAGTGTTATATTTTTACTTTATTTTATTTGAATGCACTTTCATTTCTGAAAGCGGTAAAATAATCGCCAACAGAATCACCAACGAGTTAGAAAGACCGTTAAGCTTATGATGTATAATTATCAGTGTAGGTCTTCGATAGCGTAACACGGAATTTCTCTATTTTATCTATTAAGAGCGCGTGTTTCGAACTTCGTTGAAGGGACAAATTTCTCTGATGAAGACTGCAGCTTCTAGATATTTCTTTATTACTTTAGCCTTTCTTTGCCATAACTTTTATTATTTAGGAGTTGCCCATTACTCAATATATTTATTCCAATTTAGAGGATTTTATGAATAATCAGCAGATTTTTATGTATAAAAATGAATACTTTATTGTATATCTTAGTTTGTGTTGATTTAGCGAAAAAATTTCGACAACGGCTCCTTAAAAAATATAAAAAACAAAATGATAAATACTATACTAATGAATCTTATGCTATCGTCGTTTTATAATTCAAAACTTATTACATGAATTCTGACTTCTTCAGAAGTTAAAGTTTTGAAGATTTCTCAAAATGTTGATTTAAGTAATAGAATTTTAAGTATGTAGTAAGAGAATAATTTTAATCGAAATTTTCTCCGGATATCAGATTAGGTAAGGATTATCTCTGTGCCGCATGAGAAGATAAAAGCTTTAACTTTCCCACAACCTTGACAACCAAATGAAACAAAGTGTGCACACTGAGGAGAAGTAACAAATCATGCCGAAATTTGTTTGACTGTTATGAAATATGTTAATTGCTCTGTTTTACTTTGGGGCGATTATATTGCATGGAAAATCTTTTCTTCAGAATTGAAGAAAAACAGGTTCTACAATTAAAAAACTGATAATTGTCTCACTGTTAATAAATCTTGAAAGATATGTGGCAGTAAAAATCCATGTTAAGGTGAAAGTAACTGTGTTAGCTCAAGATACTCGAATTTGTCAACAAGGATTATTCGACAAATTTGGTCTCGATTTGGCAATACCAATGGAACTGCAAATTATAAAAATATTTGTTAACATTCTGAATACCATAAATTTCATTGTAAGTCAAATAATAAAATTATTTTCTTAAAAAATTAATCAAATAATTTCTGAAATTAACAAATTAACCTTCCGAGAATGAAGGAGACAAAAAATTCGAAAATAATGAATAATGTTAAAAAAAAAAATTACTTTAGGATCGGAAAAGAATGTTCATCAGAACTTTTTAATTTTCAGAGAAAAACTTTGAAGCTCAAATTTTCTTTTCCTATTTCTTAATATTTAGAAGGATTACGAAATAATTATTAATTTCCTATATATGCATTACAAAATTTCTTCTCATTTCCTTTTGATATTCAAACTAAGCGGTTCAACGAACATATCTTTTGGATTTGTAATGCATCTACTGTTATATAAGGTACCCACTCAAAAATTTCCTATTATAGAGCTTTATTATCTTTTTCTGATTTGATTCTTCTATGCTTTCTAACATATGAAAAAGATTTATTTTTAGTGATTGCTTTCCCAGCATCATAAATGTTTACATTGTCTCACATATTTGGAAAATTTATAGGAATCAATAAAAAAATCTTCACTAATTCATTAGAAGCTTCTATATACACATGACAATTTCTACAACCCTGTAGCCCAAGCAAAAGCAGTTTTATAACAGTTTTCTTCAAAATATGCCTGAAAAGAATATTCATACATACAATATCCATACATAAACATAATATATTATAATAATCTGTTGTTATAATATTCTTACATTGGATACGGTATATTTATTTTTAATTTTAGTGACCAGTTAACTATGATCCTATTTTGATTTGTTATCCTGTCCTGGAGGCCATAGTCTCAATAATAAAAGGTTATCACATTGAGCTATAAAGGTAGTTATCAAATATATCAGAATACTTTAGATGAAAATAAAATGCAGTCACACCTGTGTTTTTAAGTGGTACAATAACAAAAAATTACAGTTTGCTATAGTGTAAACATTTAAGAAAATCACAAAAAATCGCTAAGATTTGATTGCATTTGCAACAGGTTTGACTGTATTTGCAAAATCTTCATCTCTTAATGAAGAAAGCAAACACCACACAACGTAATCCAAATCTTCAACACTATTTTTAATCATTGTTACAGCTTTATCAATAGGAAATCTATTATAATCTCCAACTGTGAATAAAAGATAAAACTTCAGTTTATTGTTAAGTGATTGCAGGGACTTCCAAGTGAAATAATGCTTCTGTTGGTGGCAAGTCAAATATTAGGGGCTTTTCTGCTTAGTTTATTGTTAAGTGATTGCAGGCACTTCCAAGTGAAATAATGCCTCAGCTGGTGGCAGGTCAAATATTAGGGGCTTTTCTCATTTATTTCCTCCAGATTATTGGGCATAATTGCCACAGATTAGTTGAATATGTCGGATCACATTCCCTAAACAACTAACGCCCCACAAATAACAATGATAGTTTTTTAAACTCTTTGTTTACTAACAGTTTCATTAGTTACGAGTTTGGATCTGCGATAACTCAATAAAAGCAATTGTTAATAAATGCAATTGAGTTCATCAGAGATAATTTGCCTGTAAATAAAATACTTCTTGTATAATTCTCATTTTCAGCAGTTTAAACCTTAAGACAATCGAAAGCATCTATTCTCTTAATAATTCTTAAAACTTTTAAATAGTGAAGCTGATAATAATATAGGTATTCTCTCCTTTATAGATTTAGCATAACTACAGAACTTTATGATTTTTGAAGATTTATCACGAGGAAAAAGGTGGTAATTTTTACGTGCACTGATGCAAAAATATATTAATATTGAAATTATTAGAAAAACTTTAAATGTGACCATTTACTTTTTGGCCCATACATAAATAAGGCAATTTAGGGAACATTTAAACTAGATTATTATGCTATTATTATATAGAACATATAATATTTTAAAAGTAAAAGTGCATCTAGAAAACGCGTAATATCCAATCAAAACATTCCTAACCAATCACTCTTACGAACTTGGAAGCTGGTTCACGAAAAATTGCGATTACGTGACTCTGATGATTGACCTTATAAAAATTATGGCCATATTCTGAATGTTAATGAGAGTACTGTCATATCATATTAATGTCATTTTTCGTTTGAATATTCAACTTTATTTATATATACTAATAATTAAAATATGAAGTCAACTTATAACTATGAAAATCCAATATTGTTTTTATCCTTGTACTTTTATTTTGTGAATAAACATATTTACTGCCTTCTTCCTGATGATTGTCTAATATTTCCCATTTACCACACAGCATTTCATTTTAGAGATGAGTTCTAGCAATTAATGTTAAATTATTTATTTTGATTTCAATTAAAACTTAAAGCAATATGAAAATTACACCAAATTAAATAATCATATTAAAAAAGAATGGTGCACATTTCCAAGACAAATTCAAAAATTAAAATAAAAAAAATAATAAAAAAATAAAAAGAGAGAGAGAGAGAATCTGTACCACATAATTATTTTTATTCTGACTTTAAATTAAGGTTTTCTGAAAATATCATTAGTTAAATTCTTAATTAATGTATGAATCGTATAATAATCTTAACGTCAGAAAATATTTTTTAAATTTATAAGTTTTTTCAAAATATTTTTTGTTAATAGTCATATAATTTATTTTAACTACTTACTCTTATGCTATAAAATTTTTTAAATGACGTAGATAAAATGATGCCTAGATCACTTTGAGCTTTATTAAAAAATCCGTCGTAATTGTAGAAGGCCCAAAACATTTATCCATCTAGTTGAATGATGAGGAGTTATTCACACATCCACCATTTCCGGCAAAAAAACTCACTGCTGATGGTCACTTTCTCACATGAGAGCTAATTGGACCGGAAATTAAGGTGTAAAGTGAATTCCGAACCCCCAAACTGTTGAAACTGACCGCTGTTCGAAATAACATTTCAAAATTTTTTAATCTAGATTCATTATTATTATTTGTACGTAAAAATAATCGGATGATAAATAATTGAGAAAAATGAATGAATATAGAAAAGGAATTTTTAAATATTAAATTAGAAAATAACGTACAGAAAATAAGTGCAAAAGAAATGTTTAAAGCTTACAATTTGGGTATCCTCTTTGATTTTTTTAACGCCAAAATGTCACTAACACAATGACCGCTACACAGAGCTAAACTAAATTAATATCGCCACAAACCATGGAGTACCCAATTCTACACGGAACCCCTTTCCACAACATATATATATATATATATATATATATATATATATATATATATATATATATATATATATATATATATATATATATATATATATATATATATATATACATATATATATAATATATATATATATATATATATATATATATATATATACATATATATATATACATATATATATATACATATATATATATATATATATATATATATATATACATATATATATATACATATATATATATATATATATATATATATATATATATATATATATATATATATATATATATATATATATATATATATATATATATATATATATATATATATATATATATATACATATATATATACATATATATATATATATATATATATATATATATATATATATATATATATACATATATATATATATATATATATATATATATATACATATATATATATATATATACATATATATATATATATACATATATATATACATATATATATATATATATATATATATATATATATATATATATATATATATATATATATATATATATATATATATATATATATATATATATATATATATATATACATATATATATATACATATATATATATATATATATATATATATACATATATATATATACATATATATATATACATATATATATATATATATATATATATATATATATATATATATATATATATATATATATATATATATATATATATATATATATATATACATATATATATATATATATATATATATATATATATATATATATATATATATATATATATATATATATATACATATATATATATATATATATATATATATATATATATATATATATATATATATATATATATATATATATATATATATATATATATATATATATATATATATATATATATATATATATATATATATATATATATATATATATATATATATATATATATATATATATATATATATATATATATATATATATATATATATATATATATATATACATATATATATATATATATATATATATATATATATATATATATATATATATATATATATATATACATATATATATATATATATATATATATATATATATATATATATATATATATATATATATATATATATATATATATATATATATATATATATATATATATATATATATATATATATATATATATATATATATATATATATATATATATATATATATATATATATATATATATATATATATATATACATATATATATATATATATATATATATATATATATATATATATATATACATATATATATATATATATATATATATATATATATATATATATATATATATATATATATATATATATATATATATATACATATATATATATACATATTATATATATATACATATATATATACATATATATATATACATATATATATATATACACATATATATATACACACATATATATATATATATATATATATATACACATATAATATACACTACTGGCCATTAAAATTGCTACACCAGGAAGAAATGCAGATAACAAAATGATATTTATTGGACAAATATATTATACTAGAAATAACAAGTGATTTAATTTTCAAAAAATTTGGCTGGATAGATCCTAAGAAATCAGTACCCAGAACAACCACCTCTAACAGTAATAACAGCAGTTATACGCCTGGGCATTGAGTCAAACAGAGATTGGATTGCATGTACAGGTACAGATGCCCATGCAGCTTCAACACGATGCCACAGTTCATCAACCGTAGTGACTGGAGTTTGGTGACGCGACAGTCGCTCGGCAACCATTGACCAGACGTTTTCTATTAATGAACGATCTGGAGAACGTGCTGGCCAGGGCAACAGCCGAACATGTTCCGTATCAAGGAAGGTCCGTACAATACCGGCAACATGCGGTCGGGCATTATCCTGCTGAAACGTAGGATTTCGCAGGGCTCGAATAAAGGGTAGAGCCACGGGTCGTAACTCACCAGAAATATAACGTGCACTGTTCAAAGCACCGTCAATGCGAACAAGAGGTGACCGAGACGTGTATCCAATAGCATCCCATACCATCACGACAGGTGATGGGCCAGTATGACGATGACGAATACACTCTGCCAGTGTGCGTTCACCACGATGCCGCCAAACACGGATGCGACCATCATGATGCTGTACACAGAACATGGATTCATCTGAAAAGATGACGTCTCGCCATTCGTGCGCCCAGGTTCGTCGTTGATCACATCATTGAAGGCGCTCTTGTCTATGACGCAGCGTCAAGGGAAGCCGCAGCCATGGTCTCCGAGCTGAGAGTCTATGCTGCTGCAAACGTCGTCGAACTGTTCGAGCACACACTTGTTGTCTTCCAAACGACCCAGTTTCTTGACTCACGGCTCGTGACGTGGTTGCACGATCCATTACGGCCATGTGAATAATATGCCTGTCTTCTCGGCTGCTAGTGATAGGTGGCCGTTGAGATCCCGCATGGCGTTCGGTATTACCGTCCTGAACCCATCGATTCCATATTCTGCTAACAGTCATTGGATCTCGACCGACGCGAGCAACAATACTGCGATAAGCTAAACCGCAATCCCGGTACGCTACAATTTGACCTTTATCAAAGTCAGAAACGTGCTGGTACGCATTTCTCCTTCTTACACGAGGCATCACAACAACTTTTCACCAGGCAACAACGTTCAAATGCAATTTGTGTATGAGGAACCGGCTGAACAATTTCCTCATAACACAATGTAGGTGTCGCTACTGGCGCTTGCTTTGTCTGAATGCACTGAAAAGCTAATCATTTGCATAGCACAGCACCTTCTTCCTTTCGTATAAATTTCACGTCTGTAGCATGTCGCCTTCCTGGTGTAGCAATTTTAATGGGCAGTAGTGTATATACACACACATATAATGGCCAGTAGTGTATATACACACACATATATGTATATATATATATACACACACATATATATATACATACATACATATATATATCTATGTACATATATATATACATACATACATATATAAGGACGTTATAAACCGTACATCCATGAAGGACGTCTTACAACCCTAGGCAGTAAGTTAGGCTGCACGCCAAACGCAATTGCAAAACAAAGCAAATATTAATTTTATTCTCTTTTGTAAATAGTATTGAGAGATACAATATTTGTACCATTCTGATAGAAAAAAACAAGACTATTAAATTATAAATTTTATAAATATATATAAAGTTAATGCATAATGTCAAATTAGCATAACAGCAACATTTATAATATTTAAAAAAATTTATTTTTTCTATAATTAATTTACGAAATCTAGAATATCTACATTAAAAAATATATATTTGGACCTAGATCCATTTTGATATTTACAGATTATTTGAACCATATTTAAATTTTTTAATTACTCAAAGCAATGAAAAATTTTAAAAAATCTGTAAAAGCAATGAAAAAATCCGTAAATAAATGAAAACACTGAAAAATAAATTCAATGACAAGAAAAATAAAAACCAGTGAGGATTTAGAATTTAATGTGTAATCATATGATTCTTAACATTTACACTGATTTTTATTTCACCATGCAATAAAGAGTTTTTGTAAGAGATATTTCAAAACTATTGCAGAATATTTTAAATCACACTTTTTTACACAATTGAAACACATATCAGGGTCATATTCGAATATCAAATGGTATGAAACAAGAATAACTCAAAAGTAAGTATTTTGTCTAATATAACTGTAAACTGATAATAATCTTTTCTATCTATTTTTAATTCCATTCTGTTTGTTGACACTTAAATGTATAAATTAATTCTGTAGAATTATCCTTTTGTACTTTACCATTACTGTAAAAAGAAACCATTGTTTAAATTTGACCTGTGTTTATTTAAATGAATTTCATGACTGAGAGCTAATTAAATTACTTTTTAGTTAATTAAAACACGAATTAAATTATTTTTTAGTTCAGGGGGAAAAATAGTGTCAACCAATCGATAAAAAGTGGTTACAGTTTCTCACATAAGTTTTTCATCAAAACTTTTTACAAAATTGATAAAAAAACATATTGTAAATTTTGTAAAATGGGAAATTATTAAATTGAGATATAAACTAGAGAGATAAAATATAATCGCTTAATGCAAAAGTAAATTTAATAAATTAAAACCATTAAAGATCACTTTTTATTTTCAAAAAGCACAATATGCAGTATAAAAGACATACAAATGCTTTAAAAGCAATTACAGAAATAAAAGCAACAGCAGAAGAGAGAAAAAAATAATAAAAAAAAAAACATTTTAAGTACATTTGAAAATATAAAATAAATAATATATTTCAGGGAAAGAAACAATGATCACAATTATTTCTCTCAGTAAAACATAAAACTGAAAACATTTCATTATAGCATATGCAATTATTTAATTAATTTCAGTTTACTTCACACATAATTAAAAAAATTCATTTCTCATAACATTTACAAAAAAAAAAAAAAAAAAAAAAAAAACATTTACATTAAGTAATATTTATGCCACCACCTGAAATCTACAAAAACAAAGACTAGTATTAAAATGACCCATGATTGTTCTTTGATAAAGTATACATAAATAAATAAAAATTGAAGTATAACATTCAAATAATAAATAAGTAAGCTTCCTCAAAAATCATTGACACAGACTTAGATCAATTATGAAACAAAACAAGAGGAAGCATAGTACAGCAACATATATTTATTGCAAAATATTTTGTAAGTTCACATGTTGGAGGCGAATTAATAGATACAATAAAATAGATAATGAGATTATCTACATAAACTATTTATCATTATCTACATTTATGCATGTGAACTTATGTTATTATCAAAAAATAAACTAAGCTCAGCAACAATAATACATAAAAATTCAGTCTTTAAAATGAAAAAAAGTGAAATTAGTATTAAAATATGATAAAAATAACAAGAAATTAAAAGTATTTTCATACAAACTGTGTGTTCAATTTTAAAATATCTTGCTTTAATTAACCAAATATTTTTAAGGTGTATAAAACATTAAATCATATACTAAGAATGTAAACAAGATTTTGAATTATCTTGATTTTTATTCAGAGAATACTATGCATTCATTACACATTTGCATAAAATGTACAGTGTAGGGAGAACTTTACAATTTAGTTATAAAAGTTTAATCACAAAATAAAGGAAGTATAAAATTAAACTAGGTGAAATAAAATGTTCACAAAGTTTACTAGTAATATTGACAGTATCTCATATTTTATATGAGATACATTCAATATTACTGCTTATATATATATATATATATATATATATATATATATATATATATATATATATATATATATATATATATATATATATATATATATATAAAATTAGTTTTTAATCCTTAATTATTTAAGAAAAGAAACTTTTCTTGAAATAAGCTGTACTGTTCTATTTTCTAATTAATCTTAGATTTTAAAAATTGACATTTGTGTGTTCTTAATCTTAAAATGCTATTCTAGGCATACAAGGGAGGCCAGGTTGGGAAAAAAAACTTTTTGATTTAATGTTCTATACAGGTCCAAGAAGCAGCAAAGTTTTTACATAAATCAACTTAATGATAAAATAAAATTATTAGAATATTTTATTTGATCATTAATCTGAATACATGCCATATAAGCCAAATACAGACTGAATATATGCCACATAACTAAATAGCAAAATAGAATAAAATAAACATTAAAATACTTGCTTTATGAAAATTAACAATTCAAATAACAATATATTTTGAAAAAAATAAAATCATTGTTTGAAGTTGTACATAAGGCATAAAAATGTATTAAAAAAGCAAAAGATTATTTTAATAGAAGCATATTAGTAAACATTTTATTTTTGATGAGGAAATGTTTTTAGAAAATTCAGTAATAATAACACGTGAAATACATTTGTCAAGAAAAACACTGTATTAATTATATATAAATGTCCATAAAAAACTAAAACCCACATAATTTTTGCAAAATGATGTGGAATATAATAAAAATACAAATGGCTTTATATTTATATTTAATATATTTTTAATTAATACATTGTGCGCAGCAGTTAAAGTACTGACTAATAAATACACAATAAATATTTTAAAGTTAAAATTTAATCAAAAGAAATGTTACGTTTTAAGGATAGTATAGAACTGATTTGATTTTTTCTTCTTTGAAATTCAATTTGTAAATTTGTTTTCACAAAATATACTTCATATATTCAACTATTTTATCAACAAAAATTTTATTTAAACGTCTTTCATTTAATTGAAATATTAAGTCTATTTTCAACACATAATATTTTTTCTAAAATTTATTTCACTGATCAGGTGAAATGGCACACTTTTGTAAACTTCAAAAAGATTGTCTTTAAATAAAACATTACTTACAAATATGAAGTATATATATATATATATATATATATATATATATATATATATATATATATATATATATATATATATATATATATATATATATATATATATATATATATATCATAAGAAATAATTCTAATATAAATAAAAAGATACTCTGAATTGTATATTTCTGCATAAATAAATTAATGGTGAAATTCAAAATACAATATTTCAAGGATATACAAATTATTAATTATTATTAAAAATATATTGATTAAAAGGAGACTAGAGTTAGAATTGCACTCTCTTAGTGTCTGGTTATTTAAATAAAATAGTTTCTTTTAACTAACATAAAGTGACTCATGTAGCATAAAAATATAATGGCATCAAAACTTTATAAAAATTTTAACGATTTGGAATTTAAATTTCATCTTATGCTTTTGACTCATTCTTTTCATAAAACTGGATTGTTTCTAATTTAAAATTACAATGTAATTTTTGTATTCAATTTTAATTAGTATTCAATACTTGATTGAATATTTGGGTTACTACTATGAAGTAAAGTTCTGTAGTTTTAAAAGATTCAAAAAGCTTTTTGTATACAAAAAATTGGGCTTAGTTTTAATATTAAAGTATAATCCATTAAATCTAACATAGGATAAAAATTTACACAACCCTTTTTTATATTATAGTAAAACAATTACAACTCTTAATTTAAATAACCCATTTAGAATTTTTATTTATAAAAGATTTATATGGCAGTAAAATGTTTAAATATCACATGTATATTGATTGACTGTATAAGACCTGAAATAATAATTGTGCGAAAAGGGTGTTAATCTTAGATCCTCTGAAATAGTTAATTTATCAATACCTAAAATAGTCTTATATTTCTTTGCTGATATCTAGCCCTCCAATATTCACTTATTTAAGAAACCTACCACCTCACACCTTATGCATACAATTTTTTTATTATTCCAAGTACTTTTTATGAAAATATTACTTACAACACTTATTTTTTATATTGTTTAAAACCAAAAAAGTTTTTTTTTATCAGTTTTGATAGAATTCATTCTTTTAAGATTTAGTGATTAACATTAAAAAAAATTTTTTTTTTTTGTTCATCTTTCACCAATCTATTTTTATGAAATGCTGAACACTGATTTCATAGTCATTATAAATATTTTTTTAAAAAATAAATAAGAAGATATGAGCAAATAAATTAGCAAGACTAAAAATTTACTTGTGTAATGTAATACTGAATTTAATTACAGTTTTTGTTTCTTAAAAGAGCCACAATTATTAATCAAAAAAATAGAAAAATTTATTTTATCCTTTGAGGATTTTTCAAAACTTAAAGGACATTTTGATTTAATTATAACTTATAAATTCACACTTTTTTTATTTAGAACAGTCTATATTTTCAATTTTTGAAAAATATAGAACATTTTAAAAGAATGAAATAAATTTTTTAACACTAACATTCACTGAAAATTTTTTTTATTCTTAGTTAAAAACCCTTTACTTAAAATAAACACAAGCATTTGAGATATACATTACAAAAGCTTTAATGTTACAAAACATCTAAGCCAAAATAGAATGTTGAAGATATTAAACAGAAGAAATTATTATTAATATCTCAAAATTCCAGTGGTAAGAAAACATTTTATTTATAACAACATTTTTATCATAAGAACAAGTAAAATTCAATAAAACCCTTTACATGTGACTTTTATTTCAGAACAAATTTTATAAACCTTTTTAAGGTGTATTATATTAGAAGAAAGTAGACGATTTTGATGATTAAGTTCACTGCTGTTTAAATACACAACAACTTTAAAATTATATTAAAGTTCCTCTAATAAATAGTTCAAAATATTGCATACACAAATCAAAAAACTAATATTGAACTTATAAAGATATATTGAATACTATTCAAATGTGCAAAAGAAATAAAATATCACAAAATTCAAAATAACATAATTAATAAACTTTGTCCTATTTCCAACAATGTACTAAACACAATTAGGAAGTTTTAACTTCAAGAAAAATGATATTAATATGAAATATATAGCTCTGTGTAATTGTAAAAGTTAACATGTAAGGAATTAACAAAACAAATATAAAGTATTTGTTTCGCTTAAGTTTTAACATTAATTAATTCACCGGCCAACTTGTCTAGTGGTCAGCATGCCTGACTACAGATAGGGAGGTTCTGGGTTTGAATCCCAGTTCAGGTGTGGATGTACTTTCTCTCTCTCTCTATCCTGTCTTTGTCCTTTCCTTGTATGTGAATGAGGTATGAATAGTGCCTACCCTATAAATGGGTAATTATGGCTTGTGTGTGAGTGCAGTGGTGGCCCAACTCCTGTGGAACATCCAGGGCAACGCCTTGGCGGCAAAGAGGTCGCTGTTTCTGGCCGGTTCCTTGGGTATATGGGGACAATATATACCCGATGTACCCCGACCATTGGAAAAAAACATTATTTAATTCTAGTAGGTAATACAGAAGGAGTTATAATAATGTATTTAAAATATACATTAGTAACAAAATAAATATATTGAAAGCAGAACATTCTTAATGTGTTAGTTTTGAAATGTTTTCTACAAAATAATTTTATATGCACAGTTGTAAATAAACCTAAACATAAGAATTTATCTACCTATATGTTTTGTACTTTCTGAGAGGAAATGTACAAAGATATCTAATGAAAATTTATTTATCATTAATTTGATTATTACTAAATTGATTTAATTATTTTCAACAAATAGTACGAATTATCATGCAATTTTGTTGATATGATACATTTTATATTTTAAGTGACAATATAAGGCATTATTGATATAACTGAATAAAAAATTTAAATATTTCATACAAAAATCTATAATGAATAATATTAATAAATCGATGTCATAGATAGTTTGAAACCTATACTAATATTAAAAATTTTAAAAGGTGATATAATGATATAATGTAGCACATATTTCAAAATACATATACAACGTGATTATATGAACACTTAGGATAAATAACTTTATTTATCATCTAATTTCCAGTAATTAATAATCATGATAAAAATATTTCATAAATAGAAAAGTTACTTAAAAAGAGTTAATATGAAACACTTTAATAAAAACTAAATTTCTGTATAGATTTTTAGAGGCTCACTTTGTTTCATTTAATAAAATTAAAATAGTACTTTCCCACTGAAGGAATACAAACTATGAGGTTCTAGTATGGGCACATTTATAACAAGTATATGACTTTATAAAATAAATTACTTACATAAAAATAAATGTCATAATGAAAATGAAACATATATAGTAATTTTATGAAACATATTGAAATTAGATGCTTATTTATAAAAAGCCTATTATAAAATTCAGTCATATAAATGCTTACTATATGCATATCATACAAAAAATGAAAAAAGTATTATTATGAGACTGATAACAAAAACACAACAAACACTAAATTGATATTCAAACAGGATAAATTACAATATCCATTTTATGAAGATGTTTTAAAGCAAATTAAATCCAATAAAATTAATTTTTTTGCAATATTTATAAATATAGTACATCAATCAACAAATTTTAAAAAATTTGTGGAAAACCATTTTTGAGCAAAATAACAAGGAAACAAATCCTATATATAACACAAACAATCACCGGTTTATCCATATAACAGTAATTTATATATTTATGTTAAAATAAATACAAAACATTAGACATTTCAATTAGACAATAAAAATATATATTTGTAAGTAATTACGATATATTGTTCTGATAAATAGTTCAATGATCATAAAAATATAATACTGCATATATTTTAATATATAAATAACCTGAGCACATAAAGTATAAGTGCATCATAGCATAGCAGCAATATATGGTAATTTTTTATCAATTCCTTAGCTTAAAAATGAAACACATGAAGTAGATTTAATGCTTTTCATTCCCAGCTAAAGATTTTGTACCTTGTAAATAATATTCAAAGAACATTAAGAAATTAGCGTCATTTGAATTATGAAACTAGATACATATTCACAATATTACTTTTTGCTGATAAATATAAAGATAAAATCTTTTTAAAAATTTCAAATGATTACAAATAAATAATACTTTTACTTAAAATTTCCCATATACATAAATAATACTTTAATTTCCATATAAACTTGATTTCATAATGAATATTGATTTGGATTGTTGACAAAAGTAAAATAAGTACTTTCTTTAATCATCAGGACCATATTTTTGAGCAGGATAATAAGAAGTAGCAAAGACATTCCACAAAATGGCAAATAGCATAAGTACTAAATAGATAGAAAATAAAACCCAACCTAAAATTTTTTCCCACTTGTGAACTTTTAGATTTCGCAAGCATACTATGCCTATCATTAATCCAGCCAAAGCTCCAGCAATGTGAGCAGCATAGCTTGTTCTGTTAGGTTCATCTTCAACATATCGAGAATAAAAAGCAACACCTATGTCAGTTCCTCCAAAAATTAACAATCCAATAAGTCGAACCCAGCCAAAAGTCATCTCTTTGAAATTCTGCAATTCAAATTATTATTAGCTGTAGTAATTTTCAGCAACATTAACTCTTAATATGTATTAAAAAATATTGCATAGTTTATTGATTGAACGAAGTGAATCCATTAAAAGATTAAAGGAAGTGTGCATACCTGACAAATTAGTTAGTTAAATAAGATTTGTTGCAAAGTAAATACGAGTTTAACTCTATTACATCTCTTTCTTAAACATCAATCATCTTAACAATGAAAGTCACTTTATTTGAGGTTATTGAGAATCAAACACTGTTACACCAAGCATGTTTATTAAACTTATTACATATTTAATATTGTACATTTTCTACATCTTACCTGCCAATAAATTTTAAATAAAATAAATAGAAAAGCTTTCTTTCCATGAAAATAATAATTTTTTTTATTACACAAAAGCATATATATATATAATTAATTCTATGCAGCATATATGATAAAAACACAGTGTATCAAAAGAAATATACAAGCGATTCTTTTTAAATTCAACTTGAATCAACATATATATGAATTATGATATGCTAATCAAGGTTGAAGTTTTGATATTATATTTAAAATATTTGAATTTATATATAATACATTATTAAAGTCAGGAACAACTTTTTTGAATGACATATATTTAAAGAAGATTTAAATAAACCTTTTAACTTAAGACTGATGAACACATTATTAAATAAATTATAATAAGTGTATTTATTATAATTTAGTAATTTAAAATTTTTTTATTCCTAAATACCTAAATACCATAATTGTGAAAATATTCTAATTTTGTTATGCAAAATTTAAATGAAAATTATTTATATATTATAAAACTAACTTCAACACAACTTTTTGAAGATAAAAGCATGCTATTAAAAACATTGCAGTTATTATTTTAACATAAAATTTTACAACGAAATTATTATTTTTAATTCTTAGATATTTTTTTAATATGACAATTCCAACAATAAAACCATAAAATAATTGTTATATATATATATATATATATATATAAATAGTCTATTACTCAAATTCCAAAATATCCGATGTCAATTTTAAAATTCACATTAATTACATGCGAAAGACATTATGTACAGAAAAACAATTTAAAATTCTGATTTTTATACAATAATGTAATGATAAAACTATTTAATTTATAATATAGTTTATTAAAAGAATTATATTCCCTCACATATTAACATTTCAGTACTAAGCAATGAAAAATTTTCAAAAATAAAACTTAGATGACTTGTTTGAAGAAAGTACCTATAATATTTCTTATCTTGCACACACACACATTAATAAAATAAGAATATATGATAAAAAATACTGTACATTAGTACATGTAGTACATAACAAAATTAAAAATAATTTTGTTTGTAAGTATATTCAATGTATATTGCATAGAAGTAATTAAAACTTTATTTAGTTTACTCAAATAAAAATAAGTTAAAAGGGATTTAATCTCCCGATTAATCTTCTTCTTTATTAATGTTAAAAATACAAACATTTTAAGTCTAACACAACTATTAAAAATTATAATAAATATTTTATTAAGTTCACTTCAAAAAAAGAATTTGTACTTTCATACTCATATAAGATGTTTCTAATGCAAATTAAAATATCGGTACAAGGGTTCAATTTTGAAAGAAAAGGTTTTAATTTATATTTAATAATTTGTGAGGATATTCAGATTTGATATTCATTAGTAATGAATCCTGCATTTATTTTTCTGAGGGACGATGGTATGTGCAGATTTGTTGCAGCCTTTGAAACAGTGTAACATAAATAAAGGATATGAGTTATTTTTGTCTTCTTTGGAAAAAAACATTTAAAAAATTGGAAATATAGGGACACCAGAAGCCATTTTTACCCACTGTTAGAAATGGTTTGTTTTTGCACATGAGGGCTGATTACAAAGGGACCTACTGCTTAAAGTTGATTCCGAACCACTACAAGCATCCTTGACCATGAACTGAAAGCATGGATATGAACTGCTGAACTGAAAGCATGGATATGAACTGCTGAACTAAAAGCATGGATATGAACTGCTGAACTGAAAGCAAAGGAGCTAATGACTCCTATGTGAAATTGGAAGACTAAATAACAAAGATTTCACAAGAATAAACCATTAACTGCAACAAATTAAATGAGGAAGCTTAGTAAAAATTTCTCTGAAAATTTTCAAGCATTTATTGTAAATGCTTATTTATGTAGAATTAATCAACATTTTTGAATTAATTGCACTTTGTATCAAATTTTAAAAAATGTATGAAATATTTTTGCAACTTTTTCTTGAAGAATTATCTTTTTTAAATTATAAATCAAATGAAACATTACAGACTTTTAAATACAGCATTTACTAATTTATTTATTTTATTTTATAAAACTTATTTCTTCACCCAAGTTTAATTGTTAACAATTCATATTTAAACTGTGGTAATGTAAATTTAATAACCCCATAAATTAGAAGTGTTTAATTAAAACTTTTTTGAGCAATATGTTTAATAGTAGCATTTATTTTAGAACATCAATGATTAAATATATGAAAATGATACACACTTTTAAGAAGTATGTAGAGGGGATAACACATAACCTGAACTCTCGTAATCTTTATAATCAGTAGTAGTATCATGTTAATATTGCATTCTTTCATGAGCTGAAAATAGTACACATCTGCAATTTCTTGATAATTTCAATCCTGTACTGTTTGTTGTTCAAAAACACAGAGTATTTTCTCCAATGTGTCTCAAAGTACATCTGTCCTAATTTCAGAAGAATTATTGTTCAAGAGTCTTCTTTTGAGAAAGAAAATATTGAAACAGCATTAAATATATATATATATATATATACATCTCATGTTATAAACTTCATATAAAATAAAAAATTATGAAGAATTACAATAAATAAGAAAATAAATTAAGATGAAAATTCCTTTATTTTAATTCTACAGAAACATTATAATACATATTGATGTAAAGCAAAATTGCTAAGTTGAATACTAAAATGAGAGTTGTTTCTTATAAAAGAAGGTAGAGAAAAAATTCCAACATATATGGCAACTGTAGAAATTTTGAAATAATGTATTAACAAAAAAATGAGCTTTTTTATAAAGCAGTTAGGGAAGCATTTGGCAAACAATTGATCCAATGAAAATATCAATTTGGCCATTAAAAATGGTCCTTTAACTGAATTGATTATTTTTTAGATATTAACTACAAAAAATCATGTAAATATCAAAGGAGATTATTAATTTAAAAGCTTTGATATGATTAAAAATGTACAAAATTAGAAATAATTGTGCATTTCTTTTCTTATATTTTTCGAAAATTTATTATTTTGAAAAAGTGCAATATCTTTTCAAGTTAAAACGTCATCCTTCAAACAGATATGAAAAATATTAGCTTCAATCAGGATTAAGCTAATGACAACAATGCTGACAGAGCTAATATCTACTTAAGACATAAATCACTTCTTATGAGTGTTGGAGATGATATACCAATGCAACCATTGATTACATTTATTTTTTAAAAGAAATTTTGTGTTGCTGCATCAGATATCAATGTCATATTGTGTATTCCAAGTGTGCCCTATATACACTAATTTCAGATTAAAAATTTAGTCAAAGACACAAATTATTTTAATTTTGTATTAGACCTTTTAGGTATATATCATTTATTAATTTAAAAATTTAGTCAATTGTGGAACAAATAAAAATCATATGAGTTCATTTCAGATAGTTAATAAAATGACAAATGAGATTTACTCACAATAATGACATTAGCTAAATGAGCAGATATCAATGCATATACTCCTCCAGAAGCTCCAGCTAAGTAAGTTCTTGGATCAGCCAATGAACTTCCTAATGAACCTAAATATAATAAAATTTTCAAAACACATGAAAAAAAAACAGCATAACATAGATCTTCATATGATAATGACTTAAACTGTAAGAATAAATAAAAATATAGGAAAAAGTTTAAATAATAGCTCTAAAAATATCAAACTAATTCAATGTGTAAAAAAAAAAAAAAAAAAAAAAGGAAAATATTAGTATTAAAATTTTAATCAGATGAAAATTAAATACGAAACTGATGTTAAATATGTTATAATTATTAAAGTAAAATTGGAAATAAAATACATAATGTAAAATGAATGAATTTCATAGCCCCAAATAAAATGAATTTCAGGAAAATGTTATATATATAATTAGAATACATATTTTTACACATAATATTAAACATAAATAGCATATTACATTATACTGTAAAAATTGTTTTTACTGTAACATTAATTTACTTTTATTTATATAATGTATATATAAAAATAAAAGAAAAAGCTCTTGCTCTTACATTTTAATATAAAAAGATTACAAGTGATGAAGAGAAAGATTGAAGAACAACAAGATTACAAAGATCTAGTGAAATAGATGGAAATATTTTAGTTATGCAATAATCACCTTGGAATGAATAAATGTTTTTAATAACTTGCAAAAGTATTTGAATATTTACTCACTCTCTGGTGTGTGTGATCGAGATAAATTTGTTCATGCTACTGAGTTCACTTTTACTGAGCAAAATTTATATCTGATATTCAAATAATACCAAGCCAACAATATTAATTTAATTAGATGGCATTACTCAATATAATAATGGGATAAAAATAATAAAATCATTAGTGTATTTTTTATAAGGGTTGTGATTCTTATGTGTTTCAAGCAAAAACTTTTTTCATAAGTTTTTGTGAACCTTATAAATTTAATTGTAAATGAAATTTAACATATTTCTAATAAATTCTAGAAAATTGTTTAGAATCTTGAATGCTTATTAACTTTTTGATTAAACTATAATTACATTTTTGTACAGAAATTTATAATTAAATTTTGCGTACAAAAATAATATTACATTTTTGTACACATATTACAGGAGAAAATATAAGAAATTTGCAAAACTCTATTGGTCAACAGAAAATTATGTTCCAATAATGAGTTATGCAGGGGTTTAAATTTTAAAAAGTGATAAAATAAATACAAAAATGTGGGAAAAATAAAAGAATTTTACAATTAATTGCAATTTAGAAAAACATTTTTATATGATTAATTGCAATAAACATGATATATGAAACTTTCAAGTTTTTTAGCGTATGAAAATATAGATTAACTGAATAACTTTGAAAAAACTGGAATTACTTTAAAATTTGTGAACACACATTTTGCAATTATTGATAAGACAATACTAAACAGAAACTAAATACATACTACTTGAATAAAATTTATGAAACGAAAGAAGTTTGTGCAGAGTTTAGTGAAATTCATCTCTATTCATAACTTTTCCTAAGTAGCTTAACTCATAATTAATTACCTTCTAGAAGCATCTTAATCAATGTTTAGCACATGGTATCCCAAAACACTAGTTATTAAGGCTCTTTTTGCATTGTGTGGATGTAAAAAAAAGAATGTTGCAATTAATTTGCAAATCTGGGACTGAATTAAGATAAGAAATTTTTAATGAAAACATATTTCTAAAATGAAAAAAGATTTTTCCTTCTGACAAAAACATTTCACATTCTTTCATGTAAAAAAGCTTTATAAATAAAATACAGTAATTTATTAAATATTTTAAACATAAAAGTACTCATTATGTTATAATAAGAAAGTTAACAGTTACCGGCAACTACACCCCCTAAGTATACTAGCATGACACGCCAACCTTTGTGGACCATTTCCAAAGGCACTCCTAACATCAACTGAATCAAGAGATTGAAGAATATGTGCACCCCACTGAAATAATTTATAGGATAAAATTTGAAAATGCTGTAGCTTATATTACATAACATAATAAGTAAACAGAATGGGAGAAAGAACCTAAATAAGTACATTTTCTATGAAAAAAATATATATTATATATATTTGATTAATATACAAATGTGCATAGTTAAAGAGTTCAAGAAAAAAAGTTCTATATCTTAAGTAAAATAAAGCCAAATACTTCAGGAAAACTTTAAACATCTTCAACTTTGAAAACATAGTGTAGTTAAATAGTTAAAATACAGTTATAGAAAACATAGTTAAATTCATTCATGTCCTAAACTTTTTAATTACGTCCTTATGTTGGCTCTTTTGAGCATAAGTCTTGCAGTGCAATAAAGAAAAGAAATATCTCCAGGAGTGGAGAGCGTCTTGAAATGTGAAGAACGGGCTTCCTGGAGGGCAGAACATTTCCAAAGCTCGCCATCCATGTCAACATGTTCCCTACATAAAATGCAGTTTGGTGAATTCACAAGCCCTATGTGATATAGATTTTTCAGGAGAAAATCATGCCCAGTAAGTAACCTGAAGTAGGAGACACCTATAGATCCAGGTAGATCTCTGGGGATACATGAGGTCAGCAGGGTTAATGATGGTCTTACAGTTAAATTCGATAGATGTAAGTAGGAGAGTATAATTTGCCACCATATGAATGGCAGCCTGACAGTCAACAAGAAGGACAAATTTCATTTCCGAGAAATCTAAAATTTTTTTGGAGAGCCATGTAAATTGCATACAATGTCCTAAACTTGTTTATCTTATTTTAATTATCAATTTTTCAATCGTATTCACTGAAACATTATATCTTAAAGATCATTTTATTATAAATGTAACAAAATAAAAATATTTTTGGAAGAGAAAAACTGGAAACAGAATCGTATATTTATTGCATGAGATTAAATTTACTCGTATTTTTCCAGAAGGCATGTAATCAAGAATATAATAATTTTGCAAAATTAAACCCAATACTTAATTTTGTAAAATTACAATAATTTATTTTTGACACACATATTTATGTGAGCTATAGGTATATTTTTAATTTGTTAATTTTATTTAATAAAAATATTTCTGCAAAATATTTGAAAACTTTATAATCAAAAGAATTTCAATGTCTGAAAAAATATTAAGTTGTTTTCGTTATTTTTTGCATAAGTTAGCTTTTTTTAAACATTTTAACTGGTTGCATGATTTTTCTAGTTATAATTTGTTGAAACACATCTTTCATTTGATTAAGAGAAAAGATTAAGCTTCCTTGATTAATATATCTACATTAATTTTTTAAAAATTAATCTCTACTAAATAAAACCAGTACCAAAATTCATGCTCTTTTAAGAAAGTTACCAATGTTTGGTGTTACTTGAAAATTATCAGTGTATTAAAACTCAGTTGAATATTTAAGTGTTCAGCAAAACAGTTTTATGATTTCAATTACATAAAAGTTATACAGATGGTACTGAAAATTTTGGTTTTTGGTCATTAGGAAAACTGCTCTGAATAATTATTGAAATCAATTTATAACTAGCCAAGACATTTTGATAAATATATTGCCTGAAGTATTCTTGAAATTCTGTTGTGTACACTGTACTTATCTCAAAGTAATTTCCAGAACTCAAATGGATATATAAATATCTTTCTACAAGACTCAAAGTTCCTTCCTTCTTAACCTTTTCCCAATAGTTATCTTCCTCATCAGCTCTTGTGTGCAAAAAATGACAATTGAGTGACAAATAACCAAACTAAATTTTCTCAATAGAGTTATCTTTGTTATCAAATATTCAATGGGAAGTAAACCTTTAGATTCTTTCCTTTACAATTTTATGCTGAATATTTTAAATTCCTTTAAAAAATGCAGGAAATTTTGGAAAAAGACTGGAAATCAATTTGAATAATTTCAAATTAATGAAAATCAAGTATCTACTAATTGCAATTCATAACTATAATAAATTAAAGTTGTACATTTGTGAAATAAATTTAAAATAAATCTTTACAATTTCCTAGGACTTAGAGGAAATATTCTAGATATGAAATATTCTATTAAGTAAATAATTACATTCACACAAAGTTAAAAAAAAATGAAAATTGAGCAATGAAAATGCAATTTAATATCAGCAATTTATCATGGGCAATGAAAATAACTTAAAAAATAACAACAATTACAGTATTTCAATTCCAACAAAGTACAAATTGCTTTAAAATAACAAAAGCAGGCTTCTTATCTAATAATTTTATTCAAATTAATATAAACTTTGATTAAAAAAAAAATAATAATAATATCCCCAGTGCAGTAGACTTAAACATTTTCAAAGTATTGAATTTAGCATAAATACAAAATCAAATGTCTTTGGAAATTCTCTATCACACCATACAACTCTTCAATGTCATTTTATCTATTTTTGAAAAAAAATTAATAAATCAAATTTTTACAATATTAAGAGACTGCCCAAATCTTTGAAGGCTGGAAACAACACACAAGATTCATGCCTCACAAATAAGGAGGCTAATTTGAAAACGAGAGAAAAATTAGAATCTCTATGAATATTTTTCTAGAAGACGAGTTTTTCAATATAATTGATTTCCTTCCATTAGGAATTGATTAGAGAGAAAAAAATCTGTACATAGTTCTAAAAATTACTATAATAGTCTTTTTTTATTTATTGCTATATTTCTATATTAATTTAAACTTTTTTAATAAAAACCAACATAATGTTCTGGTTTAATAACAAATTTTTCCTTGCAGCATAATTTCCAGAACTCAAATGGATATAATATAAAGATAAATAATATGTTTTAACTTACTTCAATAATTAACGGAGCAGAAGGCTCAATATGTTAATATTTTTTATGATACCAAAAATCATATTAACTATTATAAAAATATTATATTAATCATAAACAATTTATCGGAAAATAATATTTTTAAGGAATGAGGTAAAATGAATAGTTAAAATGTTACTTGAGAATAATAGTCATTTATTTTTGCTATATCACATCTGGATCTTTTATGATATTGTTAGCTGAGTAAAATTTTATCGACATGGGAATCAAATAATTATAAATTCTTTCTCTTGCAGTTTGTTTTCACATATACTTATAGATTTTGTACTTTTTATCATTTTGCCTTTTCTTCATACATTCACAATGTGTTTATTGTCTCTAAGACAGTTACAATAGTAATGAAATTTCCAGAAATAATCTGTTTCAAGACACGGAATACTTGAGTTATATTAAATTATGTTTCTTTAAAAAATAAAGATAATATCCAACTTTAATGCACCAAGGAATGAATATTAAAAAGAGGCCTATATTAACATAAGATAAGGATTTAAATAATATTAGACAAAGAGTTTTAATATTAACTTTGATACAAAAAAAAAAAATGAGAATGAATTTAGTTTCATGCTCCCATCATTTGTATGCTCTACTTTACTCAAAATTAATGGGGAAAAGTATGAAATAAATAAAGTATTGAAAAAACATAAGTAAAAGCCATGAAGATACAAATAAAAAAAACTTTTAGCAAAAAAGAAAGGAAACAAAAAATTAACATAATTGTAAATGAATTTTATGTAACAGCATATATGATACAATTCTTACTCCAACTGTATCGTATATATTTAACAATTTTAGTTGTTATAATATCAAAATAAATTTAAAAAAAAACTTAACAGCTAGCACATTAGTAAAAAGAACTTGTGAGTGTAAAATAAAACAGTACAAAAAGTCATGTTCAAATTTCAGACTAAATTTCTAATTATAATAACAATAAAACTTGATTAAAAATATATTTTTGAAATGACATAAGAAAAATCACATTCTAGATAAATATTAGTTGGAATATAAAAAGATAATTGTTTTCTTAAAATTATTAACTATCCCTGCATTTTTGCTTTTGTAATAAAGGCAATAAAATTTGAAGCTTTTAATTCATAGTTTTAACAAACTTTTAATTTTCTTATACTTAACACATATTATATAAAACAATAATAGGAATAAATTATCAAAACCAAAATTTATTTATATTTAAGAGCATATTATAGGAAAAAAAATGCTGTTGAATGAAATCTCCACCTTTGGAATAAGATATAAATAACTCTTTATATTACTTTAAAGTATCAAATGAAACATAACTTCTGTTATAAAAATAAATAAAAAATAACTGAGAGAAACTTAAAATTTAAAAAGAAATATCATAAAATTAAATAAAACATCAGTTATCCTATTTAAACAATTACATAAACTTTAATATTATTCCAAAATTTTTCTCACCCAGCATGTATAAACATGTAAGTGAGGTACCGCCAAGCTTCATATCGCCGATAGGGATTGTATATAAGTACACTTTTAATGGGCACAGGTCCAGATGCACTCAGCTCTCCATACTGAACACAATAATAAATAAAAACACCTATCTGAAATCAAAATTTAATTCTTAAGCACATTTTAATAATTAAGAATAAATTATATGCTACATAATGTACATATTTTGTGTCAAAACAAATATTTTATTACTCATTTGCTTAGATCAATAACATTTACATTGAGTGAGTCAATTAAGTTTGAATTTGATTAAATATTAAAATAAAGCTGCATTATAATAACTATGACTACATAATAACTATTTAAATTTTAGAATGGGAAATTTCTACCACAACCAAAGTTCATGTACATGTGAATTTCAAGGTAATTATTTAAAAGAAAAAAGTGCAACAAACTAAAAAAATCTAATAAATTAAAAAACTTAAAAATTTTTTACATGAATCAATCAACACAAAAATTTTAAGAACTGTCCTTTTTTCCAAGATTGTGTCATCATTTGATATTCATTGAATGCTATAAACATTGTTTCATAGCACTGAATTTTGTTATCCATAAACATTGTTTCATAGCTATGTTTATGGATAACAAAATTCAGTCTTGACACATTTTAAATTTCCATCAAAAACTTACACTATATTCAAATATTAATTTTTTAGTTAAAATTTCATGATGAAAATGAAATATAAATATAGTTTTATTGATAAAAAAGGCAAAGATTTCACTTCTTATTCCTTACCTCAATTAAACTAATTAAAAGAAGAAATATTGGAGGAGGATAACAATTGTACTCTTCAATATAACGTCGCACAGTGATCGCTTGTTGAGATTTAGGTACTACAGCTAAAGCAGCAAAACGAACAATTCTTTGGAATCTTGGACGTGACTCTCCTAGTTCTCGGGCATACACCTATAGTTTTTAAATGTTTTTACTATTATTGTCTTATGCAATAAAATTTGAAATAAATAAAGTTAGTAAAAATAATACTGTAAATAAATGTTCTTTTTCAATAAAAACAGTCATTGTCAAGGATACTATTAGAAAAGATATGAAATTTAAAAAATATAATAAATCATATTTTAATGTTAAGTTATTTTTATCCATAAATCTAATAAACATATCATTTATTCATAAAACTTAACGTGTATCCAATTTTGTAAATATTCAAATTCAAATTTGTAAATTCAAATTCAAAAAATGACTTAAAAGAGTGATCATCAATATTTTATACCCATAAACTGATATAATAAAACTTAGTTTTCTATAGAACAAATGATTTTATGATTATTGGCAACATTTTTTATTCATATTCTATAATGTAGAAGATAAATTAATTCAATGAAAAAATACTATCACAATTCATCACAAAATTTAAATTGTATTCAATAATTAAAACTTCAAAAGTAACAAAAATAAAATTTTAACTTTAATCTGCAAAATATGTTTTGCTAAATATAATTGTACTTTTACACTATTGGAGAAGTACAAGGCTCTTACAGTAATACTGAACTGGCCTTAAGTTTGCTTCATAAATACACTTTTACACTTAGATAAATAAATACTACTATACTTTTGGATTTCGGCTCATTCCACAGTCATGTATGTGACAATCATAGGATATATACATATACAATTATGGTATTTCTAGACATAAATGTAGTAAATAAGGTGAAAATATATTTAACTGAAGTAAAATATGAAGTGACAATACATAATAATAAATAATAGATATTCTGTGTTTTCTTTTAAGTTTAAAAAACAAACAAATATGTATGATCATGTATGTGACAAAATATGGAAGTTGGATCACACTTGCAATGCTTCTTATTTAAAATTCTGTGAATCATATGGGTCAAATTTAGTGAGATTTGTAAAAATAATTATTGAAGTAGTACCAAAGAAATATACATAAGCACAATTCATTTAAAATTGTATTTTGATGG
The DNA here is from genome assembly GCA_030067965.1 of Latrodectus elegans. Classification (NCBI taxonomy): domain Eukaryota; kingdom Metazoa; phylum Arthropoda; class Arachnida; order Araneae; family Theridiidae; genus Latrodectus; species Latrodectus elegans. Next base: position 8,418,654 of record CM057810.1, read on the forward strand.
ATAAATTTAAGAAAACTCTGTGTATCATGTATGTGACAGGTAGTCATGTATGTGACATAGTATGAACTAACATGTCTTTATTGCTTCTTTTACATTATTGGGTAAGGAAATACAACAACTCCACGATTATTAATTGTTGGTACAGGCAGTTTTTTAAGGATATCATATTTCTGGATATATGCTACATCATTTTCTTGATATATAAAATTAGTTTCAGTTTGTTTTTCAAGAAAACAACACTAAGATCAAAGTTTTCAATTGCTGATACTTGAGCAACATATGGTTTCCATGATTTTTTGCCCCATACTTTTACAAGCAAAAATGTGCCTGTTATTATATTGGCATTCTGTTCATAAACAGATGTTGATTGAAGTGATGGTGTGCTTTCACAATCATAGGAAATGTCTCCATAACAAACTTGCTGTATTGGGGTATCTATTGACTGGGCATTAGCAAATAAATATATGTGCTTATTTTGGTAATTTATTACATGGGCCTTTTTATTCCGACACCTCTTTTGCAAGATCCCACATAATCTGAAACTGATCAATTTCATGTTGCATTACAGAAATGACTTTTACATTTGGCATTACTTTTGCTGCCACTGCTGCAAAACTATCAGCATTTTGCACAACAGCTCGTCTACCCATGACCTCTGCATACACACAGACTTTGCACTACCACCCACACCATCTACTACACCTTTTCCATGAGAAGTTGCTGAATACTTCCATTCAATTGATGAAAATCTTTCCTCGGTGCTTGATAAAATATGAATGAAGTAACATATGAACTTATTTTTAAATTCATTTGATGGACCATCACTCCATACTATCAACTTAGGTTTTATAGATTCGAACACAATGTTCTCAAGGAGTTTGGTTATAAAAGCAGAAACAGTCTGTTTCGACTTATCTTTTGGTATCGGATACAATTAGATAACACTTAGTTTTCATTTTTCAAAACTGCAGCTGTAAATAAAGTCACACTTTGTCTGCTCCAAAGTGCTGACTGTATTTCCCCTTGCCATTCACATGAATAATTCATGGCAAAATCAACTTGTAACACAACTGTATCTTTTTGCTGAATATCAGACTGGAATGCTGCAGCTTGAATTCTTTTTACATGGACATGTTGCTGAAAATTCTTGAAGTTTGATTGTATCAATTCTGTTAGTTCTCCTTTGCATCCTTCATGAGTTTTTATATAACCGTGAGCTTTCTGACATTACCCATTCATGCCACTGAACAGTTGTAGAATCCTTTATTTCCCTTTCTTCCAGAAATTCATTAAGCAGTTGTCCACTACTACACTTAACACAGTTCATTTTCCAACAGTCAGAATTTAAAACTGAATTGCACAAGACTTTCTCCCAAAAGTCATTGCTATATATTATCCTTAGTCCCTTTAGTAAGAACATGAAATTTTCATGAATTTTACACTTGCATTGGTCACAAAGAGTATCTTTCATAAGCAGAACATTCTGTGGTCTAATACTACAAAATGTTGAATATCCAATGTATAAACCTGGATTTTCTTCTTTGAACAAAGCATATGCCTCCTTCAAATGCATTGTAAGAAAATATTTCATTTAACCCTTTTGAATGCCATTCTCCCATATAGTCATTTCATCATTCATACCTGGAGCAGTATATACAATGTCAGGCCTGAAATAAAAAATGCTACTACCAATGCTTTATCTTGATTACTGTTAATGTCAGTGAGTTTGTTTTCCATGGTTTTGTGTAATTTTAAACCCACTCTTATCTACCAGATCACTGACAACTGCCAATTGTTTACTAGGTGATTTTGGTAATGCTTTTAAGCTTTTCTTTACAGCTTTGCCAAGACTTTGTGGTGTTCTGTAAGGTGAAGTTTGGGAGATAGAGGCAGAAGTCATTTTAGATAAACCAGAAATACTTTGATCCTTTTTGAGAGCTCTACATTTCCTTTGTCTTTCTCTGGCTTCCTCAGTTTGTCTCTTTTTCTCTTTCTTGGTCATACTTATAGCCTTTCTTTTCCTTATCATTTTCTGTCTTTCCTTTTCTTTCTCTTTAAAACTGGTATCATTCCTTTTTTTCACATAATATCTTCTCTGATTTTCAGCTTTTCTTGCTCTCTGATCAGTGTTCATCTTCTGATATTGTTTCAATGCAGACTAAATTTGATGTTTGCAGATTGTAATGTGAATTTCAGTACATAAACAACATGTGCTTTGAACAAGACTAGTATTGCCACCTGGTTAGAATATTTGAAAGTACCCCAGATCAGTATAGAAAACAGCCATCTAGTGAGAAAAATTACAAACACTAACATACTAACACTGTCTAAACCTGATCACTTGATTTTGTCTGAAACCTGACCATTGGTTTTGTCACAAACCTGACCATTGTCTATTCTACTATTAAGTGGAATTAAATTAAAGTTTTTAGGGCTTTAGATAGATTAAAGTGATTTACTTTGCAAATAAAATATGGATTTTGTAAAGTAAAAAATGCAGTCTGTAAAAAAACATTTTCATCCCTTGGTCATGTATGTGACTACTCAATATGATCTGGATATTTTATGTCTAAAAAATAATTAAAACACAATTTCTGATTTGATGGAGGTGCATTTTTGATTAAAAATAAATTAATAATCAGTAATAAATACAAAATAGATTTTTAAACCAAATATTGATGAGTTAATTAGAACAAACTTTTTGTCATACCTTAAAGGTAAGATTTCAAAATATTTGCAGGGTATTTAAAATGCACTGTATTATTAAAACCAAGCATCTGACTTAAAAATAAAGTTAAGTATGAGAAAGATCACACTTTTTTCAGTATAAAAGAAGTATTTGCTACCTTAATCTTTAAAAAAAAATTTTTCTCCCCTGGTTTCAAATTCTGTGGAATGACCCTTTCCCATTTTCTGATTGAGAATTTATTTCATCTTTAATTACTTCTATTCTTAAATTTTAAATTTTTCCTTTTTTTTTTTTTTTTTTTTTTTTTTTGATAAAAAGTAGGAAAAATTTAAAAAGAAAAAAATTAAAAGGATTTTTTTTTTATTTTATTTTTTTTTTATTTTTTATAAAAGTGTAGTTTGCTTAATCATTTTTCTGTATCCAATAAAAATCTTTTGATAGAAATATTTCAATAATGGAAATTATATAAAATATTTTTTAAAAAACATTGCACTAAATGTGTTTAAATTATCATTAAAATAAAATTAACTTCAAGATCTTAATTTAAATTATATATAATAAATTTGCACCAAAATTTTAAGTGAATTTTAATCATATACCCTACATTAACAAATAAAATTTACCATTCGGAGAAATTCATCATAGCTCAATCTTCCATCACTATTAATGTCAGCCCATTCCAAGATTTCTTCAATGACTTCATCTGGAAAGTCATGCCGGAGTTCATCTCCAGCTTTTAAAACAGTTTTCAAATAAATCAATGGTATGTATCCATCTTTATCTACATCATACTGAAAACAAAATTATATAATTCATACTACATTATTAAATATGGGTAAACATATTCACAGTAATTTTAAATATGATATTAACATAATTATTATTTTCAGAATTATTCAAGAGTTCAAGAGAAATTATAAATTAAAAACTGTTAAGATTGTGTTTCTTATGACAAACAGATATTAAAACTATATAATTTTAAACATAAATAAAAGAAAGAATGGAAGTGAAACTGAAATCAGAAAGAATAATGTTTAGGGAATTACAGTACTCTGACACAGACCATATAACAAATATTAGCCTGAAAGTCTAAGACTCATTTTTACTCACTAGACTATAGTCTCAACCATTAAAACTAAGTAAAAATTTTTCCAGTCAGATGTAGAAAAATCAAGGTTTAATCAGCATCTACATTTATTTATTATGTATTGAAAAATCAAATTTTCTTAAAAATCTAACTACATTTTGTAGAATTTAAAAGATTTAATCTTAAAATCTTACAACAGATACAAATAAAAACGAATAATAAAATGGGTTTTCTTAAATTAGCAGATAATTCTTTTTCGAGTGTGGTAACATAGTAAAGAATTAAAATCCAATACTTCTTGTTTATAAGTACAGCTTTTTTTGTCAACCTAATGATTAAAAAAAAACTTATAAGTACTCATTTTAATTTTTACAGCTTATTGAGACATAGTTATATAGTTTAATATGGTTCTGAGTCCAAAAAAGTATTGAATAAAATTTTGCACAATTAAGTATTAAATAAAATTTTGTAATAGTATTAATTACAATCAAAAAGTATTAAATAAAATTTTGCACAATTTTTCCTTTTTTTTTTTTTTTTGATAAAAAAAAGGAAAAATTTAAAAAGGAATTTTTTTTTTTTTTTTGATAAAAATGTAGTTTGCTTAATCATTTTTCTGTATCCAATAAAAATAGAACCAAAGAGTTAAGCACTTTATTATTATATGCAACAATTTAAAATACATAATAGTAAAGCATGACAAATTCATTATTAATTAGTAAATAAGTTTTTACCCATTAATTCGATCATAGTAATATCAAAATCACATAAGAATCAAATATTAGCAATTTGTAATAAATATTGATTAACGAAAAATAAAGATATGTATTTTTAAGTGATTACAACACATATTTTAGAGTGTTTAATTTGCATATTGAAAAGACATTAATCCCAATAAAGTGCTAGTGAGATAAATATCAGCAGAATACAATTGATAAATTTATTTACACATACACACTTTTATCTTGACTATATAGATATCAATTAACATGTACTAATAATTGTAAATTTGACAGGTAAAATTTAAATTGTATTATTAATTTTTTTTTGTAATATTTGACTAATAAAAATTAAACATTTAGATATATTTATTCTAACTATATGAGCAGATTGAAATCTTACCTTATCAAACACGGGTTTCCAATACTATAAAAATAAAAACAAAGAAATTAATAACAATTCTAAAATACTTGAATACAGATTCAAAAACGTAAATAAATATTAAATAAGTTACCCTTTCCATTTCAACAGAATCCCAATCTTGACTGATGGCGCGAGGAGAAAATTTCAATCTTCGGTCCGTCATTTTGACTAGATAAAAAACAAAATAGCTGAATTTATTACGTTTATTTATACAATTATAAATTACAATAGAAATGAACTACACACATAAGCGATTTCCGACGCAGATATAAACAAACGATATCGGACATGACTCACGTCCATAAATTGATAGTTTTTATTTGTTGACATGGTGACACAATTCCTTGAAATTCATTTAAACAGTTACAGTTATTACTCATGAAGTACATTTTATTTGACATTGATTAACATTTTTCCAAAGATTATAATCAGTTTTTATGCTGTTATTGATGTATACATTTTTAATACGTCTATAAAATTATGAGTTTCTTTTTAATATATAGTAGTAATATGATCGAAACAGTTTTCAAGCTTTATGCTCGTAGGGAGTATGCTTAGCTCGCATTGAGTAAGATGGAGTTTTTTTCACAAAACTCATCAAAAATTTAGAACATCATTTATTCAAATTATGAATTAGATGCAGTAAATTTATTTTGCAACAAACACGACTTAGAATGCTAAAGAAAATAGATGATTTTAAGGAAATTTAGTAAATACATACGTCAGTAATAATAAATAATTTAAAGTACAGCAGAGAAAATTAGGAACAAAAAAACTTTATTTAGAAATCAATATTTTTATAACATTAAAATACAGCAAATGTAATTAAGTGCAGAAATCGTAATTTTGCATTTCCTCTTTTTGATTGACTTTATACTTCTGATTGGGCCTTAGCCAATTCTACCGCACAATCTCTTACTGGACGACTGTTTCCAGTCTTCCTCTTCATGTTGGTTATTTTTCAAAGACTTTAGGTCCTTTATATTTCCATTTAGATTTTCTAGCCATCTTCTTTTTGGTCTTCCCTTTAGTCCATTGAATACAGACTTCCAGTATTTGAATTTTTTCACTCGATTATCAGTTATTTGCCTTTTGATGGGACTGACCAAAAATAAACGTTGTGCCTTAGTAAATTTTACTATGTTTTTGCATTTAATAATGAGTGCTTCGATTTATCTATTAGTTCTTATTCTCCACAGATTACTATTTACCTATATTGATCCACATATATCTCTCCACATTTTATGCTCAAGTATTCTTAAGTTATTAATATATTTTAATTTTATGGTCCAAGTCTCACTACTATATGTCACTACAGATCGGATAATTGTTTTATATATAGTTAATTTGATAACTTTAAGAACTAGTTTATTTCTTAAAACATGTTGATTTGTAAAAAAGCATCTCTTCCTCTCAACAATTCAGAAATTAATCTTTTCTGAAGTTGTGGATTTGAAACGTTAATGATTGACCCTAAATATTTAAAACTATTAACAATTTCAAATCTATAATCATCAATGATCAGACAATCTTTGTATTCAGTTACGAATTAATCAGCTCCATACATTATGTTTTAATTTTATTAAGTGAGAGACCTACATCACTTACAGATTCTATAAATTTTCTTGCCATTGCAACCAATGCATACATGCAAATCACAGTATCATCAGATGTGTGTTCAAATCACAGTTCAAAATCACAGAATCATCAGCAAATGTACACATTTAAGTTGTTTTATTGGAAATTGAACCTCTAACATCCAACTTTCAGATGATATGGTCGAGAACCAAATTAAATTATAAGAGGATAATACCTCACGCTGTCGAACACCTGCACTTATTTCAAAAATCGCCGAGAAGTCCTTTTGAATCAAAATGGTGGCTTGAAAATCTTTTAGAGTAATTTGGATTAGTTTAACTAATTTAGTTGGTATTGTCAACTCAGTTAAAATTCCTATCGTTTTGACCTTACCTACATTTCCAAATGGTTTTTTTTAAATCAACAAATAAATCAAACAGATCCATATTATATTCTTTGAACTTTTCAAAGAAATTTTTCACTTCATGTATTTGGTAGATAATAAAGCAATTTGATCCCAAACTACATTGGTAATTACTCACATTATGTTCCGTTACTGCAATAAGTTTCCTGTAGATAAAGCAAGTAAAAATTTTGTAAGGGGCATTTAATAATGTAGTACCTCTGCAGTTACTACAGTCCATCTTGTCATCCTTTTTATACAAAATTTTATAAAATCTTTAATATTTTTAAAATTATTATTCCATATTGTTCTATTGTCCGACTTGAGCAGAATCTGGAAGTAATCCTCCCATCCCTCTCTAAAACTTGGGAAGTGTCTGCAAAAATTTTCCCATCAGATCATTTTGCAATTAAATGCATGTGGTTTGAACTCATTTATCAATCTTTTAGTTTCTCAATAGAAATTTGTGATTCGTATTTTCTGTTTGCTTTCAATAAGTTCTTCAATCTTATTATTTTAAATAAAACTCTGCTTTTTTCCTTTTTCTACATATGTTATTTGCAATACTTTGTTTACATTCGTAATCCTCCTTATTTGTTCTTCTGTAATTTTGAAGCATTTTTTTTCTTTATAGCTATATCTTTTAGTTCTGTAATCCTTTTACACTCCTCATCAAACTTTTTAATTTTTCTTCTATCTTCTTTTAATGCTGCATCAGGAGCATTCAAAATAGTTTCTTTTAGAAATTTTCACTTCATCTGAAAATTTACCTTTATGTTTGAGTTTCATATCGTTTGTTCAGTTTTAGATTTGTATTCCTGTTATGTGCGATTGTTATTTAATTTTATTTTCTTTCCTTTATTTTTTTTAATAAAAAATCTGTTTTCCCTGGCAAAAGAACTTTTGACCTTGGATACTCCATGTCGAAATGTAGTAACCACCAGGTAATGGACGATGTCACAATTAGCTCCTATAAAAACTCTAATTTCTTCAATTGATGTTGCCCATCTTTTTTTAAATCCAAATTTGATCAATTTGATTACACTTTGTTTTTTGTACATCCATGTTCCGTTGGGAACTTCCCTATAATGGAAGCATATACTCATGACTTCCTGGTGGCTTAGCATAGCGATTTGAATCTCAAGCTCTCCATTTTCGTTGGTGTCTGTACATTCTGTGTGTTCCAATAATATATTTCAACATAATTTCCTGGCTAATCTGAGCTATCACATCTCCAAGTTTGGTAACGCAGTTTCCTCTGCCGGCAGAGTCAACAGTCAGTTTGATCTCCACATAAGATTGTTTTTTTTTTCTTCTATAAACTCATCTGAGTCATTTGTAAAACCTTAAATATATTGATCAATGTAATATTATTTAAACGTCCCTTGATCCTCAGTTTACATATCTTTTCATTAATTAAAATTAAGCTCAAAACTGACCTAAAAGGCTTTTTATTTACTATAAATCTATCATTTCAAACTTGTTTCTTATGTTAACAGTAGTGGAAATTAAATTCTTTTTTCTTGATCACGCCACCCTTTTTCCATTTAATTACTTGTAGTGAAGCGATTTTTATTTGGTAATGAATTAGTTATTGTTCTGCTACCTCTGTTTTCTTTCCAGGTGACAACACTAGTTGTATAATCCAAGTCAGAATTATCATTATTCCTATCCATTCCGTGTCATTCTCTTTGAATCCGTCCAGAATCCCCTAGAATAGCTTTCGAAGCGGTGTAAGTTTTACATAGTGAGGTAGTCCGTCACACGCCTAATCCCCAGCTGATATAATTCCCGGGAGCAGGGTACCCGGCTATACCAAATTTTGCATTTCACAGCCTCAATTATGAAACTCAAGTGCTCAGATTTTGTTTTGTAAAAAATGACTTTAATTTGCCATTAAAATGTACATGAGCACATTATAACAAAATGCGAAATATTTATTTTAATATAACTGCAATTGAATTCTTAGAAAATTATTTCTTGTGAATAACTAATTTTAAATTTTAACAGAATTTTTCCCTGAAGTATTTAGTTTGTTTTTAAAATATAATAAGAATGAACAAAACATTAAAATTAATTATTATTAATTAATTTAAATTTTTTATCAAGAATAATCAATGCTATTCTTAGTTAAACATTGTTAATAACTTTATCTGAAATAATTGGATAATTTTATTATATAAATATATTGCTTCTATTAATAGACAAAACAAAATCATTATTTAATTGAAATATGACACATTTAATTTTCATCATGAGTTCAATGAATTAACAAAAAAAAATGTTAAAAATATTATAATTGTTATTATATGCAAAATTTCGTACATGAGTGGTTTTAAAATTTTAAAGAAATCATAAAATAATCTTATGAATAAGTACTATAAATTTCTTATTTCAAAAACTTCATAAAAGTAAGTTTCACTTTTACAATTTATGTGATAAAAAATTGGTTCAAATTAATCGAGATGAATTAGATTTTATCAATGAAAATTTGAAAACTGTATACAAGAAACTTGTTTTTTGTGGTAGACAAGAGACATATAATTGAAATTGTATAGAATTATTTAGAAATTTGATAAATACATATAATAAATACTTTTTTACAACATACTAAAAGAAAGCATTTTTTATTTAGGGAGATGGATTCGAAATAAATGAACATATTAAAATACAGGAAATCCTTATTCCTTCAGAGCCTTTTAAACCTGACTTCTATTTACCCGGACATCCATTCAAATGTACTTACATATTGTATAAATAAAAAGCTAGTTAGTATAATAACGTATTTTTGGATATTCGGGTTTATGAAATTTGTATAATTGAAAGTCCTGTGGTTGATCGTTGAGCAGTTACCATAGGTGTAATGATCTGGAGAAAATTTGCCCCGCTTCAGATCAGTATCAAAATTGAAGGAATAGATCCTCTGTACCATATACTGGAGGAGTCTAGAGCATAAAGTTGTACTTGTGGTGCTCTGATTAAACGAAAGACACACCCTTTGGACTTAATTTCGCATAGCCGTCTGCTAGCGAGCTTGTTGTGTCCAAGAGTCATAAGTAATAAGAACAATGACAAAGTAATTTTTAAAGCTGGAATATTATGTGTGGAACTTGCAAGAGTCAAGCCGTACATTTGCGACATCTGTAAGAAATGACCATTAAAGTTAGACAAAAGATCAATTGTTTCTTCCAATCCTTGTTTTTGTCAAATGATAATGAGTGAGCCTGTATAAACCCATTTAAATTTTTTTATCTGATGTTTATTGTAAATAAAATAATATGTGTAGACTATATTTTCCTTTATGAAGTTTTATATTTCATTCTCTTGAATTCAAAATAAAATTTTTACTGTATACAGTAATTTATTTGTGCACCTTAGCTCAATTTATAGATTATTTTGTTTAATCCTTACTTTCATTAATTTGGACGACCTGGATCCCCTATTAGTTCGGATTCATGAGATTTCACTGTGCATGAAACTTTTATAAAATACTTTTATAAAACCCTTTCTAACAAAATAAACAATTAAATTACACATGGATATTTTTAAACATTAAAAAAAAAAAAGAATTCTTTTCTTAATTTAAATATGAACAAATTTTCAATATTTCAAGGCGATTATTATACCATATTCAAGGCGATTATTACAAATTTTCAAGGCGGTATTTATACCTATCTAAATGGTAAAGTTGATAATTAGTTTAGTTTTAATCTCACTACTATAAAAATCTAAACTTGGCTAATTGTGGAAAAGATTGTCAACAGGACGGATACTGTTAATGCCTTAAATGCGAATAATTGAATATGCATTATTGGCAGAACGATAACAACAAATGAATATTGCTCCTAAAAACTAACAATACTTTACAGGGTATATGTATGCAGTGATAGAAAATATCACAATTGTGTTATAAAGTTAAGCATTGGAATTCATATAATTCATAAAAAAATCTCATAAAAATTCGCACAAAAATATCGTAGGGAAAAGACCCGCATAAATACACTTTTGACTATATAACTGTGGAAAGATATGTAAAAGTGAATTTTCAAACTCATCAATCCCGCGAGTGTAAAATCCGGAAATATGTTACTAGAAGTGCTAAGTGCTCCTAAGAAATTTAGGCTTTATTGAAAAAAAAATTTACAATTACATAAAATGAAACCAAAATTTTTGTTATTATTCCTTCTTTACTTTTTATTTGTGCTCCCAACTCTGGTAAAATTCCAGATGGACACCTATGAATAAACTAAACTAACACCTGTGACTAGATTATACTAAATGTAAGCTGAAGAGCATAGTCAAAAGTACTAGTTAAAAAAACCATAAAACAAATAAAATATTTTCAAATATTAATTCTGTTATTCAAAAAGAAGAGTGGGGTTTTTCTCATCCTGAAACCATTTTAATCCTGACTTTCTGGAACTAATATGATCTCTTCCCACACAAAGATGCCAGTGCCACCAAAATGATAAATTTCTCTGGTATCTGTTGAATGGTAGATAACATCACCCATGTTTTCTCCTTCTGAAGATTTGCCTGTAGTAGCTGTATTCGTCACTGAAGAAGACATTGCTCCACTTTGATCTATTCAAGATTGGTGTTCACAATTCCAAAGTAGAGAGGAAATTCTATAATATTATGAAAGGAAATTTTACACCATTAATTTCCAAGCTTATAAAGGACACCCTTAGTTAGCCTCTATACACATTTTGTCTAAATATCATTATTCCTGAGGCTGAAGCAGAGGGGGGGGGAGGTCTTGATACTGCTTCTTATTTATTATACCTCAGAGCGCAATGCATATTGTACCGCGCTTCCGAGTTAACCGACAAAACAATTTCTTAAGATCTACAAGGTTTTTATTTGCTTCTACAAGGATTTTATTCGTTGCAATTTTTACAAGATACTGGAAAGTGAAGTTGTAGAAGTGACAAATACACTGTTCGAATTCATCTAGCGCAACAGGAAACAGCTTCCAAACACAGAAGTTTCTAATACCTCAGATAGATAACAGCTTCTACGCACAAGATCAATATTCAAGACTGATTGTCTAACCTTATCATAATTATATGCCGAGAGGCGGTATTTATACCTGATTTGGAGTGAAAATCTGAGACTTTCTTAATATTGGTCCAAGAGTTTCTGTGACGGAATTTTCCAAAATTTCAATTTTTCGCAAAGTCAATAAGAATCTTGCCATGAGATCACCAAATCAATAGAAATGATGTTTTTGGCGTGGAAAATAACTAAATTGCACAATTTTAACCCAAAATCTGAATATTTCCGGTTTGATATATTTTAAGACAAATACAAATAATGTTCAGAAATTTGTAGCAATATAATGTTCTACCGAAGATATTGGAATCTTGAGTTAACTAATGCAATCTCTCTTTAGCCATTTTACCTAATGTCTAGAACTCCCACCATTAACTAATACGTGACATTTGTAGCCAACGTTTGATTTACTATCTTTTGAATTATCAACGCTTCGTCAGCCATTTTCACTGCAATTTATGCAGATGGAATCAGTTTCTTTCAAAAACGAAACTCAAAATTGGTAGTTTGAAAAAACTTCCATTTTTCAACTTCAAATTCCCTTTCAGTTATTTTCTTTAAAAATTTTCCTTATTACAGTTAAAAAAAATGTGTGCCTTAAAAATTGAAATCTGTTCCTAGATTAGAGTAAACATCATTAATTTTTAAAATAATAATGATAGATTTCTCCATTTATTGCAACAAATACGCAGCTTTAAAATTAAATATCTGCATTTTATCAATGAAAAATTCATCGAGTGGTATTCTAATAAAGTGTTATAAATATCTTAGATACATCAATATGCAAAATAAAATTATGTCAAAGTCGTAGAATTCCGTCATGTACTGGAGTTGGGCACCAATGTTTCATCGAAACTGTTGAACATCATTTAGGCGGGTAGTAATGCATAAAGCCATGCAACTCCGCCCTGTGATAGGATGGATGTAATACTGTTAGAGATGTAAAATTCTGTGTAATTTTGAAGAGTGGGAATTTTGGGAAAAAAAACCGGGAATTTTGGAAAATATTGGGAATTTTGAGGGAATAAACTCAGCTAATCATATTTCGTTTTAAAGATTCACTTATACATGAAGCGAAGTGAAGTAAAACTTGGCATCTCTAAATAATTTTTAAACAAAGTGAAATTTTATTTTCTTCAATAAGCATTCATAAAAGTAGTGAAAAACATAAAATATGAATATTAAAATTATAAAAAATATAGTATTAAAAAATTTCATCCCTAGGAGATATTTTTATATCGGTGTATGGCGATATCTGTCGCTAAGATTGTTGGGAAGCCAATGTTTCTCACAAATATATATTTAATGAAACGATGAAAATAAACTGAAAATTATTATTTGATCACAAAAATAATATTGTTTAACTGTAACAAATAGTGATTCTTTTCTTCATTTCTATTTTTCCATTTTCAATTCTTTTAGGTTGTAAGAGATTTATTATTTTTTGCGATCATTCTTTATGTAATAGATTTGTTTCTTATGTATTCAAAATTACTTTATTTTTTTTAAGAAATGATTTCACTTTAATTTTTTAATGTATTATATTTCTTAAAAACTAGTTATTTGAAAAAAGTATGGTAGTACTTGATTTTTTTTCAGTCTTTGTAATAAACTGAAAATTGGTGATTTAAAAATAAATAATGCCAAGCAAATTGCTTTCACTTTTGTTTTGATTTCTAACTGACAAATTTTTAATTTATCAATGATACAAAAAGATACTGTTTCATGTACTACTTCTCAACTGAATATGCGTAAATTGTGCACAAATTTAACCAATATGTAAATGAAAGTATGTGGTGAGGCGACATGTAAGTTGTGAACAAAAGAGAGCTCTTCCAGCGAATCATCATTCAAATCATATCTTGAAGGAATTAATGTGACAAAAATTCTATGAAATAAGCTAGCGTTAAAACAATATTACAATTTGCATGTAATTTTAAGTAGCATTGAAACTGCAAATGTTATTCCAATCCAGTTATAAATATCTTTATTTGCAAAGGGAAATTATCATCAATATATTTTAGCATTATTAGCAATTTCTTAATAGTAACTTATAACAATTTAAATTGACAAACTCAGTATTTAAATTATTAACAATTTACTAAGAAGTCACATTTGTAGCTACTTAAATTTTCAAAATCTATTTAATATTTAAGACACATAATAAATTTATATAAAAAAATATTTATATATCCACAAATGTAATCATGAATAAAAACACTTTTTCTTTTATTATAGTTAAAATATATAAAATAATTGTCTTTTATATTTTAAGATTAATTAACAATTTTGAAGTACAATATACAATGCAGACTTTAAATAAAACTATTTTTATTTCTTTTTCAAGGGTCTGATACATTAATTTATTTACACAATTACAATATATCTACTGTTGAATTATTCATCGAGTTTTTGAAAACAACTTTTTGCAACATTAAAAGTGATTTCAAAACAGTAAGGTTGAGTCAAAATCTCTTTAAACTATTGTTCATCATTTCTAAATGATAAGACAGAAAATGTGGATGAATTAAAAATTATCGATTATATCTGTCATTTAAAATATTTCCATTTGTCAGACTTCAGTACTAGAAATGGAAATAACTTTTGATATTATGAAAAGAATTTATGAAAGTCAAGCAAATGAATTCTGGAAAAAAAAAGTGCTCTTGCTTTTTTAACATTTTGCGCTCACATAATCTTGTTATAAATTAAAATTATTTTTTAATTCAAAGCATTTTGTTTTTCATAAAAAGGCTAAAACGTGTAATTCTTTTCAAAAGAAGATTTTTGGTTAAAATAGTAGCTCTGAAAACATTAATGCTAGTTTGATATAAGAAAATAGGCATAGTATTTTTCTATAATCTTGTTGTAAAAACTTGAAAACTTATATTTTTAAGAGTTAGTTCAACATGAATTTTTACACACAAGATTAAAATTTGTACATAATACAAAAATTTTAGAACAATTGACAAATCTGTAATTTTGTGAATTATATATTTCCAATTCAAAAACTTGAAGAAACAATAAACAATTTGTTCAGAAAGGATTTTCAAAATTGTACAGATGCATTTAGAAATCTGCACAATAAAAAGATCCCATCTAAATATGTTTGTACCTATTACCTTGTGAAATAAAATTAGGTTTTATTTCTATGGTAGAAAATATCCAATATTTACAAACATAAAAATATTTTTATAATAAATACTGATTGATTTTTATGAATATAGTTGTTCAATATGACAACTGAAGTGGATATAACAAAAATTGTTGTAATAAATAATGTATAAAATTGAAACTACAAATTTTACTGTAACAACACTAATACTATATTTAAAACAAGCAAATAACACTAAATGTCTTAAATAAAAGTTTAAAAACATTAGTTCTTCAATATTTATACTACTTTTTTCATGGTGGAGCACCAACTTAATGCCTAATGATATAAATCTGTCAAAACTTAAGCCCATGTAATGCTGAAAGGTGAAAATCCTAGTAACGAGGTATTAGAAATAATATCCTACCTCCTTTCTGGATTCTAAAATTTAATTGCTCATTTTAAAATAGCAAGTTTTGAGCATTTTAAATCAATGCATGTCGGTCATAGATATGCTGTCAGAAGGAAGACTTGTGAACTTCAGATCACTTTAAAAAATTTCAAATACATAGATGAAATGTGTTTTTCTGCTGGGATAAATGTAAAATACAATGTAATTTAGAATTTATAAAAATTCTTATTTGAAGAAACATTTAACATATCACACATAAACATTATTTATAATCTCATATAAGTGTGTCATTACCAACCATCAACATATTCTGTATATATATAATAGTTAATAATAATTATAGTGAAAATACATAAGACACGTGTTTAAATTGAGAAATAATCTTGATTCACAAAGCTCATGATTATGTTATGTGAGTATACATATTTAAAATAATTATGAAATGATGTAATCTAACATCTCTATATGACATAATCCTTTAACTAAGCAGAATTTTTAGAAGCACTTTTCAGCTCATATAAATTAATCAAAATTAAATTGGTGAAAATCAAAAGTTTTATCTATTATCTAGTTCATTTTAAACTATAATGTAACACACACAAAAGCTATATCCAGGAATAATTTATATACGATTATAAATACTATCCAACCAAGTTAAATTTTAACTTTTCCAAATTATTGAAAAAAATCTTCAGAAATACCCCCTAAATGATGGGAAACAGATGTCTCAAGATGTTGAAAAAGAGGAAATGGCAAATGCTCATAGAAGACAGGTTCTGCTTGTTAGGACAAACAGGTTTTAAAGGTTGTAATACTGGTAAAGAAGTTCATTATATCGATGCAAAATGGACCCATTTACATAAATTTATTACAAGGAATACTTCATCAAAATTTTAAGTAACTTCAAATTAATCAATTACCATCAACAGTCACTATTTAATGTATAACTTTCAGTAAAAGCAAAATTATCATATAAATCTCTACAAATCTAAAATTATTGGAACTAACATGCATATTCAAATTTTACAAGGTCCATAATAATGGATGAAATTTAATATTCTTGTCATGATAAGACAGAAAATGTGGAGGAATTAAAAAACCACAATAGTTATGCATAAAAATTACTGATTTGTCAAATCATTGATAAACAACTAAATTATCTAGTAATGAAATCCAACAATCTTAATTAAATCTAGCTATTCTACTTAATTTCTCGCCAATATTTCCAATGATAAATAGCTTCATTTTAATAAGGAATAATATCAAAAGCATTTTTCTACTTCCTTATTATTAGCAAATAATTAGCATTTTTAAACACAGGCTTTTTTTTATGTGACAGTATTAAAGTTCAGATATTTTCCAAATCTCAAACACCAAGTTTGTAAACTTTAATAAATGTAACACAGTAAAAAGTTGGAAAAACGTTCTACTAATATTAATAAGAATCGGTATTTATTACTATCTATGAACATTCAGTTTTGTTACGAAGGTTTTTGCATTAATATTCTCTGAAAGTACACAACACTATGCAATAAATCCTACAGCAGTTATATAAACACATATGAAGTATATCTATGTATAAAAAAACTTGCAAAAGAAAAAAAAAATTCTTACATGTTAAGAGTGCCAAATAAAATTATCAGCATATTTCACATCATTACTTTTATTAAAAGTAAGAGAAAATGATAGTCTTTTTGTATACAATACATACGTACAAAACCTGATTCGATAAAAAGATAAACATCTGATTTAATCACAGAAAATAAAACCACAATAGTTAAAAGTTACTTTTTAACTATTGTGGTTTTAGCTAATGAATGTTACAAACTATAGATGTACATCCAGGCTATTACTTTTAGCTAAATTGATCAAAAATAACTCCAGATATCTAATGAAAAACAAAATGAATATCTATATACTCTAACGATTGACGTAATAAAAATTTTAGAATCAGTTATCAATGAACACAACTTGAAACCTCTCCAATCTTTACAAATGGCTCTCTCATCTTTTTCCAAATGTTTTGAGAAATTTTTATTGCCATAAATAAAAGTAGAAAGATTAAAATATATCTTTTAAAATATATTATGTGGTTTTAATAGATAAAAACTTTTAAATTTTTAAGAAAATTCAAAATTTTCCACAATTTTGAAAATTTATGAATTTTTAAAATTTCCATGGGAAAAAACCCGGTTTATTCCCGGGAATAAACCTGGTTTTTTTCACATCCTTGCAACACTAAATACTGTTTGAAGATATGATGAAATGTAGAAAATGAGAA
Source organism: Latrodectus elegans (assembly GCA_030067965.1). Classification (NCBI taxonomy): domain Eukaryota; kingdom Metazoa; phylum Arthropoda; class Arachnida; order Araneae; family Theridiidae; genus Latrodectus; species Latrodectus elegans. The sequence continues at coordinate 8,436,396 of CM057810.1, forward strand.
ACATAAGATGAATATAACCTTCCTAATCGTTTAAAATATTCCCAAATGTTCCAGTTTCCATGTGTCGCTTGCACAAAATCTGGTGTGGAACTATATATATATATATATATATATATATATATATATATATATATATATATATATATATATATATATATATATATATATATATATATATATATATATATATATATATATATATATATATATATATATATATATATATATATATATATATATATATATATATATATATATA